>CM059439.1:50860483-51460483 GCA_030390025.1 Squalus acanthias
TCCTTGACATCAGTGAAGCATTTGACCGAGTGTGGCATCCAGGAGCCCTAGTAAAATTGAAGTCTGGGAATCTGGGGAAACCCTCCACTGGCTGGAGTTATACCTAGCACAAAGGAAGATGGTTGCGGTTGTTGGAAGTCAATCATCTCAGCCCCAGGACTTCCCTGCAGGAGTTCCTCAGGGCAGTGTCCTAGGCCCAACCATCTTCAGCTGCTTCATCAATGACCTTCCCTCCAGCATAAGGTCAGAAGTGGGGATGTTCGCTGATGATTGCACAGTGTTCAGTTCCATTCGCAACTCCTCAGATATTGAAACAGTCTATGCCCGCATGCAGCAAGACCTGGACGACATTCAGGCTTGGGCTAATAAGTGGCAAGTAACATTCGCGCCACACATGTGCCAGGCAATGACTATCTCCAACAAGAGAGCATTTAACCACCGCCCCTTGACATTCAATGGCATTACCATCGGCGAATCATACAACATCAACATTCTGGGCGATCACCATTGTCCAGAAGCTTAACTGGACCAGCCACATAAATACTCTGACTACAAGAGCAGGTCAGAGGCTGGGCATTCTGTGGCGAGTGTCTCTCCTCCTGACTCCCCAAAGCCTTTCCACCATCTACAAGCACAAGTCAGGCGTGTGATGGAATACTTTCCATTTGACTGGATGAGTGCAGCTCCAACAACACTCAAGAAGCTCGACACCATCTAGGACAAAGCAGCCTACTTGATTGGCACCCCATCCACCATTTTAAACATTCACTTCCTCCACCACCAGCGCACCGTGGCTGCAGTGTGTACCATCTACAAGATGTACTGCAGCAACTCGCCAAGGCTTCTTCGGTAGCACCTCCCAAACCTGCGACCTCTATCACCTAGAAGGACAAGGGCAGCAGGCACATGGGAACACCATCACCTCCAAGATCCCCTCCAAGTTACACACCATCCTGACTTGGAAATATATCGCCGTTCCTTCGTAATCACTGGGTCAAAATTCTGGAATTCGCTCCCTAACAGCACTATATGGGAGTACCTTCACCACACGGACTGCAGCAGTTCAAAAAGGCGGCTCACCACCACCTTCTCGAGGGCAATTAGCGCTGGGCAATAAATGCTGGCCTTGGCAGCAATGCCCACATCTCGGGAAAGAATTTTTTTTTTAAACTTCCATTTTCTGTAGGCTGCCTGACCAGACTGGATCAAATTACACATTACAGGTACTCTACAGCAGGCAGGATCAAATTACACATTCCAGACAAACTGTTGGATGTGTTTTTTCCTCCAAGGGGACCAATCAGAAATCTGGTCCAACCCACTGGTGTTGCAAATAAACACTGCCATATTTCCAGCATTTGCATTTTTCTTTTTTTTCTTTCTGCCTTGTATACTGTTTCAGTTTTGGTCACCAAGACATAGCGAGGCAGGTAGACATGGAGATGTTTCAGAAAAGAGTTGTGTGGCTGATCTCTAGCGTTAAAGGGTTCAGTTATGAGGATTAGAGAAACTGGAGCTCTTGGAAAAAAGAGGTGACTGAGAGGAGACCTTTTATAGAATGTACAACATACTACATAGCAGAGATAAAGTTAATCTGGGGCACCACTTCAGGGTAGCGGAGCACGGGCTAAACTAATGAAATGAAAATTTAGGGCAGATGTCAGAATGAACTTCTTCATTCTAAGAATGATCAATACTTGGTAGGGTAGGGTAGTGGAGGTGAAACCTTAGACTCGTTCAATAGTCATTTAGATTTTGTGGTGGGGAAATGCAAGTTTTTTTTTCTTCTGGGTGAATGTACTAAAATGGGCTGAGTGACCTCCCTAATCTGTATTGATCTTGTGAAAAGTATTATATATTCATTATATGGTGTTTTAATATTTTAGTTGCTTTTTATACCTTTTGTGAAATTACATATGCTTTTTAAAAACTTGCCCTTAACTTTTAGGAAAGGATAACATTTTAGTAGGAGTATGGCCCCTCCCAAATCCTTTTTTTCTTTAAAAAGCTGAGCTAAATCATTAGATCAGAGATGTCTACTTTTTGTTCTGTCATTTAGCTGAGTTAGTGTTGAACTCTTGAGTCGTAACAATTGTAACGCAAAACTGCAAATTCAGGTTCCATAAACCTTGCAATCTCTTTAATTTAGAAGTTTGAGGGGTGATCTGATTGAGGTATTTAAAATGCTAAAATAATTTGATAGTTTCTCTGTATCTACTCTATTTCCTTTGGTGGGGGAATCCAGAAAAGGGGGTCATAATCCTAAAATTAGAGCCAGCACCTCCACCCCCCCAAAAAAAGGCTGTGGATGCTGGGTCAATTGGAATTTTTAAAACTGAGATCGACGGAATTTTGTTAGGTAAGGGTATCAAATGATATGGAGAGAAGGTGGGTAAATGGAGTTGCGGTATGGATCAGTTTATACTGCATTGTGGAGCCAGCAGCTCATTAATATACTTTTTGGCCTTTATGGCCTTAGTACACACCTCATGTGCAGGCACAATGCGCCGCAGGTTCTTCCCCACTGTATTATACTGTTCTATGTGGGTCACTTTTAAAAGTGCTTAATCACAGTGATGGGATACAGGTCTGTGCATATGATTCTCTGGTACAGAGTGCAGTGATTGTAGTTACACATTTCTGAGCAGTTGTCAATTGGAAGCCAGGTAGTTCCACACCGGAAGAGGAAGGAAAAATAAAACCATAGGACCAGTAGTTCTGTTAAGTTGACCTATCTCTTTATAGCATTTTCTTGCTGCAGGAACATCACTGAAGCCAGCTTGGTCAACATCCAGCAGCTGGGTAGTTCATGAATGGCGGCACATGGAATGGCAAGTCTATCAAGAACTAAAGGTGAAGGGAGGAAGGCTGTAAATAGCTGCCAGAATGTATTGAGTACCAATCAGTTAAGGGTGAGATCTGTTGTCCACTGTCACATTTTTGAATGGCCTTGCTTTCTGAGGAACCTAGTATAGTAATAGAATCCTGTTGTTTGTTTATTGAAAGATTGTAAAGCACAAAAAATCCTGAGAAGCAATAATGCTTTTGTGTATTTATATTAAGTGCTTGCTTAATCTGTCTTTCGAAATTCATTTTATGGTGGCGTTATTGCAAGAGAAAGTAAAGCAGCCATTTGAACAGCATTTAAAGATGGAAGTGATCGGATGGAATTTACAGTTCTTTTATATATTAGGTATAATATCACCTGGTTTTAGATTTAAAGTTTTATGTAAAGTTGCAAGACCCCACATTAAAAGTATAAAGTCTTAAAATATATCTCTTGCCATCCTTAGTAGTATTCGAATGGCTATTTTGTGCTGTCAACAGTAATCTTGTCATAGAGTTAAATGTTTTGCACAGTATTTACTATCGTATGTCATGTAGGTTTGGAAGGCAAAGTATTATTTTATGCCAGTCATGGATGTTATAATGAGCAATGATGAACACTTGTGTTTGATATAAATTATGAAGTTTATCTGGGGTTCGGTGGTCCCAGATCAGTTTCAATGCTGGTCTAAAGTTGTATCCTCTATTAAAGTGTATGGAACTGCCTCAAGACACAGGTAGCTCCTACCTGTCTCTGACATCACTGAAGTGGCTTGAGGAGAGGAGACTCAATGACTAGAAGGAATCCTGCACATGCTGGAAATGAAACAAAAAGCAGCAAATGTTGAAGAAACTCAACAGATCAAGTCAGCATCTGTGCAGAGAATAGACAAGTTAATATTTTGGGTGTAACCCTTCATTAGAACTGATAAGTGAAAAATAATCAAGCATTTGAATAGATTCAGAATAAAGGGGAAGGAAAAAATATTTGTTATTGATGAAGATGATGTATCAGTGGAATAACCTGTGGTCTGCTTAAAAGGAAAACAGGAGAGTTTTGATGGCTCAAATGATCATTAGATCAAAAATGGGGAAAAAGTGTAAAATAAATTAAAGCCGTAAGCGAAACAAAGAACGTGTGAATACCTGAAGCAGTGAGAAGTAAATATGGTCTGAAATTGAAACCAGAGAAGCTGGCAAAAACAGGGTGGGGTCCAATAACCTGAAGGGAAGAAAAGCAGGCTGAAACCAAGGATGCAGATTGCTCTGCCAATACTGTGTTGTGACTGCGTCTCTATCCCAAGTGTCATTCCATCTTCTCTCCTATCCCCTCTTTTCCGCCCGCCCCCCCCCCCAACCCTAAACAGACCCATCCAATGTCACTAGCATCCTCTGCTAAAAAGAGTGAGGTTATAGTTGAAGGCTTAAGCTATTATTACAGTAAGCAGGCTGCATATTGTCCAGGCGAAAGATGATTTAAAATGTGGGTGGGACAGGGAATTGAATTGGCAGGCGACACAAAGTCAGTGTCACGTGTATGGACAGAAGGGAAGTATTTGGCAAAGCAGCCAGTTAATCAACATTTGGTCTCCCCAGTGCACTGGAGATCATCTCAACCATTTAACTATCTCCTTTTTTTCCTTTTAAGCAAACTGAAGGTCATTCCACCAGTATTTCCTCTCCTGCGTGAATTTTTTTTTTGCCTGTCCCTCCCCTTTGTTCTGATTCTATTTAAATTACTTCATTTTTTTATGTTTTCAATTATGATGACTGGTTGCAACCAAAATCTTAACTTGTCTGTTTTCTCCACAGATGCTTTTTTCACTTACTGTATGTTTCCAGCTTTTTCTGTTTGTCTCAGAAGGATTTAACTCTGGAGTAGAAATGTGAATTAAAAAAAAACATATTTTGGACAAGCCCCGTTATGGACCTCCACACACAATCCACACTGACGCTTCAGTGCTGTAAAATCCTTTGGGACCTCCTGAGGACATAAGTTGCTATATGAGTGCACTTTCTATCTCGCCCCCCCAAGACTTTCTTCACCTTTTACGAAGAAGCGGTGGCATAGGCCACTGAGCAGAATATTCGTTTGTCTTTTCTCAGGAGACAAATTGCAAAAATCTTTATTTAAAAAAATATCAGGAGCACCAGTTGTAAGTCTTGCATATGTTTTATGCAGTAAGCTTATACAGTGCTCATATAACTCGGGGTAGTTGTGCTGTTTGCCTCCCTCTTTGGCCGTTGACATATCTGATGCACCATATATCCCTGGGTAAATATGGGTGTACATCTACTTGCCATCATTCTGTCGTGCAACACATTGGACCATTTCCAAAAGTTGTTCTTGAGCTCTTGGAGTGTGGCTCTCAACAAAATGTTGGTGAGTAACATTGGTTTGCAGCATTGTCCATATAAGTGTTTGAAGTCTAATGTGGCCTATTATATAGTTTGAGGGTAATGTGATGTACCCCATTTGAAATGGTCATCAATCAGCTTTAAAAAAAAATGGAAACTGGCTTGATTTTGGTACAGTTCCTTATTGCAAATTTCATGTTGTTTAAAATATTTCAAAGACATTTTAAAATATATTTTTGTGCTTTACAGTCTTTCAGTCAACAAATAACAGAGTTTATTTTGTATGATGTATTTTTATTAATGGAAACTAATTTTGTAGACCGACCAAAAGAACATTTCAGTGGTAAGCAATTTATCTAATAAATAGAAGCTTTCTCCTGTAGTGTACACTACTCAAGACTTAAGCATAAGTTTTCATACAAATGTCGGTATGAAAAATTGTTCCAAAACCGGTTTGAAGTTTCAGCACAGGAGAAAATCCTTCAGCCCTACTTGACCTGCACTTAAGTTAGACCCTTCTTCAAAGCTGATTTTACACAATCCTATTTTCCTGCCTTCTTTGTAAATTAATAATTTGACTGCTTCCTCCTCGTGCACTTTCTTAAGTAAGTACCCAGAACCTTTTTGAATGCATCAATCACCACTAGTGGCAAAGCATTCCACATTCTTTGGAAAATATTTCTTCTAAGAACATAAGAATTAGGAGTAGGAGTAGGCCATACAGCCCCTCGAGCCAGCTCCGCCATTCAATAAGATAATGGCTGATCTTCGACCACAACTCCACTTTCCCGCCCGATCTCCATATCCCTTGATTCCCCGAGAGTCCAGAAATCTATCTATTTCAGCCTTGAATATACTTAACGACTCAGCATCCACAGCCCTTTGGGGTAGGGAATTCCAAAGATTCACAACCCTCTGAGTGAAGAACTTCCTCCTCATCTCAGTCTTAAATGGCCGATCCCTTATTCCTGAGACTATGCCCCCTCATTCTAGACACTCCAGCAAGGGGAAACAACCTTTCAGCATCTACCCTGTCAATCCCCCTCAGAATCTTGTATGTTTCAATGAGATCACTTCCCATTTTCTAAACTCCAGAGAGTATAGGCCCAATCTACTCAATCTCTCTGCATAGGACAACCCCCTCATCCCAGGGATAATCTAGTGAACCTTCGTTGTACCGCCTCCAAGGCAAGTATGTCCTTCCTCAGATAGAGACCAAAACTATGCACAGTACTCCAGGCACCAAAACCACGTCCAATTGTAGTAGGATTTCCTTACTCTTGTACTCCAACCCCTTTGCAATAAAGGCCAACATGCCATTTGCCTTCCGAATTGCTTCCTGTACCTGCATGCTAACTTTCTGCGTTTCCTTTACGAGGACACCTAAATCTCTCTGAACACCAACATTTAATAGTTTCTCACCATTTAAAAAATATTCTGTTTTTCTATTCTTCCTACCAAAGTGAATAACCTCACATTTTCCCACATTATACTCCATCTGCCACCTTGTTGCCCACTCACTTAACCTGTCTATATCCCTTTGCAGACTCTTTGTGTCCTACTCACAGTTTACTTTTCAACCAGCTTTGTATCATCAGCAAACTTGGATACGTTACACTCGGTCCCTTCATCTAAGTCATTAATATAGATTGTAAATAGCAGAGGCCCCAGCACTGATCCTTGCGGCACCCCACTAGTTACAGTCTGCCAACTGGAAAATGACCCGTTTATCCCTACTCTCTTTCTGTCCGTTAACCAATCCTCTATCCATGCTAATATATTACCCCCAACCCCATGAGCCCTTATCTTGCGTAGCAAGCTTTTATGTGACACCTTATCGAATGCCTATTAGAAATCCAAATATACTCCATCCACTGGTTTCCCTTTATCTACCCTGCTAGTTACATCCTCAAAAAACTCTAATAAATTTGTTACATACGATTTCCCTTTCGTAAAACCATGTTGACTCTGCCTAATCATATATTTTCTATGTGCCCTGTTACCACTTCCTTAGTAATGAATTCCAGCATTTTCCTGACGACTGATGTCAGGCTAACTGGTCTGTAGTTCCCTGTTTTCTCTCTCGCTCCTTTCTTGAATAGTGGGGTTACATTTGCTACCTTCCAATCTGCTGGGACCATGATAGAATCTAGGGAATTTTGGAAGATCACAACCAATGCATCCACTATCTCTGCAGCCACCTCTTTTAGAACCCTAGGGTGTAGGCTGTCAGGTCCTGGGGATTTGTCAGCTTTTAGTCTCATTAGTTTCTCGAGTACTTTTTCTCTACTGATATTAATTACTTTAAGTTCCTCACTCTTGGCCCCTTGGTTCTCACTATTTTTGGTATGCTTTTTGTGTCCTTTACTGTGAAGACAGATACAAAATATTTGTTTAAAGTCAGTGCCATTTCCTTAATCCCCATTATAATTTCTCCTGTCTTAGCCTCCAAGGGACCGATGCTTACTTTTGCTACTCTCTTCCTGTTTACATACTTGTAGAAGCTCTTACAATCTGTTTTTATATTTCTTACCAGTTTACTCTCATTCTATTTTCTCCTTTTTTATCAATTATTTTGTCATCCTTTGCCGGTTTCTAAAGCTCTCCCAATCCTCAGGCTTAGTACTATTCTTTGCAACATTATAAAACTCTTCTTTTAATCTAATACTATCCTTAACTTCTTTATTAGCCACGGATAGATCACTTTTCCCGTGGAGTTTTTATTTCTCAATGGAATGTATATTCATTATAATTTATATCTACCTTTTATTTATCAAGTACTTATCTTTAGATCATAACCTCTTGTGTTTAATTTACCTACCCATCCAAATAATTTATCTGTTTATCTTCCTACTTTTATTATTTTGAACACCTCTATCAAATTCCCCCCTCAATCATCAGTTCAAGAGAATACAGCCTTGTTGTTCTAGTCTTTTGTTATCTATCCATGTGATATTTTTAAATAAACATAGGCTTGTTAACCTTGTGGACTCGGGTAATTTTTAGGAACAGGAGTAGGCCATTCAACCCCTGTTCACTTAGATTACGACTGATCTGTACTTTAACTCCATTTACCCGCCTCTGATCCATATCCTTTGCTACCCTCACTTAATAAAAAAAAAAATCTGTCGATCTCCATCTTGAAAATTTCAATTGACCCAGCATCCACAGACTTTTGGGGAGAGAATTCTGCATTTTCACTACCCTTTGTGTTAAAAAGTGCTCTCTGATTTTTGCTCCTGAATTGTCTAGCTGTAATTTTAACATTATGCCCCCTGTTCTGGATTTCCCCACTAGAGAAAATAGCTTCTCTGTATCTACTCTATTGAATCAGTTTATCATTTCAAACACTTTGATCATCCTTCAACCTTCCAAATCCAAGAGAATACAACCCTAGGTTATGCAACCTGTCCTCTTAATTTAACCGTTTAAACCCCAGTATCATTCTGGTAAATATGCGCTATATATATCCTGCCTGAGGTGCGGTGCCCAAAACTGAATGCAATACTCCTGATGGGTTCTAATCAAGGATCCTTTGTTTCTTAACCTGTCCCATTACCATCCCCTTTTGCCTTGAATATCTCTCAATGTCTCTTAATCTCTCCTACCTTCCAGCTTATCACAGGCCTTCCCTTTTGTTCTTTCATCCCCTCCCCCATTTCCCAGTCACTACACTTGCTTAAAAATCTGTTCCATTTCCTGCTTTTTTCCAGTTCTGACGAAAGGTCATCGACCTGAAACGTTAACTCTGTTTCTCTCTTCACAGATGCTGCCTGACCTGCTGAGTATTTCCAGCATTTTCTGTTTTTATTTCAGATTTCCAGCATCTGCAGTATTTTCTTTTTGTACCCACATCTTTTTGTTCCTCTACAGTTTCTAGTCTCTCGCCATTACGAAAGTATTCTGATTTGTCTTTCTTGGATCCAAAGTGGATGACCTCACATTTCCACATATTGAATTCCATCTGCTACAGTTTTATCCACCCACTTATTCTGTCTATGTACCTTTTTAACTTCCTACTCCCTTTTGCACAACTTACTGTTTCTCCGAACTTAGTGTTTTATGCCAGATTCATTTTATATGAAAAGGTTTTGTGATCTCTTCATCCTACCCGGGGTGTAATGCTTTTTGATGCCAGCTTTATATACATAATACAGGAAACTTTCGTTTATCCGGCACCCAAATAACCGGAATTCTCGCTTAACCGGCAAAAATCATCCTCCGAAAACTCCTCTCAAATAACCGGCAATGTTGCCGAGTCGCAGTCGAGTCTCCGCGAACGCCGAGTGCTCCGAAAACTCCTCTCAAATAACCGGCAATGTTGCCGATCCCGAGTCCGAGAACGCCGATTTAGTCAGTAGGGGTACTTTTCAAAAGTGCCACTACTCGGCCTCCTGGCGCTGTCGGAAGTATACTGCACATTTCTTGATTTATTTATTTTTCTTTGTTAAAAATAGCCTCGGTAGATATAACTCTCCGTTATCCGGTACTTTCGATAAACCGGCACCACGCCGGTCCCGTCGATGCCGGATAAACGAAAGTTTCCTGTAAAAACTAATGGTTCCTCCCAGTGTTTTAGTTGGTATAAGCAGTGTATAGCCTAGCTGTAGAAACCAGATATTTCCAGTTCATTTCCTGGTCTGTGCTGTGTTGAGTTGACTGATCTGGCAATATAGGTACTACAGCTGGTTTCGGTATTTGTGGGCAAGGGAGGGCAATATCAGTCAGCGATCCTGTTTCTGATGGTTATCGAGTTGCCCCTGCTGGACAGTGTACTTATGCGAATATCTGTTAAAAATGAAATCGGGCTTGGTGCCTGAACTTTAATGACCTATCTAAACTCACTAGGGTTATGCATGAAGAAAGGTCACTTGGGCAAGATAAGTAGGGCAATCAGCATTCATGGACCTGTACCTCAATAAGAGTTGACACTTCAGGAGAGGAAAAAAAATAATCGTTCCCATGGTCAATCTTGTTTTCTAATCCACTTCCATTTGTTTTTTCATCATACTTTGATACCTTCATGAGATGGCTGTTGCTGATGGTTTCACTTCAAGGGACGGTGAAACTAGCATAGATTTTTAACAAATTTCAGACTGTTTCTTCTGAGTATTGTCTTCAAGATTTTAAAGGAGGTAGTTAAACTATCCAGAATTCCCCTGTACAGTGTACTTGGTTACACATTTTTGCTTCAGTAAAACTTATGTACACTTCACATAGGTTACGAGGGTATGGTAGTATAGTGGTTATGTTACTGGACTAGTAATCCAAAGGCCTGGACTAATGATCCAGAGACATGAGTTCAAATCCCACCATGGCAGCTGGGGAATTTAAATTGTTAATTCAATAAAATCTTGAATAAAAAGCTAGTATCAGTAATGGTGACCATGAAACTGTCGTAAAAATCCATCTGGTTCACTAATGTTCTTTAGGGAAGGAAATCTGCCGTCTTTACATGGTTAACTGCCCTCGGAAATGGCTAGCAAGCTATTCGGTTGTACCAGACTGCTACAAAGAAGTATTCGAAGATTAAAACCGGATGGACCACCCGGCATCGACCTAGACACCGGACACCACAAAGGCACACTCAGCCAGTCGACCCTGTAAAGTCCTCCTCACTAACATCTGGGGACTTGTGCCAAAATTAGGACTGCTGTCCCACAGACTAATCAAGCAACAGCCTGACATAGTCACACTCACAGAATCATAACGTCCCAGACTCCTCTATCACTATCCCTGGGTATATCCTGTCCCACCGGCAGGACAAACCCACCAGAGGTGGCGGTACAGTTGGGAGGGAGTGGCCCTGGGAGTCCTCAACATTGACTCTGGACCCCATGTAGTCTCATGGCATCAGGTCAAAAATGGGCAAGGAAACCTCCTGCTGATTACCACCTACCGCCCTCCCTCAGCTGATGAATCAGTACTCCTTCATGCTGAACACCACTTGGAAGAAGCATTGAGGGTAGCAAGGGCACAGAACGTACTCTGGGTGGGGGACTTCAATGTCCATCACCAAGAGTGCCTCGGTAGCACCACTACTGACCGAGCTGGCCTAAGGACATGGCTGCCAGACTGGGCCTGCGGCAGGTGGTGAGAGAACCAACTTGAGGGGAAAAACCTACTTGACCTCATCCTCGCCAATCTACCTGTCGCAGATGCATCTGTCCATGACAGTAGGAGTGACCGCTGCATAGTCCTTGTGGCGATGAAGTCCTGTCTTCACACCATCGTGTTGTGTGGCACTACCACTGTGCTAAATGGGATAGAATCAGAACAGATCTAGCAGCTCAAAACTGGGCATTCATGAGGCGCTGTGTATCATCAGCAGCAGAATTGTATGCCACCACAATCTGTAACCTCATGGCCTGGCATAAATATCATTCTACCCAGGTTCAGTGAGGATTGTAGAAGACCATGCCAGGCGTGCCTAAAAATGAGGTGCCAACCTGGTAAAGCTACTACACAGGACTGCATACATGCTAAACAGCAGAAACGGCATGCTATAGACAAAGCTAACCAATCCCACAACTAACTGATCAGATCAAAGCTCTGCAGTCCTGCCACATCCAGTCATGAATGGCAGTGGACAATTAAACAACTAATGGGAGGAGGAGGCTCCATGAACATCCTCATCCTCAATTCAATGATGGCAGGGCCCAGCACGTGAGTGCTAAAAGCAAGGCTGAAGCATTTGCACATATCTTCAGCCAGAAGTGCCGAGTGGATGTTCCATCTCGGCCTCCTCCTGAGGTCCACATCATCACAGAAGCCAGTCTTCAGCTAATTTGATTCACTCCACATGATGTCAAGAAACGGCTGAGCGCACTGGATACAGAAAAGGCTATGGGCCACAACAACATCCCGGCTGTTGAGCAGAAGACTTGTGCTCCAGAACTAGCCGCAACTCTAGCCAAGCTGATCCAGTACAGCTACAACGCTGGTATCTACCCGACAATGTGGAAACCTGCCCAGGTATGTCCTGTCCACAAAAAGCAGGACAAATCCAATCTGGCCAATTACCGCTCCATCAGTCTACTCTCAATCATCAGCAAAGTGATGGAAGGTGTCGTCGACAGTACTATGAAGTGGCACTTACTCACCTGCTCACCGATGCTCAGTTTGGGTTCCACCAGGACTGCTCAGCTCCAGACCTCATTACAGCCTTGATCCAAACATGGACAAAAGAGTTGAATTACAGAGGTAAGGTGAGAGTGACTGCCCTTGACATCAAGGCAGCATTTGACCGAGTGTGGCATCAAGGAGCACCTAGTAAAATTTAAGTCAATGGAAATCGAGGGGGAAAATTCTCCACTGGCTGGAGTCATACCTAGCACAAAGGAAGATGGTTGTGGTTGTTGGAGGCCAATCATCTTAGCCCCAGGACATTGCTGCAGGAGTTCCTCGGGGAAGTGTCCTAGGCCCCAACCATCTTCAGCTGCTTCATCAATGACCTTCCCCCCCCCATCAGAAGGTCAGAAGTGGGGACGTTCACTGATGATTGCAGAGTGTTCAGTTCCATTCGCAACTCAGATAATGAAAGCCGTGCCCACATGCAGCAAGACCTGGACGACATTCAAGCGTGAGCTGATAAGTGGCAAGTAACATTCGTGCCAGGCAATGACCATCTCCAACAAGACAAGAGTCTAATCACTGCCCCTTTTTTTTTATTCGTTCATGGGTTGTGGGCGTCGCTGGCATTTATTGCCCATCCCTAATTGCCCTTGCGAAAGTGCTGGTGAGCCGCCGCCTTGAACCGCAAAGGGCAGTTGAGAGTCAACCACATTGCTGTGGGTCTGGAGTCACATATAGGCCAGACCAGGTAAGGACAGCAGATTTCCTTCCCTAAAGGACATTAGTCAACCAGATGGGTTTTTAAGACAATCCGGTAGTTTCATGGTCATCATTACTGATACTAGCTTTTTATTCCAGATTTATTTAATTAACTGAATTTAAATTCCCCAGCTGCCGTGGTGGGATTTGAAATCGCGTCTCTGGATCATTAGTCCAGGCCTCTGAATTACTAGTCAAGTTACAAAACCACTATGCTACCATTCCTCTTGACATTCAACGCCATTATCATCGCCGAATCCCCACGATCAACATGCTGGGGGATCACCATTGACCAGAAAATTAACTGGACAACTGTGGCTACAAGAGCAGGTCAGAGGCTGGGTATTCTGTGGTGAGTGATTCACCTTTCGACTCCCCAAAGCCTTTCCACCATCTACAAGGCACAAGTCAGAAGTGTGATGGCATACTCTCCACTTGCCTGGATGAGTGCAGCTCCAACAACACTCAAGAAGCTCGACACCATCCAGGACAAAGCAGCCTGCTTGATTGCCACCTTAAACATTCACTCCCTGCATCACCAGTGCACTGTGAGTGCAGTGTAGGAGTGCATGTACAAGAAGCGCTCCAGCAACTCGCCAAGGCTTCTTCGGCGGCACCTCCCAAACCCGCGACCTCTACCGCCTAGAAGGACAAGGGTAGCAGGCGCATGGGAACACCATCACCTCCAAGTTCCCCTCCAAGTCACACACCATCCTGACTTGGAAATATATCGCCGTTACTTCATTGTCGTTGGGTCAAAATGCTGGAACTCCCTCCCTAACAGCACTATGTGAGCACCTTCACCACACGGACTGCAGAGGTTCAAGAAGGCAGTTCACCATCATCTCGAGGGCAATTAGGGATGGGCAATAAATGCTGGCCGCCAGCGACGCCCAAATCCCATGAACAAATAAAAAACTCTAGGAATTACTGTGGAAATATATATCTTTTTATCCAAATCCTAAGCCATATTCATAACTTCTGTGAGCATCCTTGCATTTGAGAATACAGGCTCCACCATTTATACCGCCATGGTTATTGCGGGCAACCATTTACATTTGAGTCTGTTCAGCAGGCCCCAGAGAGCCCTATACCACGACTGAGGTTTTACCATTCACCACATAGCAGGTAAACCACGTTAACACCAACGTACCCACAATAAGCGGTGGGGCTCTGTACCAAGTTAGGTTAACAAGTTTTGGCTCCAGCTGGTATTATCCCATCTAATTTAATGATTCATGCAGCCAAAATGTTTTTAACACTAACACAACTTGCAAACACTCTTGTTGGATAGATGCAGTTGGGGTCCAGTGTATTAGAACAGTTTCTTGGGCTAAGGAAAGCAAGAGCTAACGAGATGCAGGAACGCTCAAGAATTGTAGATAGCAGGTGCTGAAGAGGACATAGTTGTCATTTTATATCTGATTGTGGTCACTCTTCCAAACACCATTCCTGTGGTCCATCTAGTGGTACACCAAAAATACGAGGCCTAAAAATTAATTTGGAACAGGACATTTTGTAACCTACAAGCCTTTGGACCAAGAGCTGGAAAGTGGGATTAGGCTGGATAGCTCTCTTTCGGCCAGCACAGACTTGATAGGTCGAATGGTTTCCTTCTGTGCCGTAAATTTCTATGATTCTATGATTTAACTTGGTTTTAAAGGCAACTTCTTTTTGTCATTTTCAGTACTGCAGTTCCTGCGATTCCTTCTGTGATAATCTAAGTTGGCATGATTTTTTTTACACTCAAGCTGACATTAAATGTAAAATTATCAATACTCTGGAAATTTCACCCCCGTGTTGGATCTTCAAAAACAATAATGACTCTTGCCATCTGTTTTATACCAGATTCTGAAATTACTCTTACTAAAGGAAATAGCTCAAGGATGTATTATTGATAACATTAAAAGAGCTATCTGACCTATATAAGAAATATCTGAACAGATCCTGTTACTGTTTTTTCCCCCCCTTTTAAGCCCATCTATTTTTTCCTTCTCCCCCACCCCTCCCCCTGGCTAATTTTCAATTTTGATGCTTAGATTATATTTAGTTGTGTGTGTGTGTGGTGAATTTAAAATGGAGGACACTAGCAAAGTAGGTATCGTGTTCTTTCATTTTGCTCAAAGTAAAGCAGACAAAATAACTTTTTTTAACAAGCTGAAGGAATGAGCTGCAGAACTGTGTAATTTGTTGTTGACCAAGCTTCTCATTCAGGGTTTTTATATAGAATTGCATAGTATCTACAGTACAAAAACATGTCATGCGGCCCAACTGGTCTATGTCAGTGTTTATACTCCACATGAGCTTCCTCCTTCTCTAATTACCTATTCCCCTTAAATGTGTCAATGTTGTTTATGAAATCATAGTTACTGCCTTGCACTGCCCCTCCCAAAATCTATTTTCTCTTTGTTGTGGTTACTGGAAAACTGCTTGGCAAGATATTCCAAGGTCAAAACCTTCAGTGCAGACTACATCATTTAAAAAAAAATAGTTTGGAGATCAAGTTTTGTGTACAATCGAATTACTGATTTTTTTTTAACGTTTCTGCAATACGTCGCCATCTTCTGTTAAGTTTTTCAAAATGTTCATTGTAAATGTATGAAATGGTAGAACCAGGAAGATTGTTAGAAATCTGAAAATTGGTAACTTTTTCTGGTCTGAATGATGTGACAAACTCAATTCTGAGAAATTATTGTGAATTCTCTGAATTTGCTGCATTATCGGCCTCTGTGTATTGTAGTTTCTGGCTCATAAAAATATTGACTGCTAATAAATACAAACAGGCAATTGTAAGATCGTGTTTTGTTAAACTTACTATTTAATAAGTTCAGTTTATACTTTTGATATAAATGTATTTCTTTTGAGCTGCATAGTTACGTGGTGTGTGTGTATATATATATATACAAGGCAAACTTTATTAGCTAAATTTACAATTTGTAAGAATCTAATATGCAAGTTGGGCAGGCTTCAGCTTTAACGTACCTGTCTGCAGTCGGGTGATTCACAAGTCAAATTGATCAGAGTTGTCACTTAGTGGTACAAAGATCTTTTGGAATCTTGGCGGATGCCTTCATTAAGTAGTCTGATTCTGCAGACACTAAACTATTCTGTAACTCACTGCTAAGATCTGTGGGGTCAGAAGGAGCCTGTCTGTATAAGCTTTAAGCCAAATTGGGTCATTCATGGCATTAAAAAAAATGTAAGCACCACTAACCAAGCACAAACCAGCAAGGTGATTAGAAAAAGAGTTCTACAACGAACTGATTTTACCACCTCAGTCTCTCCTGCTACATCACTTTAGGGGACTTTGTAGGTTTGAGGGATGGAAGAAAATATTCTGTTTTAAACAGTGGACAATTGCACTGTTTGGAGATTGAATTGCACATTGGGACTTACTCAGTAATAATCTAGTGGGTTGGGTTGTGCACTTTGTGGCAGTTGCTTCGTTCCTTCCCTTCCAACCGAGTCTTTTTGCTGTATATTCTGAGATTATGCACATTCTCCATTTGTCATTTTAGCTCAGTGGTAGCACTCTCGCCTCTGGCCACTCTAGGACTTTAGCACATAATCTAGGCTAACACTTCAGTGCAGCACTGTGTGAGTATTGCATTGTTGAAGGTGCCATCTTTCGGATGAGATTTTAAACCGAGGTTCCGTCTTCTTGTAGACGATCCAGTGGCATGATTGGAAGAGCAGGGAAGTTCTGTGTCCTAGCCAACACTTAGTCCTCAACCAACACTACCAAATCAGATTAACTGATCATGTATCTTGCTCTTGTTTTTGGAGCTATTCTTTGTACAAATTTTGCCTACAAAACCAGAGTGGGTGCATATCAACAGTAACTCATTGGCTGTAAAGCACTGGGAGATCTGAGGACTTGAAAGGCACTATATAAGTACAAGTTCTATCTTTGGTTGTTTTGGATATATTACAATTGAAATCAAGCCTTTATTTAAAAAAGTGGTAGGCTTTTCTTTACAAATAATCAAAACCAGTGCTTTCAGAAACTGAAATGTAATTACCTTTTGGATATTTGAGTAATTTGTATGTAATTTTTTATGAAATACTTGGTTAAGTGTTTTCATCTGAAGAAGAAAACACATTGCCCAGTTCTTCTAGAATGTGGTTTTAAAGAAAGGCTTGTATGTGAAAACATGCCTGTTGATAAAGCTGCCCACTTCTATGCAGGACTATTTTTAAATGAACTGCCAGCGATTATGTAAGTGATGCGTTCCAACACCTGATCATAGACTAGTTATCCATTCAGTGTGTAACAAGGATATTAGTTCTTACCTAAAATTCCCTGTGTTTTGTGTGGCGGAAGGAATGATTGGTTAAAAGTCATGGAGGATAGTACGGAATGTAAAAAAGATTGCATTTGTACAAAGACAAAAATTAAATAGCTTGTATTTTGCACTGCAAAACTTTTTTGATTTCATGTCCTTTTTGCTTCAGTGTTGTGGTTTGCATAATTATCATTTTGACCCATTCCCTTCTCGGATATCGTACTTCAAAGTATAAAGACAGAAAGCAAAAGGTGGTGATTTCATGCTGGAGCTGAAAATTTGCAGTCTTCTCTAAGTTAGATTGACCTTGGTCTGTGTCTTGTGGCTTTAAAACGATAGGCAAATTTAAACGTAGCTCCACAGTAGAATAGTGCAATGTGAGTTATATGGTATAAAGTCCTGTTTTTTTTTATAAACAGTTTATCCTTTGACTTACTGTGAACAATGGCATGGGAGATCTGTTAGAATGTAAAAAAAAACAAAGAAATTCAGTCAATTTTCTCAGTTCTGTATTTTGTTTTGCACTTAGTCATGCATTTTATTTTTATTCTTTATGGCTTTCTTCCCTCCCCCTTTATGAAGATGCTGGGATACCATCCCGTCTTGCCCAAGGGGATGCTCTTTGTGTGAGCGCAGAAAGTCAATGTTGCCCAACCATTCAACTATGAGGGCATCACTGCCTAGTCCAATCCATAAAGGAGTAGGAATCCTGAATGATTTCCTGACCCAGGAGCACTGAAACCAATTGTAGCATGCATGCTTCCATCCCAGCTGCGCGTTAACTCGGAGGTTTGAACCAGAGTCCCTCCTCATCTGTATGGCAGTTTAGCACTGTCTTTACTAACTAAATTTTTGATTGCCATTCTCAACTTGAATGCTAATTAATATAGTGATCCATTTTTGAAGTTAACAAATGAAAGAAAGATTGACTTACATTTATATAGCGCCTTTCACAACCTCAAGACTAGACAGTGGTGACAGAAAGGGGGGATTGCCATCTTGTTCTGTAGATTAGATATTTGTTAGACTGTCGTTTCCCTTTAAGCCATGCACTTTTATAACCCCACACCTTAGACACTCACTGATACTTCAAAACTGCTAAGTAATGATGAACCATTTATTACTCATACTTAAACAAGCTGAGAATGATGTCAATATCCTTGTTGGTGATTCATTTAGTCTTAACTACAAGTAATGAATACCGCTGGTAAGTACTTGCCATCCAAGTGAAGTTGGAGGCGGTTATCCAAACTTAATTGTGCATTATAGTTATTGACTCACTACTTCATAAATACTTTTTTTTTCATTGCAGAATGTGCCCATTTACTTCTAGCTCACAATGCTCTAGTAAAGGTGAAAAATGCTCAGGGATGGAGCCCGCTGGCAGAAGCCATCAGCTATGGAGACCGACAAATGAGTACGGCAGTCTGCTTTTGTTTCAGTTGCTTAAATTTGAAGTAAAACAAGTTACATTATTATGTATCTCTCTCTCTCTTTTTTCTCTGTCTCAATCTCTTTCTCTCCATCTCTCTCCCTTTCTCTCCATCTCTCTCTCTCTCTCTCTCTCTCTCTCTCTCTCTCTTCCCCCCCCCCCCCCCCCCTCCTTCTCACTCTCCCTCCATCCCGCACTCCCCATCCCACTGAATGGTCAAAGGATGGATATCAAGCACTTACGGGGTTGCTCGTTGTTAAATTCCCAACATCCTGAGATGGGTAAATGCATGGAAGAAATGTTTAATTTTATGACAGCTTTGACATTGTAGTCTCAGTATCTACGGAAAAACACGCCCAATTGTAGAGAATTTTTTTCGATATACAGTCCCCAGTACTTGTAGTGGGCATGTTGGTATCAATGCAATTTGCCCGCTAGACGTGGTGGATGGTGTAATCAGGTAATTAACAATCCATTCTCCGATAAAGCCACTGATATATAGTGCACTGAGTAAATCTGTCTCCCACGGAGGGAATCTTCATCCTCCATCCTCCATCTCTCTCACTGCAAAAAGGAGTTGGTGGCAAACAGTTGCAGTCTCTAAATAGGATTGAGTTTAGCTGTTAGATGAACCAGAGTGGTTCTGACAGATTATATATTCAATATGAAGCAGCCGTTACACCCGTTTAATGGATTATCGAACTGACACTTGTGGCAAGTTAGCACTTAAGATGTAAGTTCATGTTGAATTGAAGAAGGGTTCAGTGCAGCCATTCTCTATGGGAGTTAGTAATCACTTTAAATTGGCTACAACGCTTGCAAAAGAATGCAGGAGACAAAGTGGTCTGCAACGAACAAGCAATTAATCAGTTGAGAGATTTAGATCTGTTGGAACAAGGCTGAAGTACACAGCAATCTCATTAGTTTCACCATTTTGTAAGCAGCAATTGCAGGCCACTGGGGGTGACTGAAGGCGGCGGTGTTGCTTGAAAGGACTTAATGACAGGTAATCGCACTTTAATGAGGTGCGAACAGTTGCTTGAACTGGCCGACATAGTCGGCACTTAATACAGCCTTTGTAATTGACGCCTATGGTTAGCACCATTTGCCCGATATAGGTGGCTGTTCGGGATAAGCAGGGACAGTGTAAGTGATGGGGACTGTATCAATTCTCTGTACCTGCAGTACGACTAGCAATGTCACAAAATTGTAGCAGAGGGAACTGAACCCAAAACCTTCTGAAAAGTTTCATTTTGAGCAGATTTGCTGCAGTGCTATTGTAATTTGTTTTTGTGGATTGTGTTTAGTCACAGCTTTGTTGCGAAAACTTAAGCAGCAATCAAGAGAAAATGTAGAGGAAAAACGACCTCGATTACTAAAAGCTCTGAAAGAGGTAAGTTTCAAGTTTTGTACTGCTTTTAAGTCTGGAATGATAATTTGAATGTGCTAGATATTTTTGCAGTACCACTCTAGTTAAGCACGTGTCTAATAATATTGCTTAATTGAACTGAGGAATCAGTTTACTTTGCTCATCACGACACTTTGTAAATAGCATGACTTGAAACATGCTAAACCCTTTGAGATTAAATAGAGGCTTAAATGTTGGTATGGAAGTTTGGTATGGAGATGTTTCTGATTCCACACTGAACTCCAGAGCTCAATTCTGCTGTCTTGGGGAAGTGTAAGCAGAGGTAACTTCCCCACAGAGAGGAAGGGAGGGAAAATGGGAGTGGGGGGCGGGGGGGGGGTCCATCCTGGCCTGCTCTTGCGTACCCCCAGTGGTTCATTTTGCATCATGATTTGTAGAAGATGGCATGTGATTCAGAGAGTCCATAGAAGCGAAGGGAAAAAATAAATGGCTTGTAGTAAAAGTCACTTAACAAACTTAGATTTTTATTATTTTGCTTTTTCTCTTGCACATTTTTTTTGTCTTTTTCTTTCTCAACATCATTTACTGTGCAAACTTCACTGTAGTGAACGCTGGAGCTGTGGGGAATTTTGGAGCCTATATCCATTCTTGAGTACTACTAAAACATTGGTTTGACAAAAAATTTCAGCTCTTTAAAGCATATCTGTATAAAATGTATAGTGATATTGAGTTTGTTCTGTTAATAGAATTGTGAATCACCACAATACCTTTTTTAAAAAAAAATGAACACTTGCATAACAAGAATATCTTCCAATTTTCCCCTCCTTCCTAGTGCCGAAGCATCTAGCCAGTATGTCACACCTCCACACAGTTGCATGGCTGTTACCAGAAATTCAGTAGCAACACCTAACCCATCATTCGATGATGCAGTGTTGTTTGTCCAATGCAGTACACCTAGAAAAAAATAAATTGAACTAAAATATAGCCACAAATCTTTCACAGATACCTGGGGGAAGGAAGGATGGAAGCATTGAGACTATATTTCTTTATATTTTCTTTATTGGGCAATGTCCAATTCTATTAGATTGAAATGTACTCTGTTGCGTGCAAAATAGAACGTGCAACCAGATTTTAAACATTGGTGAAAATGGTTACAGAATATACTAGTTTACATTTTTTGAGACCTGAAATCCTAAAATGGTGCATCTTTGCATCACTTAAACTTTGAAATTGCATCTTATTGATTCATCCAAAGCAACTCTGCAGATGTTTACTTTTTGAGTAATTAGTCTTTGGAGACTTTTTGTGAAACTTTATGAACTTTTAACATAAAATATTTGTATGAGCAAAAATAAATTAGTAGGAAACTGGGATTACAAGATCAACAATATTCATTCTCCAAATTTCATAATTTTTAAGATATTAATATCCCCAAGACAGCCACATTCTAGGCATCTGGAAATTGTAAAGGTTTGTAAGAAAAAGCTGAAATAACAGGATAGTATCTTTATTGGAAAAGACGCATCACTGTGCCAGATGTCACAGAATAATTGATATTTAAGTTGCTTTGATTTGGTCGATCCAGTCAGATTCCAGCATCATTTCAAAAGTTCTGAGGATTCCTCTCATCTCTTGATTGCACCACTGAACATCAATTAATAGTTTTGTGAGCTGTCATTGAATAAAATCTGATATATATATCCTATTCAAAAACCTTCAAATTGGTATAGTTAGTATTAACCTTGCCGATTTATGTTGCTATTTACTTTCAAGGAGTCCGTCTTTACTGAAAAGGGTCCATATGTTATAAATATGGTTTACCAAGCCCCTTTAGTTAGTCTGCAATTTTTACCCTTCATAGTTTCCCAGCAGCATCCATTTTAAGCGTCTTTACAAATTACTTTTTAAATGATATTGTTTACTTTAAGATATGAAAGTGTCAAACTAGTGTGCAGTACATAGTGCTCTTCCGAGAGTCAGATTAAAGCCCATCGTTGGGACAGAGTGGAGAAGGTGTTCTCCATATGTGACCTTGGCAATAACTGATCTGAGGTGACTTGATGCCAAAGTGAAAATGAGTTCCATTCCTGAGTACTGACATCCCTCACCTTGAGTACAAAAATGTATTAAAGCAAGCAAACTACTTGTCCAGGAATGGTCTAGAGATCAAATCCCTCAATTTTATATTAAAATGATGAAAATAACAATGTGAAAGATACAAAATAATGTAAGACCAAACACTTAATAACACAGAGCAGCTTGATACAAAAGTTTCTTTGATGGGGAAAAGCGAATTCTGTAATGCGTTACAAACATTCTTTTTAAATAGATAATACAGGGTAGTTCCTTATACTGCAATTGCCATTTTCATATTAAGTAATTTTAATAGTACTAATGTTGCTCAAATACCAATAATGTTTTGCCTATTAAAACTAGTTTTGAAGTGTCATGATCTTGATGTGATATTTAAAGCTCCTTACAGTAAGACGTGCTAATAAATTGTAACATCTGAGTGCACATCATTTGTCTTTGTGTTGAATGGAGGAATAATAAATTACCTTCTTAATACACTTCATGCTGTAATCATTTATTTCTCATCATACTAAGAGTCGAGTGAACAGTTTGCCTAACATTCTAATGGATCATTTTAAAGCTGTGGTTCTTATTTTATTTGAACAGGCCCCATCAAAATATTTTTATGGCCTCTCACCTCCAGTTTAGGATACTTGCTACTCATTTTCAGTTTTTTTATCCTTGCTCTCCTTCACTTCTGCTTTCCTCTCACACTTTCTTCTTACACTTCTGTTTCTTTTTCCCTTCGTATCATGAGAAAGGTACAAATGAGGAAGCATATTTAGCTAATCCATCCAAAAAGAACTTATCATTTCCTTTCGCCCCAACTCTCTCAATCACAGCATCCAACTGTTTGGTAAATGTTTTAGGGTTTTTGACTGTACAACCCCACCCTGTGTGGAAGTCCGTTCTAACTGTTGATCAGTCTTTGTGTGAACAACTTCCTGACTTTCCTCAAATGACCTTTGTCAGTTTGAATATGTCACCTTTTCCGGCTGTCATCCAAAACTCTGCTACCCATATCCTAACTCGCACCAAGTCCCATTCACTCGTCACTGTTGTGCTTGTTGACTCCCGGCCTGGCAATGCCTCAATTTTAAAATGATCATCTTTGTTTACAAATCGCTCCATGTCCCGGCCCCTCCCTATCTCTAACAACCTCCAGCCCTGTATTATTGAGTAGAATGGGCCTATATTCTCTGGCGTTTAGAAGAATGAGAGGTGATCACATTTGAAATATATAAAATTCTTGGGGCTTGACAGGGTAGATGCTTGAGAGGCTGTTTCCCCTGGCTGGAGAATCTAGAACTAGGGGTCATAGTCTCAGGAGAAGGGATCGGCCATTTAGGACTGAGATGAGGAGAAATTTCTTCACCCAGCGGGTTGTGAATCTTTGGAATTCTCTACCCCAGAGTGCTCAGTCGTTGAGTATATTCAAGACAGAGATTGATAGATTTTTGGACACTAGGGAAATCAAGGGATATGGGGATAGGGCAGGAAAGTAGAGTTGAGGTTGAAGGTCAGCCATGATTTTATTGATTGGTGGAGCAGGCTCGCGGGGTCGTATGGCCTACTCTTGCTCCTATTTCTTATGTTCTTATGTAACCCCCCGCCCGAGATCTCTGCGCTTCTCTAATCCTGGCCTCTTGCGCATCCCCGATTTTCTTCACTCCACCTTTGGCGGCCGTGCCTTCAGCTGCCTAGACCCTAAGCTGTTGAATTCCGTTCCTAAACCTCTCCCCATCGCTACCTCTCTTGCTGCTTTAAGACAGTCCTTAAAACCCACCTGTTTGACCAACCTGTCCTAACATCTCCTTATGTGGCTCGGTGTCAAATTTTGTTTGATAATCACACCTGTGAAGCACCTTGGGATGTTTTATTACGTTGCACTATATAAATGCAAGTTGTTGTTGTCTTGGTTAAATTGAAACTAATGTTCCAGGCTCACCTTTTCTATAATCAATTACCATATTTTCTGCTTCCAGGAGGTAATCTTTCTGCTGCCTCCTTTCAGGGATGAACAGCTCAAGTTTTCCACTTTTTCAACTTAACTCATTCCTTTGACATTGAGTGTCAGTCTCATGGCTCTTCCCTGCACTGCCTTCAGGGTTTGAATGTCTCCCTTGTGACTCGGTCACAATTTAAGCATAATTTCATCTGACTTGTACTCTGTTTTAGCTACATTTGTCTCCTGGATTGCAGCTTTACAGTGATCGGAAATGTTGACTCCATGCCTACTAGCACCCCTAGACCTCTTTCAATTTCACCCGTAGTAATTTCAATACCATTTTTGAGTAATTGCATTTGTCTGTATCAAATTTCTTGAGTCATTGTTCTGCCCACTTGCATGCTGTTTAACATTCTATAGGCCCCTGGATACCTCAGATTCAACTGCCCCCCTTTTGGTTTTCTCTGCAAAATTAACCAATTTGCATTATACTGTGAATGCAAGTGGTTAATGTAAATTAGGCACCTCAACACTGATCTTTGGGGGATTTCCCACATCACTTCTCTAACAAATACCTGCTACTTACTATCCTTCAGCCAGTTCCTTCTCCATTCCCAGATTTTATCTTGAATCCTCACCACTTTAAGCTTAACGAGCAGCTTTTCATGTGGAACTTTTTAAAGAGCTTTTCCGAAGTCTGTCTCCACTAAATTCTTCTCACTTTCTCTTGTCCTCTCCTCCTCTCTTGTACTGCTGTTTCACTTCTCCCCTGTTTGTCTCTGCAACACTTTATTGTGTTTGTGGGATCAGGGGGTGGGCCACTGCAACAACTGAAAAGGCAAAAAAAGAAGGGAATCCGAAAAGAACAACTACAAAACCAAACAAATGTGCAGCGGTGCTGAAATTTGGTGCGATTGACGTTGGCTCAAGCAGTTGGGAAGAACTATTGTAGTTATCATAGAATAGTACAGCACAGAAGGAAGCCATTCGGCCCATCAAGTCTGCAGCGGCTCTTTCGAAGAGCAATCCAGTTAGTCCCACTTTCCTGCTCTTTCCCCATATCCCTGCAATTTTTTCCCTTCAAGTAGTTATCCTATTCCCTTTTTGAAAGCTACTATTGAATAAGTTTCCACCACCCTAACAGGCAGTGCATTCCAAATCCTAACCACTCTTTGCGTTACAAAGTTTTTCTTCATGTCACCTCTGGTTCTTTTGCCAATCACCTTAATCTGTGCCCACTGGTTATCGACCCTTCAGCTGTTGAAAACAGTTTCTCTTTATTTACTCTATCTAAACTCTTCATGATTTTCAGCACCTCTATCAAATCTCCTCTTGGCTTTCTCTGCTCTAAGGAGAACAATCCCAGCTTCTCTAGTCTATCCACGCAACTGTAATCCCTCATCCCTGGAACCATTCTAGTAAATCTCTTCTGCACCCTCTCCAAAGCCTTCACATCCTTCCTAAAGTGCGGTGCCCAGAATTGTGGACAATACTCCAGCTGGGGCCGAACCAGTGTTTTTATATAGGTTTTGCATAACTTCCTGGCTTTTGTACTCTATGCTTCTATTTATAAAAATGAGAAGTCGCACAACACCAGGTTATAGTCCAACAGATTTATTTAAAATTACAAGCTTTCGGAGCTGTCGCCCCTTCCTCAGGTAGAGTAGCTGTGAGAGAATCTCCCAGAATTCACAATATAAACACAGAAAAAATGTATTCCAATCTTTCCCTACATCAAAGACACACTAAGAGCACAGCCAAGACAATGAGATGTGTCCCAGGGGGTCCAATGTGTCAAAACACCTGCTGGCTGCATATCCTCTGCAGTTGAGTTTGGTTCTTGTGTTAGTTTTTTTTTTAAAAAAAGCTGGAAAGACCGGCCATGATGTCAAGTCACGTTCTGTATCGTGACATGAACCCGATATCGCGATTGAGGCCATCCTCATGAGTGCGGAACTTGGCTATCAGTTTCTGCTCTATGATTTTGCGCTGTCGTGTATCCCGAAGGCCGCCTTGGAGAACGCAATATCGGGTTCATGTCACGATACAGAACGTGACTTGACATCATGGCCGGTCTTTCCAGCTTTTTTTAAAACAAAAAACTAACACAAGAACCAAACTCAACTGCAGAGGATATGCAGCCAGCAGGTGTTTTGACACGTTGGACCCCCTGGGACACATCTCATTGTCTTGGCTGTGCTCTTAGTGTGTCTTTGATGTAGGGAAAGATTTGAATACATTTTTTCTGTGTTTATATTGTGAATTCTGGGAGATTCTCTCACAGCTACTCTACCTGAGGAAGGGGCGACAGCTCCGAAAGCTTGTAATTTTAAATAAATCTGTTGGACTATAACCTGGTGTTGTGCGACTTCTCATTTTTGTCCACCCCAGTCCAACGCCGGCATCTCCACATCATGACCTCTATTTATAAAGCCCAGGATCCCATATGCTTTATTAACTGCTTTGTTAACCTGCCCTGTCACCTTCAAAGATTTGTGCACAAACACCCCAGGTGTCTCTGTTCTTGCACCCCCTTTAAAATTGTACCATTAACTTGTATTGTCTTTCCTCATTCTTCCTACCAAAATGTATCACCTCACACTTTTCTGCGTTGATTTTCATCTGCCATGTGTCCGCCCATTCCACCAGCCTGTCTATGTCCGCTTGAAGTCTATTACTATCTTCCTCATTGTTTACTACACTTACCAGAATCATCAGGTTAAAAATTGTTGTGTCTGGTCCTTCCAGCCCCTTCCCGAGCCTCTTGTGAATATCTCACATTGCAATAGTTTGATAATCACTGATTTAAAATATTGAATGTTATAGCTCAATTCGCAGGAAAGTAAATTGAGATAAAAGGTTATCTGTTGCCATTGTAAAATTTCCATAATCATACATGAAAGATCATTTAAAGTAGAATTAGTCTGTTACTTAGGAGGTAACTTTGTTTATATCTTTATTTTATTTTTTAGCTAGGGGATTTTTATTTAGAGCTCCACTGGGATTTTCAAAGCTGGGGTAAGTGTTGATTGTCATGTTCTTTTGATTATTTTTCGATACACAATTCCAAACTAGTGCTCTTATTCCAAGCTTTTAAAGATAAAAATTTTGGATGCTAGCCACTGTTTCTTCCAAGTTGTGTTTAGCATTATCATATGGAATATAATATTTGTTTGGTGAGCGTTGTAAGGTCCATTATACAAACAATTAATGCTCCTTTAGGAAGGAAAACCGCTTGCTTGCTTTAAAACCATAAACTACAGTAGGAAAAGTATGTGTGGAACGACATCTAGATTGTATTAAGCAATTTAAATTGCTCGATCACTAGTGTGAAAGTAATCACTTTCAATCTCCTTTAGAGGCAAGTTTATTCCAGTTTCATAGCAATTTTCATTTCTTCTTTGCATGATTTCTGGTACATTACAAAGCTAAAAAATTTTTACTGCAACTTGGTGAGTGTACAGTTTCATCTTTGGACTGTCTAATTATTATTGCAACTTCAAAACTCAAAGAACATGTTACCGATGGATGGATGTGCTTTGTGTGAAGTACTTATCATTCCATCTAGTTAGCAGAAACCTACAATTATTTAAGCATTGCATCATACAGGAAAAAATTGATTCCACTCTCTCAATAAGAGCTCCAAATGTAACTACTCAGTTCATATGAACCACAGGCTCCTGATTCAGCAGTGGTCCTGGGTGCTAATTGACATGTTATGTAATGTTCAGTACTGTGGGTACAGCTTTGTATGAGGCAGGTTTTAAATGCTCAAGTTCCCAAAGCCTCCGTATTAGTTATAGATTGCATTGATTTAGTTGCATGGTAAAGATTTTGTATGAATTGTTTCCTATTAATGTTTCTTGTGCCATCTTTATTTCACTAAACAAATGTTTTACTGTGAATTATTAAGAACATTTGGCAACTTGTTGAAAACCATATGCAGTGTTCTTCAATTGTTATAGAATTTTTAAATATGAAATTTAAGTCGGTATAGCAACTGAGCCAGATTCATTGTTCTTTTTCTACCCTTTCTCTATTACAGTGCCTTTACTTTCCAGAATTCTGCCTTCAGATGCTTGTAAAATTTACAAACAGGGTATAAACATCAGGTAAGTTAGTTTCACATCCAATTTTCTTAAAGAATAAGGTGCAGAAATCAATCAATGCTAGAAAGTACATTCATACTTCTGGATGCAAGATTCTTCATGAATCTTTCTTTATATTCATTCTTGGGATCTGGGCGTCGTTGACGAGACCGGCATTTATTTCCCGTCCCTAGTTGCCCCTGAGAAGATGGTGGGCCGCCTTTTTGAACCACTGCATTGAAGCGGTTTGATACAACTTGCTAAGCCACTTCAGAGGGCAGTTAAGAATCAACCACGCTGGTGTGGAACTAGCGTCACATTTAGGCCAGACCGGGTAAGGACGGCAGGTTTCTTTCCTTCCCAGTTGGGTTTTTTCGACTATCCGACAGCATCATGATCACTTTATACTGATACCAGTTTTTTTTATTTCCAGATTTTTTTTTTTAAACTGAATTCAAATTCTCAAACTGCCATAATGGGATTTGAACACGTTCTTTGGATTATTAGTACAGATATCTAGATTACTAGTACAGTAACATAACCACTGCCCTACCGTACCCATGAATCTGTTACAATTCAACTGTCTAACTTGGTGATCTCCTATATACTTTCCAATGTCTTCGACTTTGACCACAGTTCATCAGATGGTGGTCTCAAGACTGTCTGTTAGTTGGGTTTAGTTTACAAATCCTACCGGCCTCACCCAGATACTCTCATCTCAGGGTACCCATCTTCACAGATCTTTCATGGAATCATTCATAAGACAGCTTGTGTTTAAACTGATCGGGGCTTCAAGCTTTAACACATGCCTAAGGCAGTTCAACCACAGCTGTGGACTTGCAGTACTCCACACAAACGGTTGATACTATACCAGTGGATGCAATCTAAAGACCGCATTAGGCAATCCATTAAACAAATATTGCACAGATATTGTTCTGTATTGTGTTGGTGAGGTGGCTTTCTAGCATAGTTCAACAAAATCACATTATTATAAATAAATTTTGTTAACAGAAAATTTTTGTTGAGTATTCTTATAAACCATACAAATAAAGATAATGTTATCTGGTGAAAGATTTTCTGCATAAGAGATGACTGATATCTTAATGCAGGAAATTCTGAAAGTTCATAAATAGTAATGTACATGAACTAAAAACTGCTGTGCAACCTGCGAGAACAAAAAACAATTGGATTGTAGGCCACCACAGTGCATATGTTAATAAATGCCAAATCCTTATGATTTTAATGTGTGTTTTCAGGCTTGATACAACTCTAATAGACTTTACCGATATGAAGTGTCAACGTGGAGATTTGAGCTTCATTTTCAATGGTGATGCAATACCCTCTGAATCTTTCATAGTATTAGACAATGAGCAGAAAGTTTACCAGCGAATACATCATGAGGTGAGTTTTGTGCTGTACGAATAGCATCCCTCAACTTTGTATTTAGCAATGGTGGTTACCTATGGTCAGCCTGCATCATGTTCATTAAATAAGACGTATGAATTCAGGTTGTATAATTAATAGTGATAAATGTTTTGGTAATAAATAGCTTTACTGGCTACATATTGATTCATGTTTCTTAATAAATGTAGACAAATCTATTCTCGCACATGTTATTTACTAAAATTGTAGTAAGATACTGAACTTTAGAAAACAGTTTTGGCATACACGCTGCAGTGATCCCCTATCATGATTGGTCTTTTCTTGAATTTTGGCCTGTGCATTTTTTTGGGTACATACGGGTGCAAACACAGAGAAAGCTCATACAATTGAATTCTCCTCGTACTTTGCATGCTTATTCATCTGCAAATAGGGAAAAAAAAGCTAGGATTGTATAATCATATTTGAGTTATTATTTACACCTATTGCTTCATTAAGTATTTCCTGTCTTTTATTGTGTTGTGTGCTGGTTCTTTTTTCCTGTCTCCTGGATTTCTGGCTTTTTTATCTATGATTTTTTTTCTTCCTGGATTTCTGTTTCTCTCACTTTGCTGTCCCCGCCCCCCAATTATTTACCTTTTTCCTCGCGCGCTCGTTCTAGCTCTCGCACGCAGTGTTTAACATCTAATCTGAAAAACGGCACCTCTGGAGCGCAGCACTTCCTCAGTACTGTACTGGAGCATAAGCCTAGATTATTTGCTCAAGTTTGTAGTTGAGCTTGAATCCCACGACTTTCTGGCTGCATTGAGTGGCGAGGGTGCTACCACTGAGCGAAGGCTGACACTTATTTATGCAAAATCCTGGCATATACGAGTATTATGGCTGCAGTTCCTATTTAATTCAGGAATCCTTGTAGAGATGATACTGCAATATCCAGAAAAATTACACAACTGAATGGAAAATAAAATTAAGGCTTTCATTTGTATTTGAGCAGTGCAGTTGTTTATCCATACTGTACATTACAGTTTTGAGAGTAGGATTAATAAGTCACTCCATTCACAGTAAGTTACCTTGATCGACTTGTGTTTTCAAGAGTGTATATAGTCATAAGTAACTTTGGTGTTAACTTAAATGCATGACTCACAAACTGAAACATGGCAGCAAATACTGAGAACATTCCTGATGAACACATTTTAAAACTCCTCCAGTGCACTGAATTTACAATTGGAAACATAAATATAAAAACATGTTCATGTTTTATTGTCAGATTAAAAATCTTAACCTAATTGGAAGCCAGAACCAAAAATGCTGTATTAATAAAGCTCAGAATTTGATATAATGTGTGTATATGTTATATACATTAGACAATAAAACAATCAATCTGCCTGTCTCTAGTTAATACTTGCTGTATTTCTGTCATCTGCAATTATTTGGGTACACAACTATCCTGGTTTTCCAGCTTCACATGCTAATAATTTCCTTTCAGGAATCAGAGATGGAAACTGAAGAGGAGGTAGATATTTTGATGAGCAGTGATATTTACTCAGCAACGTTATCTACAAAATCTATTACCTTCACACGTGCGCAGACAGGCTGGCTTTTCCGGGAGGACAAAACGGTATGATTGCTTTTGTTTGTGAGTGTTAGCTTTCATTAAGATATATGTGGTCTGTAATGTATAAATTAAGCTTTCCAAAATGTTCAATTTTACATAGAATATACAGCACAGAAACAGGCCATTCGGCCCAACCAGTCCATGTCGGTGTTTATGCTCCACTCGAGCCTCAGCATAACCCTCTCTTACCTTCTCCCTCGTGCTTATCTAGCTTCCCCTTAAATGCATCTATACTATTCACCTCAACTGCTCTCTGTCGTAGCGAGTTCCACATTCTCACCACTCTCTCGGTAAAGAAGTTTATTCTGAATTTCTATTTGATTTCCTGGTGACTATCTTATATTGATGACCTCTAGTTTTGCTCCCCCCACCCCCCACAAGTGGAGACACACTCTCTCTGTCTACTCTATCAAAATCTTTCATAGTTTTAAAGATTGCTATTAGGTAACCCTTCTCTTTAAGAGAAAAGAGGCCAAGGCTGTTCATCCTTTCCTGATGGGTATAACCTCGTAGTTCTGGTATCATCCTTGTAAATCTTTTTCGAACACTCCAGTGCCTCTATATCCTTTTTATAATATGGCGACCAGAACTATATACAGTACTCCAAGTGTGGTCTAACCAAGGTTCGATACAAGTTTAGCAACTTCTCTACTTTTCAATTCTATTCCCTCTAGAAATAAACCCAAGTGCTTGGTTTGCTTTGATTATGACCTTATTGACCTGCGTTGATTTTTAGTGATTTGTGTATTTGTACTCCCAGATTGCTTTGCTCCTCTACCCCATTTAGATTCTTATTTTCCAAGTAATTTGTGACCTCCTTATTTTTCTGGCCAAAATGTAATACCTCACACTTATCTATGTTGAAATTCATTTGTCAATCATATGTCCATTCTGCAAGTTTATTAATGTCGTCTTGGAATTTGTTGCAGTCCTCCTCAGTGTTGACTATCCGTCCCAATTTGGTGTCATCTGAAAATTTTAGAAATGGTGTTTTTGATTCCAAAGTCTAAATATAAATTGTGAACAACAGTGGTCCCAGCACTGATCCTTGTGAGACCTCATTTCCCACCTTCTGCCACTCTGAATAGCTACTCTTTACCCCTACTCTCTGCTTTCTATGTTGCAGCCAGCTAGCTATCCATTCTGCTACTTGTCCCCTGACTCCGCATGCTCTGACCTTATTCATTAGTCTCTTATGTGGTACCTTATCAATTTGTGAGGAGTGCAGTACTCTTGACAGGATCCTCCACATAATGAATACCAATGATTCAAGCTGTGAGCAAGTAAAGGCCATGCATTTCCTTACTGAGAGGAACGGTCACTCTGTGGTGCTAATACACCTGCTGTCATGTCTTATTAAAGCACATTGGGGGATACCTGGGAGTATGATGCATGGTTCAGAAAAATTCAAGAAGATTGAAAAAAATAATACCACAAAGAAAATTAGTGGATTTATTTATCGCTTGTGATAATTGGTACTGGAGAATGTAGGTATCCTTCTTCATCTCCCCCCACCCGTGCTTTGTGTCTGGTGACTGTGCTAAGTAAATCCAGGTAAACATGCTACAAAGAAAGAAATAACTTTATATATAGCACCTTTCATGACCTTGGGACACCCAAAGTGTTCTACAGGCGATTAAGTACTTTTTGAAGTATAGTCACTGTTGTAATGTACAGTGTTAACTCAAGTTTCAAAACCTCTCTACTGCATTATATTGTATTTCAAGTTCCTATGCTTTTAACTGGACCAGAGCGGATATGAAGCCGAAATTAAGGTGCTCTTTTTTTAATCTTTGGCCATGAATAAGAACATAAGAAATAGGAGCAGGAGTAGGCCATTCAGCCCCTCGATCCTGCCCCGCCATTCAATAAGATCATGGCTGATCTGATCTTGGCCTCAACGTCACTTTCCCGCCCGCTCTCCATAACCCTTGACTCCCCTGCAGCTCAAATATATGTCTATCTCCGCCTTGAATATATTCAATGACTCCGCCTCCACAGCTCTCTGGGGTAGAGAATACCAAAGATTCACGACCCTCTGAGAAGAAATTCCTCCTCATCTCCGTTTTAAATGGGCGACCCCTTATTCTGAAACTATGCCCCCTAGTTCTAGATTCCCCCATGAGGGGAAACATCTGCCCTGTCAAGCCCCCTCAGAATCTTATATGTTTCAATAAGATCACCTCTCATTCTTCAAAACTCCAATGAGTATAGGCTCAACCTTTCTTCATAAGACAACCCTTTCATCTCCGGAATTAACCTAGTGAACCTTCTCTGAACTGCCTCCAATGCAAGTATATCCCTCCTTAAATAAGGAGACCAAAACTGCATGCAGTACTCCAGGTGTGGTCTCACCAGCGCCCTGTACAGTTGTAGCAAGACCGCCCTACTTTTATACTCCATCCCCCTTGCAATAAAAGCCAACATTCCATTTGCCTTCCTAATTACTTACTGTACCTGCATGCTAACTTTTTGTGTTTCATGTACGAGGACGCCCAGATCCCTCTGTACCACAGCATTTTGTAGTCTCTCTCCATTTAAATAATAATTTGCTTTTTTATTCTTTCTTCCAAAGTGGATAACCTCACATTTTCCCACATTATACTCCATCTGCTAAATTTTTGCCCACTCACTTAACCTATCTATATCCCTTTGCAGACTCTTGTGTCCTCCTCACAACTTGTTTTCCCACCTATCTTTGTATCATCAGCAAATTTGGCTACAGTACACACGCCCTTCATCCAAGTCATCAATATAGATTGTAAATAGTTGAGGCCCCAGCACTGATCCCTGTGGCACCCCACTAGTTACAGTTTGCCAACCTGAAAATGACCCATTTATCCCGACTCTCTGTTTTCTGTTAATTAGCCAATCCTCTATCCATGCTAATATATTACCCCCAACCCCGTGAGCTCTTATCTTGTGTAGTAACCTTTTATGTGGCACCTTATCGGATGCCTTCTGGAAATCCAAATACACTACATCTACTAGTTCCCTTTTATCCACCCTGCTCGTTACATCCTTAAAGAATTCTAGTAAATTTATCAAACACGATTTCCCTTTCATAATACAATCAAGCAGAGTCAACATGGTTTTATGATTTTCTAAATGTCCTGCTATTACCTCCTTAATAATGGATTCCAGCATTTTCCCAATGGCAGATGTTAGGCTGACTGGCCTATAGTTTCCTGCTTTCTGCCTCCCTCCTTTCTTGAATGGGGCGTTACATTTGCGGTTTTCCAATCCACTGGGACCTCTCGAGAATCCAGGGAATTTTGGTAGATTACAACCAATGCATCCACTATCTCTGCAGCCACTTCTTTTAAGACCCTAGGATGTAGGCCATCAGGTCTAGGGGACTTGTCAGCCTTTTAGTCCCATTAGTTTGCCTAGTACTTTTTCTTTAGTGATAGTCATTGTTTTAAGTTCCTCCCACCCTATAGCCCCTTGATTATCAATTATTATTGGGATGGTTTTAGTGTCTTCTACCATGAAGACCAATACAAAATATTTGTTCAAAGTCTCTGCCATTTCCCTGTTTCCCATTATTAATTCCCCAGTCTCATCCTCTAAGGCACCAATGTTTACTTTAGCTACTCTCTTCCTTTTTATATACCTATAGAAGCTCATACTGTCTGTTTTTATATTTTTTGCTAGTTTACTCATAATCTATTTTCTCCCTCTTTTTTTAGTCATCCTTTGCTGGTTTCTAAAAATTTCCCAATCCTCTAGCCTACCACTAATCTTCGCAACATTGTATGCCTTTTATTTCAATTATATACCATCCTTAACTTCCTTAGTTAGCCACGGATGGTTAATCTTCTCGTAGAGTCTTTCTTTCTCACTGGAATAAACCTTTGCTGAGAGTTATGAAATATCTCCTTAAATGTCTGCCACTGCTTATCTACCGTCTTACCCTTTAATCTATTTTCCCAGTCTACTTTAGCCAACTCTTTCTTCATACCTTTGTAATTGCCTTTATTTAAGTTTAGGACACTAGTTTCAGACCCAAGTTTCTCACCCTCAAACAGAATTTCAAATTCTATCATGCTATGATCACTCTTCCCTAGAGGATCCTTTACTATGAGATCAATCCTGTCTCATTATACATTACCAGATCTAAAATAACCTTCTCCCTGGTTGGTTCCACAATGTATTCTTAGAAACCATCCCGAATACATTTTATGAACTCATCCTCAAGGCTACCCTTGCCAATTTGATTTGTCCAATCTATATGAAGATTAAAATCACCCATGATTATCGCAGTACCTTTCTTACAAGCCCCTATTATTTCTTGATTTATACTCTGTCCTACAGTGTAGCTACTGTTAGGAGGCCTATAGACTACTCCCACCAGTGACTTCTTTCCCTTACTATTTCTTATCTGCACCCAAACTGATTCTACATCTTGATCTTCTGAGCCAATATCATTTCAAACCACAGCACTGATCTCATCCTTTATTAACAGAGCTACCCCACCTCCTTCCAAAATGTCAAATACCCCTGAATATTCAGTTCCCAGCCTTGGTCACCTTGCAACCATGTCTCTGTCATGGCTATCAGATCATACCCATTTATTTCTATTTGTGCTGTCAACTCATCTATCTTGTTATGAATGCTGCCTGCATTTAGATAAAGAGCCTTTAATTTTGTCTTTTTACCATTTTTCCCTACTCTGACTCTATTTGCTGGTGCACACTTATGTTCGTACGCTCGGTCTCCTCCTGTCACACTCTGGTTATCATTACTCCTATTGCTACCCTGCACTATTGCCTTCTCCTTTCTCTTTGACTTTCTAAATTCCCCTTCACCTGAACCCTCCCCCCCCACTATTTAGTTTAAAGCCCTATCTACCGCCCTAGTTATTCAATTCGCCAGGACACTGGTCCCAGCATGGTTCAAGTGAAGCCCGTCCCAACGGAATGGAGGACAGAACTTTACAGATAGCAGTTTCATGGGTGTCATAGAAACCCAAGGTGTGGAATGATAAAAGGTCATCCGGCTAATGAAAACCATACCAAAAATGGTGGGGAACCAAGGGTCTAATGAGGGTGAGGAACTTAACGTCAATAATATAAGTAGAGAAAAAGTACAGTAATCATGGGTGACATTAATCTACATATAGACTGGCCAAACCAAATTAGCAATAATACTGTGGAGGATGAATTCCTGCAGTGTGTGTGTACAAGATGGTTTTTTAGACCAGTACGTTGAGGAGCCAACTAGGGAACAGGCTATCCTAGATTGGGTATTGTGCAATGAGAAGGGGTTAATTAATAATCTTGTTATGCGGGGTCCTTTAGGGAAGAGTGACCATAACATGATAGAATTCTTCATTAAAATGGAAAGTGAAGAAGTCCAATCTGAAACTAGGGTCCTAAATCTAAACAAAGGAAACTACAATGGCATGAGGAGTGAGTTGGCTATGATAGATTGGGGAGCTTCATTAAAAGGCAAGACGGTGGATAGGCAATGGCTAACATTTAAGGAACTAATGCATGAATTGCAACAGTTATACATTCCTTTCTGGCGCAAAAACACAAAAGGAAAAGAGGCCCACTCATGGCTAACAAAAGAAATTAAGGATAGTATTAGATCCAAAGAGGAGTCACATAAAGTTGCCAGAAAAAGTAGCAAGCCTGAGGATTGGGAGCAGTTTAGAGTTCAGCAAAAAAGGACCAAGGAATTGATTAAGAGGGGAAAAATAGAGTATGAGAGTAAACTTGCAAGGAACATAAAAGTGGATTGTAAAAGCTTCTACAAGTATGTAAAAAGAAAAAGATTAGTGAAGACAAATATAGGTCCCTTACAGTCAGAAACAGGAGAATTTATAATGGGGAACAAGGAAATGGCAGAGCAATTAAACAAATACTTTGGTTCTGTCTTCACGGAAGAGGACACAAATAACGTCCCAGAAATGCTAGGGAACCAAGGGTCTAGTGAGAAGGAGGAATTGAAGGAAATTAGTATTAGTAAAAAAAAGTGCTGGAGAAATTAATGGGACAGAAAGCTGATAAATCCCCAGGGCCTGATAATCTGCACCCCAGAGTACTAAATGAGGTAGCCATGGAAATAGTGGATGCATTGGTTGTCATCTTCCAAAATTCTATAGATTATGGAACAGTTCCTGCAGATTGGAGGGTGGCAAATGTAACCCCACTATTTAAAAAAGGAGGGAGAGAGAAAACAGGGAACTACAGACCGGTTAGCCTAACATCAGTAGTAGGGAAAATGCTAGAGTCTATTATAAAGGATGTGATAACAGGACACTTAGAAAATATCAACAGGATTAGACAACGTCAACATGGATTTATGAAAGGGAAATCGTGTTTGACAAACCTACTGGAGTTTTTTGAGGATGTAACTGGTAGAATAGATAAGGAAGAACCAGTGGATGTGGTGTATTTGGATTTTCAGAAGGCCTTTGATAAAGTCCCACATAAGAGGTTAGTGTGCAAAATTAAAGCACATGGGATTGGGGTCTTGCTACAATTGTACAGGGCCTTGGTGAGACCACACCTGGAGTACTGTGTACAGTTTTGTTCTCCTCATCTAAGGAAGGATATACTTGCCTTGGAGGCGGTGCAACAAAGATTCACTAGATTGATTCCTGGGATGAGAGGGCTGTCCTATGATGAGAGATTGTGTAGAATGGGCCTATACTCTCTGGAGTTTAGAAGAATGAGAGGTGATCTCTTGAAACATACAAGATTCTGAAGGGGATTGACAGGGTAAATGCTGAGAGGTTGTTTCCCCTGGCTGGAGTGTCTAGAACTAGGGGGCATAGTCTCAGGATAAGGGGTAGGCCATTTAAGACTGAGCTGAGGAGGAATTTCTTCACTCAGAGGGTTGTGAATCTTTGGAATTCTCTGCCCCAAAGGGCTGTGATGCTGAGTCTTTGAGTATATTCAAGGCTGAGATAGATAGATTTTTGGACTCTAGGGGAATCAAGGGATATGGAGATCGGGCGGGAAAGTGGAGTTGAGGTCGATGATCAGCCATTATCTTAATGAATGGCGGAGCAGGCTCGAGGGGCCGTATGGCCTACTCCTGCTCTTATTTCTTATGTTCTTTCCATTAGCTGTAAAGGTTGTACTATCCTAGGGCGCGATCTTGCCAGCCCTGGGGAGGCGGGACTGCCGGGAAAATGGCAGAATTTGGGGGCGGGTGCCCAACTCGCCTCCATGCCATCTTGCCAGGAGGCGGGTAGCCGTCCCGCGCCGGGTCCTGTCTCCTTGGAGACGGGAAGGGATTGAAGCCAATTAACTGCCTGTTAACAGGTAGTTAACAGGCAGAAAATAGGCTTATCACCATTTTGCCCACACAAGTGCGGGCTTCTCGAATGCTTTGGACCCCGCCAGGATCACCGAGGCGAGTAGTGGGTCTGCGGGGGTCGGGGGAGGGGGGTGCAAAAGTGCACTGTGAAGGTAAGTGATGGGTGCAAGTGTAGAGAGGTGAGTATCTGAGGTAAGGGCAAAGTGTTAGTAAAAGTGTACTTACCTTTGTTTCTTCCTGCAGGCTTCAGTCGGTGTGTATGCGGAGAGTCTCGCACCTCCGCGGTAGAGATGACAGATGGCCGTTGCATTCTCCAATGCAACAACCATCTAATTTCTGCAAAAGAAAGAGGTTTGATGAGGTCTTGAATTCAAGAACTCATCAAACTACAGAGAATGTCACTGTTTGACAGCTTCACAGAGCTGTCAAACGATGACAATTCATCTGTCAAAACATTTTTGACAGATGAAACGTCATACGTTGACGTTCTCTGCAACCGGCTTTCCCTTAATTGGCCTGCTAAACCCACTGGGCGGGCTTAACAAGGTCAATCAAGGGAAAATAGCGTGGGTTGGCCAGAAGTTGATGGAGGCGGGACTGAAACCCGACAAGTGGGAGTACCGCCTCCAAAAGCTCCCCATTGGCAAAATCACCCCCTTAGACTCTACCCAATCTAATCACCCAGCTAAAGCTAGTCTCCAGAAGTACGCACCACCTTTCCTTTCCCTTTCCTTGATTCTACTTAAATGTGATGCAATGCAATTGATAAAATAAGACCACTGCCTAACTTTGGGAAAAACAAATTCTATAGGAGCGAGTTGGGAACTTCTTGGCAGATTTTTACTCCGTAAATGGCCTTGTTCTGGAATCGAGAAAACGTCGTGAGCACCTCAGTGAAGAGGATATTCTAAGAAATAAGGCTATAATGGAAAGTCTGAGCAAAGGAGGAAACTTAATGGAACAAAATTTTGAGGTAAATGCCATCCTATTCTGAGTAATATATCTGTCTGCTTTTTAATTAGAGGTAATCAAGACCAAATCCATTTTTTCTTCCACGTGTTCAAATTCGAGAATAAACCAATTAGGTTTCAAGTTACAAGCTACTTAATTACTGTTGAAATTAGTTTGATTCTGTTGTATGAGCCTAGAAATTACCATTTGTGATATTAGTGGATGAATGCTTAACTTTGTCCACTGCGTCATGCAGGGAAGGCTGGTTGGAGAGACCGAGCACAAAGTATCTCTGTACGTTGATAAAATACTACTGTATGTAAGTAACCCAACCACTTCACTCCCCAGTATTTCACACAGAATTTGGGGGACTTTTGCAGTTACAAGCTCAACTACTTCAAAACTGAGGGCATGTACCCTCATATTGGGTGTTCCGCGCACATACACGAATTTATACAAAAGGACCTTGTCCCCCCTCCCTGCCCCCACCAAGCTATTATATAAACTCACAGCTAACTAGATGGAACAATAAATTTCTATGACTCCTGGATAGTGTGAATATAATAAAAATGAATATCCTTCCTTGCTTCGTCTGCATGTACCAGATGCTCCCTCCCAGCAATTCCGAGACCTGGACATTCACATCTTGAAGTTCCTCTGGGCAAGCAAGAGATTGTGGATTTGGCTTGAGCGTCTTCAGTACCCAAAATATGAAGAGGCAGACCCATATACAAGGCCTAAACACTTGGCTGGGAATAGAGACTGGGGTCTCCCTACCAATCCTCTTCATAGACTGTCATAATAGACAACCGAATTTAGAAGCATCCCATTGTCACTATGATCTTCTCAACTCACATCCCTGTGAGTCCACCAGCATCTCTCCACTCTGGCTTAATGGGGAGCTCCCAAAAACACTTGCCTCAAGTGGGTATTTGTGGGAGAGTGGGTAGTTGGGAGAAAGGAATAGTTTGGATATGGGCAGTGGGTACTAGCGAGACAGTAGACTGCGTGAGAAAAAAACTCACCAGACTATGCTAGCTCTTCAATGAGGTCTAAAGTAGACCCTTTCACTAGTTGATTGAGATGTTCAATTTCAAAGATTAGGTCCCAGCCTGAGATAGTGTCTTTGACACATCTGTCTGAGACTTCTGAGAACGAGATAGCTGAGCTAGATTTCATAACCATAACCTACAGGAATCTATATTTTAGAAAAAATCTAAAATGGGGATGGCATTTGTATTTTATTTATCAATGAAAGTAAAGAAATATATATTTCACTGTTTTATACTGTTTATTCATCTATAAAATGTAAATAAAACCATTTGAGTTCTCAGTCTGGTAAGTGAGCCTATCTAGTCTGCATTTTGAAGAGGTGAGAATTGGCAGTATGTGATGCATTCTAGTATCCAGTACACAAAGTAAGAGTACTTTGTTACAATCTCTGGAACTCGCTCTGATTTATCTAGATATTGGGTGGAAAAGGATATACTCTGGATTCTAAGGATGCAAGACCTGCTTACGGTAATGAGCAGTGATATTCAATCTGAGAAAATATCTAGGGTACACACCCAAAAAGATAGCATTGGATATTGGGAGATGTAGTGGGTATTTGTGGGAGAGTGGGTAGTTGGGAGAAAGGGATAGTTTGGATATGGGCAGTGGGTACTAACGCGATAGTAGATATCTGAGGTAGTGTGCATCGGTGGAGTATTGGAGAATGGGAAGATTGGTGGATGCATGGTGTGGGATGGGACTTGTGTATGGGTTGCAGTTTGAAATAAATATAAATTGGTGACTTGAATTGGAAGGAAGAATGAATATGGAGGACCTAAGTGGATGTTGGGAGAAAAAGGGGGATAAAGTGGACAGTCCGATTTAATTTATTCTGCAGCAGTTTGTTTGACGTATGGCTGGCCTGCGCCTGCCAAAAACTGATTTCATTTCATAAATTTATGTGCAGCCCAATTTTATTTGGTTCATTTATTCCAGAGACGCCCACTTGCTTTCAGGGTAGCTTGTTTTAAATTGAACCCAATTGTTCTCATTTAAGTCCATTGTGTAAATTGCATACTGGCCTGCCAAAAACAAATTTAATGTAATTAATTTGTTCAGGAGATGTCAATTCAAAGCTGGTTTAATGCTCAAAAGATTTAAAACAGTGGAAAACACATTGCATTAGAGGCAGGGTAGCTGGTTGTGGATGGAACAGGAAGACAGAGTTTAAAGGTGCATCAGCACTACCTAGCATTAGGAGGCCTAATAACTATATTTTCTATTAAAGCACTTCTATGTGCCAGATGTAAGGCATTTAATATATTAATGATGTGTATGTCGTTTCTCTTCTGAAAGCAGTTTTTTGGAACAATATCAGTAATGCCAATGCCACCGTCTCAAAAATCATGAGATTAACTCTTAAAAATCATGAGATTTGGTAAGAAATCATAAGTTGCTATTTTTTTCAAACATAAACCAATATCGATTGACAATTCGTTTATAAACCTCATTAGTGCCTTTATTTAATCCCTAACAGGTCACAGCTCATACCAAAACTATATTACTGCATCTGAAAATGCTTTGCAAAAAACTTTTTAAAAATCCTACCTGTTATACAGTTAAGCATATGTATTTTATTATTATTTTTATGTTACTTAATGTAAGAGTAGGAAGGTGCCTGAGTTCGATCCCTGGCCAATGCTGAGTTACCAGATCTGAGCTAGGGTGGTAGTGAGTAGCGATGCCACAATTGGTCTTAAAGCCCCATTTCCTATAATCTCAATACAGCCCAACACAGGGTACGGCCTTGCTGCAGGCCCAGAAGTATGCCTGAGTTAGAAAGAGTAAATCCATTCATGGTTCCCACTCCTGAACCATATTCAGAGAGCCTTGCTGAAAGTATATACATGTTAATGTTCGGGTCAGCTGTGATTTGTCACACAGGTGAATAAACAGTCACCACTCCCTGTCAAAGCTTCCACGATGATGTACAAGAGGGCTGCTGTCTATCACAGCAAGGATACAGAAGGCAGAGCAAGCTGGCAAATGAAACAATTGTCCCCGGACTATCGTCCATTAAAGAATTAAAACTTTGTTACTGACAGTATCACTGATGCACCAGATCTGTACTTGCTGCTGACTGACAATCCTCATCCAAACATCCAGCTCTGTAATTAGCAGAAACCTTGGTCGGCAAGGGGTGGACAATATCGATGCTCCTGAATTTATCGCTGCCATGGCTCCAATAATTCACTGGAAGTAACATTTCATTTATAAACTGGAAAGCTAACAGCAAATGTCCCCACACACCACAGCTTCAAAACGCAGAGGGAACCACAGGGCGGGCAACCCCGGGGAAAGTGCCCGGTCCAGTGTTCGGGACTCAGTGAGAGGGACATGGACCGTAACCCCAGTTAGACGCAGTTACTCCTCAGAAACAAACCCAAGGAGCCGGAGGGCCAACGACAGCCAGATCCCGGGCCCACACTCACCGGACCACATTCATGGCCTCCAACTGCTCGGCCACTTTCTGGAATTCAGGAATCCCTATCCAATGAGAGTTGTGCAAAAACTGCCGAAGGGTGGCCAGGACATAACAGGAAGCAGTCCGGCTGACAACAGGCGTGTTTTGTCTATATTTTGAATTGTTGCTGCATCTTTCTTACCATCTGGTATAAATGAGATGGTTTCACAACAGGAGCAGGTCTGAGCACAGAGCTAGTTGCCAAAGCCCAGTTTGCATTTTTACAGGCAGTAGCTTGAAACCAGAATTTAAATAACACTAAAACCTGTAGCTCTAATAAGCAAAAGAAAAGTTTAACAAAATAAATGGTTTAACATCACATTAACATTGCCCACTTCTGCAAGTTTTACACATTGCTGCAGAGGAAACTGTTAATAATTGGATTGTAACATAGGAACAGGAGTAGGCCATTCAGCCCCTCTCTCTCCTGAATAGCCTAGCTTTAATTTTAAGATCCTCACCTTGTTTTTGATTCCTACACCAGAGGAAATAGTTTCTCCGTATCAAATATTTTAACATTTTAAACACCTCGATCAGATCACCCCTCAACCTTCTAAACCCAAGGGAATACAACCCAAGTTTATGCAACCTGTCATCCTAATTTAACCCTTTAAGTCTTTAAAAGATGTGGTGCCAAAAACTGAATGCAATACTCCAGATGGGGTCTGACTAAGGCTCTATACAACTGAAGCATAACTTCTTCCCCTTTGTATTCCAGCCCCCTCAAGATAAAGGCCAACATTCCATTAGCCTTTTTGATTACTTTTTGTACCTGTCTACTAGCTTTTAATTTCTGTACTAACATGAATTAACATGAGCTGGTTTGTTTTTGTTTGTCCATTATAAATGGTGCTGCTGACCATTTCAAACTGTGCAGAAAAGGATAAATGTTTTGCAGTGAAGACTGTTCACTTTGTACATTGTCCCTATATAATTTTCCCTCGCCTCCCTCCCTCATCTCGCTCCTTTTCCTAATATCTTATTAAAATTCTTGTGTGTATGCACTCTTCAAGTCTGACTTCTTCTTGTCACATTTGTGTCAACTTTTTCCCATTATAAATTCTTATGCCCACATTTTCATGGATTTTACGTATGTAAACGCATCACTCTGATTACGTAATCTGGCCGCTGCATTTATCCAAATTGCTCAAAATTTTGAAAATTTTATTGATCTGCCATTTTTTTCTCGGCAGTTGAAGTTGTTAATTTTCAATAGTAGTTCAAACTAAAAAAAAATTAAAATTAAAATTGTTTCACTTTTATATCTTTTAATGCCTTCATTTAATGTTCTTGCTTGAAGGCTTCGGCCTCTCCCAAAGGCATGGAGTGGAATTGGACTTTCTGTCGAGAGCTGCAATACTGTGAGCTAAATTTGGTTTGTGCAATCTGATCGTAGGCAGAGTACTTAATTTCCCAAGATGCAGCAGTACTGTACAGTCAGCTGTGCTAATGGAAACATTTTCTTCAGCTTTTAGCACTTTCTGCTCAAACATTTTTCAGAATTATTTGGAGAAAAGTTAGAGGACACATTTCAAAAACTTTATAAAGGTAACATTTATAGTTTTTTTTTAATAAACAGGTTGTCAGTAAGGAAAAAAGACATTACTGATTAATTTTTCTTTAGTGTTCTATAAACTTCATAAAGCACACTAAGCTCAGACAGTGTATTTCCTCATTATAAATTCATTTTTTAGAAAGGTTATTTGAATTTTGAAACGAGCAGTCTCTAATTATCTCACCTAATTATTACCTGTTATGTTGATGATCGAGTGAGATCATCAGGTGTGGTGGGGGTCTTGCTAATATATATTCATTTATAATTTACGTAGAATAATGGAGAGAGCTGTGATATTCAATTCCCAGAACACCATTTAATAATTGGTGAGTAAGTGCCACTTAATAGCACTGCCGACGACACCTTCCATCAATTTGCTGATGATTGAGAGTAGGCTGATGGAGCGGTAATTGGACTGATTGGATTTGTCCTGCTTTTTGTGGACAGGACATACCTGTGCAATTTTCCACTTTGTCGGGTAAATGCCAGTGCTGTAGCTGCACTGGAACAGCTTGGCTAGAGGCGCAGCCAGTTCTGGAGCACAAGTCTTCAGCACGACAACCGGGATGTTGTCGGGGCCCATACCCTTTGCTGTACCAATGTGCGCTCAGCCGTTTCTTGATATCGCGTGGAGTGAATCGAATTGGCTGAAGACTGGCTTCTGTGATGGTGGGACCTCAGGAAGAAGCCGAGATGGATCATCCACTCGGCACTTCTGGCTGAAGATGGTTGCAAACACTTCAGCCTTGTCTTTTGCTCTCACGTGCTGGACTCCGCCATCATTGAGGATGGGGATGTTCATGGAACCTCCTCCTTCCGTTAGTTGTTTAATGGTCCACCACCATTCATGACTGGATGTGGCAGACTGCAGAGCTTTGATCTGATCCGTTGATTGTGGGATCGCTTAGCTTTCTCTATAGCATGCTGCTTCCGCTGGTTAGCATGCATGTAATCCTGTGTTGTAGCTTCACCGGGTTGGCATCTCATTCTTAGGTACGCCTGGTGCTGCTCCTGGCATGCTCTTCTACACTCCTCAGTGAACCAGGATTGGTCCCCTGGCTTGATGGTAATGGTAGAGTGAAGGATATGCTTGGCCATGATTTTACAGATGGTGGCGGTATACAATTCTGCTGCTGTTGATGGCCCACAGCACCTCATAGATGCCCAGTTTTGAGCTGCAAGATCTGTTCTGAATCTATCCCATTTAGCACGGTGGTAGTGCCACACAACATGTTTGGGTGTGACCTCATTGTGAACACGGGACTCTGTCTCCACAAGGACTATGCAGTGTTCACTCCGACCAATACGGTCATGGACAGATTCATCTGCGACTGGTAGATTGGTGAGGCGAGGTCAACTAGGTTTTTCCCCTCGTGTTGGATTTCTCCCCATCTGCCACAGGCCCAGTCTGGCAGCTATCTCCTTCAGGACTCGGCCTGTTAGTAGTGGTGCTACCGAGCCACTCTTGGTGATGAACACTGAAGTCCCCACCCAGAGTACATTCTGTGCCCTTGCTACGCTCAGTGGTGTTCAGCATGGAGGAGTACTGATTCATCAGCTGAGGGAGGGTAGTACGTGGTAATCAGCAGGAGGTTTCCTTGCCCATGCTTGACCTGATGTCATGAGACTTCATCGGGTCTGGAGTCAATGTTGAGGACTCCCAGTGCCACTCCTTCCCGACTGTATAACACTGCCGCCACCTCTGGTGGGTCTGTCCTGCCGGTGGAACAGGACATACCCAGGGATGGTGATGGAGGAGTCTGGGACATTACCTGAAAGGTATGATTCTGTGAGTATGACTATGTCAGGCTGTTGCTTGACTAGTCTGTGGGACAGTTCTCCCAATTTTGGCATAAGTCCCCAGATGTTTGTGAGGAGGACTTTACAGTGTTGACTGGGCTGGGTGTGCCTTTGTCGTGTCCGAATCCAGTGCCTAGGTCGATGCCGGGTGGTCCGTCCAGTTTTATTCTTCTTGTTTTTCCTATCGGTTTGACACAACTGAGTGGCTTGTTAGGCCATTTCAGAGGGCAGTTAAAAATCAACCACATCGCTGTGGGTCTGGAGTCACATATAGGCCAGACCGGGTAAGGATGGCAGATTTCCTTCCCTAAGGGACATTAGTGAACCAGATCGGTTTTTACAACATTGTCACCATTACTGATACTCACCTTTTATTCCAGATCAGTACCTATTCTGATACTAGCTTTTAATTCTTTGATCTGCTAAAGCCAAATTGATTCCTTTGCTGTCACCCAGTGGCTTCATGCTGGAACTGCAGGCAGACTCAGAATTAAAAATTCCAGAGCACTGTTGGATTTTAAGCATGACCGGCATTTTATCATTTTAAGTGCCTAACACAGTGTCACATACAAGTGCAACTAGTACTGCAGTTAAAGACTTTTAAAATAGATTTTGAAGTGCAATGTTTTGACCTACGTAGCATTTTTAAACTATAACATGTAGATTTAGATAGTTGGACAGAATGTGTAAAAAAAAAAAAGTGCAAGTGAGTAAATGCATTTAATTTTGAAGCCATTTTTACATTCTATCAAAAAGTGAAAGCAAAGAATCTTGAGTATATTGAACTAATCAAATATTCGGCATCAGTATGTTAAATCTTTAGATGTTGTGTGAGAAGAGGAGGAAAAGATCGATGCTTTTAAATAGTTATCACAGATTCCTTCTTGTATGCTGTAAGTGGGATAGGTTTTTAGCACATTTACAGTACTGTAAGGCACAAATTAAATTAAAATTTTGCTACTTCTGAATTGTATGACTACAGCACCCATAATTATGTGGTCCATAACACCCCAGTTTGCTATCTTGTCTATTTTCTGTATTGATTGTCTGCTTCAGAGCTCAACCGATAACTGCATGTCACTTGCTTGAAGTGATGAACATGATATTTTTGGAGTGAGGATATCGAGGGATAGATTTTTTTCCAAACTGTTTTAACTGTTGAAAGTTTGATATCTTTGAGTGAGATTAGTGTAATGCATGCTTATGTTCATCCTTTTGGAAAGTAGTTCAGTTGGAGGAAAAAAAGAAAGATAGACTTGCAATTAATATAGTGCTTTTCATGACCACTGGACATCCCAAAGCGCTTTACAGCCAATTAAGTACTTTTTTAAAGTGTAGTCACTGTTGTAATGTAGGAAACTCGGCAGCCAATTTGCGCACAGCAAGCTCCCACAAACAGCAATGTGATAATGACCAGATAATCTGTTTTAGTGATGTTGATTGAGGGATAAATATTGGCCAGGACACCAGGGATAACTCCCCTGCTGTTCTTCGAAATAGTGCCATGAGATCTTTTACGTCCAATTGAGAGGGCAGACGGGGCCTCGGTTTAACGTCTCATCCGAAAGATGGCACCTCTGACACTCCCTCAATACTGCAGTGGAGTGTCAGTCTAGATTATTGTGCTCAAGTCTCTGAAGCGGGACTTGAACCCACGACCTTCTGACTCAGAGGCGATGGGGCTACCCACTGAGCCACAGCTGACACACAGTAAGGATTTCCTTACTGTCCAGTTTTGTAAGACCCTGCTGAAAAATTGCCAGTCTAATAGTTGTAGAGTCAACCAGCCTGCTAAGTGAATATCTTTTACTTTAGTCACTGTAATGACCATAAGGGAGTTTACAAACTTGCAGTGCTCAGGTTAGCTGGGATTAATTACTTTAACATTTTAAATTGTTCTTGCAGTCTTTCCCACTGAATGGTTTTATATAGATGCACAGCAGGTACAAAGACTCAGCTTCTTGTTGGCTGGTCTTAACCTAGCTCAATGCATGACACGGTCATCAATATGGTCAGTTTGTAATGTGCAGATCCAAAACTCCCAAGATGTATGAAACTGGCTCAAGAAATTGAATTCAGTGTTACTTCCCATTTCACTTAATTCTGAATTGGTACCAAAGTTGTGAATTATAACTATGTGGAGTAAATGCAGAAATATATATTTTTTAACTCAGTGGTATCTAATAAAACAAAACCTTAAATAGGTCTGTTTCTGAACTCAAAATAGCTATTGGTTGGTGGTATATTCTCCAGGATTGCCACTTAGCACAAAGATCATCAAGTACAATTATAGATCATTCAGCAAGAGTAATTGCTATTCTGTGGGTTAATTTCAGCTGACATTGAAAAGTAGTCACCTGGTGAAACTCGAGTGGACAGGTATCTTAAATGGCTTTAAAAGTGCAAGTCACATGATGTGGATTGAGAATCTCCAAAGGTACTGGTGTTCTTTGAAAGGTAGCATTTGAAAGGGAGAAACACGAAACAGCTACTAAGATTCTAGATTTGGGTAAGGCCGACTTCAAAGGGATGTGACAGAGACTGTCCACAGTAAACTGGGCAAATCTGTTAATAGGTAAAATGACAGATGATCAGTGGGGGATGTTCAAAAAAGAATTTAAGGTGATACAGAACCAGTTTATACTCCTGAGGGGCAAGAGCCAAAAAAAAACAGCCATGGACGACTAAAGAGGTATGGGACAGCATAAAACTAAAAAACTACAAAAATGCAAAAGATAGCGCAAATCCTGGTGAATGGGAAAGATACAAAGAACAGCAAAGGGTCACAAAACAGATAGTAAGAGCGACAAAAATGGAGTATGAAAGGAAACTTGCAAGGGATATCAAAATCAACACAGCATTTTTTTACAATTATATTAGGAAAAAGAGGGTAGTCAGGAGCAATGTTGGCCATTTAAAAACTGAAAGCGATCACATTATCAATGATAAGGAAATGGCGGACATGTTGAATAATTACTTTGCGTCAGTATTTACAGTAGAGGAAGAGGATTGCATGCCAGAAATCCCAAGGAAACTAAATCAGGGACAGGGACTCAATAAAATTAATGTAAGTAAAATAACAGTAATGAAGAAAATAATGGCACTAAAGAGTGACAAATCCCCAGGACCAGATGGTTTTCATCCCAGGGTTTTAAAGGACGTAGGTGAGTACATTGCAGATGCCCTAACTATAATCTTCCAAAGTTCTTTTGATTCAGGAACCGTTCTTTTAGATTGGAAAATTACGCATGTCACTCCCCTATTTAAAAATGGTGAGAGAGGGAAACCAGGGAATTATAGACCAGTTAGCCTAACATCAGTTGTCGGGAAATTGCTAGAGTCTATAATTAAGGATAGGGTGACTGAAAACTTCGAAAATTTTCATTTGATCAGAGAGAGCCAGCATGGATTTTTGAAAGGCAGGTCATGCCTGACAAACCTGATTGAATTTTTTGAGGACGTGACTAAAGTAGTGGACAGGGGAATGTCTCTGGATGTTATTTATATGGACTTCCAGAAGGCATTTGATAAAGTCCCTCATAAGAGACTGTTAACTAAGGTAGAAGCCCACGGAATTCAGGGCAAATTGTTGACCTGGTTAGGAGTCGGGCAGTAGGGATAATGAGTAGGTACTCAAATTGGCAGGAGGTGACTAGCGGTGTCCTGCCAGGATCTGTGTTGGGGCCGCAACTATTCACAGTATTTATTAGCGACTTATAAGATGGCATAGAATGTCAAATATCAAAATTTGCCGATGACACAAAGATAGGTGGAATTGTAGGCAGTGTAGATGAAAGCATAAAATTACAAAGGGATATCGACAGATTAAGTGAATGGGCAAAACTGTGGCAAATGTGAGGTCATCCACTTTGGACCTAAAAAGGATACTTTCTAAATGGTGAAAAGCTAGAAACAGTGGAGGTCCAAAGAGACTTGGGGGTCCATGTACATAGATCATTAAAATGTCAGGTACAGAAAATAATCAAAAGGCTAATGGGATGCTGGCCTTTATATCTAGAGGACTAGAATACAAGGGGGTAGAAGTTATGCTGCAGCTATACAAAACCCTGGTTAGACCACACCTGAAGTACTGTGAGCAGTTCAGGGCACCACACCTTAGGAAGGATATATTGGCCTTGGAGGGAGTGCAGTGTAGGTTTACCGGAATGATACCCAGGCTTCAAGGGTTAAGTTACGAGGAGCGATTACACAAATTAGGGTTGTATTCCCTAGAATTTAGAAGGTTAAGGGGTGATCTGATCGAAGTTTTCAAGATATTAAGGGGAACAGATAGGGTAGATGGCGAAAAACTATTTCCACTGGTTGGGAATTGTAGAACTAGGGGGCATAGTCTAAAAATTAGAGCCAGACCTTTCAGGAGTGAAATTAGGAAACAGTTCTACACACAAAGGGTGGTAGAAATTTGGAACTCTCTTCCGCAAACGGCAATTGATGCTAGATTGGTTGTTGATTTTAAATCGGAGATTGATCATTTTCTGTTAACCAAAGGTATTAAGAGATATGGGCCAAAGGCAGGTATATGGAGTTAGGTCGCAGATCAGCCATGATCTCATTGAATGGTGGAATAGGCTCGAGGGGCTGAATGACCTACTCCTGTTCTTATGTTCCTTCCCCAGCTGACTTGCTTGATTTCCTTCATAGCATTGGAGTACTTCTGTCTTTCTGTTGGTACATATCTTTTTATTTGTTCTTGAGATGTGTGTAATATTGGCAAGACCACATTTATTGCACATCTTTAGTTCCCCATAGAAGGTCGTGGTGAGCCTTCTTGAAGTGCTGCAGTTCTTGTGATGATGCTTCCCACTTATTTAACTTCCTCTTCAGTGAGATACCTTTATAAGTGAAATGCTTGCCATTGCACAAAGCTGAGCCTAGATCCAGGCAACAAATTGATCAGGGCAGATGGGTATACTAAAGGGTTTTTCTTGCTTACTGGCTCGATCTTTAGTATGGTTTGATCACCACGTAGGAGTAATAGTGCATTAAGCTGCACTGTAAATATTTGTATCCTGTATACAATAAGATATGTGCTTCTGTAAAGCCTATTGATCTTTTCAACAAGCCAAATGCATAATAATTTGAGTATTATAAGCTTGTTTAAACACAGTATTTAGTGCGTTGGAAGCTGTTAGGCACTTGGGAGGAAAGACTTCCTCTGTACGCTAGGTGTAGAGAAATTGTAAACATGTTTATGAAGGACAGAGGGTAGATTCCCTCTTCGTTGGACCTGGGGAATGCTTTGTTGCCAGGCTCATCAAAGAGTTCAAGGGGTGGTTATCCATTACGTCAGGTCTCCGTCCCCACTATGTTATTCTGGAATTTAATTGGCATTCCTTGATGGACCATATGGACCTGCATTTGTAGTAGAAGGAGGCCCAGTGTAACAATTCAAATGAGGCGGGAGAGGGCGTTCCTGGCTTCCCACTTCACTTTCCTTGTCAGCTCGCTGGACACCCAAGTGGCACCGGCATCTAAAGAAACCAGGCATTGAGGTTTATGCTGGGACCTGGACAGACTAAGGGAATATTTGCTTTCGGAAATAGGTTAAAATCTCATTATTTGGGAAACATTGAAAGAATTATTTTTAGTAACTGGAACCTGAAGATTGTAGGAATTTTGTGCATATGAAATTGCCATGAGGGAAGGGTTTTTAAAAAAGATTGACAGTTTTAAACTTTATAGATGTATATTTTTCCCTTTACAGCCTGTTCGAAGACAGTCACTCAGCGCTCCCCCTGCTAACACAATCACTTGGGAGGAGTACATCTCGGCAGAGCCTGGAAAGTAAGTACTGCGGAATTACCAGCAAACATTACAATGTCATTTGTATTTATTAGGGGGAAAATCTTAAGTTGATCTTTGATCTAATTCACATTAAGAATTCATCTGGAGTTGCTTGAAAGACCTTAATGCACCATGTTTCTCCTTGTTCAATATGTGCTGTGCAATAGGCATATCATATTGGTAGGCTGTGAATTACAGCAGGTTTCATATATTTGGCCTCCCTTTCCTCTCAAAAGTCCTTGAATGTGTTGTTGCCTCCCAAATCCTTACCCATCTTTCCTGCCGCTCCATTTTTGAATTTCTTCAGTCAGGTTTCTGCTCCTGCCATAGCACTGAAATGGCCCTAATTAAAGTCACACATGACATCCTCTGTGACTGTGGTGTACTATCACTCCTTGCCCTTCATGACCTCTCTGCATCCTTTGACACAGTCAGCCGCACCGTCCTCTTCTAATGCCTGTCCTCCATTGTCCAGCTACTGTGCGGACTGCACTCCTTGGTTCCACTCTTGCCAGTCCAATCGTAGACTGCAATAACAACAGAAAACGCTGGAAAAACTCAGCAGGCCAGGCAACATCCGTGGAGAGAGAAACAGAGTTAACGTTTCAGGTCGAAACCCTTCGTCGGAACTGAGAGAAGAGCAGGAAATTAAACAGATAAAAATGCTGGGGGGAGGCGTTTTCTGTTGTTATTTCGGATTTCCAGCATCCGCAGTATTTTGCTATCGTAGTCTGCAATGGCTTCTCTTCCCATCCCTGCACAGTTACCTCTGGAGTCCCCCAATGAACTATCCTTAGCGCCCTCCTCTTTATAATCCTCTTGGCAACATCCGAAGACATAGGGCCAGGTTCCACATTGGAATTGTGAGATGCAAAAACACCAAGGTCCATCTAGTTCACTTTCTACCATCCTGGTAGTCCCATGATACAACAACAATGGAGTTGTTGACTAATCAGGGCAATCAATCACTATCAGTTAGTCTACAACAGACCCAGACATGAGGTGAGGAAAACCTTTAATGGTGGAAAGCTTTGGGAACCATAGGTCCAAAGTCACCAGTTCTCCCCAAGCATGTTACACTTAAATTACTCATATACCATGCCCCAAAATATTTTCTGAAAGAAATCTATTTAATTTTCATTTGAATGAATCAACACTATCTGCTTCCGCTGTGTCCCTAGGAAGCCTGTTCCATAAATTTACACTCGCTCACTGAAATCATGGTTTCGCAAATTAGATTTGATTTTACCCTCAAGTAATGGCTGTTTTCTCTGGTTCTACTGTTTTAAACGAGATGAAACAGCTTATCATGGTCTACATTATCTAGTCTCTTTAGAATCCTAAAAACAGCAATCATGTCACCTCTCAATCTTCTCTTTTCCAGTGAGAACATGCCCAATTTAAGTAATTGCTCGACATAATCCGATCTCTCCATCCCCTCAATCATTCTGATTGCCGCCTTCTGTACCCTCTCAAGAGCTGCAATATCCTTTTTATACTGTGGCGACTGGAACTGTACAAGGTATTCTACATGTGGTCGCATGTATGCTGCCGACACTCAGCTTTACCTCACCACCACTTCTTTCAACCCCTCCACTGCCTCTGTGTTCTCAGCTTGCTTGTACGACATCCGGTCCTGGATAAGCCATTATTTCCTCCAGTTGAACATTGAGAAGACCCAAGCTATTGTCTTCAGCCCAAGCCACATGCTCCATACCGATTCTATCCCCTTCATCGGCCACTGTCTCAGGATGAATCAAGCTGTTTACAACCTCTGCACCCTCTTTGACCCCAAGCTGAGTTTCCGACCGCATATCCTCTCCATCACAAAGACCACTTCCTTCCATCTCCGTAGCATAGCCCATCTCTGCCCTTGCTTCAGCATATCTCGTGCCGAAACCCGTCCATGCCTTAGCCACCTCCAGATTCAACTATTCCAATGCTCTCCTGGGTGGCCTCCTATCCTCCACCTTCCATAAACCTGCAGCTCTTGCAAAACTCTGCTGTCTGTATACTATCCCACTCACCCCATCACCTCTGTGTTTGCTAATCTACTTTTGCTTCTGGTCCCCAACCCTTCCAATTTAAAATTCACATCCTCAAATCCTTTCATGGCCTCGCCCTTCATTATCTCTGTAACCTTTTATACTTTTTTTTAAATTTCTCCTCTTAAATCCACTCCAGGTAGTTTTACAAAGTGTCAACAAAATCCAAACACCCTCCCAGAATTTTTTAATCTGGTTTGATATTGCGCTAGAATTATACTTCCATGTCATATTCAAGTGACATGAGACTGCCTGCTTCAGGGGTTCTCCCCCAGGGTCCAGTCGGGCCCTTACTCTAGAGTTACACTGTAGCTTTAGAATTGCGGCCAAGTGGAAAATGCTTTGCAGTGATACTAAAGTGGCAATAGAAATGCACCCTAATTCTCCTGTATGTGCCTTTTCTAAGGCAATATTTGGCAAAGGTTTCTAAAGCAAGTGAATATAAGGGAAGTAACTGTTTTCAGTTTAAAAATCCTGTGTTCTGGGATGCTCGTATATTGAATGAAATTAGTGTCATAAAAAATATTTGTGATGCACGTTAGCTTGTACACTAAGCAATATCGACCATAGTTGGAAAACAATCCTCAACTTCAAAAGCGGGCAAAGAGAATTACAGTCTAAAAATGACTACTACTGTGATATGAAGACCACCTAGCAAAATTTAATTTAAAGCACTAGATAATGGATAAGACAATATTCACTGAAGAATATTCCCTTTGTTACAATAATAACATCCAGGAAACTGTTTACATAAGTTTCCATTTGCTCTTTGCTGCTGTTGATATTAAATCTTGTGTGTAATGGAGGAGAAGCCTGGATTTCCTGTACTGGTGATCTTGGTTATTATACATCCCATTTTATTCATATACTCACCTTGTACTGTATATAACATTGCAGGTTTTCTCTTCTACACTATATGTAATTATCTTATAACTGTTCACTAAAGACAACTTTAATTTCTATCTAGGGCTCCTCATCTAGGAAGAGAGCTGGTCTGCAAAGAGAGCAAAAAAACATTCAAAGCCACAATAGCCATGAGCCAGGAGTTTCCTCTAGGCATTGACTCGTAAGTAGCCTTGTGTGGACATGTTCTTAATCGTCTTTGAAGATATGCTGCAAATACACAACACATCCTTTAGTATCTGTAAACTTAATCTTTTGTATAGAGAACTGAACAGTAAAAGGCATGTTTTACATAAACTCGTGTTAAAATCAGTTACTTATTTTGTTCTGCTTGTTGACTCTCCCCATGGTGTTCCAACTGGTAGTTATTTGGTTGGAACATTATCTTTAGATTACAGACTCAGCAAAATGATTTTCTTTTCACCAGAAGATAATGTAAAATATCTCCCCCTCCCCTCAATCAGGAGTTATTTTTCTAACAAAATGAACTTCAATAATTGGACATGAGTGAAAAGTTTAAACAGTCCGTATGTAAACGTGTGTGTTCTCATCACTTGTTTTTAAATTGCACTATGCAGATGTCACTGCACAATAATATAAAAACTTTGCTTAACAGTCAGGAAGAATCAATTGGAAAGTTTTTTTTTGTGTATCTTTTCCCTGATTTTGTTATGGTAACTTGATTCTGGTTCCCTAATTTTTCCTCCTGTTTCTATTGGTCTCTTACTGACAGGTTACTGAATGTTTTAGAGGTCATAGCACCCTTCAAGCACTTTAATAAACTCAGAGAATTTGTTCAGATGAAACTTCCACCAGGATTTCCTGTTAAACTAGGTAAGTAGCCTCTGTAATGTGAAGAAATGCTGGGCTAGCTAAACAAAAGAAAGGATTTAGATTGCTTATGTTCAAGTGTAACTGTCGTTCATTAATACCTTGTATAGAGGATTTGCAGTGTGTTCGCAACCTTTAATACTGCAAAGAATTTGAGATAATCTCAAAGCCCACCAGATTTACCAACCAAAGTTACCTCAACCATGAGATATGTTACTGGCTTGGAGAGCACTTTTAGAATGCGGTGTTTTGTGTAATATATTAAAATACAGTAATTTCCTGCTTTATTTCAGTTTTTTTCCAAGTTTCCATTTTTATTTGTGAACAGAGTTGTCATTAGCAGGCGGAAAAATACAGGTTCCTGCTTGTATACCATATAATCGGGACAGGAATAATATTGAGATATAGTTTGCTAGCTGATGCGTGGAAATACTATCACTGCTGCGCTAATGTTCAGTGGGACAGTTTGACTTGGTCAGTTTACAATATTCTCTTTCTGATTTCTGCAGCTGCCTTTGAACTTTTAGTTGCCTTACGTCCAGGAGGCAGAGCATGAAACTCCATGAAATTTTCTCTTTACAAATAAATTAGTCGGAATGATCGATTTGAGCAGGGGTGCCATTTGATGTGTCTGGTTGATCATTGTATGTGAGTTTCCACATTCCTTGTATTCAAGCCTACACAAATGAGATGGTGGAGTGGAACTGGTATGGTTTTACTTGAGAAAAACTTCAGAATAACATTACAAACAGAAAACATAAATATATTGGTCAAAAAGTGTCAAGTATTAATGCATAAAACATTTAACTTTACACCTTTGTTTAGTTGATTCCAAAGAATAGAGATCCAGGCTGTCTAAGTGACAAAATACACACCAGTCATCATCACGGATAAGCTCTTCCCCCATTTCCAAGATGCAGCATAGATAAACTGAGAAAATATGCAAAATTAACCATACTTTCCCAGCTCCCCAGTGGCCTCCTGGGTAAAAGCACTTTTGAGTGTAATGCTAAGTCATACAGGCCAGTAGGTCCTGAATTTGATGTTGCCGTGTCAGCTGATCTCACCTGGGCAATTGTTGTATTACAGTTAGTTTCAAGATGCTTGGATTTTGTGGGGAGCGGGGATGTAGACAAGGTTCACATTTTTAACCTTAGGTTGGGGTGGGGCGGGATAAGGGGAGAAATGAAGAGAAATGCTTGAGCATGAGACTGGGTACAGATGTAATGCCATCACCACAGTTGAATAGCATTCTGACACTGATATGTTCACACTTAGTGGCCTAGAGCTACTCGGTCAGTAGTGGTGCTACTTGGTGATGGACATTGAAGTCCCCCACCCAGAGTACATTCTGTGCCCTTGCTACTCTCAGTGCTTCTTCCAAGTGGTGTTCAACATGGAGGAGTACTGATTCATCAGCAGAGGGAGGGCGGTAGGTGGTAATCAGCAGGAGGTTTCCTTGCCCATGCTTGACCTGAAGCCATGAGACTTCATGAGTTCCAGACTCAATGTCGAGGACTCCCAGGACCACTCCTTCCCGACTGTATACCACTGTGCCGCCACCAGCCCCCCCGCGGTGGGTCTGTCCTGCCGGTGGGTGATGGAGGAGTTTGGGACATTGGCTGAAAGTTATGATTCTATGAGTATGACTATGTCAGGCTAGTCTGTAGGACAGCTCTCCCCAGATGTTGGTGAGGAGGACTTTGCTGGGTGTGCCGTTGCCGTGTCCATAGCCGGTGCCGGGTGGTCCGTCCAGTTTCATTCTTCTTATTGTGTTTCGTAGCGGTTAGTTACAACTGAGTGGTTTGCTAGGCCATTTCAGAGGGCAGTTAAGAGTCAACCACATTGCTGTGGGTCTGGAGTCACATATAGACCAGACCAGGTAAGGACGGCAGATTTCCTTCCCTAAAGGACATTAGTGAACCAGATGGTTTTTAAGACAATCTGATAGTTTCATTACTGATTACTGATACTAGCTTTTTATTCCAGATTTATTTAATTTACTGAATTTAAATTCCCAGCTGCCATGGTGGGATTTGAACGTCTCTGGATTATTAGTCCAGGCCGCTAGATTACTAGCCCAGAGACATTACTACTACGCTACCATTACAACCTGATGTATGTTCTTTGGAATTTCTTAAGGGAAAAGGAAAATCTAGGAGGAGTACTTTTTAGTCAGAAGTACTTTCCTATATAATGCTGTCACAGTTTTTGAGGTTTTATGCTAGATGTTAACCTTGAATTTTCTCGACTTCCTGCCACAGAGATGCCGTAAATTCGTCAGAAGTGTGGCAGAAACCCTGTTTACTTCTTGGTTATGAAAATAATAAAGATACAACTTTATTTTTCTCTAAACATGGACTCTATGGCAGAAGATTACTTTCTCTAGCTTAATCCTTTGAAGCTAAACTGGCACAGACTTTGAAATAGAGACAGCCTTTTCTGCTGGCTGTCAAAATCATAGATATTCTGGGACTGAGAGACAGATAGACTGTCTGCCTTCTGTGAACTGCCACTCTTTGAGCTAAGCCCCAATCTTACAGATTTAATCACAGATGGCTGTAACAAGTAGCGCCTCCAAAGTTGTAAAATGTCCCAAGGCACTGCACATGAATGTTTTCAAACAAAGTTTGACATCCAGCCACAAAAGGAGATATTAGGACACATAACCAAATCGTTTGTCAAAAAGATAAGTTTTAAGGAGTGTCTTAAAGGAGGAGAAAGCAGTAGCGAAACGGAGAGCTTTAGGGAAGGAATTCCAGAGCCTAGGGCCTAAGTAGCTGAAAGCATGGCCGCCAATGGTGGAGCGATTAAAATTGGAGATGCGCAAGAGGCCAGAATTGGAGCAGTGCAGATATCTTGGAGGGTTGCAGGGCTGGAGAAGGTTACAGAGATGGGAAGGGGCGAGGCCATGGAGGGATTTCAAAACAAGGATTAGAGTTCAGCAAAAAAGGACCAAGAGATTGATGAAGAGGGGGAAAATAGAGTATGAGAGTAAACGTGCAAGGAACATAAAAGCGGGCTGTAAAAGCTTCTACAAGTATGTAAAAAAAAAAAAAAAAAATTAGTGAAGACAAATGTAGGTTCCATTACAGTCAGAAACGGGAGAATTTATAATGTGGAACAAGGAAATGGCAGAGCAATTAAACAAATACTTTGGTTCTGTCTTCACGGAAGAGGACACAAATAACTTCCCAGAAATGCTAGGGAACCAAGGGTCCAGTGAGGAGGAATTAAAGGAAATTAATATTAGTAAAAAAATAGTGCTGGAGAAATTAATGGGACTGAAAGCCGATAAATCCCCAGGGCCTGATAATCTGCATCCCAGAGTACTAAAAGAGGTAGCCATGGAAATAATGGATGCATTGGTTGTAATCTTCCATAATCAATAGAATTTTGGAACAGTTCCTGCAGATTGGAGGGTGGCAAATGTAACCCCACTATTTAAAAAAGGAGGGAGAGAAAACAGGGAACTACAGGCCGGTTAGCCTATCAGTAGTAGGGAAAATGCTAGAGTGTATTATAAAGGATGTGATAACAAGACACTTAGAAAAGTCAACATGGATTTATGAAAGGGAAATTGTGTTTGACAAACCTACTGGAGTTTTTTGAGGATGTAACTGGTAGAATAGATGAGGGAGAACCAGTGGATGTGGTGTATTTGGATTTTCAGAAGGCCTTTGATAAAGTCCCACATAAGAGGTTAGTGTGCAAAATTAAAGCACATGGGATTGGGGGTAATATACTGGCATGGATTGAAAATTGGTTAACAGACAGGAAACAGAGAGTAGGAATAAATGGATCTTTTTCAGGGTGGCAGGCGGTGACCAGTGGGGTACCACAGGGATCAGTGCTTGGGCCCCAGCTATTCACAATATATATCAATGATTTGGATGAGGGAACCAAATGTAATATTTCCAAGTTTGCTGACAACACGAAATTGGTGGGACTGTGATTTGTGAGGAGGATGCAAAGAGGCTTCAAGGCGATTTAGACAAGTTGAGTGAGTGGGCAAATACATGGCAGATGCAGTATAACGTGGATAAATGTGAAGTTATCCACTTCAGTGGGAAAAACAGAAAGGTAGAGTATTATTTAAATGGTGATAGATTGGGAAATGTTGATGTACAAAGGGACCTGGGTGTCCTTGTACACCAGTCACTGAAGCAAGCAATTAGGAAGGCAAATGGTATGTTGGCCTTCATTGCAAGAGAATTTGAGTACAGGAGCAAGGATGTCTTACAACAGTTATACGGGGTCTTGGTGAGACCACACCTGGAGTACTGTGTGCAGTTTTGGTCTCCTTACCTAAGAGAGGATATACTTGCCATAGAGGGATTGCAGCGAAGGTTCACCAGACTGATTCCTGGGATGGCAGGACTGTCGTATGAGGAGAAATTGGGTTTAGAAGAATGAGATAGAGGATCAGCCATGATCATATTGAATGGCGGAGCAGGCTCGAAGGGCCGAATGGCCTACTCCTGCTCCTATTTTTCTATGTTTCTATACAAAATAGTAATATAGAAATAATTTGGTTGCCCTTAAAACATTTAATACTTACCAAACATTCTAGTTGAAGTGAACAAATTTGCAGATGACATGAAACTTGGAAGTGTAGTAAACACTGAGGAGGATAGTAATAGACTTCAAGAGGACATAGACAGGCTGGTGGAATGGGTGGACAAATGGCAGATGAAATTCAGTGCAGAAAAGTGTGAGGTGATAGATTTTGGTAGGAAGAATGAGGAGAGACAATACATACTAAATGGTACAAGTTTAAAGGGGCTGCAAGAACAGAGAGACCTAGGGGTGCTTATGAACAAATCTTTGAAGGTGACAGGATATGTTAACAATGCAGTTAATCAAACATATAGGGGGAGAAATTCTGTATCGCCCCGTTTGGGGCGCAATTATCGGCCGGGCGCAAAGTTTAGCACCTGGTGCTAATTATCGCCTCCGACTGCAAACTTGGCTTCTATCGCCCCTGGAGGTGATTGGAGCGCTAAATCAGGCACTACACACCTCTCTAAAGGCGCTAATGCCGAGGAGCGAGGCGCTACCTCAGAGCACTGGCGAAGCTCATGTGATGTCAGTCAGCAATGGAACACAGACACACTGGTGCCGGCCAGTTCTTAAAGGGGAGGGTCGATCTTGCTCTCCATCCACACCCTGCTCATTGCAGCCTTGAATCTCGGCCTGGAGAGACCTGTACATCAAATCTGTTGGAAAGGACAATGGAGAGGCCCAAGGAAAGAGCTCAGAGTACAGCCCCCATAGTCTCTTCTAAATCGATGCAAGGAATATCAAATCAAAAAGAACCTGCAAAGTGCTGCTCAGTACCCAAAACTCCTCAACACAGCTTTGAATATCTCCTGCAGTCTCTCTCTCTCTCTCACTCCGAATGCGTGGCGGAAAAATTTTGCTGACAAAAAAAGGCAGGAAGCGGTCGCCTTTCAATAGCACTCCCCCAGTCCCATCCCGACTGCAAAACGCTCCCCTCAACCTGTCGTTGCTAGCGGAAGGCAGTAAGACAGGGGACGCCACTCAATATCCGGTCCGGGGCGTTGCACGCTCAACTGACGTCACAATCTGCGGGCGCAGGAGATTGTGGTGGTAATGTTTATAACCGCCGCAAAATGTCCAGTCAATTTCGTGAGCGGCGCAAACATCGCCGTGCACGGGCGCTAGTTGCTTTGCGCCCCATTAGCGCCCTCTTAAGGCGCTAACGGGAGGCGCAAACCAACCGGATTTTTCCCCCATGGAATCCTGGGCTTTATAAATAGAGGCATAGAGTACAAAAGCCAGGAAGTTATGCTAAACCTATATTAAACACTGGTTTGGCCCCAGCTGGAGTATTGTGTCCAAATCTGGGCACCACACTTTAGGAAGGACGTGTGAAGGCTTTGGAGAGGGTACAGAAGAGATTTATAGAATGGTTCCAGGGATGAGGGATGACAGTTATGTGGATAGTCTGGAGAAGCTGGGGTTGTTCTTCTTGGAGCAGAGAAGGCTAAGAGGAGATTTGGCAGAGGTGTTTAAAATCATGAAGGAGTTGGATAGAGTAAATAAAAAGAAACTGTTTCCAATGGCTGAAGGGTCGATAAAGAGAGGGCACAGGTTAAAGGTGATTGACAAAAGAACCAGAAGCAACATGAAGAAAAACCTTTTTACACAATGAGTGGTTAGGATTTGGAATGCTCTACCTGATAGGGTGGTGGAAACAGATTCAACAGTAGCCTTCAAAAGGGAATTGGATAAACACTTGAAGGAGAAAAAATTGCAGGGACATGGGGAAAGAGCGGGGGAGTGGGACTAACTGGATTGCTCTTCGAAAGAGCCGGCGTAGACTTGATGGGCCAAATGGCCTCCTTCTATGCTGTACTATTCTATGAACTTAAATAATCTGAATCTGGAACATTTTACTGGAATGAACACCATGCTCATGTATGATCGATCTGTACTAATCTGATTGTGTCTCCTATTATCTAGACATACCTGTATTTCCAACCATCACTGCCACTGTGACATTTCAGGAATTCCGATATGACGGGTTTGACGACTCTATCTTCAGTATTCCAAGTGACTATAGCGAAGACCCCAGCCGGTTCCCTGAACTTTGATCTGGCTGCCTGGTTATTGTGGGACTAACAGAAGAGAGTGTTAGGTGCTGTGTGCTCTTTTTTTTCCGCTCCAAAAGTTTGACTTCTTCCTTGGTGATACAAAGATATCATTTGGAGAAACTCTGGAACATTCCTAAATTGAAGAATGGAAAGTCTTACAGAAATAGACTATACAGCTTTTTCTTTGATTTGGATAAATCCCTTTATTAAATTCCTGACCTTAAATTCAAGATGTTCTATTTGAAAAATAACCCATTTAAGAACTTCTGCTTTTTCATGAAAATGTACATACATATATCAATGATTAAATAATTTGGTTGCTAGAAAATTAGACGGACGGCATTTTGCTGTAATTGGCTAAATGAAAAGAGAAAAAAATATTATTACAGTATGCATACCAGTTAATTACTAAAGACAAATTGCTTCTTAATTTTTTCCAGAATTGGTATGCTATTACTATTTTGATATTTATTTGTACCCCTATTTTTGGGTGCCCATTCAGTGTCTTAATATTTTTAAAACACTATTTTATTAATGCTACATTAATTTAGTTTTACAAGTGTTGGCAAAAAGAGAAGGTAGGTTCTGAACGAGTAACCCACAAAGCGCAAGAGGCAACATTTATTGCGCTGACTGTATGATGGTTGTTCAGCAAGGTAAAGATTAATGTTCTGCAATTTCAAGTTAAGTTAAACCTTATGTTTTAATTAGCATTACATGATTCTAAAAGGGAAATGTAGTTTTTTGAACGTAATCGAACAATTACTGTATAAACATGATTGTGCATACACAGTTATCAGCAAGGTTTCAAAGTGGTGATACTCACATGGGATATTAGAAATATCCCATTGCTTCAACTGGAATTGCATGGAACTTCCAGTAAGACCTTGAGGTCTGTTTGGCTGTAGTGTAGTACTGCATTGTTTAGCCATGCCTGATGATGATTTTCCCTCCTATCTGGTGAGAAGACAAGTGACCAAAAGTGGCCAGTCAGTTCCTGTTGAATACGGTGATGATTCCTAACCTTTTCCACGTGGGAAAGACTTGTTCTTTGTGTCAAATACACAGCTAGGCTGCAGCTGATGCAAACATTGTCACACTCAGAATTCACAATCTACACAGTTTTAAAGTATTTTTTGTATAAAAAAAAGAGTTAAAAAAAACCTAATATAATATTCCCAAGACGTTTTGGAATTACTGTTCATTTAAGCACTAGCTTTTTGGTGAAGAGAATTGTTCCAATTTAATGAATGCACTGTATATAACCACACAAATAAGTTTTTCTTTCAAAAAAATCCTACTCCTTTTTAACTTTAATGCTTGTATAACCATGTTTAAAGTCGAAGTAGGACTATCCAAGTGAGAACTGTCTGAAGGCTACCTCACTCGTGGAACAGAGTAATGTGACTCACTTATAGCCCAAGTTACGTGACATTTCTTACTTGTAATTGATTTACTCGTCTTATTCATGACTGCTGACCTTGTAAGGTTTGCAATTCCCTTCAAGTCTTAGACATCACCAGTTAATTGCAGGGAGTTTTAAAGTACTCTACTTGAAAGATTGTGTAAAATTAACATTTCACAAATAATTGGAATGTTTCCTCTATGCCAACAAAAATGGGAGCATGAAGCAATGACTAGGGATGTCATGATATGAAAATGTTAAATTGGATAATTAGAGTTTTAAAAAGAAAAAAATGTATCTGATAAATATATCAGTATCTTGTGGTATTGGTATGATGAAAAACTAGCATAAAGTTGTTTACCAAATGTGCTTTGTACAAATAAATATAGTTCAAAAACCTGCGCATTTGTGCTTGCTTTCTTTAAATTGTTTTTAGGAATTTTATAAAAATTGAGAAATTAACATAAAATTAGTAACCATTGTTACTATTAAAGACTTGTTCAAATTATTTAGTTATGATTAATTTTGATTGAGTGATTTTCATTTAAGTCAAATTGTATTTTCCTATTTGTATTTACCATTAAAAATAATATAATTAGATTTTTCTGTTGCTGCTTTTTACTTAATTAAACCTGACTAACTTGATGGATCTAGGAAGTTAATACCTGGTGCCACAGAGTGGTTTGACCTAGTTTGCATCCATAATTGGTCACCTCACTGACTTACTGGTCTCAGCCATGTTTCTATGGAGAAGCACTAAGTGAATGGCTTTCCCACTAGGGGAGACGACAATTAAAATCATCATGGGACTAATCTTGTGCACATCTTTGCAGACGCTTCAAGTAGCATAAAGTAAGACTTTGGAATGGGTCATCCACTTGTTTTGTCAGGCATGGATCTAGTATGTGACAGGGAGGGTGGAGAAAATAACATGAAAAATAAACCAGTAGATACTCGCAGCAAAAGTAGGAGGGGAAAAAAGTCCTTTTGCCTAAACTTGTGATAAACATTGTTTTATTTAGAATTCTCTAGGTATAAAGTGCAGGTTTGGCACTGTGATTTCCCTGTTTTGAGTTTCTATTTTCAACCAAATATGTTTTTTTTGGTGGGGGGGGGGGGGAGGGAGGAAGGATAGGTGGGAGGTACTGAGTGACGGGGAAAGTCCAGACAAATCTACTGGAACCACTGTAGAGACAAATCTACTGGAACCACTGTAGTGACAGAGCAGCAGTGATGGAAGCATGGGAATGTCAATTGCACATACTTTTGAACTAGGAATTGATGAGGACCAGTGAATAAAGTAAAATTGAGTGTTACTGAAATTTTTGTTGCAATTATCTACTACCATGGTTATGACAAGATCCAATAGATTATCCTGATTTGTTGAAAGGTTTCTATATTGTGATCCATTGTAACATGATGGCATCCCTAACATTTTATTCTAAGTTATTCCTGGCTTTTATTAACTTGGGTATACTGAATATTAATTTGCAGATTTTTAAGACACTCTGCTGCCTATCCAACCTTTTGGGTTAATTAGTGAGTTCCGTTATTTCTGATGCTGTTTATAAGTTCCACAAATTCAAAAGGGTGGAAAAATATTCTCCTATATCAATAAAAAAGCAAAAGATGATTACACACTGCAGTATAACTCCCTTCCAGGTTACTTGAGTATTGTAATATCGTCTGGTTTTATAATTTATTCTTTCTAATGTGCCGTCTAAGTCCAGTTATCACAGTGCATTGTGTGTGCTATATTACTCTCCGATAAGTTACATCAAAGATGGAAAATTAACTGCAATTCTGAGAAAACAATGCTGTATAACACATGGAGTAAAATTCCATGTTTTCATCACCAATGATTTATTATTGGAGTATGGTTTTCACAACTAGGTTTTTCCAGACAACTGTGGTCTTTAAAATGTTTCATGACTTATAACTGCATGCATTAACTGTACGTTTCTGAAGATATAAAAACTGAATCCGTGACATGTACAGAATTTTTAATGTGGTATTCTTGGAACAAATAATCTGGTTATGCTTTTTATTTTGGTGTTTAAATCCTCCTTTGCTGGAAAGGATTACTGTATTAGTGGTGAATAACCAGTGCCACATGTCTATTTACTAGAAACATTTATTTGTCCATGTAGTTTCTAATTTAAGTTCAATTTGTAGTAAAAAGAAGTCTTATTATGCTCGACAAGCCACTACCTACATGCCGCCTTATCAGATCATATATCTCAATCCCTTATCGCTCTCCAGAAATGCATCTAATTGACTCTTGAACTCATTTGCTTACCTTCATGGTAATCAATTCCACAAGCCTATTGCGCTCTGGTTGAAAAAGTTCTACCTGTTTTCTGTCATACTCCGAAGGCCTTAATTTTTAACACAAAAGCAAAATACTGCGGATGCTGGAAATCTGAAATAAAAACAGAAAATGCTGGAAATACTCAGCAGGTCAATCAGCATCTGTGGAGAGAGAAACAGAGTTAACGTTTCAAGCCGATGACCTTTTGTCAGAACTGAAAAAAGTTAGAGATGTAAATGTAACAGATTTTAAGCAAGTACAGAGGCTGGAAAAGCGGAGAGGGGAGGGAAGAACAAAAACGAAGGTCTGTGATGGGGTGGATGGCAGGAGAGATTAAATGACAAAAGGATGATGGTGCAAGTAAAGAAACAAAAGATGGGTCTAGAATCAGCTGCTGTCCAAAACAAATGGGGACAGAGGTTCCAACAATTTAGTATACTGTATTCGCTGCTCACTATTCAGTCTCCCCTAAATTAGGGAGACCAAATGCAGATTGGGTGACTGCTTTGCAGTATTTTGTTTTCATATTAGTGTTTAATTCACTGCCACTTCTCTTCCAAGAATGCCCACCTTGAAGAAGTTCTGCGGTTCTCTCTGACAGGATTTCTGTTTGTCTCTTTCACCTTGTTCATCTTCATTGCTTTCTGTTACCCTTCTTGTGTTTGATCAGGTATCTACCAAAACTCTCTTTCACTGCTACATCTCTTTCCTCAGTAACTGTCACCGGCTCCGACTTATTCCACGTGGCTTCCAACTGAAATTCCACCTTCCATGTTTCGGATCCACCTGTGATTACAGATATCTCCAAGATATTCAGCGTTCCTCGAACCACTGCTCTTGCTGCATTGAGATTCACGCTCAATGCCATGTGCTGCCACATGAACACTCTCAACCTCTCTCTTCAGCAGCACCGACTCACTCAATTTCAAAGCTCTCCTGGCCTGCAGTTCCATTTCATCCTTCAGTTCATTCAGCGCTTTAACAAAAAACTTTTTTTCTTCCTTTCAGGTGTCAAGGATCGCAGGCTTCAACAACTCTTGGATATCAACACCTCTCCGGAACCTTCTTGCCCTTCACTTTCCTCTGACCCCATTCCTTCTTCCAATCTCACCCCTTGCCGTGTTTTCACTATTCACTCTGACCTTCCCCTCTCTGACCCTGAACAATCAGTCCTCGGTAAAGGCCTCAGCTTCATCCCCTTACATCCCCATCTCAACGTATTTTGAGCTTGGCATGACGCTGAGCTCTTCTTCCTTCACCTCTGCGCCCACTTCTTTGGCCGGGAGCCCCTCCCCCCCCCATAGCAGATGCTTTCTCCCATCTTCAAAATTCTCATTCCACCTAGACCCTTTCCTCTGGCCTCTTACCCTCTTTAGGTCTTTTCATTGGGGCCTGCCGATGTGACATCGGCCGTCTTAATTTCTTTTCTCCCCTCTCACTCTAACCTACCTCCCTCTGAACTTGCAGTACTCTGTTCTCACAGATTCAATCCTAACATGCTCATTAAACCTGCTGACAAGGGTGGCGCTGTTGTTGTTTGACGAAGCGACCTCTACCTTGCGGAGACTAAATGCCAACTTTCTGACACCTCCTCCTACATCCCCCTGGACCATGACCCCATTACCAAACATCAAACCATCGTTTCCAAGACACGCACTTACTTCATCTCCTCTGGAGATCTTCCCTCCACGGCTGCCAACCTCATAGTCCCCCAACCCCACACAGCCTGCTTCTACCTCCTACCCAAGATCCAAAAACAGGATTGCCTTGGTAGACCCAGTGTTTCAGCCTGTTCTTGCCCCACAGAACGATTTAAGAACATAACATAAGAAATAGGAACAGGAGTAGGCCAATTGGCCCCTCGAGCCTGCTCCGCCATTGAATAAGATCATGGCTGATCTGATCCTAACCGCCAATCTACTATCACAGAACCATCTCCTGAACCTAACAGAATTGAACACACGAAATAGGAGCAGGATCAGGCTACACGGCCCCTGGGCCCGCTACGCTACCCACAGGGCCATGACCGATCCGAACCTAGACTCATGTCCAAATTCCTGCCCGCTCCCCGTAACCCTTAATTCCCTTTACTTCTAGGAAACTGTCTATTTCTGTTTTAAATTTATGTAATGATGTAGCTTCTACAGCTTTTTGGGGCAGCATATTCCATGGACCTACCACCCTCTGAGTGAAGTAGTTCCTTCTCATCTCAGTTTTGAAAGAGCAGCCCCTTATTCTAAGACTATGCCCCCTAGTTCTAATTTCACCCATCATCGGGAACATCCGCCCCGCATCCACCCGATCCAACCCCTTCACAATCTTATATGTTTCAATAAGATCGCCTCTCATTCTTCTGAACTCCAATGAGTAGAGTCCCAATCTACCCAACCTCTCCTCATATGTCCATCCCCTCATCCCCGGGATTAACCGAGTGAACCTTCTTTGTACTGACTCGAGAGCAAGTATGTCTTTTCTTAAGTATGGACACCAAAACTGTATGCAGTATTCCAGGTGCGGTCTCACCAATACCTTGTACAACTGAAGCAATACCTCCCTATTTTTATATTCTATCCCCTTAGCAATGAAAGCCAACATTCCATTGGCCTTCTTAATCACTTGCTGCACCTGCATACTAACCTTTTGAGTTCCGTGCACCAGGACCCCCAGATCCCTTTGTACTTCAGTACTTTCCAGTTTCTTGCCATTAAGATAATAACTTGCTCTACTATTTTTCCTGCCAAAGTGCATAACCTCACACTTTCCAGTATTGTATTCCATCTGCCAAATCTCTGCCCACTTACTTAGCCTGTCTATGTCCCCTTGCAGATTTTTTATGTCCTCCTCACTCACTACTTTCCCTCCCATCTTAGTATCATCTGCAAACTTTGATATGTTACACTCGGTCCCCTCCTCCAAATCGTTAATATAGATTGTAAAGAGTTGGGGACCCAGCACTGACCCCTGCGGAACACCACTAGTTACTGATTGCCAGTCTGAGAATGAACCATTTATCCCAACTCTCTGCCTTCTGTTAGATAGCCAATCCTCTATCCATCCAGAATATTACCCCCAATCCTGTGATTTTTTATCTTAAGCAATAATCTTTTGTGTGGCACCTTGTCAAATGCCTTTTGGAAGTCTAAATACACCACATCCACTGGTTCCCCTTTATCCACCCTGTGTGTTACTTCCTCAAAGAACTCCAGCAAATTTGTCAAACATGACTTCCCCTTCATAAAACCATGCTGACTTTGTCCTATTAAATTATGATTATCCAAATGTCCCATTACTGTCTCCTTAATAATGGACTCCAAAATTTTACCTACCACAGATGTTAGGCTAACCGGTCTATAGTTTCCAGCCTTCTGTCTACTGTCCTTTTTAAATAAGGGTGTGACATTAGCAGTTTTCCAGTCTGCTGGGATCTTTGCTGAGTCCAGGAAGTTTTGGAAAATTATTACCAATGCATCCACAATCCCTACCGCCACTTCCCTCAAGACCCTAGGATGTAAGCCATCAGGTCCAGGTGATTTATCCGCCTTGAGTCCCATTATTTTACCGAGTACCACTTCCTTAGTGATTTTGATCGTGTTTAGCTCCTCCCCCCCCCTATAGCCCCCTGTTTGTCCAGTGTTGGGATATTCTTAGTGTCCTCTACTGTAAAGACTGATACAAAATATTTGTTCAGTGTATTTGCCATCTCCATATTTCCCACCATTAATTTCCCGGTCTCATCCTCTAAGGGACCAACATTTACTTTAGCCACCCTTTTTCTTTTTATATAACTATAAAATCTCTTACTATCTGTTTTTATATTTTTTGCTAATTTACTTTCATAATCTATCTTCCCTTTCTTAATCAATCTTTGTTATTTTTTGCTGTCTTTTAAAGTTTTCCCAATCCTCTATCCTCCCACTAGATTTGGCTACCTTATAAGCCCTTGTTTTTAGTCGAATACTATCCTTAATTTCTTTAATTAGCCACAGATGACTGTCTTTTCTTTTACACCCTTTTCTTCTCAGTGGAATATATTTTTTTGGAAGTTGTAAAATAACTCCTTAAATGTACACCACTGATCATGTATTGTCTTACCCTTTAATCTATTTTCCCAATCCACTCTACTCAATTCCGCTCGCATACCTTCATAGTCTCCTTTATTCAAGCTTAGCACGCTTGTTTGAGATCCAACCTTCTCACCCTCTAATTGAATATGGAATTCAACCATGTTATGGTCACTCATTCCAAGGGGATCCTTTACTAGGACATTTTTAATTAATCCTGTCTCGTTACACAGGACCAGATCTAAGGTTGCTTGCCCCCTGGTCGGTTCAGTTACATACTGCTCAAGAAACCCATCCCTAATACACTCAATGAACGCATCCTCAAGGCAGCCCTGCCCAATTTGATATGTCCAATTAATATGATAGTTAAAATCCCCCATAATTATAGATGTTCCCTTATTACAAGCCTCAACTATTTCCTGATTGATACTCCGTCCAACAGAGTTGCAACTATTCGGAGGCCTATAGACTATGCCCACTAGTGTTTTTTCCCCCTTATTATTCCTTATCTCCACCCAAACTGTTTCATTATCCTGATCTTTTGACCCAATATCATTTCTCTGTATTACAGTGATTCCTTCCTTTAGCCACCCCACCTCCCCTTCCTTCCTGCCTGTCGTTCCGGATCGTTAAATAACCTGGTATGTTTAATTCCCAGGCATTGTCACCCTGCAGCCATGTTTCTGTAATGGCCACAAGATCATACCCATATGTAGTTATTTGTGCCATTAACTCGTCTATTTTGTTATGAATGCTACGTGCATTCAGATAGAGAACTTTCAAATATGTTTTGTGACACTTAGTTCCTGCTTTTGCCCTTTTTATTACTTTACCTTTTACTCCATACCTTCTGCCCCTTCCTGACACACTGGTTTTTAATTTCCCCACTGCTACCTAAGTCTATGACCTTCTCTGTTGTCATTTTTATTATTTGCTCTCTAGGAACCTCCCCCCCACTAGTTAGTTTAAAGCCCTCTCTACAGCCCTAGTTATATGATCCGCCAGGACTCTAATCCCAGCACTGGCCAAGTGAAGCCCGTCCCAACGGAACAGCTCCCTCCTGCCCCAGTACTGGTGCCAGTGTCCCAGGAAGCAAAACCCATTTCTCCCACACCAGTCTTTGAGCCACTCATTTAACTCTCTAATTTTATTTGTCCTTGCCAAATTCGCTCGTGGCTCAGGTAATAATCCAGAGATTATTACCCTTGAGGTTCTGTTTTTTAATTTGACCCCTAGCTGCTCATACTCCTTTAACAGAACCGGCTTCCTTGTCCTATCTACGTCGTTTGTACCAACATGGACCACGACAACTGGATCCACCCCCTCCCACTGCAAGTTTCTTTCCAGCCCAGAGGAGATGTCCTTAACCCTGGTACCGGGCAGGCAACACAGCCTGCGGGACTCTCGCTCTCGGCTGCAGAGAACTCTATCTATCCCCCTAATAATACTATCCCCTACCACTACAACATTTCTATTTACTCCCCCCTCTTGAATGGCCCCCCGTTCCACGGTGCTGTGGCCAGGTTGCTCATCCTCCCTGCAATCCCTGCTCCCGTCCCCACAGGAAGTAAGAACCTCGAACCTGTTGGACAAGGGCTGCGGCTCCTCCAACACTACCTCCTGGATCCCCGTACCTGCCTCACTCGTAGTCACACCGTCCTGTCCCTGACCATGGGCTACATCTGAATTAATTAACTTCATAGGTGTGACCACCTCCTGAAACACAGAGTCCAGGTACTTCTCCCCCTCCCTGATGTGTCGCAGTGTCTGAAGCTCAGACTCCAGCTCATCAACACGGAGCTGGAGTTCCTGTAGCAGCAGACACTTCTCACAGATGTAATCACCGTGAGCCTCAATGGGGTCCAACGGCTCCCACATCTCGCAACAGTAACACATCACCTGCTCCATTCTATGTAATTAATTTAAAAAAAAATTGTTAGTTATGGACACTCGCCCGATTATAGATGCTAGTATCCCTCTAATTAATTGGATTTAAATTAAATCAATCCCTCTAAATTACACCAGTTAAATGGTTTACCAACAGTCACTCTGCACCAGAAAGGCCTTATTAACTACAACCCAGAGTTAAAGTTTGAAAAGAGCACCCTACACTCCACTCACCCGAACTCCCACTTACCCAAACTCAGCACTCTCTGCTGACTTGCACTCACACTGGTCTTTTTATACTGTTTGTTTGTTTACAGCCAAATGAGTCACCCCTGCTGATTGATTAGAAAACTGGTTTCCACTGCCTACTGTGCCAATTTACTCCTACTGCAGTGTAACCTTGTTTTACTCTTCTTAAACCAACAGAATCCCAAATAGTTAACTTTTCCCCTTCACTTAAACTGCTTAAGTACTCTTATCAAGAATGATTTAAAGAGAACTAACAATTAAAGAACTACTCCCACTTACCCAAACTCAGCACTCTCTGCTGACTTGCACTCGGTGCTGGCTCGCACTCACACTGGTATTTGTTCTCCCCTTGTCTAGTCTCTTTCCACCTACATCTGCAACTCTTCTAATGCCCTCTGCCATTTTAACAGTTTCCTGGTCCTAACCGTCTCCTTTTCACCATGGACGTCCAATCCCTCTACACCTCCATCCCCCACCAGGACAGCCTGAGGGCTCTCCGCTTCTTTCTTAAACGGAGGCCCAACCAGTCTCCATCCACCTCCGCCTGGCTGAACTGAGAACAACTTCTCTCTTGACTCCTCACTTCCTCCAATTAAAAGGTGTTGCTATGGGAACCTGTATGGATCCTAACTATGCTTGCCTGTTCATGGGATATATGGAACATAAGAACATAAGAACATAAGAAATAGGAGCAGGAGTAGGCCAATCGGCCCCTCGAGCCTGCTCCGCCATTCAATAAGATCATGGCTGATCTGATCCTAACCGCCAATCTACTATCTATCACAGAACCATCTCCTGCATCTAACAGAATTGCACACACGAAATAGGAGCAGAATCAGGCTACACAGTCCCTGGGCCCGCTCCACTACCCACAGGGCCATGACCGATCCGAACCTAGACTCATGTCCAAATTCCTGCCCGCTCCCCGTAACCCTTAATGCCCTTTACTTCTAGGAAACTGTCTATTTCTGTTTTAAATTTAATTAATGTTGTAGCTTCTACAGCTTTTTGTGGCAGCATATTCCATGGACCTACCACCCTCTGAGTGAAGTAGTTCCTCCTCATCTCAGTTTTGAAAGAGCAGCCCCTTATTCTAAGACTATGTCCCCTAGTTCTCGTCTCACCCGTCATCGGGAACATCCTCCCCGCATCCACCCGATCCAACCCCTTCACAATCTTATATGTTTCAATAAGATCGCCTCTCATTCTTCTGAACTCCAATGAGTAGAGTCCCAATCTACCCAACCTCTCCTCATATGACCACCCCCTCATCCCCGGGATTAACCGAGTGAACCTTTTTTGCACTGCCTCGAGAGCAAGGATGTCTTTCCTTAAGTAAGGACACCAAAACTGTATGCAGTATTCCAGGTGCGGTCTCACCAATACCTTGTACAACTGAAGCAATACCTCCCTATTTTTATATTCTATCCCCCTAGCAATGAAAGCCAACATTCCATTTGCCTTCTTAATCACTTGCTGCACCTGCATACTAACCTTTTGAGTTTCGTGCACCAGGACCCCCAGATCCCTTTGCACTTCAGTACTCTCCAGTTTCTTGCCATTAAGATAATAAATTGCTCTAGGATTTTTCCTGCCAAAGTGCATCACCTCACACTTTCCAGTGTTGTATTCCATCTGCCAAATCTCTGCCCACTTACTTAGCCTGTCTATGTCCCCTTGCAGATTTTTTATGTCCTCCTCACTCACTACTTTCCCTCCCATCTTTGTATCATCTGCAAATTTTGATATGTTACACTTGGTCCCTTCCTCCAAATCGTTAATATAGATTGTGAAGAGTTGGGGACCCAGCACTGACCCCTGTGGAACACCACTAGTTACTGATTGCCAGTCTGAGAATGAACCATTTATCCCAACTCTTTGCTTTCTGTTAGATAGCCAATCCTCTATCCATGCCAGAATATTACCCCCAATCCCGTGATTTTTTACCTTAAGCAATAATCTTTTGTGTGGCACCTTGTCAAATGCCTTTTGGAAGTCTAAATACACTACGTCCACTGGTTCCCCTTTATCCACTCTATATGTTACTTCCTCAAAGAACTCCAGCAAATTTGTCAAACATGACTTCCCCTTCGTAAAACCATGCTGACTTTGTCCTATCAAATTATGATTATCCAAATGTCCTGTTACTGTTTCCTTAATAATGGACTCCAAAATTTTACCTACCACAGATGTTAGGCTAACCGGTCTATAGTTACCAGCCTTCTGTCTACTGCCCTTTTTAAATAAGGGTGTTACATTAGCAGTTTTCCAGTCTGCCGGGACCTTAGCGGAATCCAGGGAGTTTTGAAAAATTATTACCAATGCATCTACAATCCCTACCGCCACTTCCTTCAAGACTCTAGGATGTAAGCCATCAGGTCCAGAACATTCTTTGTTCCAGTCCTGCTCGGGTCCCCTTGCTCGCCTCATTCAAACAGAGTTGTGGGAAAGATGGGCACAGCTTTGGTAGGTGAGCTGTGAGGAGGACACAGTCTGCAAAAGGATTTGGACAGGTTAAGTGAGTGAGCAAGAAGGGCACAGCTGGAGTATAATGTGGAGAAATGTGAGGTTATTCACTTTGGTATTTTGTTTCATAATGCTCCTGTGAAGCGCCTTGGGACGTTTTATTATGTTAATGGTGCTATATAAATACAAGTTGTTGCTGGTAGGAAGAATAGAAAAACAATATTTTTTCAAAACTATTAAATGTTGCTGTTCAGAGGGATTTGGGTGTCCTTGTACACAAAACACAAAGTTAACATGCAGGTACAGCAAGCAATTAGGAAGGCAAATGGTATTTGGTCTTTATTACAAGGGCGTCGCTGGCAAGGCCAGCATTTATTGCCCATCCCCAGTTGCCCTTGAGAAGGTGGTGGTGAGCCGCCTTCTTGAACCGCTGCAGTCTGTGTGGTGAGGGTACTCCCAGTGTTGTTAGGGAGGGAGTTCTAGGATTTTGACCCAGTGACCATGAAGGAACGGTGATATACTTCCAAGTCAGGATGGTGTGTGACTTGGAGGTGGTGGTGTTCCCATGCACCTGCTGCCCTTGTCCTTCTCGGTGGAAGAGGTCGCAGGCTTGGGAGGTGTTGCCGAAGAAGCCTTGGCGAGTTGCTGCAGTGCATTTTGTAGATGGTACACACTGCAGCCACGGTACACCGGTGGTGGAGGGAGTGAATATTTAAGGTGGTGGATGGGGTGCCAATCAAGCAGGCTGCTTTGTCCTGGATGGTGTTGAGCTTTTTGAGTGTTGTTGGAGCTGCACTCATCCAGGCAAGTGGAGAGTATTCCATCACACTCCTTACTTGTGCCTTGTAGATGGTGGAATGGCTTTGGGGAGTCGGGAGGTGCGACACTCGCCGCAGAATACCGAGCCTCTGACCTGCTCTTGTTGCCACAGTATTTATGTAGCTGGTCCAGTTAGGTTTCTGGTCAATGGTGACCCCAGGATGTTGATGGTGGGGGATTCGGCGATGGTAATGCCGTTGAATGTCAAGGGGCGGTGGTTAGACTCTCGCTTGTTGGAGAGTCATTGCCTGGCACTTGTGGGGTGCAAATGTTACTTGCCACTTATCAGCCCAAGCCTGAATGTCATCCAGATCTTGCTGCATGTGGGCATAGGCTGCTTCATTATGAGGAGTTGCGAATGGCACTGAACACTGTGCAGTCATCAGCGAACATCCCCACTCATTACCTTTATGATGGAGGGAAGGTCATTGAAGAAGCAGCTGAAGATGGTTGGGCCTGGGGCACTGCCCTGAGGAACTCCTGCAGCAATCTCCTGGGGCTGTGATGATTGGCCTCCAACAACCATCTTCCTTTGTGCTAGGTATGACTCCAGCCAGTGGAGAGTTTCCCCCCAATTCCCATTGACTTCAGTTTTACTAGGGCTCCTTGATGCCACACTCAATTAAATGTTGCCTTGATGTCAAGGGCAGTCACTCTCACCTCACCTCTGGAATTGAGCTTGTTTGTCCATGTTTAGACCAAGGCTGTAATGAAGTCTGGAGCCGAGTAGTCCTGACCGAACCCAAACTGAGCATCGGTGAGCAGGTTATTGGGGAGTACGTGCCGCGCGATAGCACTGTCGATGACACCTTCCATCAATTTGCTGATGATTAAGAGTAGACTGATGGGGTGGTAATTGGACGGATTGGATTTGTCCTGCTTTTTGTGGACAGGACATACCTGGGTAGTTTTCCACATTGTCAGATAGATGCCAGTGTTGCAGCTGTACTGGAACAGCTTGGCTAGAGGCACGGCTAGTTCTGGAGCACAAGTCTTCAGCACGACAGCCGGGATGTTGTCCGGGCCCATAGCCTTTGCTGTATCCCGTGCGCTCAGCCGTTTCTTGATATCACGTGGAGTGAATCGAATTGGCTGAAAATGGCTTCTGTGATGGTGGGGACCTCAGGCGTAGGCTGCTATGGATGATCTACTTGGCTCTTTTGGCTGAAGTTTGTTACAAACACTTCAGTCTTATCTTTTGCACTCACATGCTGGGCTCTGCCATCATTGAGAATGGGGATATTCATGGAGCCTCCTCCTCCAGTTAGTTGTTCAATGGTTCACGACTGGATGTGGCAGGACTGCAGAGCTTTGATCTGATCCGTTGATTATGGGGTCGCTTAGCTCTGCCTACAGCATACTGCTTCCACTGTTTAGCATGTATGTAATCCTGTGTTGTCGCTTCTCCAGGTTGCCACCTCATTTTTAGGTACATCTGGTGCTGCTCTTGGTATGCTCTTCTTCACTCCTCATTGAACCAGGGTTGGTCCCCTGCCATGATGGTAATGGTAGTGTGAGGGATATGCCGGGCCATGTGGTTAGATTGTGGTGGAATACAATTCTGCTGATGGCCCACTGCGCCTCATAGATGCCCAGTTTTGAGCTGTTAGATCTGTTCTGAATCTATCCTATTTAGTCCTGTGGTAGTGCCACACAACACGATGGTGGGTGTTCTCATTGTGAAGACGGGACTTCGTCTCCACAATGATTGTGCAGTGGTCACTGCTACCAATGCTGTCATGGACAGATGTGTCTGCGACATGTAGATTGATGAGAACGAGGTCTAGTAGGTTTTTCGCTCGTGTTGGTTCTCTCATCACCTGTCGCAGGCCCAGACTGGCAGCTATGTCCTGCAGGACTCGGCCAGCTCGGTCAGTAGTGGTGCTACCAAGCCATTGAAGTCCCCCACCCACAGTACATTCTGTGCCCTTGCTATTCTCCGTGCTTCTTGCAAGTGGTGTTCAACATGGAGGACTACTGATTCATCAGTTGAGGGAGGGCGGTGGGTGGAAATCAGCAGGAGATTTCCTCGCCTCTGCTTGACCTGAAGCTATGAGACTTCATGGGGTCCAGAGTCAATGTTGAGGACTCCCAGGGCCACTCCTTCCCAACTGTATACTATTGTGCCGCCACCTCTGGTCTATTCTGCCGGTAGGACAGAACATACCTAGGGATGGTGGAGTCTGGGACATTGGCTAAAAGGTATAATTGTGAGTATGACTGTGTCAGGCTGTTGCTTGACTAGTCTATGTGACAGATCTCCCAATTTTGGCACAAGTCCCCACATGTTTATGAGTAAGACTTTGCAGGGTCGACTGAGCTGGGTGTGCCGATGTCGTGTCCATAGCCGAGGTCGATGGGGGGGTGGTCCGTCCGGTTTTATTGTTTATCGTAGCGGTTTGTTGCAACTGAGTGGCTTGTTAGGCTATTTCAGACTGCAGCCAAGAGTGAACCACATTGCTGTGGGTCTGGAGGCACTACAGCAACTCGCCAAGGCTTCTTCGACAGCACCTCCCAAGCCTGTGACCTCTACCACCTGGGACAAGGACAGCAGTTGCATGGGAACACCATCACCTCCAAGTTCCCCTCTAAGTCACACATCATTCTGACTTGGAAATATATCACCACTGGGTCAAAATCCTGTAACTCCCTCCCTAAGAGCACAATGGGAGTACCTTCACCACGCTGACTGCAGTGGTTCAAAAAGGCAGTTCACCACCACCTTTGAGGATAATTAGGAATGGGCAATAAAATGCTGCCTTGCCAGTGACGCCCACATCCCAGGAACGAGTAATTTTTAAAAATCTGTGCGCTTACCCCAAATGTTGTAGCTCTGCAACCAGGGCTCGAAAGGCCAAAAGAATAAGGATTGAAAGTGGCCCTCCGGCGATGTTGTTTTACCCGCCTCACTACCTTATGCAGCCATAACAAACGAAACAGGAATTTGTAAACCCAGTCAAAGTTGCAATATCAGAGAGGAGAGAGAATTGAAGGGGGGAGTGGAAAGGGGATCAAGAGGGGGAATGAAGGGGTAGAGAGGGGATCAAAGGCTGGGGGGGGGGGCGAGGGAGGAGCTTGGAGGGGAACTGGTAGGGGGATGAGGGAGATCAGAAACTCGGGAGCGGGGCGGGTAAAAGAAAAGGGCAGGAACACAGGTCAGGAACTTGATTGGGGGCGGGGGGGAGAGAGAGCACAGCCCATTTTTTTGAATGGGCTGCGCAGCTCCTTAAAAAGGACCGTGCACCCAAAAAAAAATTATTAGGGGGTACATTATCCATCAACACTTTGATTTTAAAATTCTCATCCTCATGTTAAAATCCCTCCATGGCCTCACCCCTTCCTATCTGAACCCAGCCGTGTGAGCACTGAGTGCTCCTAAGCTGGGAGGGTGAGCCCTATCTGTTCTCTGAAAGCAGTAGTGTTAGCACTGAGCTCTGGAGCCTGGCTATCAGCATGAATGGATCAAATTACACATTGCAAAGATCTTGATTACTTTCCAGCAGGCAGGATCAATATTACACATTCCAGACAAACTGTTGGAGGACAAGACACACCCAAGGGGACCAATTAGAAATCTGGTGTTGCAAATAAACATGGCCATCAATGATTTAGACTTCAATGTAGAGGGCATTATTAGAAAGTTTGCAGATGATACAGAAATTGGCCATGTGGTTTGATAGTGAGGAAGAAAGCTGTAGATTGCAGGAAGAGATCAATGGACTGGTCAGGTGGGCAGAAAAGTGGCAAATGGAATTCAATCTGGAGCAGTATGAGGTAATGCATTTGGGGAGGGCTCACAAAGCAAGGGAATACACAATAAATGGTAGAATACTGAAGCGTAGAGGAACAGAGCGACCTTGGAGTGCATATCCACAGATCCCTGAAGGTAGGACAGGTGGTTAAGGCGGCATACGGGATACTTTCCTTTATTAGCCAAAGCATAGAATACAAGAGCAGGGTGGTTATGCGAACTGTGTAACACACTAGTTAGGCCATAGCAATGCATACAGTTCTGGTCACCACATTACAGGAAAGATGTGATTGCACTAGCGAGGGTACAGTGGAGATTTACGAGATTGTTGTCAGAACTAGAAAATTTTAGCCAGGAGGAAAGGTTGGAAGAGGAGACTGAGGAGAGACTGAATAGAAGTGTATAAAATGATGCCTAAATACAGTGGATAGGAAGGACCTATTTCCCTTAAAGAGATCTCAATAACTAGGGAGCATAGATTTAAAGTAATCGTAGATGGATTAGATGGGAGTTGAGAACTTTCTTGCACCCAGAGGGTGGTGGGGGTCTGGAACTCTCTGCCTGAATGGTGGTAGAGACAGAAATCCTCATCACATTTAAAAAGTACTTGGATATGCACTTGGAAGTGCCATAACCTGCAGGGCTACGGACCAAGAGCTGGAAAGTGGGATTCGGCTGGATGGCTCTTTTCGGCTGGTGCACTCACGATGGGCCAAATGGCCTCCTTCTGTGCCGTAAATTTCTATGATTCTATGACTTACTTTAAATTTAGTATGAAGAACATTGATCCAGACAAAAACAGTTTACAATGGTGAAGGGTTCAAATACCAGGGGGCACAAGCTATAAAAAAAACAAGAAGTCAAGCTAAAAAAACTTCACCCAAAAGGTAATCAAATTGTCGAACAAGTCACCAGGGCGGGCCACCAAAACGTGTTGTAAAATGGATCAAGAAATACTTAGATGCCTTTCTGGAGAGAGAATAAGAGATTAGGGAAGAGAAGACACATAGGTAGGGTTGATGCCTCAAAAGGGGACAAGTTTGTTGGGTCTAATGGTCCCTCTGCTGTTCATTTAGAAAAATACATATTTTTGAGCAGGCAAACCTAAAGAAATTATTTTTTGCTAAAATTGCTGGAGTGGTTCTGGAAAACCAGTAGGCTAGGGAAATTTACATCCCCAATCTTTAGTGTAGATTCCTGGACAGCTCTTAGGCTAGGTTAAAGTTTCAAAGTCTGCAAAAAAAAGATACTTTTATTACAAATCTTAATTGTGTACTATTTTCTCCTATAAAAGTAGGCATACTTTGAATGAAAAGTACTCCTCAGATTTTCCTGCTGGTTTTTAAGTTTAATATTGACAAAATTAGCAATGATAAAAACAATTTTTGAACAATCACTACTTTTGCAAGTCAATAGGCAATATCTCTTTTACAGGGGTAGACCCATGCCTTCAGCAGCAGCCAAAAAACTGTGAATCAAAAAAAGACCCGCCTCCAACACCAGTGATTGGATTATACTTGAGAAGAGGTAAAAATAGATAATGGATACCAATAAAAAGGACCAAATTGTGTAGGAGATGGCCATCATGAAAGCAGATAGGTTCTTTCAGATAACCTGGATAGGGGAATCAGAAAATGAGACATGTTCTGAAAATCATACCTTTTAATAGGATGGTAACATTTTTACATCCCTAAAATTTTTCTTAGCATTAATTTTTCTACGGAGTAGCTTCTCCTTCCTCCTTAAAGTGCTTATTCTTGCCAGGAAACTATCCTGTAACTCACATAAGTAGCTTTTCATGTGCAAGTCTGTCAGGCAATTTGACCACAGGGAAGGCAGCCCCTTAAGTATCAGCAACTTAGAGCCGAGTATACATCAGCAAGGTCCCAGATTCAATCTCTGGTCTGTATTGCATTTTCAACTTCAGTCATGGCTATGGTGCTCCAACTGGACTCAGCACCGAGTTTCAGAGGGGAAAATAATCCTGTCCAGTCACTCCTCCTGGAAGTGAGCGTGTACAGACAGCATCCAGGGCACAATCAGGCTGGGTATGATGCCTCCAAAAGGTACTGGAAGTCAGAACTGTACCATAGCCAATAGTTCACACCTTCAGGAAAAGCAGAGCGAGAGAAAATGAGCATCAGAAGTGGCTTTGGAGATGTCTGTGGGCCAGGCCATTTTGCTCCTCCAGCTGCAGCTTGGAAATGAACAAAGTGGGAGCAAGAGGAAAGAAACTTCATTAAAATTATATTACCTTTATTTATAGCTGGTTTAAATATGAAAAATCGCAATCCACTTTCACAGCAGATTCACAAAATTATTCTCCATCACACATCTGTTACATTTGAATTCAGGTTTTTACAAAACATTGAACACCTTCTTGAAGACCTGACTAAACAAGCTCGAAATGAAAATAATGAGCAGGATCTCAACCAGGCTTTAAAATAGCTTTTATTATCAAAGCTCACATGTAAAACAGAAATTGTTTTCATAAACTGTACAAGACCATGGCACATACTGCAGCCAAAATTGCTAAACTGACAGACTTGTCAGTATCAAGGTAAAGAAAACTATTTTCCTCACAAGACTTTGCACATTAAATCCAGTTTGTGCAGACGCCCTCTATTTTGAGAACAGTGGGCAATACACAAGTGGTAAGTTGAAGAGCAGGGAATATCAAAGTACGTTATTTAGTAGAGCTACATACAAAAAGCAGACAAAGCCACTTAAAACTAAGAAAGCCAAATAAACAGTAAACTACATGAACTCAAATCTAGTCACAAGGCTCATAGGATATGTAACTATCTACATCAGTATTGGTTGAGTCTCTTTAAACAAAAATTACACATTACTGAGGTTCCTACTCTTGTCAAAGGAGATCCCTGCATACATTTCAGAAAAAGCTTCTTACTGGCACACCAATCTGATGCTATAAGAAGTGCAGTTTCACTTCCTGAACCAAGTTATCTGTACACCTCTTTCACAAACTGTGTCGAACAAGGCAGGTGCCAAGGTCACCACTTTCTGTAATTGTAGAAAATATAATAGAAGGGCGACACTTCAATTCTGACAGAAAGCACTGCTAAAAATAATCACTTCACATTAGGAATATAAATCAGCTTTTACTAAATTTATTCACTCATGTCCATGTCTTCTTCATGGTGATCGTCGCCATTGACCTTTGACTCTTTAACAATATCTGTACTTCCCTTGTCACTTGCTTGCGCTAACTCTTTCAGTTTTGGGGACATTCCAGATTCAGAAACTCTCTGTTCTTCCTTTCTTTCTTTTTCACTGTCATATCCTTGTTCCTCTTCATCATAATCTCTTGTAACCTGCATAAAGGAGTAGGAAACTCTGAATATTTGTCCAATTCAATAAACCAATCCATGTAAAATCACGTAGCTTAATATGCAACCTCACACACTCCCATAGGTCAGTAATGATTGAAGCCAGTACAAATTTATAGAAGGGAGATTTACTTTTTCTAACTAAAATTCTGTACATTTACAGATTTACCTTCACATCTCCCTTTTCACTCTCTGCCTTTTTCTCCCTCTCCTTCTCTCGCTCTTTGTCTTTGCTCTTTTTCTTTTTGCTAGATGATCTCTCCCTTTCCTCCACTTCTCTGCTTCGGTCTCGGTCTTTGTCCTTCTTCTTTTCTTTCTTGTGCCTGAAAAATAAATTGGTCAACATCTTCAAACAAGTTAAAGTTCTACCTTACAATTCAAGACAAGGAAAAGTTAAAAAGTAGGGCTTTTCTTTGGAAGAGAGAAATAAGGAGAAGGAGACAAAGAAAAGTTAAAAAAAATAGGGCCTTGGTCATAGAGCACAGAAAGAGGCCCTTCGTGTCCACGCCGGCCATCAAACCCTGTCTATTCTAATCCCATTTTCCAGCACTTGGTCCGTAGCCTTGTATGCTATGGCGTTTCAAGTGCTCATCTAAATGCTTCTTGAATGTTGTGAGGGTTCCTGCCCCTATTACCCTTTCAGGCAGTGAGTTCCAGATTCCAACCACCCTCTGGGTGAAAAAGTTTTTCCTCAAATCCCCTCTAAACCTCCTGCCCCTTACCTTGAAACTATGCCCCCTGGTTATTGACCCCTCTACTAAGGGGAAAAGTTCCTTTCTATCTATGCCCCATATAATTTTGTACACCTCAATCAAGTCTCCCCTCAGCCTTCTCTGCTCTAAGGAAAACAACCCCAGCCTGTCCAGTCTCTCCTCATAACTGAAGCGCTCCAGCCCAGGTAACATCCTGGTGAATCTCCTCTGCACGCTCTCCAATGCAATCACATCCTTCCTATAGTGTGGCGACCAGAACTGCACACAGTATTCCAGCTGTGGCCTAACTAGCGTTTTGTACAGCTCCATCATAACCTCCCTGCTCTTATATTCTATGCCTCAGCTAATGAAGGCAAGTGTCCCATATACCTTTTTAACCACCTTATCTACCTGTTCTGCTGCCTTCAGGGATCTATGTACATGCACACCAAGGTCCCTCTGGTCCTCTGTCCTTCCTAGGGCCCTACCATTCATTGTATATTCCCTTGCCTTATTAGTCCTCCCAACATGCATCACCTCACACTTTTCAGGGTTAAATTCCATTTGCCACTGTTCTGCCCATCTGACCAACCCGTCTATATCATCCTGTAGCCTGAGGCTTCCCTCCTCGCTTTTCGTATCATCTGCGAACTTACTGATCATACCTCCTACATTCATATCTAAATCATTAATGTACACAACAAACAGCAAAGGACCCAGCAATGATCCCTGCGGTACACCACTGGGCACAGGCTTCCAGTCACAAAAACAACCTTCGACCATCACCCTCTGCCTCCTGCCACTAAACCAATTTTGGATCCCATGGACTTTTACCTTCTTGACCAGTCTCCCATGCAGGACTTTGTCAAAAGCCTTACTGAAGTCCATGTAGACTACATCAACTGCACTACCCTCATCCACACACCTAGTCACCCCCTCGAAAAATTCAATCAGATTGGTTAGACGTGATCTCCCCCTGACAAAGCCATGCTGACTATCCTTGATTAATCCTTGCCTCTCCAAGTGGAGACTAATTCTGTCCCTCAGAATTTTTTCCAACAATTTCCAACCACTGATGTTAGGCTCACTGGCCTGTAATTCCCTGGTTTATCCCTACTACCCTTCTTGAATAATGGTACTACGTTAGCTGTTCTCCAGTCATCTGGCACCTCCCCTGTGGCCAGAGAGTTTCTGAAAATGTGTGGCAGAGCCCCTGCAATCTCCTCCCTTGCCTCACACAGCAGCCTGGGTTACATCTCATCTGGGCCTGGGCATTTATCCACTTTTAAGCCTGCTAAAACTGCTAGTACCTCCTCCCTCTCAATACTAATTTGTTCAAGTATATCACAATCCCCCTGCCTGATTTCTATGCCTACATCGTCCTTCTCCATCGTGAACACAGATGCAAAATATTCATTTAAAACCTCACCTACATCTTCCGGCTCTACACAGATTGCCACTTTGGCCCCTACTCTTTCCCTGGTTATCCTCTTGCCCTTAATATACTTCTAAAACACCTTGGGATTTTCCTTTATTTTGCCCGCTAGTGTTTTTTCATGCCCTCTCTTCGCTCTCCTAATTTCTTTTCTAAGTACCCCCCTGCACTTTCTATACTCCTCTAGGGCTTCCACTGTTTTTAGTCCTTTGTATCTGCAAAAGCCTCCCTTTTTTTCCTAATCCATTCTTGTATATCCCTTGACATCCAGGGTTCCCTGGGCTTCTTGGTCCCACCCTTGACCTTTACGGGAACATGTTGGCGTTGTACTCTCTCTATTTCCTTTCTGAAAGACTCCCACTGCTCTGATGTGGATTTTCCTACAAGTAGCTGATCCCAGTCCACTTTGGCCACATCCTGCCTTATCATATTAATATCGGCCTTCCCCCAATTTAGAACCTTTATTTCCGGTCCATCTTTGTCCTTTTCCATGACTACCTTAAATCTCACCGAATTATGGTCACTGTCACCAAAATGCTCTCCTACTGACACTTCTACCACTTGCCCGGCTACATTCCCTAGAATTAGGCCCAGAACCGCCCCCTCTCTTGTAGGACTTCCTACATGCTGGCTCAAAAAGCTCTCCTGGATGTACTTTAAGAATTCTGCACCCTCTCAACTTCCCCAATATTAACTGGGATAGTTAAATCCCTTACTATTATTTCTACACTTCTGAGATTTGCCTACATATCTGTTCTTCTATCTCCCCCTGACTGTTTGGGGGCCTATAGTACACTCCCAGCAAAGTGCTTGCCCCCTTTTTGTTTTTAAGTTCTACTCATATGGCCTCATTAGAGGAACCTGCTAAGATATCATCCCTCCTTACAGCAGTAATTGACTCCTTGATTAATATTACGACACCCCCCTCTGTCTTGCCTGAAGATTCTATACCCCGGAATATTGAGCTGCCAGTCCTGCCCCTCCCTCAACCATGTCTCTGTGATAGCAACAATATCATACTCCCATGTGTTCATCAACACCTTCAATTCATCTGCCTTACTCGCAAGACTCCTTGCATGAAAATAAATGCCATCCAGCCTTGCCATACTCCCTTGTGCCGTTACATATTTGCTCTGCCTTCCAGGCTGACTTGTTTTTTCCTCTATATTTGGCTGTGCATCACCCCCTACTATAGCTCCACTCTGTATCCCATCCCCCTGCCAAGTTAGTTTAAACCCCCCCCCCCCCCCCCCCAAAAGTACTAGCAAACCTCCCCGCAAGGATGTTGGTCCCGTTCCGGTTCAGGTGCAACCCGTCCGACTTGTACAGGTCCCACCTTCCCCAGAAGCAGACCCAGTGATCCAGGAAACTAAAGCCCTCCCTCATGCACCAACTCTTTAGCCACGCGTTCATCTGCTCTATCCTCCTATTCCTATACTCACTAGCACGTGGCACCGGGAGTAATCCAGAAATTACAACCTTTGAGGTCCTGCTTTTTAATCTGCTACCTAGCTCCCTAAATTCTTGTTCCAGGACCTCATCCCTCTTTCTACACATGTCGTTGGTACCAATGTGAACCACGACCTCTGACTGTTCGCTCTCCCCCTTCAGAATGCCCTGCAGCCGTTCAGTGACATCCTTGACCCTGACACCAGGTAGGCAACACACCATCCTGGAGTCACGTCTGCGGCCACAGAAACGTCTATCTGTTCCCCTTACGATAGAATCCCCTATCACTATTGCTCTCCCACTCTTTTTCCTCCCCTCCTGTGCAGCTGAGCCACTCGTAGTGCCACGGACTTGGCTCTTGCTGCATTCCCCTGAGAAACAATTCCCCCCAGCAGTATCCAAAACGGAAAATCTGTCGGAGAGGGAGATGGACCCAGGGGACTCCTGCACTACCTTCCTAGTTCTTTTACTGTCTGGCAGTCACCCATTTCCTGTCTGCCTGTGCACTCTTTACCTGCGGTGTGACCACCTCGTTAAACGTGCTGTACACGAAGATCTCAGCTTCGCGGATGCTCCAGTGACTCCAGCCGCAGCTCCAGCTCCGAAACGCGGATTTCTAGTAGCTGCAGCTGGAGACACTTCCTGCACATGTGTTCGCCCTGGACACCGAAAGTGTCCCTGACTTCCTACATCGCACAGGAGGAGCACTCCACGCTGCCGAGCTTGGCCGTGGTCTAATCTTTCATTTGAAAGATAGCACCAATACTGGACTGAAGTGTTACTTCAATCCAGAACCTTCTAACTCAGAATTCTACTACTGAACCAAATTGCAACCCTAGAATGTCAGATGATCACTATGAAATTTTATGAAGGTAATTGATGAAATTGATCCTGAGAACTTGTTCACTATGATAAAAGGTTCAAGCACTCATTGAGATATTTTTACATGTATTATACAGAAATGGTTCCTGAACAGTAGTAATTCAAAGCAAAGTCGATGTATCAAACATTTACCTTCTAGGGGATGGTGACCGTGACAGTTTACGCTTAGGTGATCTTGACTTCTTAGGGGACCTTGAAATAGTCCTACTTCTTCTACGCCTTCGTTCTCTTTCTCGTTCTCGCTCTCTGTCTCTGTCTCTGTCAAAGTAAAGGGAACATTTTAATTATGGTATTCCATTACTCTTACATAATCACCCTGCATTTATATGAATTGCCACATAGACCCAGATAGTATACTGTAAAAGATAACTATTTGCATCGTGCTCCTTTGCCCCCATGGTTTATACTTTTTAAAACTGTCAAAAGTTAACAGGTTTTTTTTTTTTTAAAGGCATAACTTGCATTACAGAAATATCAAAGTTAGAGTCCAGGAAAAATAACAGGGTCCAATGTCAATAGCCCAGTTTCCAAAGTGAATTCCTCTCTCATTTGGGCTGCTGTAAAATGGTTTCAGCATCACTACAGTGAATCCTTGCATCAAAAAAATACCACACAGATATAAAATGCTGGCCCTTAATGAAAGTTAAAAGGCAGAGGGGACCAAGACACCTGTAACTGCACAAATCATTTTACAAGATTTAGGAAAATATGGCAATTCAGGTGAATGGTCTCTTCCCTTTAAATGTACATTTGACTTGAAACTGTTAAAACCCTGCTTCCAAGTGGAAAAACAGATGTAGATAACACACCAAACAACACATCACATTGGTGCTTCAATGTGCTATGCTACAGAGCAGTGCAACACAAGATCTTGGCCTTGATTTTCTGTTTGAAGTTCTAACACACTTCTTAGTGGTTTACTGAATAATGAGGTCCTCTGTCTCCAGCCTCCCAAGTGAGGAATGCTGCATGGACCAGAAATTACCTAAACTAGAGAAAGAAATGCAATCCTGTCTTTTCTCCTTGCCCCACATTTCTAAAACATAGAAGCTTTTTTGTAAAGTGCACCACTTGCATGCATACCTGCTAGGGCTGCGAGACCGTCTGGCTGTGCTGTAGCTTTTGGGGGGTGTTTTTGATCTTTTCTTCTCTTCCTTCTTCTTTTCCCTAAAAGTGTGTTAAGGAAATATAAAATTCATGCTCAAAAGTGGTTCTACGTAACTTCCATGTTAATTTTGATGCAGAGACCAGAAAAATTGAAACAAAGGCTTATATAAATACCAAAGAGACACACTGAAAGAAAGCTGTAACAAACCTTGCTTTTGATATACTTCTAGATCTCCTTCGCTCTCTTGAGCGTGACCGTCTTCGTCTCGGACTTCGTGATCGTCGCCTGCTCCTAGACTTTGAATGTGAACGTCGTCTAGATCTGCTCCTGGAACGCCTGTTAAAAGAAAACACTTTGTCAAGTACTCAACAAAACGAACATGCTAATTTAAATATATCTCCATCATTTAAAAACATTTAAAGAGTGGGTCAAGACACATAACCAGAAACTAGCAACCAGTACTCTTAAAACAAGTTATAAAACACAAGGGTTAAATATGCAGTGTAAATGCAAATGATAAACAGGTGTGGCAGCAAAAGCCACGTTAGCTGCAGTGCTACGATGTGAAGGGTACAAAATATATTCCAGTAAAGGGGAAAAAAGGGAATGCACTTAAGGCTGGGGTTCTGTGGAAGAATAGAAAAACGAGATAAAATTTAAAACTAAAAACACATTTAGAACAGTTAATGGAGGGCACTATTTAAAGAGAATCTATACTAAACAAGTTACTCAAATATAAGGCAGACCAATCACCTGAGGGTTTTACAGGTGAGGATCCTGAAGGAAGCTAAGGAAGAAATAGCAGAGGCTCTGACTGTCGAAAGGCGGCACATGTCACTACACTCTTCAAGTAAGACAGGGATAAGCCAGCAAGTTATAGGCTAGCTAGTCTTAAGTTGCTGAGAAACTACTAGAGTCTACAATGCGAGTTAATCAGGGCCAGTCTGCATAGATTTCTAAAGGGCAGATTGTGCTTGGATTATAGAATTCTTTGAAATAGTATCAGAGAGAATAGATTAAAGAGAAAAATAGTGGATGTAATTTGTATAGATTTTTAAAAAAAAATAGATTCTGTCTCTGGCTCAACTACACCACCCTCTCCAGTGCTATAATTTTTTTGATCAATACTGCCTCCTTTTTTCTCCCCTTCCCTAAATACCTTGTAGCCAGGAATATTAAGTTCCCAATCCCCGCCTTCTTTGAGCTAGTTCTCAGTTATTGGCACTATATCATATTCCCATGTGGTGACTTGTGCCTGCAGTTCACCAATCTTATTTACCACGCTACGTGCATTTACGCACATACACTCCAAACCCATCTTAGACTGCCTCGCATTTGCCCCCTGCCTGATCCCTTATTTCCGAACTATTCTTTACTCTAGTGTCTCTCCCAGTCCTCTGTGCACCTGTTTCTCCTCTCTAATGTTTCATCCTGGTGCCCACCCCTCTGCCAAATTAGTTTAAAACCTCCCCCACAGCACTAGTTAACCTTCCCACAGCTCCGTTGAGGTGCAACCCATCCACCTTGAACAGGTCCCAATGCCCCAGGAATCCGAAGTGCTCCCTCCTGCATAATTTCTCCAGCCACGCGTTAACCTTTCTTATCCCACTATTCCTATGCTCACTGGCACGTGGCACTGGGAGCAATCCAGAGATTACTACCTTTGAGGTCCTTCTCGACTTTCCTCCCGAGCTCCTGAAACTCTTGACTACAGGATCTCAACCCTGTTCCTTCTTATGTCATTGATTGCCACATGGACCACAGCTTCTGGCTGTTCCCCTTCCCCCCCTCAAAATGTTCTGCACCCTCTCAGTGATGTCCTCAGCAAACTTAACATTAGTGTCTTGTTTTACCATTCTCAAGCACATCAATATCTTCCTCCTCATCTATTCACTCTTTCTCCAGGAATCATATTCTCCCCTTGAAACATTGTTAACGAAGTTCACCCAATGAGGGAAATGGCAGGCTCTCCTTCAAATCAAGGGCTCCACACAAGGGAAATTGGATACAATGGAACCTGCCAAACTATCAATAGAATGACCAAGAGAATTCAGTGAAATCAATAAATGCTGACATTATGCAAGTAACCCCCCCACCCCAGCATTAAAACTGTCTGCAACTAGGTGCCATTCAACACCCATGAATAATAAAAGATACAGTATTGGGGGGGGGGGGGGGGGGGGGGGAGAAGAGAGGGAGAAGAAGAGGAGACACAAAGTCATGCATTTCCCGATCCATCAAGGGTGTTGAATCTGGATTGTCACCACTCGCAATCATGCCTAGGAAGGACTTCAGCAGGAGCTTCCAAAGAGTCTCTCTCATGGTGAAAGGACCAGATGGAGATCATGTGCGCTGAGGATAACCCAATGCATTGCTGGGCTGAAGGAAGGCTTAAACTGGTTACAAAAACAGAAATTGCTGGCAACACTCAGATCAGTTAGCAGCTGTGCAGAGAACAGACAAGTAACAGTTTCCAGTGTGGAACCTCCATCAACTTGGTAGGTAACTCCACAACTGTGGAGAGGACAGACAAGTGTTTCTAACATTTTCTGTTCATGTTCCAGATTCTACAGTTTCTTGCTTCTTTCCCTAAACTGGTTAGGCTATAGTGAAACAGCTGAGATAACTTGAGTCCCTGGGTGACCCATGCTTATAAGGGGGAACATTTTCATTTAAATGTCTACTTCCCAAAACAGGAAGGCGGCTCCATCGCAGGGCTAGAAGTGAATCTGGAGGTTGCGGTGAAAACGGGCCTATGCCTTTAAAGTCACTGACCCTGCCAACATTGATGCTGAAACCTGACCTCCCACATGTTCAACTTCTCCCAGAAGGACAATGGAGAAATGCAGCCACATGAAAAGGTAAAACATGAGGCAATTTGGAAATTGGCTGATCAGAGGTACTGGTATACAAGATATAAGCTGCAATCCCACACACACTTCTTGAAATGGTTCAGATGGTATCAATCCAATCATCTCTTGACTGACAGATGTCTGTAATGCTTCGAGGGGGGGGGACAGATGTGTTCTGGCCAGAAGATTTCCAAACCGGAGAGAATTAACTTTCTTTTAAGGTTTCTTGGAATTTTTTTTGTAGCTTTTACACTTTTAGATCCATCATTTTGATCATTCTGGGCTGCTAAATCAGACTAGGCAAATGGAGGGATTGAAAGTTGGGGGCGATACAATTTGAACAACTCACACGTCCAGCTAAAACAGAAAATGGATCAAATTTCATGTTAATTTAGAGCATCACAATTAACATGTCTCCCTAGCTTAAAGCCCTGCATCAGGAATAATCACGCCTTGGAATGTATTCAGATAGAAGCCGATCCATCCACTACCGTGTCTTGAAATCATTTATAATGTAATTGGCAATTCTTGGTACTTATCATTTTTTATTATTGTTTAGTTTGATTTCTTTATTTGATCACCCACCTGGTAATCAAGAACACAGCAGGGCTTAAAGGACCTTCGCAAAACTTGTTTGTGGGGGGGGGGGGGGGGGCAGGATGCAGAATTGGCAGAGATTCTGGGCCTTTATGCTAGGCAGGATCAGGAGATGGGTGGTCCGGATGACATCAGGATAGAAGAAATATGCAATTCCTGAGAACTAATAAAAGACTGGACATATATCCTAGCTGCTGTAGCAAAATACTGCGGATGCTGGAAATCTGAAATAACAACAGAAAACGCTGGAAAAACTCAGCAGGCCAGGCAGCATCCGTGGAGAGAGAAAGAGAGTTAACGTTTCAGGAAGGTCATCGACCTGAAACGTTAACTCTCTTTCTCTCTCCACGGATGCTGCCTGGCCTGCTGAGTTTTTCCAGCGTTTTCTGTTGTTATCCTAGCTGCTGTATTCTGTGCTGTACTTTTCCCAATAATACACAAAGAAAGACTATTTTGGCTAATCCCAAGTTACTGCAGGTCAAACGTTTCATATTTTGTACATATGATCAGTAAGGAAAATCACTTAGAAGACAGCATTTTCACTGCCCTGGAACTTATGCAAATTTCAGTAAATGGTCAACAAAGCACATTACATGAGATTTCTTGAATTGTCAATGTGTCAAATCACTTGTTCAAATTATCATCCTTTCCCAACAAAATTCTCAATGAAAACAGGAACGTTTCCCTTGTTCTCACCTGTGCCTTGACCGGGAACGGGACCGCCGCCTGCGTGAACGAGACCTGGATCTAGAATGTTTCCTTTTGTCATCCTTTTTGTCTGAAATATAAAAACCACAAGTAATTGGCAGAATTCAAGAACAAAATATACAATAAAGCCAATGTTGCTATGCTTTAAAAAAATAGGAGCGCAGATACTTAGTTCAATACTAGCAACAATTTTTTGATTAGAGTGCATAGAAAGTATACCCCAGTTTGGTATTAAGGAGAGATTTGCTTTCTTTAAAAAAAAACACAAAAACCAATACAACACCCACTGCAATATTAGAATTAATCCAAAATATTGCTCTTTGCACTGTTCAGAATAACTTAGGTCAATTTTGACTGCAGTATTCCACTGAGTAAAGGGAAACTGACCTGATTTGCCCAAAGTTTCAAGTTAAAATCTGCGTCAAAAATGGAAATTATAGTTTTAAGTCTAATCAGACATCCCTGTTCGTTTTATACGGCCTGCTAAACTTTAAATGCCGACCTCAGAAATAGCCAAACACCCCATACTAGGATATTATAAAATTGCCATTTCTGTTGCATAGTTGATGACACTAGTCAAATGTCTGCCATTGTTACCATCAGCTGTAATGGTGCATGTCATTCACAAAATAGCAATCTGAAATGCCTATGCCAATGTAGCCTGATGTAGAAGAGCTGTTAGTTGTTAAAATATTGAATAAATGCCCGTTTTCAAAATATCTAAGTGCTCTACTGAATAATACAAGAGTTCATTAACGTACTGCCTGAGAGACTAGACCAGTACTGTAATGCTGCCATGCATTTATTACTGTCAAGATGAGGGTACCTCAGTTTTGATGAAAAAAAAGTTCCTCACAATTTACAAAAAAAACCCACAAAATCTTTCAGATTTCTACTGACTTATGCAAAGGTTGTGCTTTAAAAAATGTGCAGTCACTACTTGAAATTGTATATCAAGCCTTTTCCACATAATTAGCACAATATGGATACTGATCCAATCACTTCTAAACTCATTATACAAAAGTGAACACAAGGGGAGCGTGGCTCCACAGCACCTTAGTCCCACTCTATTATTTTATGTCTAAGTTGTATAAATAAACCAAGATCAGAAGTGAGATAACATTAAAAAAGTATTACCAGTTTCTATAGCTGCTGAGATCAGCGACTGTGCTTCTTTAACCCTTTTCATTGCTTCTTCTATGTCCTTTGAAGAAGTGTCAGATTTCAGGGCTGGACTCACGATGGCACCAGCAGCATGGTTTAACCTGGAAAATGAATGCATACAGTGCAATTCAAGACAAAACATCTTCTATCTAAAAATCTGATCTGAATAAGGATTACATACAGCATTTTACTTGCACATGAAAAGGAAGGTGGGAAAAGACCATGGGGTCCACTAATTGATGGGGCAGCGCCTTCACTTAATTGGCTGGGAAAGATTTTCCAGGCAGCATATAGATCTGGAGCAGAACAGTTAATTCTTTAGCAGCCAAATGCAATACAGTTTCTGGAGTACCAGGTAGGCCATATCATGCTCCAGCCAATGAGTTTGGACAGTGCTGTCTCCTCATGGCAATCTAGCTGGGAAAACAGTTCATCTCATTCATAAATCAGACTACTGATGTTTGCCCTTTTTCAAGCAGATCAGCTTTGATGGAACTGTTAGTGGACCATACTCCAACCTCTATGTACCAATGTGACTTTTGAAAAATATGAATATGCCACCTGATTAAGATGAAGGAGAAAAATACCAACATTTTCAATTTCAAATTTCTCTTGAAGCACCAATATTCGCCGAGCTGGAATTTCACGGCTGTCAGCACCCCTCCTATACCTCACCTAAGTATCTGTTCTTGATGTGTGAACCAGATACAAGCAGGTTATTCGACCATGAAGTATCACAACAGATCCTGTTCTCGCATATATACATAGGTATAGACTTAATATAGAAACATAGAAGATAGGAGCAGGAGTAGGCCATTCGGCCCCTTGAGCCTGCGATCAATGCGATCATGGCGATCATCCAAATTCAGTACCCTGTCCCTGCTTTCTCCCCATATCCCTTGATCCCCTTAGCCTTAAGAAATATATCTAACTCCTTCTTGAATATATTTAATGAATTGGCCTCAACTGCCTTGTGTGGTAGAGAATTCCACAGGTTCACCACTCTCTGGGTGAAGAAATTCCTCCTCATCTCAGTCCTAAATGGCTTACCCCTTATCCTTAGACTGTGACCCCTGGTTCTGGACTCCCCCGCCATCGGGAACAGCCTTCCTGCATCTAGTCTGTCTAGTCTTGTTAGAATTTTATAAGTTTCAATGAGATCCCCTCTCATCTTCTAAACTCTAGCAAATATAAGCCTAATCGACCCAATCTCTCCTCATATGTCATTCCTGCCATCCCAGGTATCAGTCTGGTGAATCTTCACTGCACTCCCTCCATGGCAAGAACATCCTTCCTCAGATAAGGTGACCAAAACTGCACACAATACTCAAGGTGTGGTCTCACCAAGGCCCTGTACAACTGCAGCAAGACATCCTCTCGCTATGAAGGCCAACATACCATTTGCCTTCTTAACCGCCTGCTGCACCTGCATGCTTACCTTCAGTGACTGGTGCACAAGGACACCCAGGTCTCGTTGCACTTCCCCTTTTCCCAATCTATTGCCGTTCAGATAATAATCTGCCTTCCTGTTTTTGCCACCAAAGTGGATCACCTCGCACTTATCCACATTATACTGAATCTGCCATGCATCTGCCCAATCACCCAACCTGTCCAAATCATTCTGGAGTTTCTCTGCATCCTCCTCACAGCACACACGCCCACCCAGCTTTGTGTCATCTGCAAACTTGGAGATATTACATCTAGTTCCCTCGTCTAGATCATTAATATATAGTGTGAATAACTGGAGTCAGCAGACAGCAATCAGAAGTAGGAACTCTGGCTAATTTTTCCCTTCCCTAATGCAGGGGCATGGAGACCAACTGCAGTAATCTTATTACTTTCACAGACCAAGAATTGAACCTGGAATATTCTTTCATGGCTACAGAACTACAGCAGACTTTACCCTCTGGCAACTGGGGAAGCCATTGCTTTGTCCCCGCAAAAGCTACACAGGAACTTATCCCATGCATTTGAAAGTGAAACAAACAAGGAGCGACAGGCTTGATGATTTCCCTCACTGAACTGACCAACTGGTATGTACAGAAAACATTTGATGCTAAAAATAAAAAGTAGAACAATTATCCAACTTACTTTGGATCAACTTGAGTGATGAGCTTTAAAAGCTGATCTGCTGTAACCTAAGAGGAAAAAATAAACATTACAAAATGGTAACGAAAGAGAGACATTTACCAGTGTACTTCGGAAATAAAAAAGGTATCAACATTAATCACTGCAGAACTTAGATAAATTCCAAGCTTCACAACTACGAAGTATGGAACACTTCTATTTCTAGCAAATTCCTTTTCAATCATTTATTCAGCAATCAAATAAAAAGTTTCAAAATCAATGCTTTCCGCTTACTAAACAGCTACTTGCTCCTCTGCACTTGCTTTGGAGAATATCAAGTTTGTCACTAGATAAAAATATTTTTGAAGTGTTGAAGACCTAAAATCAGTGGTTCTCAAACTTTCTTGGATGGAGTCTAAATTTCATACCCTCTCACAAGGGAAGAAAATGGAAGAGGCTGAAGGGAGCAAGGCCTGAAGATTTCAAACATTTGCTTGTTGGATTTTTTAAATTCATTCACGGGATGTGGGCATCGCTGGCAAGGCCAGTATTTATTGCACATCCCTAATTGCCCTCGAGAAGGTGGTGGTGAGCCGCTGTAGTCCGTGTGAAGGTACTCCCACAGTGCTGTTAGGGAGTTCCAGGATTTTGACTCGGCGACGATGAAGGAACAGCGATATATTTCCAAGTCAGGATGGTGTGACTTGGAGGGGAACTTGGGGGTGGTGGTGTTCCCATGCGCCTGCTGCCCATGTCCTCTAGATGGTAGAGGTCACGGGTTTGGGAGGTGCTGCCGAAGAAGCCGTAGCAAGTTGATGCAGCGCATCTTGCAAACATGGGGTGCCGGTGGTAGAAGCAGTGAATGTTTAAGGTGGTGGATGGGGTGCCAATCAAGCAGGCTGCTTTGTCCTGGATGGTGTTGAGCTTCTTGAGTCTTATTGGAGCTGCACTCATCCAGGCTAGGAGAGTATTCCATCACACTCCTGACTTGTACCTTGTAGATGGTGGAAAGGTTTTGGGGAGTCTGTGGGTAAGTCACTTGCCGCAGAATACCCAGCCTCTGACCTGCTCTTGCAGATACACGGTATTTCTGTGGCTGGTCCAGTTAAGTTTCTGGTCAATGGTGACCCCCCAGGATGTTGATGGTCGGGGATTCAACAATGGTAATGCCACTGAATGTCAAGGGAAGGTGGCTAGACTTTCTCTTGTCGGAGAGTGTCATTGTCTGGCACGAATGTTACTTGCCACTTATCAGCCCAAGCCTGAATGTTGTCCAGGTCTTTCTGCATGCGGGCATGGACTGCTTCATTATCTGAGTTGTTGCAAATGGAACTGAACACTGTGCAATCAACGAACATCCCCACTTCTGACCTTATGATGGAGAGAAGGTCATTGATGAAGCAGCTGAAGATGGTTGGGCCTAGGACACTGCCCTGAGGAAATCCTGCAGCGATGTCCTGCGGCTGAGATGATTGGCCTCCAATAATCACAACCATCTTCCTTTGTGCTATGTATGACTCCAGCTAGGAGAGCCCCCCACCCAGACTTCAACTTTACTAGAGATCCTTGATGCCACACTCGGTCAAATGTTGCCTTGATGCCAAGGGAAGTCACTCTCACCTCACCTCTGAAATTCAGCTCTTTTGTCTATGTTTGGACCACGGCCGTAATGAGGTCTGGAGCTGAGTGGTCCTGGCGGAACCCAAACAGACCATCGGTGAGCAGGTTATTGGTGAGCAAGTGCCGCTTGAACTTGAACTGTCAACAACCTCTTCCAACACTTTGCTGATGATTGAAAGTAGGCTGATGAGGTGGGATTGGATTTGTCCTCCTTTTTGTGGACAGGACATATCCGGGCAACTTTCCACTTTGTCGGGTAGATGCCAGTGTTGTAACTGCATTAGATCAGCTTAGCTAGGGGCCCGGCTAGTCCTGAAGCACAAGTCTTTAGCACTACAGTCAGGATGTTGTTGGGGTCCACAGCCTTTGCTTTGTCCAGTGCGCTTGGCGATATTCTCACTAATTTATTTTTGCTGTGCGACCCCATTTAAGGGACTGCATGGCCCGTTTCAAACTTAACATTGAAAATGGCGGTCCCAGGCTGCACAGGACCAGCTAAAAGCTGCGCAGCTTAGAGGGAACGCTGGCGCTTAGCCGTTTCTTGATATCACGTGGAGTGAATCAAATTGGCTGAAGGCTGGCTTCAGCACTTCTGACTGAAGATGGTTGCAAACGCTTCAGCCTTGTTTTTTGCACTCATGTGCTGGGCTCTGTCATCATTGATGGGGATATTTGTGGAACCTCCTCCTCCCGTTGGTTGTTTAATTGTCTACCACCATTCACAACTGATGTGGCAGGACTGCAGAGCTTTGATCTAATCCATTGGTTGTGGGATCGCTTAGCCCTGTCTATAGCATGCTACTTCTGCTGTTTAACATGCATGTAGTCCTGTGTTGTAGCTTCACCTTTTAGGTATGCCTGATGCTCTTCTGCACTCATTGATCAAGGGTTGGTCCCCTGATTTGATGGTAATGGTAGAGTGAGAAATATGCTGGGCCATGAGGTTATAAATTGTGGGGGGAATACAATTCTGCTGCTGCTGATGGCCCACAGCGCCTCATGGATGCCCAGTTTTGAGCTGCTAGATCTGTTCTGAATATATCCCATTTAGCACGGTGGTAGTGCCACACATGATGGAGGGTGTCCTCAGTGTGAAGACGGGACTTCGTCTCCACAGGATTGTGTTGTGGCCACTCCTACCAATACTGTCATGGATAGATGCATCTGCGACAGGTAGATTGAGGAGGGCGAGGTCAAGTAGGTTTTTTCCTCGTGTTGGTTCTCTCACCACCTGCCACAACTGTCTGGCAGCTATGTCCTTCAGACCTCGGCCAGCTCAGTCAGTAGTGGTGCTACTGAGCCACTCTTGGTAATGGTCATTGAGGTTCCCCACCCAGAGTACCCAAAGTACAGTGCTTCTTCCAAGTGGTACTCAACATGATTAAATCAGCTGAGGGAGCGTGGTAGGTGGTAATCAGCAGGTTTCCTTGCCCATGTTTGACCTAATGCCATGAAACTTCATGGGGTTCAGAGTCAATGTTGAGGACTCTCAGGCCCACTCCCTCTCAACTATATACCACTGTGCCACCACTTCTGGTGCCTCTGTCCTGCTGGTGGGACAGGATATACCCAGGGACGGTGATGGAGGAGTCTGGGACGTTGGCTGAAAGGTAGGATTCTGTATGACTATGTCAAGCTGTCTTGACTAGTCTGTGGGTCAGCTCTCTCAATTTTGGCACAAGTCCATAAATGTTAGTGAGGAGGCAGGACTTTGCAGGGTTGACTGGGCTGGGTGTCCTTTGTCGTGTCCAAATCAGGTGCCACGGTTGATGCCGGGAGGCCCATCTAGTTTTATCTTCCTCGCCCTTCTTCTCCACCGTCGTCTAGCTGTGTAGGACTGCACTCGCCTGGTCCAATTCTTATCCCTCAAATTGTAGCCAGAGAATTACCTGTAATGGCTTCTCTTCCTGCTCTTGCACCGTTACCTCTGGTGTCCCCCAAGGATCTATCCTTGGCCCCCTCCTATTTCTCATCTACATGCTCCCCTCGGCGACATCATCCAAAAACAGTCAGTTTCCACATGTATGCTGATGACACCCAGCTCTACCTCACCACCACCTCTCTCAACCCCTCCACTGTATCTAAATTGTCAGACTGCTTGTCAGACATCCAGTACTGGATGAGCAGAAATTTCCTCCAACTAAATATTGCGAAGACCAAAGCCATTGTCTTCAATCCCCGCCACAAACTCTTCCCTAGCCACCGACTCCATCCCTCTCCCTGGCAACTGAGGCTGAGCCAGACTGTTCGCAAACTTGGTGTCAATTTGACCCCGAGATGAACTTCCGACCACATAGCCGCGCCATCACTATGATTGCCTATTTCCACCTTTGGAACATAGCTAGACTCCGTCCCTGCCTCAGCTCATCTGCTGCTGAAATCCTCATCTTTGCCTTTATTACCTCTAGACTTGACCATTCCAACGCACTCCTGGCCAGCCTCCCACGTCCTACCCTCAGCCAAAACTCTGCCCGTGTCTTAACTCGCACCAAGTCCCGTTCACCCATCACCCTGAGCTCACTGACCTATATTGGCTCCTGGTTAAGCAATGCCTCGATTTTAAAATTCTTGTCCTGGATTTCATATCTCTCCATTGCCTTGCCCCTCCCCATCTCTAATCTCCTCCAGCCCTACAATCTTCCGAGATATCTGTGCTCCTGTAATTCTGGCCTCGAGCATTCCCCGATTTCAATCACGCCACCATTGGTGGCCGTGCCTTCAGCTGCCAAGGCCCTAAGCTCTGGAATTCCCTACTTAAACCTCTCCGCCTCTCTTCCCTCCTTTAAGACGCTCCTCAAAACCTACCTCTTTGACCAAGTTTTTGGCCATTTGCCCCAATATCTAATGTGGCTCGGTATCAAATTTTTTTTGAAAACCATTTTGTGAAGCGCCTTGGGATGTTTTACTACATTAAAGGTGCTATATTGCTGTTGTCGTAGTTTTTCGTCGCAGTTTTGATACAACTGAGTGGCTTACTGGGCCATTTCAGAGGGCAGTCAAGAGTCAACCACATTGCAGTGGGTCTGGAGTCACATGGGTAAGGACGGCAAATTTCCTTCCGTAAAAGACATTAGTGAACCAGATGGGTTGTTTTAACAATCCAGTAATGTCATGGTCACCATTACTGATAATAGCATTTTATTCCAGATTTATTTAATACCCTACAGGTGCACCCTGTCGGATGCAACAATTGTAGCATAATCCTTACAGATTCAAAGTACAGACCTGCTTGAATTTGTTGGTAAAATCCGTTCTAGTAATTAAAGCCTCATGTGAACACTAAATCAGGAATAAGCAAGTGAAAACTTGATACAAGATGTCTGTCTCACCATCACTGGTTTTCACTATCTACTGGCACCTTATTAACTTTCCCATAAATAAACTGTAACTTGCACTTAGCTATTGGGATTTAGTACCAAATGATATTGATGTTAGTCAATTTTTTTAATGCCTATAATTTACCAGTAATCTGAACAGTATTTAAAGCCCAGTTATCTGTTGACTTTTCAGTATGGTAACAGTACATCATGTGTGGGATGCAGCACTGCACACAAACACACTATCCACTGAACCCCCAGAAATACATCACTAGCAGTATGTGCACAACTCTAACTTGCATAGAGAACGTTGAAGATGTATTATATACCTATACGTATTTGGTATGTCCTTCCACATTACATTAAATAGTTGTATGCAACCCTCTCCCTCTGATGCCTACACCATCTAGCAAGAGACACTGGGTAGTGTGATAAGGAGTGGGAAGCTAGGCTGATTTGCCTCTTCCAAAGCCCAGAGAATTTGAGACAATTGTAGTACCCCTCCTGCTACTCCAGATGAGTTAACTTGGCAGAGGAATACAACTTTACAAATTCCACTGTTCACATCTGGGCGTACAGAAGTGGGGTGGAAAAAGCAGCTGAAGTGAGCAAGAGACTCCTGAAGATCAATGGATCTAAAGCACAAATACCAAAGGCAACAGAGTACCCCACAAAGGTGTTACTTGTTAACAGGTATGGCATACTTATTAAGAGATACCTGCTCTATCAGAAGCATGTAAAACCTGAATCACTGATCAGCATATGGTATGAGGTCAAAATAGCAGCCAATCACCATTTTAGCATTCATTCTATTATAGCCATCACACGACTTACCTGTGAATTTAAGTTTGTTCCTGGCAGTCCAAGTGCAGCAAGAGTAGGGTCCAAACCAGGATTAACATTTCCAAGAGTAGCAGCCAAAGGAACACCGCTGAGCTGGTTAAAAGAAAAAACTGCCTGAAAGAATTGTTTGCATAAAAGTTTTAATTGAAAATGTCTTCAGTGTTTTATTTCCTGTACTGCTACAATATATTGTAAAAAAAGATACTGCAGATTTACATTTGAAGGATGTCTTATTTATGGATACAAAACATATCCATATTTTTGAACACTTAATGCTATTTTGGAAACATTGACCTTTTTCAGATTACCTCTACCCTCAATTGATAAAATTAATGAAGTTAAATTTAGTACCCTGCATTTATAAGATTGAATTCAATCTCAACTCACTCACCCTCCCAAGTGTTTATAGAACACCCTCCATCTGAAGCAAGACACGAACTGGAAGACACCAATTTACAGTTTGGTGCAAATGCAGGGTTCAAGAATAAAATTAATGGGAATTTGAGTAGTCACAAATTATTTGGATTCAGATATTTCAAACCAATGCTGCTGACTATTTGCCCTATGCATTTTGATCCAATTTAGAACAAATGCTGTAGGGTTTTGAAAAAGTTATTCTATTCCCACAAGCACACAAAAAAAATCACCATCAGTACTGGTTTCTGTCAATATTTCCCAGTGTTATCACTGGGATACTTAGTGCACTGGTGCCAATATGCAACTAAAAAGTGGCACATTATCCAATGTGCTTTCATATAATACATTTTTTGTGCGTTATTGTTAATTCATCATTTCAAATTGCTTCCACCAGTAACAGATACATAAATCAATACATCCATGTTATACTTTACATATTCAAATCCTCTCCAGATACAATCTATATTTAGAATGCAAAATATAAAATTGTACTTTTCACTAAGTGGTCACAGTACAAAATCTCACAACTATTATACTAACCAATACAGTCCTACCGCTTATAACGGGCACTTTCATTCGAACGCGATTTTCCCGCTATACCGAGAAAAATACACGTATACTTTTATGAAACTTATAAAAAAAGGACTGAGAGAGTGTTCGAATCACCCAGCTTTGGGACATCTAATCTAAATTGTTCCCAGACTGTCAGGTTATGAGACTCAAATTAAACAAACTTACAATTCTGTGAATTTCCACAATCCTTATTCCTGGGACAGATGCCACCCTTTAGAGCTCAATGAATAGTTTATATGAAACTGCCATTGGGCAGTGTTTGTGCTCCTCTTATCCATCAATTCTAATCTAATCATCTGATAATCTCAGGACATGGTTTCAGATGTCAAACTGCAGGGATCAGACGCGGACCACTGATATTCAATGTACAGCAGGGTCAATGTTAACATTTGACCGTCTTTATGGCAGATGAGCACCACTTTTAAATAAGACGTTATTGCCTGAAGGACGTTTAAAGTCTCAAACTGAAGGTTGCCACAGCTTTCTACTTTAACTCAAAAGCCACTGTCTGGTGCTTGTAGCAGACAACATAATTAAAGAAACAGCACATCCAAGCTGATTTAGCATTGTGCTAATTATGCCAGCTACAATTTGCAGAGCACGATGTAAATCAACAAAGGTTGAACTTAAGTGGTGAAAGAATTGCTCTTTGCTTTTCTTAGAGGGCATCAGTTAGAATAAAAAAATACATTTAGACCAGCAAAAAAAAAAACCATTTCTGTTTCTGCCCAAAATAAACCGAACACTTAAGATGCAATAAGCGGCAGCACTGAAATTGACATTAATGCAAATGAATAATGGTATTCATTTTTTGGCAGATATAAGTGACTGCCAGTTTTAAAAGTGTGTGTTTTAAGTGGTGAATAGAAAAAAAAACTTCAATTCAATTGATCTAATGGGGAAGCCTAATCACCATTAATCTTAACAGCTTGAGGATTGTACCTTCCACTCACATTAAATTGGCTCATTTTCCTATGCTGCAATTTCAAAATAATTTCATGTAGAAAAACCTAGAAATACACATCAGTAATTAAGCCCCTTTAAAAACAATGATTATTTTAACTAACTTAAAATTGAATAGTTTACTTACTGATGTCAGAGGATTTGGTGTAGGTAAAAGTCCACCTCCAGGCAGCAAACCTGCCACTGCATTAGCTGGTGCCAACAGAGACAAAGCCTTAGACTCATCAGGAATGACTCCTGTAGAAAAATTCAGATCTGTATTAGAATAAACCCACACAAGTGGAGACAATACACATACATACACCCAGCAAAACAAGGTCTCACTGTTTTCAGCACCTTAGCTTGTAGAAAGTACACTTATAATCTTGCTAAAATAGATTTTATGTTTTACTAATTACAACTGAAACCTTTAAACTTTTAGAATGAAATGCCATAGATGTAAAATTTGATTTTTTGCCCTGAATCTACAAATCAGTATATACTATAGTAAAAAATAAATAAATATCACAATACACACTACTTTTTTTTTGTAACACTGCCAAGATATTATCACCTGTACTCGATTTTTTAGTCATGAACCAAACGTAAGCAAGCACAGTCGGTTCTCCAGGGGTTGTGCTCTCAACTTTTCAAAAGATGTTTTATGAACAAGCGACTCGTGTCGGCTGCTTCACTATAAAGCACACAGAAAAATCAAGATACACAAGACAAAAAAAAGTTTATGATTTAGGGACCAAAATCATGAAAAAGTTCACTATGACTTGTTTAGAACTTACCATTAGACAGGAGAAATTCATGAACAAGCTGAAACATACTGCTCATTATATATTAAATGCTACTTTTTGTGTAAGTGAACCACTTTTTTTGCAATTTTACTAGATATCAATTTGCCACTGTGCCCCAATGCCCCATAATCAAGAGTGACATTCTGTAAATATATATACACACCAACTGCATTTCTATCCTTTACAGATAATAGTAATTATCAGCACTGCATGTATATAAAGATACTGTGTAGCACCTCAGCAAGAAAACATACAACAAGTAAAGGACACTTAAGAGAAACTGGATTAGCTGCAGAAGGCAAAACTGTTGGGTGGTATTTTCAGCAGGGCCTGGTAAATAGGTCTGGCTGAACCAGGGAAAAGAACTGTAAAACACAACAACAAAAAAAGAAAAACCACTGTTAAACAAAGGCAATGGTTCCACTTTCTGTACTGAGCGGTGCTGATAAAATTAACAGAATGCACTTAGCATAGCGTTATCCGGGTCGTTTACATCACTGAGATGCTACCAACTGTCATAACTAAAGGCTCGTCTTTTAAATGATTTATGAAATTTACTACGCAGTTCATATGTACCTTTGGCGTTCATACTCAGATGGAAGAGGAATTTGACAGGAGGGAAAGAACAAAGAAAAAAAGGGGAAAGGAAAACAGACAAAAGAATGAAAGATAACTGACAGCCATCGTCTACCAGTAAACAGAGTTCCGACATGCTGTAAGTCCTTTTTCAAGCTGAGCAAGTTATTGCACATATTACTTGCTTACCGTGTTTCTTGTTTGTATTTAGCTAATCCAGATCTTCATTACAGCACAAATCACAATCACACACAAATTAAAACATGCAAATAAAAAAAGAAACCTCTACGTTGGACTCCAGAAAGGTTAGATTTTATGATGCGCATCAAAGTACACAGTAATTGGTACTTTAAGTTTCTCATCAGTTATTCAAAAGTTACCCCCAAATTTTCAAAAGTTGATTTATTGACCAATTTCACCAACTAAACCAGCAATGTTTTCATCCTAACCAAATTCGTTCTGGAGAAGCTTGGCTCAGTGTATAAAAATTCTCAAGTGTAAGCCACACAATACTAGGCCAAAAAACTTTACTGTTAATGTAATGAGTACTTTTAAAATAAAGGAATTCTGCAGTTCAATCATGAAGCACCAACTTATCTGGAACCCAGAGAGAATTTTATTTTAAAAAAACAGTTCAGTGTAGTATAATGTGTGATTGCAGATACCATAAAGCAGGCCATTTTGGCATACACAGCTTTGTGTTGCCATTCCAAGTGTGTAATTTGATTTATAAATTGAATTGTTACCATCAATCACTTTCTAGTCCCACACAAACCAAAATAAATTGTGCCAAAATTACCGACTCTATAGTACATTATCCCTTTTAATAAATTTCTTTTAGCCTGCCCTCTTTTAATCTGCTGAATTCTTTCCTTCATACAATCTAAACTGGATAACATCAAAGCCTAGAAATATAGAAACAGTGAAGAGAAAAGGTAGTTAACGAAAACAAATGTTTACAACAGGACAACACATGGGGACTCTTATGCTTGCTGGCCTTTTGTAAATTGCCTAGAATCCCCTGTCGCTGCAGAGGACCCACTTTTTCAGTCATCAGGGAAGGGGCTCTGCAATTGCCTTCTCCACTATAAAAATCACACACACAGATAACAGAGAGAAGAATTTATTATTTTGGGTGATGCTCTGGGTTTTATGAAACAATATGGTTATTAAAAAGACAACTCCACCTTCACAAAAGCACACATAAAAAGCTGGATTAACCAACTTTTTAAAAACTTTAGACTAAGAAGTCCCACCCCATTAACAACCCTTGGTGTACTGCATTAAAACAAAATTCTTGTGGAAATATACATGGGTATTCTCAAAAGCAATTAGAATGCTAATAGCTTCACTCCTCAGTACTTCCATTTTAAACTGGGCTTTCTCTGGCAAAAATAAAGTCACTTTCAGCAGGTATGATAGTACTGTACAACCAAATATTTTTGTGCCATGGTTTAGAACTGAATGCAATAAGTTAAAGTACTAAATATATTTTAAATATAAGTTATTAATGCTACAGTGCATTAAGCATTAATTACTCCGTAGAATATTACTGTATTACTAGTAAAATATAACACTTTTGTAAGATGGACAATGGTAGTGAAATTACAATTAATGTGTGACAATTAGTATTCAACATTATTTTGTGGTGTATTATTATCCTGTGTGGCCTCATTGTGTAACTACCAATGGTAGTGTTTACAAGAAACAATGCGCATTGTCATGGCTATGGTCTAATAACACCCCCATGGCCAAAAGGATATTATTTAATACTAAATAAAAATTTGATGTCAAAGTAATTAATTTTTACAGTGCAATCTATCTTAAATGCAACTGTCCATAACCATCAGTCCTAATATAAATGATTCAGTCTGGACCCTACATCAACCAGCTGTCGCTAAAGAATCCACTGAAGTTAGTCAAAAAAGTCAGACAGGTTTCCTCAGAAATTTCTCAAAATACACTGCAGCTTTAACATTTTTGTTGTCTTAATGATGGCAGTATACCAAGGGTTAATGCATCAATATCACTAATAATGTTTAACATGCTGGTACATTGCAATTTACTGAAAAATGCTCTAATGGGTACAACTGAGGTTATAAAGGGCTAAAACCCCCCAAGCAATAAAACACAAACCTTCTGTGTAAGGTACAACTATCAAAGCTCTGTCAATGAAGACGGTGTTTGTCAAATGCTGCGCCACTCCCACAGCGTCAGGATCATGAAACTTTACGAAACACACACGAGACGTCACTGGCAATGGTGATTCACTGAAAAAAAATCAAAATATGGTTGAACCATAGTGTTGAGATTACATTGTATCTTACTTTAAAAAAAAACACAAAATGAAAAGACAAATTGCTACAAATGGATCTTTCAATCTCAACCATACCAAGTGATAAAAGAAGTTAAATGCTTCGAAGCAGGCCAGTCACCACTGAATCAGTTTCCCCATCATTTCTGCTGACACATACCAGACACACACTCATTACAGGAGAAGAATAGAAAATGAAGCCTGCATGTCCAGGCTATTATTGCAGATCCACAAAAAATAAATATTGCCATAGGTGAAGGTCAAGAAAGCAAATCTTGACCCCACAAGGTGACTATGGGGCAGATGGGGAAAGAAAAGCAAAAATTACACAAAACCACTTCAGCTAAGTAGGAAGAAATTCATAACTGCTCAGATTTTGACCCCCCCCCCCCCCCCACCCCACCCCACCCCTTCCCAAAATCCAGATAAGAGTGGTGGGAATGGCAAGGGTTAATACATCAGTATCATTAATGACGTTCAGTCAGGCAGAATTGCAGTTCTGGATAGCAAATACTTAAGCAAAAATTGTCACAATTATAATTAAAGAACTTTAGTTTAGCTCATCAACAAGCAATCGGCAACCAAGTGCAATCGTGGAAGGATGTCACAATGGCAACTCACTGATACGAAATTTAAAAAAAAATTATACTACAAAGAGAATAGATTCATACAAATTTTCCTTTTGAAAAAGGTTTGGGGTCATCAACTGAAAATGTGTCAGTAATTGCAGGGGCGCTGACCACTACAACACTATCAGTATTTATATTGCTCTGTAACATTTTAAACCATCTTTTCGATCTAACTGGAATTGACAAATGCTTTTAACGAGTGCAGCTCGGTATTCAGATTCAGCAGGAGTGAGCTATAACTTCAATAAAGAACCATTCCAGCTTTCTATAACTGGAATTTAGCTCAATTTGAAGTGTTAAAACTTTGGAATCTTATTCTTCTCTTGTGCAATGGGTGTGCCCTTCAGCAGCATAATACCACTAATAGTTCTGCACAAAATTACTTTCAACACACACAAGGTCAATCACATTACCAGGTATCCATATATCACTCCCAACCAAAACTACATAAAGACAAAATCTAAACAGTACAACCAACAGTAACATTCACCCCCCTCAAAATAAGTGAATCACTCATCTCCATCTCACTCAAATTCTCTTTTTCTGGCCGATGTTTGTCTTCCTCCCTTGCTTTTTGATTCTTAGCTCCTTTAGTTTTCTATATCTTATTCCTTTACCTGCCTTTCCCCACCACAGGTACGGAGGGCAAAAATAGCATGCAACTATCTTATTACTGCAGCAAGAGACTCAACACAGGTAGCTTCCCCCCTTCCAAAAAAAATATCCCTTTTTATACTGGAAACAGCCACGAGGGTTTTTCTTTCTGCGTGCTATTCGCTCTCTGATCTCCCAGGGACCTGGGTGTAGATTCAAGGTTCCAAACCGGAACAAAAATTCTCTCATCTCTCCCTTGGTACAAAGCCACAGCTCTCCTCTTGGTTATCACCAGAATCCTGAAACTTCCCTCGGGGCAAGGGGTCCAACCAATTTATACAAGATCATCATTCCCATCAATTTTGGGGTAGCACCTCTAAAACCACCTGGGTGATCTGTTTTTATATTTTTTTCCTCTTAGAAAGTTGAAAGAAGGGTCTTTAAAGGTTAGAGGTCAGTCAGTGCTCAATTCATTTCTGAAGCCTCCTTTGTTGAACTATTCCAAAGAACACTAATGAGTTTAAAAGAAGTGACAGTCAGTATAACTCATGTAGCCATTGTAACACATGTGGGTTCAAGAGAAACTGGTACCCTGAAGGAAAAAAAGTGCTGAGGTCAGGAAGGACTGGATAACTGGGGATGGCACCAAGAAAACAAAACAGTGGAACCTGCTGGAGACAATTTATGTTTTTGTATGACTTGGTATTCTGCATTTTTAATTCCTCTACCATCAGCATGCACTTCAAATAAAACAGAAGACAACTCTTCAATTGACAAACTTGAGATAGCACTATATTTTAAATTTAGGTATAAACTTTCAAAGTTCACAGTACCACAATATTTAATGCATCGGTAGCACTTTCATGCAGGTTACAATCTGCAACATGGGAGTGCAAGAGGCATTTCTTCAGCCAACTGCCTGGAGTAAAAGTCGTACCTAGAGCTTTTACATCACTTTATGCTAAATCCTCCACATGCAAAGTTTTAAAGGATTTACAAGGAAAGTAGAAATAAATGTAGCGAATCACGCACATACATTTAAAAAAAAGCATTAACTAATTTTATGATTACAGGATCACACAGAAGTATTTCCAATGCACCCAAAGAAGTACGCGTAATGCATTCCCTATGTTAATAAGTCAGAGTATTGAAAATGTATTGCCTAGTCAGTATGATAAACTGTTTCAGCTTAATAAAATTAGAGTGTAATAACCCATGATATAATAAACATTACAGACCTGAAAGTAGTTACACTAGCCTTGATTAAAAGTTTAGCACTATTGTAGATGATCAGATTTATAATTACATACCAGAGTATCAAATCTCTTTTGTAGTAGTTACGTGTGAACATACAACTTCTTACACTTGTCATTAATGAGCATAGTCCTAACATTTTCCTAATTTCATGAGATTTGAATCAAGTTTCCAGATGTCAAACACACATGGATTTGTAACAGCCAAGTGGATTTTACTTGTATAAACACATATACACACTTGTGGTATTGCTCAGTGAGTTGTTAAATATGTTGTAATATTACATTACTTTCAATATATAAAGAACAAACTTGCATTTATATAGTGCCTTTCATGTCTTAGGATCTCCAAAAGCGCTTTATAGTCAAGGAATTACTTCTGAAACACAAGTGTTGTGTTGTAGGCAAACATAATATTAGTGTTTATAGGAGCAATGATACATCATATTAAAGTGTAGATTATTAATTATATATATATATATATATATAAAATATTAGTCTCTAAAGAGGTAGTGGGGTGGGTTGCAGGAAGCACTTAAATTTAGCAGCAAGGGAAGAGAAATTTGTAATTTAAGTAGCAGACTATTATAATCTAAGCAGTGCAGCTGAAAAATAAAGTAACAATTTAAAAAGCAGGGCAGGTGGCAAGAAAATTTAAGCAGCAGAGCAAAATAAATTAATAATTTAAGCAGTTGGGCTGGCAGCAGGAAGAATGAAAGTTTAAATGGTGGAGGAAAAGATATTAATAATTCAAATAGTGGAGCAACCGACAGGGATGAGTGATGATGCAAAGATTTAAGCGGGGATGCCAGAAATACCAGTAGGTCTGCCCGAGAGGCTGCGAAGATGAGTGATGGGTGTACAAGATTGCCCCAGGTAGAGAAGGGGAGAAGGCTGGGAAGCTGGAGGGAAGCAAGGTAGAATGGGAATGGGGAGGCATGAAAATAGAAATATAAAATGCAAAAAGTTAATAGATCAAATTAAAAATAAAACTTACCTGGCGAGAAGGAAGAAAACGGCAGGCAGACCTGGGCAATTCGTACCACAGCTCCACCAGTGGTGGGAGGCCTGCTTACACCGACAGGCAATTGTTTACATAGAAATTCTCATTATAAATGGTTACATGGCAATTTTACATTATAAATGTTGATATAAACGTACTCAAAAATCGTGACAGCAGGATGCAAGGTTTGTGGACAGTGTGTGCCATGCCCAAGACTTTTGGTTAATATATTTATAAAGTTATTTTTTTTTAAAAAGGTTGCGGCTACAAGTGGTGATCTCACGCAAGCTGAGTGTTAAAGATCCAAATTCTTGTCTTAAAATGGCACTCCCACGCCCGCCAATGCCCCAGTTCTCTTTTGTTCCAAACACTTACTTTATCTTTGAAAACTTAACTCTTGAAAGCCCAACTCCATCCAAGACCTGAATACTTCGGGAAGCTCTACGGTGTTGAAATCAAAGCTTATTGCAATCTCCTACTCACTCGGGATCTCAAAGCCATGGAATTCCTTATTTCCCTTCCTTCCATAACTTTCAGACTTTTAAAACTAAATATTGGCATCATGTAATCATCACTGTGATCTTTTATTCTTCAGCCTTGGCAGCACTCTGTCTTATGGACCTTGGTCTGTCATCTTGGTTTATCAAGAAAACCATTATGTAGCAAGTTTATGTTCTAACTATTGAATATATAAAAGTATTAGTTAATTATAGTTAGCTAATTTAGAAGGGATAAAAATGTTTACTTTTGACATTAGAAACTGACAACTATCATGGGTATTTTCCAGCAATCAGCTCAAGTATGACCAAAATAGTACTTAATGTTTGCAATGTAATTAACAGGTGATTATTGAAGCCATTCTAGTTCATTGTTATACCTGAAGGGGTAGACTTGTCATTAGGGTTCATCATTTGGCTCCAGATAAACCTGCAAGTCAATTCCGTAACACGTAACATGATTACATAAGAACACAAGAAATAGTAGCAGGAGTAGGCCATTTGGCCCCTCGAGCCTGCTCCGCCATTCAATAAGATCATGGCTGATCTTCTACCTCAACTCCACTTTCCTGCACTATCCCCATATCCCTTGATTACTTTAATATCCAAAAATCTATCAATCTCTGTCTTGAACCTCCACAGCCCTCTTGGGTAGAGAATTCCAAAGATTCACCACCCTCTGAGTGAAGACATCTCAGTCCTAAATGGCCGACCCCTTATTCTGAGACTGTGACCCCTGATTCTAGACTCCCCAGCTAGGGGAAACATTCTCTCTGCATCTATCCTGTTAAGCCCTGTAAGAATTTTGTATGTTTCAATGAGATCATCTCTCATTCTTCTAAACTCCAGAGAATATAGGCCAAGTCTACTCAATCTCTCCTCATAGGGCAATCCCCCTATCCCCGGAATCAGTCTGGTGAACCTCCGTTGCACTCCCTCTATGGCAAGTATATTCTTCCTTAGGTAAGGAGACCAAAACTGTACACAATATTCCAGGTGTGGTCTCACCAGGGCCCTATATAATAGCAGTACGATGTCTTTACTCTTATACTCAAATCCTCTTGTAATAAAGGCCAACATACCATTTGCTTTCCTAATTGCTTGCAGTACCTGCATGTTAACTTTCAGAGACTGGAAGATGGATAAACAGGAAGCTTATTAATGCTTCGTGCTTGTAACTGCATTTTTAGTCAGTGAAACTCCAGCAGCACCTCGTGTATAGAGGCCCCAAATCCTAACTCTTGTCAATCTGCACCTAAATTCTTCAGGCTTAGCCAAGTCCGTGTATCCTTAAAGAAGCAAACAGAAGCTACTTAGGTGGTAAGTAAGCAACGTAATTGCCTATTTGACAACTAAGTCCCACACATGAAGATGGGACCTTACTATACATCAGAATATTAATAGGTGCTGCACAAGTCTCTAACCAACCAGAGCTTGAAACAATATTTTGAAGGGGGATAAAATGTACATGACCATTTTTCTTTGTTACCATCTCTACTGATGCAAGGCACAACTAACTGTATTAAATTATATCTTTCCTGATGCGTTTTTAAAATAAAATGACACTGATGACAGGGTTGACAGCAATGAACTCAGTTGAAATTATTTCACCCGTTTTTCACGATTACATCCAGCAATCCCATCTGTTTTTCTGCTAAAATTGCAAATTAGTTCGATAACTGACCGCTTTTGCAACAATGAAAAATTAATTGTATTTACTCCTTTTTCAGCTGACCATGTTCCCTCAATTACCTACGTCTTCCCCATTTAAGAATAGGAAGCGTAGGCTACAAGGCCCCTGGAGCCTGCTTTTTACTACTCTCGCCATGCTTTTGCCGAAAACGCAGTTCATGTTATACACAACATTGCTCGGCCCATTTAATAATCTGCAAATTATTAAACCTGTAATATATCAGTGTAATGTTCAAAAATTAAGTGTAAAAGCTACAAAACAATAATTATCGCCTGTCGACATTAATGAAAGGCTTTACATTGGCGGCCATTTTACTTCACAGGGGTAATAATGAAACACCTAACTTTGGTACAACTTCAAAAACTACCTCTTTAAAAGTAAGTGTATCTTAATGCTTTATTTTTTTTAATAATTAGGCCACCCCCCACAAAAAAAGTAAATCCAGATAAATGCGGCTGGGAGCATGGTCTGGTGATATTGTGAGGGCAGCGAGTCCCAAAGCCACACAATAGTGGAAGAGACTGGAGCTCCGTTATTCAAGAAAGGAAATGCATGTGATATTTCCAACAGATATTTCGAATGGCACATCCGTAAAACGCACTCCGTGCACAAAATTGCTTTCCCTCAGAAGTAAAAGTTAAAACGTTTGGCGTCAGATCTTAAACCGCTGGGCGGCGCGGCCTAGGCCCCGGCCCTGCCTGGGAGTTTGGAGTTACTCACTCTGAAGGGAAGAGCCGCAACTCGTCGATTTTGCCCAAAAACCCGAACAGAGTTTTCATCTGCTCCGAGGTCGCGCTCGGCGAAACATTGGTCACTTGAATTACGTCTGTAGCCATCGCTTTTAGAAATTATATGGGTTTTTTTTTTGAAAATGGGAAGAAATTATTTTCTTGATCCGAATTTCCACGACGTTTTCTTCAACCTAAGACATTAAAATACAGAAGAAAAGAAAGTGGGAAAGTATATATGACAATTTAAAGATAATTAATCGGTAGTGAAAATGCCCGGGTCTTCGGCCGAAACCCTCAATAACAACGACAACGGGCAGACTCCGCGGTATCCCACAATCCCCGCGGCGGACTGCGCAGGCGCGGCGGTTCCCCTCGTCCCCCTCCTGCACTGGCTGGCAGGGGAAGGCGGCGGCGCTAGGGGGAGCTGCGCGCCTTCTTCCCCATCCCCTCCGCCCAGCGCACGGCGGCCGCCATCATGTTCCAGAGAGTTCCACACACACGGCGGAAAGGGAAATGGAGAGACTGAAAGGATTGCTTTTGCGTCTTCCTATTTTCATTTCATAACTTGTCAAGTCTCGCTTCTTTCCAGTGCCGATTCTTTTCTGTTGGTTGGGTGGGCTGCGAAACTAACCCGTTTCATGGTGTGCTTAGAAGAAGATACGATATATATATATTCCACGAGGTGCTGTTTAGTCGAATTCGCGCTAGAACTGTCATCAACATGAAATTTGACAAGATGGGATCAAAAAAGGGGATACTTTTGAACATGTGGAGCTGTAATTACTTTTTAAGAGTAAGAGTTCACGTCTTTAAAACAAAATGAGCGATTATTACTGGAAAATCGCTTTAACCATTTTGTTCTGTCTCTGGATATCAACACTGAAATTCTGGGTTTTCGTTTGAGACTCTTCGTTTTGAGTTTCTCCAAATTACTTAAAGGAAAAGATAAGCTTAAGAGTAATATTTTTTGAATAAAATCATTCCCATATTTTTTATAGTTTCAAAAAACATTTAATTTGCAAAGAGGCGCATGGGGTTCGGTGTCCCTACCCATTAGACTGCTCCGTGAGATTTTTTGGAACAACTCCAATGAAACCATCTACAGCGATTACAGTGGACTAGCCTGCCCCTCCCTATCTCTAACCTCCTACAACCAACCATAACAACTTGCATTTATATAGCGTGTTTAACGTAGTAAAACGTCCCAAGGTGCTTCACAGGAGCATTAGCAAACAAAATTTGACACCAAGCCACATAAAGAGATATTAGGGATGGCAAAAAAAAGATATTAGGGGAGATAAGGTAGGCTTTAAGGGGTGTCTTAAAGGAGGAAAGAGGTAGTGAGGCGGAGAAGTTTATGGAGGGAATTCCAGAGCTGAGTGCCTTGGCAGCTGAAGGCACAGCCGCCAATGGTGGAGTGATTAAAATCGTGGATGCTCAAGATGCCAGAATTGGAATAGCGCAGATATCTCGCGATCTCTGTGTTCCTCCAATTATGACCTCTTCTGCATCCCGATTTTCATTGCTTCAACATTGGCGGCCGTGGCTTCAGCTGCCTAGGCCCTCCGCTCTGGAATTTCCTCTTGCCTCACCTCCTTAAAACCTACCTCTTTGACCAAGCTTTTGATCACCTGCCCGAATATCTCTTTGTGTGGCTAGGTATCAAATTGTGCTGGATAACGCTCCTGTGAAGCACATTGGGACGTTTTAGTATGTTAAAGGTGCTATATAAATGCAAGTGTTATTGTAAACAGGTGCCCTTACTTGGGAAATCATGAGCAATCGGCTGGTTCCTCTGCAATCCCAGCATCTTTTCTGGGAGTTAAGGGACTCAAGTTCAATATTTGGGTAAATTCAAAATTATTGATCTCTTGTTTTCAGTGGAGTGGCACAGGATTGCTCCCCATTTATGCCATTACCTGATGCAGGTATTAAAAGTTGATGTTTAAAATAAAATTAACAAATCATTTTTTTGGGTGACACTCAGTATAAAATGGCTGGGGCCATTTTTGGGTCACTTCCGCCGTGTTTATGCTGGGCGGTTAAGATCTATCCCAACAAATCTAATTCGTAGATAATATTTTAGCTAATTATAAGGAAGCGTGAGACACTTTTTACTTGTAACACTTTGAAGTATGATAGATGAATTCTAGCTGAAAGACATAATTGTACAAATGGATTTCCTGTGGTGTTGCCCATAGGATCTGGCAGTACTGGAAAGGGGAGACATCTTAGAATTTGACAGTGCTGGGGAACTAAGAAAGTTTAGTTGAGAGAGAGAAGGAGAAAGGGAGTGATTATGCCATATGCGTTTTCTTTTGTTTACAATTTCTCAATATAAACAAAAGAAAGCATAGGTGATACAATCACTCACATTTTTCTGAGTTAAGTTCAGAAAATCTTGCTTGACGGCTGCCTGTTGAAAGCTAAGGTTAATGAGCTTGCCAAAGAACTCGACGTGGAAAGCTTTCAAGAATCAAATGGATTCCTATACCGCTAGAAAGTGAGATACAGCCTTGTTTATAAAAGTGCAGAGCTCCGTCAAAAAAAATCACAGAATTCTTTGCAACATAAAAAAAGCTCCTGAGCCGTGAGCATTTTTCTTTAATTTTGAAGATGTAATAGTGTATTTTCTTTTTAACATTTTGTAAGTTGTTATAAATCTTTGCTGCATAAAAAAAACTCATGAGATGTATGCATTTTTCTTCATTTTTAAAATGTTACTGTAGTCACCTTTTTAAGATGTATAGAAACATAGAAACATAGAAGATAGGAGCAGGAGTAGGCCATTCGGCCCCTCGAGCCTGCTCCGCCATTCGTTGAGATCATGGCTGATCATCCAAACTCAGTACCCTGTACCTGCCTTCTCCCCATATCCCTTGATACCTTTAGCTTTAAGAAATATATCTAACTCATTCTTGAATATATTTAATGACTTGGCCTCAACTACCTTCTGTGATAGAGAATTCCACAGGTTCACCACTCTCTGGGTGAAGAAATTCTTCCTCATTTCTGTCCTAAATGGCTTACCCGTTATCCTTAGATTATGACCCCTGGTTCTGGACTCTCCGACCATTGGGAACATTCTTCCTGCATCTAGTTTGTCCAGACCTGTCAGAATTTTATATGTTTCGATGAGATCCCCTCTCTTCTATACTCGAGCGAGTATAAGCCCAATCGACCCAATCTCTCCTCATATGTCATTCCTGCCATCCCAGGTATCAGCCTTGTGAATCTTCGCTGAACTCCTTCCATGGCAAGAACATCCTTCCTCAGATAAGGCGACCAAAACTGCACACAGTACTCAAGGTGTGGTCTCACCAAGGCCCTGTACAACTGCAGCAGGACATCCCTGTTCCTATACTCAAACCCTTTCGTTATGACGGCCAACATACCATTTGTTTTCTTCACCGCCTGCTGCACCTGCATGCTTACTTTCAGCGACTGGTGCACAAGGACACCCAGGTCTCGTTGCACTTCCCCTTCTCCCAATCTATTGCCATTCAGATAATAGTCTGCCTTTCTGTTTTTGACACCAAAGTGGATAACCTCGCATTTATCCACGTTATATTGCATCTGCCACACTTCTGCCCACTCACCCAACCTGTCCAAATCATCCTGGAGTTTCTCGGTATCCTCCTCGCAGCACACACTCCCACCCAGCTTTGTGTCATCTGCAAACTTGGAGATATTACATTTAGTTCCCTTATCTAGATCATTAATGTATATTGTGAATAGCTGGGGTCCAAGGACCGATCCCTGCGGTATCCCACTAGTCACTGCTTGCCACTCGGAAAAAGACCCATTAATTCCAACTCTCTGCTTTCTGTCTGCCAACCAGTTCTCTATCCAAGTCAATACCTTGCCCCCAATCCCATGTGCCTTAACTTTACACGCTAATCTCTTATGCGGGACCTTATCGAAAGCCTTTTGAAAGTCCAAATACACCACATCTACTGGTTCTCCCTTATCTATTTTCCCAGTTACATCCTCAAAAAATTCCAGTAGATTAGTCAAGCACGATTTACCTTTTGTAAATCCATGTTGACTTTGTCCAATCCTGTCACTGTTTTTCAAGTGCTCAGCTATTACATCCTTTATAATGGACTCTAGCATTTTCCCCAATACCGATGTCAGGCTTACCGGTCTGTAATTCCCCGTTTTCTCTCTACCACCCTTTTTGAACAGTGGGGTAACATTAGCTACCCTCCAATCCATGGGTACAGTTCCAGATTCCATCGAATGTTGGAAGATGATCAGCAATGCATCTACTATTTCTAGGGCCACTTCCTTAAGTACCCTAGGATGTCGATTATCAGGCCCTGGGGATTTATCGGCCTTCAATCCCGACAATTTCCCTAACACCATTTCCCTGCAAATACTGATTTCTTTCAGTTCCTCCCTTTCATCAGACCGTATGTTCTCCAACATCTCTGGGAGGTTATTTGTGTCCTCCTTTGTGAAGACAGAATCAAAATATGCATTTAATTGGTCTGCCATTTCTTTGTTCCCCATTATAACTTCCCCCGCTTCTGACTGCAAGGGACCTACACTTGGTTTCACTAATCTTTTTCTCTTCACATATCTATAAAAGCTCTTACAGTCAGTTTTTATGTTCCCAGCAAGCTTACTTTCATATTCTATTTTCCCCTTCTTAATTAATCCCTTTGTCCTCCTTTGTTGAATTCTAAACTGCTCCTAATCCTCAGGGTTACCGCTTTTTCTGGCCAATTTATATGCCCTCTCCTTGAAACTTATGCTATCCCTAATTTCCCTTGTTAGCCACGGTTGAGTCACCCTTTTTGTTTTATTCTTATGCCATACTGGGATGAACAAATTCTGTAGTTCATCCATGCAGTCTTTGAATGTTTGCCATTGCCTATCCACCGTCAACCCCTTGAGTGACATTCCCCAATCAATCCTACCCAATTCGCGCCTCATACCATCGTAGTTTCCTTTATTTAAATTCAGGACCCTAGTCTCTGATTCAACTACTTCACTCTCCATCCTAATGAAGAATTCTATCATATTATGATCACTCTGACCCAAGGGGCCTCATACAACAAGATTGCTAATTAATCCTTTCTCGTTACATAATACCCAGTCTAAGATGGCCTGATCTCTGGTTGGTTCCTCGACATATTGTTCCAGAAAACCATCCCGTAAACATTCTAGGAATTCCTCCTCCACAGTATTTTTACTAATTTGGTTAGTCCAATCTATATGTAAATTAAAGTCACCCATGATGACTGCTGTGCCCTTACTGCATGCTTCTCTAATTTCCCTTTTAATGCCGTCCCCAACCTCCGTATTACTGTTTGGAGGTCTATATACCACTCCCACTAATGTTTTCTGCCCCTTGTTATTTCTCAGTTCTACCCATACAGATTCCGCATCATCAGAGCTAATATCCTTCCTTTCAATTGTGTTAATCCCCTCTTTAACCAGCAATGCTACCCCACCTCCCTTTCTTTTTTGCCTATCTTTCCTAAATATTGAATAACCCTGGATGTTGAGTTCCCAGCCTTGGCCACCCTGGAGCCATGTTTCTGTAATCCCAATCAAATCGTATTCATTTACCTCTATTTGCGCAGCTAATTCATCCACCTTGTTCTGAATGCTCCTTGCATTAAGACACAAAGCCTTTAGGCTTGTTTTTTTAACGCTCTCAGACCTATATGAATTATTATTTGAGTTCTTTGCCTTCTACTTTTGTTTTTCTCCTTCCTGTCTTTAGCTTTTATCCTTGTTTCCCTTTCCTCTGTCTCCCTGCTCAGGTTCCCAACCCCCTGCCACTTTAGTTTAAACCCTCCCCAACAGCACTAGCAAACACTCCCCCTAGGACATCGGTCCCGGCCCTGCCCAGGTGCAGACCGTCCCATTTGTACTGCTCCCACCTCCCCCAGAACCGGTTCCAATGTCCAAGGAATTTGAATCCCTCCCCCTTGCACCATTCCTCTAGCCACGTATTCATTTGAAATATCCTCCTATTTCTACTCTGACTAGCACGTGGCACTGGTAGCAATCCTGAGATTATTACCTTTGAGGTCCTATTTTTTAATTTACCTCCTAACTCCCTATATTCTGCTTTTAGGACCTCATCCCGTTTTTTACCTATATTGTTGATGCCTATGTGCACCACGACAGGATGTTGTCATTTTTAAGATGTTATACTGTATTTACCCTTGTTGTAAGATGGTGGTGTACAAAATGTAGGGAAGTAAAGGTTGTTATGCTCTCGACCAGCCTTGGTTTTTGTTGCTTCCTGCTTTATAGAAATTCCTGTTTTATCACAGGTGTCAGCCTTGGCTCAGTGGTAGCACTCTTGCTTCTGAGTCAGAAGGTTGACTCACTTCAGAGACTTGAGCACAAAATGCAGTCTGTCAGTGCTGCACTGTCGGAGGTGCCGTCGTTCAGATAAAATTATAGAATAGTTACAGCACAGAAGGAGGCCATTTGGCCTGTCAAGCCCGTGCCGGCTCTCTGCAAGAACACTTAAGCTAGTCCCACTCCCCTGCTCTTTCCCCGTAGCCCTGCAAATTTTTTTCCTTCAGGTACTTATCCAATGAGACATTAACATCGCTGCAGGAGTTCCTCAGGGCAGTGTCCTCGGCCCAATCATCTTCAGCTGCTTCATCAATGACCTTTCCTCCATCATAAGGTCAGAAATGGGGATGTTCGCTGATGACTGCACAGTGTTCAGCGCCATTCACAATTCCTCAGATAATGAAGTCCATGCCCACATGCATCAAGACCTGGACGACGTTCAGGCTTGGGCTGATAAGTGGCAGGTAACATTCGCGTCACAGAAGTGCCAGGCAATGACTATCTCCAACAAGAGAGCGTTTAACCACTGCCCCTTGACATTCAACGGTATTACCATCGCCGAATCCCCCACCATCAACATCCTGGGGGGGTCACCATTGACCAGAAACTTAACTGGACCAACCACATAAATACTGTGGTAACAAGAGCAGGTCAGAGGCTAGGTATTCTGCAGCGAGTGTCTCACCTCCTGACTCCCAAAGCCTTTCCACCATCTACAAGGCACAAATACGGAGTGTGATGGAATACTCTCCATTTGCCTGGATGAGTGCAGCTCAACACTCAAGAAGCTCGACACCATCCAGGACAAAGCAGCCCGCTTGATTGGCACCCCATCCACCACCTTAAACATTCACTCCCTCCACCACCGGCGTACCGTGGCTCCAATGTTACCATCTGCAAGATGCACTGCAGCAACTCGCCAAGGCTTCTTCGGCAGCACTTCCCAAACCCGCGACCTCTTCCACCTAGAAGGACGAGGGCAGCAGGCGCATGGGAACACCACCACCTCCAAGTTCCCCTCCAAGTCATACACCATCCTGACTTAGAAGTATATCGCCGCTCCTTCATCATCGCTGGGTCAAAATCCTGGAACTCCCTCCCTAACAGCACTGTGGGAGTACCTTCACCACACTGACTGCAGCGGTTCAAGAAGGTGGCTCACCACCAAGAGCAATTAGGGATGGGCAATAAATGCTGGCCTTGCCAGCGACGCCCACATCCCATAAACGAATTTTAAAAAATAAACTGAGGCCTCATCTGCCTTCTTGTGAACATAGAAGATTCCTTGGTTGTGCTTATATTCCAGATGAGTCTTCCTCCAGCTTAATTACCTTTTCCCGTCCTGCTTCCGTTTCCCTCTATTCCCTTCTTCCTCATGTATGGATCAAGCCTACTTTTAAATGCATCAATGCTATCCACATTCTTGTCACTCTCTGTGTAAAGAAATTCCTCCTAAATCCTTTATTTGATCTGATAGTGGCTATCTTATATTTATGCTCCCTTGTTCTGGACTCAGCCACAAGCAATGTTCCCTCTAATTTTTTTGTGCGCGGTCCCTTTAAATTTGCATGCGTGTTATCTCTTCCAGCGGCAGGAGCTGATGAGCAACCTGCGCGGGTCCTCGCGATTGGTGTGCGGCCGCGCGCCTTAGGGGGAACATTGACCACAAGTAGAAACAGTTTCTCCACATCAAGGTGTAGAATCAGTTTGGGTGGAGATAAGAAATAATAAGGGAAAGTCACTGGTGGGAGTAGTCTATAGGCCCCCTAACGGTAGCTACACTGTGGGACAGAGTATAAATCAAGAAATAATGGGGGCTTGTAAAAAAGGTACTGCAATAATCGTGGGTGATTTTAATCTTCATATAGATTGGACAAATCAAATTGGCAAAGGTAGCCTTGAGGACAAGTTCATAGAGTGTATTCAGCACAGTTTCTTAAAACAATACGTTGTGGAACCAACCAGGAAACAGGCTATTCTAGATCTGGTAATGTGTAATGAGACAAGATTAATTAATGATCTCATAGTAAAGGATCCTCTAAGGAAGAGTGATCATAACATGATAGATTTTCACATTCAGTTTGAGGGTGAGAAACTTGGGTCTGAAACTAGTGTCTTAAACTTAAATAAAGGCAATTACAAGGGTATGAAGACAGAGTTGGATAAAGTGGACTCGGAAAATAGATTAAAAGGTAAGACGGTAGATAAGCAGTGGCAGACTTTTAAGGAGCTATTTCATAACTCTCAACAAAGATATATTCCAGTGAGAAAGAAAGACTCTACGAGAAGGATGAACCATCGATGGCTTACTAAGGAAGTTAAGGAGGGTATCAAATTGAAAGTAAAGGCATACAGTGTCAGCTGTGGCTTAGTTGGTAGCACACTCGCCTCTGAGTCAGAAGGTTGTGGGTTCAAGTCCAACTCCAGGGACTTGAGCACATAAAGCTAGGTTGATACTCCAGACATCTCAAATGAGACGTTAAACCGAGGCCCCGTCTGCCCTCTCAGGTGGACGTAAAAGATCCCATGGCACTATTTCAAAGAAGAGCAGGGGAGTTATCCCTGGTGTCCTGGCCAATAGTTATCCCTCAACTAACATAACAAAAACAGATTATCTGGTTATTGCTGTTTGTGGGAGCTTGCTGTGCGCAAATTGGCTGCCGCATTTCCTACATTACAACAGTGACTCCACTTCAAAAAAAGTAGAGCTATAAGGAAGTACTTAAGGAAGTGGCCCTAGAAATAGTAGATGCATTGCTGGTCATCTTCCAAAATTCTATAGACTCTGGAACAGTTCCCATGGATTGGAGGATAGCTAATGTAACCCCACTATTTAAAAAAGGTGGTAGAGAGAAAACGGGGAATTATAGACCGGTAACCCTGACATCGGTAGTGGGGAAAATGCTAGAGTCCATTATAAAAGATGTAATAGCAGAGCACTTGGAAAACAGTGACAGGATCGGACAAAGTCAACATGGATTTACAAAAGGTAAATCATGCTTGACTAATCTACTGGAATTTTTTGAGGATGTAACTGGCAGAATAGATAAGGGGGAACCAGTGGATGTGGTGTATTTGGACTTTCAGAAGGCTTTCGATAAGGTCCTGCATAAGAGATTAGCGTTCAAAGTTAAAGCACATGGGATTGGGGGTAAGGTACTGTCTTGGACAGAGAACTGGTTGGCAGACAGGAAGCAAAGAGTTGGAATCAACGGGTCTTTTTCCGAGTGGCAGGCAGTGACTAGTGGGGTACCGCAGGGATTGGTGCTAGGACCCCAGTTATTCACAATATATATAAATGATCTAGACGAGGGAACTAGATGTAATATCTCCAAGTTTGCAGACGACACAAAGCTGGGTGGGCGTGTGTGCTGTGAGGAGGATGCAGAGAAACTCCAGTATGATTTGGACAGGTTGAGTGATTGGGCAGATGCAGTATAATGTGGATAAATGCGAGGTTATCCACTTCGGTGGCAAAAACAGGAAGACAGATTATTATCTGAACGGCAATAGATTGGGAAAAGGGGAAGTGCAACGAGACCTGGGTGTCCTTGTGCACCAGTCGCTGAAGGTAAGCATGCAGGTGCAGCAGGCGGTTAAGAAGGCAAATGGTATGTTGGCCTTCATAGCGAGAGGATTCGAGTACAGGAGCAAGGATGTCTTGCTGCAGTTGTACAGGGCCTTGGTGAGACCACACCTTGAGTATTGTGTGCAGTTTTGGTCACCTTATCTGAGGAAGGATGTTCTTGCCATGGAGAGAGTGCAGCGAAGATTCACCAGACTGATACCTGGGATGGCAGGAATGACGTATGAGGAGAGATTGGGTCGATTAGGCTTATATTCGCTAGAGTTTAGAAGAATGAGAGGGGATCTCATTGAAACTTATAAAATTCTAACAGGACTAGATGCAGGAAGGATGTTCCCGATGGCGGGGGAGTCCAGAACCAGGGGTCACTGTCTAAGGATAAGGGGTAAGCCATTTAGGACTGAGGTGAGGAGGAATTTCTTCACCCAGAGAGTGGTGAACCTGTGGAATTCTCTACCACACAAGGCAGTTGAGGCCAATTCATTAAATATATTCAAGAAGGAGTTAGATATATTTCTTAAGGCTAAAGGGATCAAGGGATATGGGGAGAAAGCAGGGACAGGGTACTGAATTTGGATGATCAGCCATGATCTCATTAAATGGCGGAACAGGCTCGAGGGGCCGAATGGCCTACTCCTGCTCCTATCTTCTATGTTTCTATGTAAAGCGCTTTGAGACGTCCGGTGGTCGTGAAAGGTGCTATATAAATGCAAGTCTTTCTTTTCTTTTACAATGTTGCGATTAGCCAGAAGATTGGGAAATTTTTAGAAACTTGCAAAGGATGACTAAAAAAAATAAAGAGGGAGAAAATAGATTGAGAGTAAACTGGCAAGAAATATAAAAACGGACAGTAAGAGCTTCTACAAGTGTATAAAAAGGAAGAGAGTAGCTAAAGTAAATGTTGGTCCCTTAGAGGATGAGACTGGGGAATTAATAATGGGAAACAAGAAAATGGCAGAGACTTTGAACAGATATTTTGTATCTGTCTTCATGGTAGAGGACACTAAAAGCATCCCAATAATAGTGGAAAATCAAGGGGCAAAAGGGAGGGAGGAACTTAAAACAATCACTATCATTAGAGAAAAAGTACTAGGCAAACTAATGGGACTAAAGGCTGACAAGTCCCTTGGATCTGATGGCCTGCATCCTAGGGTCTTAAAAGAAGTGGCTGCAGAGATAGTAGATGCATTGGTTGTAATATTCCAAAATTTCCTAGACTCTGGAAAGGTCCCAGCAGATTGGAAAACCGCAAATGTAACGCCCATATTCAAGAAAGGAGGTAGACAGAAAGCAGGAAACTATAGGCCAGTTAGCCTAACATCTGTCACTGGAAAAATGCTGGAATCCATTATTAAGGAAGTAATAGCAGGACATTTAGAAAATCATAATACAATCAAGCAGAGTCAACATGGTTTTATGAAAGGGAAATCATGTTTGACAAATTTATTAGAGTTCTTTGAGGATGTAACAAGCAGGGTGGATAAAGGGGAACCAGTAGATGTAGTGTATTTGGATTTCCAAAAGGCATTCAATAAGGTGCCACATAAAAGGTTACTGCACAAGATAAGAGCTCATGGTGTTGGGGGTAATATATTAGCGGAGAGAGGATTGGCTAACTAACAGAAAACAAAGAGTCGAGATAAATGGGTCATTTTCAGGTTGGCAAACTAACTAGTGGGGTGCCACAGGGATCAGTGCTGGGGCCTCAACTATTTACAATCTATATTGATGACTTGGATGAAGGGACCAAGTGTACTGTTGCCAAATTTGCTGACGATACAAAGATAGGTGGGAAAGCAAATTGTAAGGAGGACACGTAGAGTCTGCAAAGGGGTGTAGATAGGTTAAGTGAGTGGCAAAAATTTGGCAGATGGAGTATAATGTGGGAAAATGTGACGTTATCCACTTTGGCAGGAAGAATAGAAAAGCAAATTATTATTTAAATGAAGAGAGACTACAGAATGCTGCAGTACAGAGGGATCTGGGTGTCCTTGTACATGAAACACAAAAGCATGCAGGTACAGCAAGTAATTAGGAAGGCAAATGGAATGTTGGCCTTTATTGCAAGGGGGATGGAGTATAAAAATAGGGAAGTCATGCTACAACTGTACAGGGCATTGGTAAGACCACACCTGGAGTACTGCGTACAGTTTTGGTCTCCTTAGTTAAGGAGAGATATACTTGCATTGGAGGCAGTTCAGAGAAGGTTCACTAGGTTGATTCCTGAGATGAAGGGGTTGTCTTATGAGGAAAGGTTGAGCAGGTTGGGCCTATACTCATTGGAGTTTAGAAGAATGAGAGGTGATCTTATTGAAACATATAAGATTCTGAGGGAGCTTGACAGGGTAGATGCTGAGAGGATGTTTCCCCTCGTGGGAGAATCTAGAACTAGGGGGCATAGTTTCAGAATAAGGGGTCGCCCATTTAAGACGGAGATGAGGAGGAATTTCTTCTCTCAGAGGATCGTGAATCTTTGGAATTCTCTACCCCAGAGAGCTGTGGAGGCTGAGTAATTGAATATATAAGGCTGAGATAGACAGATTTTTGAACTACAGCGGAGTCAAGGGTTATGGGGAACAGGCAGAAAAGTGGAGTTGAGGCCGAGATCAGATCAGCCATGATCTTATTGAATGGCGGAGCAGGCTCGAGGGGCCGAATGGCCTACTCCTGCTCCTATTTCTTATGTTCTTATGCACCCCATCAAACTGCTTCATAATTTTGAAGACCTCTATCTGATCTCTTTTTCATGTTCTCTTTTCCAGAGAAAAGAACCCCAGCCTGCTGATTTTTTCCTAATAGTTGCATCCTCTCAATTCTGGTAGCATCCCTGCTTTTGCATTCTATTCCTCTAGAAATAAGTCTCAGTACTATATTTGCACTCTCCATGGCCTTACCAACTTGTGATGCTACCTTTAGCGATTTATGTATCTGTATTCCCAGACCTCTTTTCTCCTCTATCCTATTTAGCTTCTTACCTTCCAAGGAATAAGTGGCCTCCTTTTTCCACCTACCAAAATGAACCACCTCACACTTTGCTATATTGAATTCCATTTGCCGTTTATCCATCCACACAAGAGGTTATTACACAAAATTAGGGCTCATGGGATTGGTGGTAATATATTAGCATGGATTGAGGATTGGTTAATGGACAGAAAACAGAGTAGGAATAAACGGCTCATTTTCAGGTTGACAGGCTGTAACTAGTGAGATACTGCAAGGATCAGTGCTTGGGCCTCAGCCATTTACAATCTATATCAATGATTTAGATGAGGGGACCAAGTGTAATGTATCCAAGTTTTCTGATGATACAAAGCTAGGTGGGAAAGCAAGTTGTGAGGAGGATGCAAAGAGATATAGATAGGTTAAGTGATTGGGCAAGAACATGGCAGATGGAATATTATGTGGAGAAATGTGAAGTTATCTACTTTGGTAGGAAAAATAGAAAAGCAGAATATTTTTTAAATGGTGAGAGATTGGAAAATGTTGGTATTCAGAGGGATCTGGGTGTCCTTGTACACCAATCACTGAAAGTTAACACGCAGGTACAGCAATTAGGAAAGCAAATGGTATGTTAGCCTTTATTACAAAAGGATTGGAATATAAGAGTAAAGAAGTCTTACTGCAATTATATAGGGCCTTGGTGAGAACACACCTGGAGTACTGTTTACAGTTTAAGTCTCCTTATCTAAGAAAGGATATACTTGCCTTAGAGGGAGTGCAACGAAGGTTCACCAGAGTGATTCCTGGGATAGGAGATTGTCCCATGAGGAGAAATTGAGGAGGCTAGGCCTACATGCCCTCGAATTTAGCAGAATGAGAGGTGATGTCATTGAAACATATAAAATTCTTACAGGGCTTGACAGGGTAGATGCTGGGAGGATGTTTTCCCTGGTTGGGGAGTCTAGAACTAGGGGTCACAGTCTCAGAATAAGGGGTCGGCCATTTAGGACTGAGATGAGGAGAAATTTCTTCACTCAAAGGGTTGTGAATCTTTGGAATTCTCTACCCCAGAGGGCTGTGGATGCTCAGTCGTTGAGTATATTCAAGACAGAGATCGATAGATTTTTGGATATTAAGGAAATCAAGGGATATGGTGATAGTGAGGGAAGGTGGTGTTGAGATAGATCAGCCATGATCTTACTGCATGGCGGAATAGGCTTGAAGGGCCAAATGGCCTACTCCTGCTTCTTATGCTCATTCTACAAACCTGTTTATGTATTCTTGTATTTTGGTGTGGTCCTCCTCATTATTAACTATATCCCCAATTTATTATCATCTGCAAATTTTGACACTATACCTCCAATTTCTGAGTCCAAATCATTTATGTATATGAACACCACTTCCCACCTTCTGCCACTCAGAAAAATTCCCGTTTCTCCCACCCGCTGTTTACTTAGCAGGTGCAATGCTTTCCTTACTCAGTTGAATAGAACAGCTTACAATACTCTCGATCAGTGTAACTTACACACTGCCTTTTTTAGGGAGTTGCACGGAGCAGTCCCGTGCAACAGGGTTTTAAATAGGTTTACGGACTCCCAGGCTGCTTGCCATTTTTGCGGCCTGGAGGAGTCCGTTTTTCATATATAAATTGAGTGTGAGAGGTTGCAGCCCCTCCTTCATTATTTGAAGGGGCTGCTCCTCAATTTCTGGTTGCACTTCAGCCCCACGCTCCTGATCTACGGTCACCCGGTGCGGAGGGGAGCGGGTAGGTCGGAGGACCTCCTCGTAGGACTGCTCCTGGGCCTGGCCAAGGCCATTAATTGGTCCAGGCAGCGGGCGGTCGAGGGGGTCGTTCGGCCCGATTGCCTGCCTCTCTTCCGCAGCCATGTTCGCGCCCGGGTGGCCCTGGAGATGGAGCACGCGGTGTCCGCCGGCACGCTTGAGTTTTTCCGCGACCGGTGGGCGCCGCGGGGGCTGGAGTGCATCGTCACCCCGGGCTACCAAATTTTAATTTGAGTTGTTAAGGTTTATTTAAAGTTTTATTGAGTTACAGTTTTTTGATTTGGTACCCAATAAAAGAGTACACACTGCCTTTTTTCCAATTCAAAAGAAAACATGTTCTTTCCTCCCCACCCCGCCCCTGCACTTGCTTAAAAACCTGTTCCATCTCCAGCTTTTTCCAGTTCTGACCAAGGGCCATCGACCCGAAACGTTAACTCTGTTTCTCACTCCACAGATGCTGCCTGACCTGCTGAGTATTTCCAGCATTTTGTTTTTATTTAAAAAAAAAACATGTATTGCTTTCAAAGAGGATCTGTCTCTTGAGGGGGGGGGGGTGTAAGGAAAAAACGTTTTTCCAAATCTTTCATTTGCTTGCAGAGGGGACATAATGACGAACGTTGCACCCAAAGATCTTCGCTGTGCTCCTCAAACGCTGCACACAGTGCTGCGAAACAAGCCCCTCGGGGTCGCCATTGGACGGCAACGCCCCGACGCGCATGGGCGCGGTTGGAGCGGCCTGTTCCGGGGGTTCTGAGCGACCGTTGGGTCGGACGGCGCGCATGCGCATGGTTGGAGCGACCTGTTCCCGGGGGTTCTGAGCGACCGTTGGACCGGACGGCGCGCATGCGCATGGTTGGAGCGGCCTGTTCCCAAAAGTTCTGAGTGACCGTTGGGTCGGACGGCGCGCTCCTCTGGCTGCTTGTGCTCCACTGTCATGTCTCGGAGGGGAAGGAGCAGGTTCGCAAACCCCAGGGCAGGATTTCAACCTCAGGCGAAAGAGCCGGCTGTACCTGCTGCTTTAATTAAAACGGCGAGGAAAAGTGGACAGCTGAACCTTTCCAACAGAGGGTTGAGTGAGGGTAGGTCCGCGACGAGCAGAGTGGGCGGTAGGGAGGGGAGGGGGAAGGTGACTGAACATTGACTCTCGTGGTACATGATTTCTTTGGTCCCACCACTGTATTTACAGGTGAGGGTAAAGACCCAGAATAGGATATGCAAACGTGGAGTTAGTGTTCAGTATAGCCCAGCAGCACAGGTTTAAGTCGTATCCTTTTTTTTCCTCCCTGCAGTTCTAAATAACTAGTAATGAGCACTTGGATTATAAAAGCTAGCATGTACAATGCAAGGGAATGCAGACTGTTTACTAATAAAATCTACTAGTCACCATTTGCTTGGATGAAAAGGTGGCTGAGATTTTGAGTGCAGGGTATCTGAGGAAGCCATTTTCAAGTACTTTCCCCTAGTTCCACTGTAGTATTCAGAAAAAAGATATATTTGTTGAGCACTGGATTATTAAAATTCATGTACAGGAGTTTTAGAAATAATGTTTAAATGCCCCTAAGTAAATGCACAGCATGCTGTGGCAATATAAGAGATTCTAAATTTGATTCCTGGTTTGTGTTATTACCTGATGTTTTTGGTGTGGGGAGGGGATTCTGTGTCTCTGGACTGGGGAGGGAAAAATTAGCAAGTTCCTTATCCTGATTGTCATCCAGCAACCCCAAGTTACTTAAGTGAAATCTAGGGAACAATAGAGTCAGATTTGGTTGCAATGGCTGCTATGGTCAGATAGACTCTTGGTAATGTCTGGGGTCACTGACATTGAGTGCCAGTTAAATTACTGCCTTTGGAGAGAAGAAAAGCATTGGGTGGGGAAGGATCTTGAAAGTTGACTACAGATATCCTATTTTAGACTTTAATGTATTCAAACAATGGCAATGTAAATATTTACTATTTCAATAAGATAACCGTTGAAGAATAAATGCAGTTTTAAAGATTTTTAATGATGAGCAATAATGTCCCTTTGCTTCATTCTGTCACTTTCTTTTATATTTTGCACTTAGTAAACTTAACGCTTAACATAGCGAACCAATGCAGAGCAGCAATCAGAAAAGCCAATAGAATTTTGAACTATAGTTAGAACAGTAAAATATAAAGTAGAGGAGGTGATTAAATTGTACAATGCTCTGGTCAGACTGCACTTTGAGCACTGTCAGATCCAGAGAGGGACCCTGGTTCCGAATGGTTTGAAGTTAATCCATGTTGGTGACAGTGATTAAACTTTATTTGGCACAAGCAAGACTTAATGCATTACATTATTCGAGTAGCAGTTTACAGAGTATAATTGAGACTTGTATTACCCCGTTATACTCTGGATAGAAGCGTGACTGTGAATAGGCCCTGTGTTTCGTGTCTCCTTAATTATTTATGTAATCTTCTGCACTGTGACTGTTGAGACCCCCTTCTTATACCCTTACTTTCATTCAAAACCTATGGAGTCTTACTGAACCAATCACTGGCTTACACCCAATTCCCCAAAATCCAATCATAAAGTTGCCATGTCTGCAGCACCTTGGCTTACACAGGTTCTAGTCTTATTACCCCTTGACATCATCTGTTTTTGACCATCAAGACTCGTATCTGGGGTAGTTATGGCAACACAAAAGAACATGTCTCGGTAGTGTCGAGATACTGCACCCTTGATGGTCCTGTGAAAAGGCCTTATGTTTTTAACTTACTGCCAGATATCATAACATTCCAACACAGTTACAGCTACATATGACCTTGGTTCCCAGGCTAGCTGCACTCTATGTCTCATCCTTACTGTTGGCTAACATCCAACTTTCACCCATAGCTTCCCTATTTGACTATAGCAGCCCTCTTCTCACCCCCAGCTGTCTGGGTTACGGCTTACTCACAGACTTGAATTAAAAGAAAAGGGTTACATGTCTAATATAATGCAGGTTACCATTACATACAGTTGATGATTACATTTAATTCTTACACACTGTTATAAATCCATTACTGATGATTATAAGATACTAATGATTATAAAATAATAAAACAAGTATTCTAAAACCAACTAATCCATGATAATCTTGCAGAACTATGTCCAATTCTGGTTTCCAAGAAAAAAGGGAGACATTCAAGTGCTGGGGGCAGTGCAGAGAAGAGTTATGAGGTTGATATCTAGTGTCAAATGTTTGTTATAAGGAAATACTAGAGAAACTTGGGCTTTTCAGTCTGTAAAGGAGGTGCTTGAGAGGTTAGTTTATAGAAGAACACAAGTTATTTAAGGTTGTGGAAATGGTAAATTTAGAATATTACATAAAATTAAAGGATGCCACTGCTGCCAATGAAATAAAGTAATTGCACATGCGCAGTTCCATTGTTTTTTTGGTTGTTCTCGCCATACTTACCACAGATTGGTGAGAGAGAAAGGAGGGGAGGGAGTGGGGAAAAGAGATTGCTGGTGCCGAACTGAAGAAAATAAAAATTAAAAGTTTGATCGCTGCTGCCGAACTGAGCCGCGTCGAGAAGAAAATAAAAATTAAAAGTTGAATTAACATTTATGCGCTGCCGAACTGAGCCGCAAAAGAAAGGCGGGGAGGGGTTGGGGAAAAGAGATCGCTGCTGCCGAACTGAGCTGAGAGAGAAAGTTAACATTTATACGCTACCAAACTTAGCTGAGAGAGGAAGGAAGGGAGGGGTGGGGAAAAGAGATCGTTGCTGCCGAACTGAAGAAAATAAAAATTAAAAGTTGAATACTTAATTGGAGGAAGGCATATTTCAGTGGGTTGAGGACAGATCTGGCCTGGGTAAATTGGAATCAAAGATTGGCAGGCAAAACTGTAATTGAGCAATGGGCTGCTTTTAAAGAGGAGATGGCTCGGGTACAGTCGAGGTACATTCCCACACAGAAAAGTGTGAAGTGATACATTTTGGTAGGAAGAACGAGGAGAGGCAATATAAACTAAAGGGTACAATCGTAAAGGGGGTGCATGAACAGAGAGATCTGGGGGTATATGTGCACAAATTGTTGAAGGTGGCAGGGCAGGTTGAGAAAGCGATTAAAAAAGCATACGGGATCCTGGGCTTCATAAATAGAGGCATAGGGCCCGATCTTGCCAGCCCTGGGGAGGTGGGACTGCCCCCAACCTGCCTCCGTGCCATCTTTCCGGGAGGCGGGTAGCTGACCCGCGCCGGGTCCCGTCTCCTGGAGGCGGGAAGGGGATTACAGCCACTTAACTGCCTGTTAACAGGTAGATAAGAGGATTATCCCCATTTTACCCACACAAGTGCGGGCTTCCCGAAGGCTGCGAACCCCGCCAGGGTCAGCGAGGCGAGCAGGGGGTCTGCGGGGTGCAAAAGTGCGCTGCGAAGGTAAGTGATGGGTGCAAGTGTGGAGAGGTAAGTATGTGAGGTGAGTGGAAAGTGACAGAAAATGTTTACTTCCCTTTGTTTCTTCCTGCAGGCGTCAAACGTTGGGGATACGGAGAGTCTCGCATCTCACCGACAGAGATGACAGATGGCCGCTGCATTCTCCAATGCAACAACCATCTAATTTCTGCTCGCAAAAGAGGTTTGATGAGTCTTGAATACAAGAACTCATCAAACAACATAGAATGTCAGTGTCAAACGATGACAATTCATTTGTCAAAAATTTTTGACAGATGAAACGTCATGCTCTGACGTTCTCTGTAACCGGCTTCCCCTTAATTGGCCTGCTAAGCCCGCTGGGCAGGCTTAACAAGGTCAATCAAGGGAAAATAGCGTGGGTTGGCCAGAATTCGATGGAGGCGGGACTAAAACCCGACAAGTGGGAATCCCGCCTCCAAAAGCTCCCCACAGAGTACAAAAGCAAGGAAGTTATGATGAACCTTTATAAAACATTGGTTCGGCTTCAACTAGAGTATTGTGTCCAATTCTGGGCACCACACTTTAGGAAGGATGTGAAGGCCTTCGAGAGGGTGCAGAAAAGATTTAAGAGAATGATTCCAGTGATGAGGGACTTCAGTTACGTGGATAGACTGGAGAAGCTGGGGTTGTTCTCCTTAGAGCAGAGAAGGTTGAGAGGAGATTTGATAGTGTTCAAAATCATGAGGGGTCTAGACAGAGTAGATAGAGAGAAACTGTTCCCATTGGCAGAAGGGTCAAGAACCAGAGGACACAGATTTAAGGTGATTGGCAAAAGAACCAAAGGCGATATGAGGAAAAACTTTTTTACGCAGCAAGTGGTTAGGATCTGGAATGCACTGCCTGAAAGGGTTGTGGAGGCAGTCTCAATCGTGGTTTTCAAAAGGGAATTGGATAAGTACCTGAAGGAAAAAATATGCAGGGCTACGGGAAAAGGGCGGGGCAGTGGGACTAGCTAAAGTGCTCTTGCAGAGAGCCGGCACGGGCTCGATAGACCGAATGGCCTCAGTCTGTGCTTGTAATCATTCTAAGATACTATGAATTGGTTAACATTAACATTTATGCGCAGAATGATTCTGCGCAGCTTCCGGTTTGTTGGCAGCAGTCACTCTGAATTGTGAGTAGGACAAGGGGCACAGGTTCAAATTACTAAAAGATAAAGTTAAGTATTATCGGGAAGTTCTTCCGCACTCAGTGTTCAAAACATAGAATCGGCTTCCAGATAGAGTAGTGAAGGCATTTAAGAAACAACTAGATTCTGGAATTGGATAATGTAGGGTCCTTTTTGGATGGATGAACCACTAGCCTTTATTATTTGCAATTAATACTTTAGCATTTGGAACAACGCTAGTTGCATGGAAGCTTTATCATTCCTTTCTTCAGAAAAGGTTTCAGGGTTTTTATGTAATAGCGCAAAGCCCAAGGAACGTTTTCCCTAACCAGTCTGTGTCGGCGCTTACCCTCCACATGAGCAAGTAGTCGTAATCAAGTTTACCCACCCTGTTCCCATATCCCTTTATCCTTCATCCACTTACCCAATGTAATCTTGAATATTTCTGCCTTAACCATTAACCCTGGAATTCCACAGCCTCACAACACTCTGTTTAAAGAAGTTTCTCTTGCTCTCTGTTCTAAATCTCTTGCATTTAATCTTGTATATATGGCTCCTCAAGCACTGGAAACAGTCTGCTACTATCTACCCTTTCCCATCCTTTCATAATTTTAAACACTTTGATAATATCATCCCATAATCTGTGTTCTAATGAAAAGAGCCCCAATTTTTCAAATCTTTCTTTGCATTTCCTCATACTAGACTGAAACTGCTTTGTAACCTCTCCAAAGCCTCAATGTCCTTCCTATAAGGTAGAGCCTGATGCTGCACACAGTACTGTTAACAGGTCTTATTAAGGTTTTATATCGGTTTATTACATCTTGGATTTTATATTCTATACCTTTTGTGATAAAACCTAGAATTCCATTAGCTTCTTTTTGCTGCCTTTAATTTCCTGTGAATCTGTCTCCCAAAATCCCTCTGCTCTTCCACAGCACCGAGCCAACTTCTATTCAGAGTGTGATTGCTATTTATTTTACCAAAATATATCGCCTCATACTTACTGACATTGAATTCCAGCTGCTACTTTTTAGACCATTCCCTCATTTTATCAATATCCTTTTACAGCTTCCTTTGGTCTTCTAAAGAATTAACTATACCTCCTATTTTTGTATCCTCTGCAAATTTCACTCACTCAATGTCTATATCCAAATCATTGAACACAGTGAACAGAAGTGGTCACTAAACTGATTGCTGTGGGATACCACGATCCACTTCCATCCACTCTGGGAAAACTTCCCAGAACTTCTACTCTCTGTTTTCTCCCTTCTAGACAATTTTTAATCCAGTTTATTATCCTAATTCTGTACTCCTTCATCTTTAATTAGCTTCTATATGGTACCTTGTTAAAGGCTTTCTTAAAGTCCATGTACACTACATCCACTGTATTACCCCATCTACCATGTCTGTTACCTCCTCAAAGTAATTGTGAATTTTTCAAGCACAGCTGTCCCGATTGAAATCCTTGCTGGCTGGTTCTAACTATTTTTTCTTTTTCCATACATGTGGCAATTTTATCCTTCATTAAAGACTCTAAAATGTTCCCTACCACAGATGTTTAGCTAACTGGCCAGTAATTATCTGGATTAGCTCTGTCTCCCTTTTTAAAAATGGATACACAATTGGCTACTCTCCAGTCCTCTGGCACACATCTACACTCAATAGAGCCCTAGAATATATTTTTTGGGACCAAGACAAATTTTTTGCCGCATCCCCCTTAGGATTCTAGGATATTTAGCCTAATTAACTTTGCTAAAAAAAATTATTTTATCACTCATCTCTTCAGTATTCATCTCCTTTCTAATATCCTTCTCTTTAGTAAAGATGATGCAAAGTACTTACTCAATACCATTTTTTGATTGGAATTTACAAAATGAAAATTCTCTCAGGGTTTCCACCTCATTTAAAAAAATACTTTTCTTTACTAATATAAAATACCTTAGGGTTCCCTTTGACATTTTTTGATTTTTTTTCCCTCCTCCTGTAATCTCTTTTTTAATTGATCCCACTGTTGCTCTACAGTTCTGTGCCAATTTCTCCTTCCACCTCCCCTCAGCTAGCTCACTTGTTATCTTTCTAAGGTCTGCCCAAATCCAATCTGGTATTCTAGTTTTTGTACCAACCTTTCCCCTTTCTAGTAGTACCTTGTATCTTATTGTGATCATTACTCCCAAGGCGCTCACCCATATTTAACTCATCTATCTAATCTATTTAATTACTCATAACCAGATCTAGCCCTTGAAAATCTACTAACATACTGCTTGAGAAAAGGGTCCTGTACACATTGCCTCTTCTACTAATATTGCAACTCTGCCTCCTTTCTTTTCCATCCCTCCTAAATATATTGTATCAAAATATGTTTGTTTTCCATTCTTGTCCAGTTTGCAACCAGGTTTCTGATAATGCTATGAAGTCTATAGATGTTCCTGCTTCTGCACTCTGCATTGCAATACATGCATTTAAACCCTTTTTTTGCTTTCTAAACACTACTTTCCCTTTTTGTTTAAGTTACCATCACTTCAGTGTTTTACCCATTTATAACTTGTCCATTTTATGTTAATTTGTTCCTCTACTCCATATCCCTCTTGCTAAATAAATGCAAAAATGAGAAGTCGCACAACACCAGGTTATAGTCCAACAGTTTTATTTGAAATCACAAGCTTTCGGAGCTGCTGCTCCTTCGTCAGGCGAAGTAAAGAAATACAGAATCGACAAAGCATATATAGATAGAGAACAATGCATGTGTAACTTACAATGGCAGACGACTATATTTAAATCATCAGTTTTCGTTACCTGAATTTATATTACTTACATAGAATCTACAGTACAGAAACAGACCAAATGCCTCTGGTCGAGGGAGGAATAACTAAAATCTCTAATGACTCCTGCTGGAATTTCACGTCTGGCTGTCAAGCAAGAACAGCCCCAACCGTCTCCTTTTCACTATGGACGTCCAATCCCTCTACAGCCTCCATCCCCCACCAGGATGGCCTGAGGGCGCTCCGCTTCTTCCTTGAACAGAGGCCCAACCAGTCCCCTTCCACCACCACCCTCCTTCGCCTGGCTGAACTTGTTCTCACATTGAACAACTTCTCCTTTGACTCCACTCACTTCCTCCAAATTAAAGGTGCTGCTATGAGGACCCTCATGGGTCCTAGCTATGCCTGCCTTTGCGTGGGATATGTGGAACATTCTTTGTTCCAGTCCTACTCAGGTCCCCTTCCTCACCTCTTTTTCTGGTACATTGATGACTGTATTGGTGTCGTTTCCTGCTCTCGCCTTGAACGAGAAAATTTCATTCACTTTGCTTCCAATTTCCACCCTTCCCTTCCTCGACTTCTCTGTCTCCATCTCTGTGGATAAGCTATTGACAAACATTCACTATAAACCCACTGACTCCCACAGCTACCTGGCCTACGCTTCCTGTAAAGACTCTATTCCATTCTCCCAGTTTCTCCATCTCCGCCGCATCTGCTCTGACGATGCCACCTTCCATACTAGTGCTTCCGACATGGATTCCTCTCTACCGTGGTTGACATGGCCTTTGACCGTGTCCATTCTATTTCCTGCACTTCTGCTCTCACCCCTTCCCCTCCCTCCAGGAACCACGATAGGGTTCCCCTTGTCCTCACCTTTCACCCCACCAGCCTCCACATTCAACGGATCATCCTCCGCCATTTCCGCCACTTCCAGCGTGATCCCACCACCAAACACATCACCTCACCTCCCCTTTCAGCATTCTGAAGGGACCGCTCCCTCCATGACACCCTGGTTCACTCCTCTATCACCCCCAATACCCCTTCCCCTTCGCCCGGCACCTTCCCGTGCAAGCGCAGGTGATGCAACACCTGCCCTTTTACCTCCTCTCTTCCCACTGTCCAGGGCTCCAAACACTCCTTCCAGGTGAAACAGCGATTTACTTGTACTTCTTGCAATTTAGTATACTGTATTCGCTGTTCACGATGCGGTCTCCTCTACATTGAGGAGACCAAATGCAGATTGGGTGACCGCTTTGCGGAACACCTCCGTTCAGTCCGTAAGGGTGACCCTGAGCTTCCGGTCGCCTGTCACTTTAATTCTCCGCTCCACTCCCACTCTGACCTCTCCGTCCTCGGCCTCTTACACTGTTCCAATGAAGCTCAACGTAAGCTCGAGGAACAGCACCTCATCTTTCGTTTAGGCACTTTACAGCCTTCTGGACTCAACATCGAGTTCAACAATTTCAGACCATAACCTCTGCCTCTATCATTTTTTTTCTCTCTCTCACATGGCAGCTGTTGATCATCCTGCCATTGCCATTTACACTTCATCTAGAGTCATCTTTTGTTTCTTAACTTGTTCCATTACCATCTCCTTTTGCCTTGCACCATCATCCCCTTTGTTTCTTAATCTCTCCTGCCTTCCATCCTAATACAGACCTTCCCTTTTGTTCTTTCCTCCCCTTCCCCCCTTTCCCTGTCCCTACACTTGCTTAAAAACCTGTTACATCTCCAACTTTTTCCAGTTCTGATGAAGGGTCATCGACCTGAAACGTTAACTCTGTTTCTCTCGCCACAGATACTGCCTGACCTGCTGAGTATTTCCAGCATTTTCTGTTTTTATTTCAGATTTCCAGCATCCGTGGTATTTTGCTTTTTGTAAGGACAGATTTGGATTCGGCTGTGGTGCCTTCCACAATTGTGTTGCTTGGTGACGCTCACTGTCGAGACTGACTTTTGAAGAACGGTCACTTGTGTGACCTGCTGACATTTGTAGAACCGTACCACTTCAAGGGTCATTGCATTCAAGAGAATAGTGTAGAAATTTTGGGGAAAAATAGTTCTTCCTAGTGTTGATCTTGTAACGTTCAATAGATAAGTGGGTTTTTACAGGGAGATTTCAACTTGCTGTTTTGCAAAATTCCATTAAGTGCACGAAAGTTGTTTAATCACTGGGCTTCAGAAAACAATATAAATAATTGTAGTTTCATCCATTCACAGTAACTATCCATAAGTGAGTTATGAGTAGCACAAAAAGTGGAGTAGAACCCCCACCTTATTGGAGGTGGATATCAGTTAAGGTTGAAAATAGGGAATTTGTTGGAAAAATGTATCTGTTAAAATTGTGATAAATTTGTGTTTTTGAATGTCTTTACTTTCATATAAGCAAGAAATGTGTAAACAACAACAACTTGCATTTATATAGCACCTTTAACGTAGTAAAATGTCCCAAGGCACTTCACAGGAGCGAAATCAGACAAATAAATTATTGACACCAAGACAAAGAAGGAGACATTAGGACAGGTGACCAAAAGCTTGGTCAAAGAGGTAGGTTTTAAGGAGTTAAGAGAGACGGAGAGGTTTAGGGAGGGAATTTCAGAGCTTAGGGCCCAGACAGCTGAAGGCACGATCACCAATGGTGGGGCAAAAGAAGTCAAGGATTCTTGAGGCCAGAATTGGAGGAGCGAAGAGTTCTCTGAGGGTTGTAGGGCTGGAGGAGGGTCCAGAGATGGGGAGGGGTGAGGTCATGAAGGGATTTGAACATGAGAATGAGAATTTTAAAATCGAGGACCAGGAGCCTATATAGGTGAGCGAGCACAGGGGTGATGGGCGAATGGGACTTAGTGAGAGTTAGGGATACATGCAGCAGAGTTTCGGATGAGCTTGTTTCTGGATGGTGGAAGATGGGAAACCGTCTAGGAGAGCATAAGAATGTCAAGTCTGGAGGTAGCAAAAGCATGGATGTTGGTTTCAGCAGCAGATGGGCTGAGGTGGGCTGGAGCTGGGAACCAGAGAATTGGATCACAAAATAGCTTGCCCATCTACTTTAAATATGCCTCTAGTTTTACAAGAAGTTTAGGCACTTTGGCTTTCCAGTATGAATCTCGCCTGTTCAGATGAATACTCTGCGTGGTGTTTCTGCATAATTCTCCTTCACCCACTATTAGACATAGGAGTCAGTCAAGTGTAGCTGAAACAACATTTGTTTCCCACCAAAGTGGTTTAATTGAGTCAGTCAACTTATTGAATAAGTAAACTATGCCATCACTAGTAGGGTCCCAAAACTTGCATCATTCCTTCTTTATCAAACTTCTCTGCAATAATACTGCTACTTATACACCATGTCTAAATTCTGGGCTTATTTTCATAGAGGATGCCGCACCTTACTTGAATGATGGTATAATCCTTCTAAGATTTCCCTTAGTTATAATTAACCCTCTCCCTGCTGTTCTTGTTTTTGTGGTCTCTAATACATGCAAAAACAGTATAAATAAGAGATTCAAATGCAAAATTTTAGATGCAAAGGTTCACTTGTCACACCAGTGCAGTTAAGATGCATTATTACGGCAAATGGATCAATATACGTAAATGTTCAGAATTAGACTCTATTGTAATTGTTGTTTGACAAACATTGTCTCTCTTTATTTTAATGCAGTACCCCAGAGTGTATGGCGGATAAACGTGGACCCCCCGGAGGAATCCCATTTGAATGTCTCCTTTAGTGCAAATGATTGCTGGTGGGATCAGACAGATTTAAATAAACTTATCTTGGCTTCTAACAAACTGCAGTGCTTATCGGAGGATATTCAGCTCCTGCCAGCCCTCACAGTGCTTGATGTAAATATACGTACCTGTAATAGATCGTGTATTGAAAATTAGTTTAACAAATTTGCATGAGAATAGAATACAGCACAGAACTGATATTACTGGTGTATATTAAACTGTTATTTAGAGAGATGGGATCTTAGCATTCATATTATAAGACAGCACTGCCCATCTACTATTTTTTTCCTAACATAATTTTGGTCTGCAATTATCTTAACTATATTCAAGCCAATATCAATTGTGAGGGGGCATGGGAATAATATTTCCTCATTAATGCCACTTCCAGGATGATCTGCCAGAATGTGTGCTTGAATAATAAAGAAAAGGAACATAGACCGGATAGTTCTAAAATTCCATTTGCCAGACAGTCTGCTGGAGGATGGCAACATCAATCAAGTTTGGCACTTAAACTCGGACAGACCAGTGCAGTGCGTCAGTTTTGAATACCAGCTTCCTTGTTTAAAACTAGCTTGAAAGAAAGCATTTTAATGTAGCAAAAAATTAATCAAGTACAAAAAATTGCATAATACTGCATTTCAGAATCTATAATGATCTGAACAATTTCTGAGACATTTACACAAGAAAACCCTGTTGATCAGCCAAGTAGTTAATTTTCCTGCTGGTGGGAGCACAGTTTTCAAATGAAAGTATGAATCTTCTGGGACAGCTTTCTAGGGGGAAAAAATCAATTAGCACTTAATCACAAGGGGGTAAGAGTACATAATTAACTGCATGCTGATGAAATCTTTGACGATTGCTTCTTTTAAAGAGTATCTATTAATCCAATGGAACCATTAGAATGTATGGGGAATTGAGTTCTGAGTATATGTTTCGTTTTAGTAAGAATTCCTTTAAAGTTAACCAGTACGTGTTGTTTTCTTTCACTTTACTGAATTGTAATATTGGCTAATTAAAACTTTGAGGAAAGAAGTATCTGAGACACCCTAAAATGCATGATTGCTTAACTAAATGATATGCCATGGTTGCATTCAATAGAATAATGTATTTTACAACAGATTTTTATCTGCAGATCAAGTTACTGATTTAAAAAAAAAATTGGTTCCAGGTCCATGATAATCAGCTGACTTCCCTTCCTTGTGCAATTGGGCAGCTGCTGAATCTCCAGAAGCTCAATATCAGGTATTGCAATTGTTAATGTATATTTTTTAGATGAAATGTGATTAATCTATTTCAGAATAACAAAGTGGAATTCCTTTAAGATTAGAACTGCATTAGTCAAGAGCATAAGAATTTTTAGGAACAGGAGATAACCGTTAGGTCCAATAAGACGGCCCCTTTTTCATTAATCAACCCCATCTATCTACCTTCTCACTATATCCCTCAGTCTTGCTGTCTCTAGAAACGCATCTAATTGTGTCTTGAACACAGTTGTACTGTCCACTTCAGCGGCCTTTCCCCGATGGCTTAGGCCACAAGTTTATTACCTTTTTGGGTGAATAAAGTTCCTCCTTGATCTTAACTTCCTAATTTTTAATTTGTGTACTCTGGTATTTAAAATGGTCAAATATAATGAATAATTTGCCGAGATCAATTTTGTCTTTTCCATTCATAATCTAGAAAACTTCAATTAGATTACCCGGTATATTTTTTGAAAAAAAGAAAAGTTCAGCTTTATCAACATTTCCTCATATCTTAAAATCTTGGTGGCTGAAATTGTCTTTGTAGCGTGTCTCAGTACCCTTTCATTGACAATATCCTTCCTGTGACTAGGTGACCAGAACTGCACCCAATAATCCAAATTGGGACTGACCAACATTTTATACAGCAACTATACAGCCTCATTTGCTTTGTGTTCTGTCCTGCTGCGAATGCAACCCAATACTTTGCTTTACTGCAACTAAGCACTCTGCTGACTTTCATAGATTCACAACAACTGACAATTTCCTTACCAGCACACTTGTATGGCTTTTTCATTTAACACTTAATCCCTCTTTTGATTCCTTGCTCCTATACTAATTATTTTGCACTGATCCACGCTGAAACCTATTGGTCCACTTACAAGTTGATTTGTAATAAAAACAGAAAATGCTGGAAATACTCAGCAGGTCAGGCAGTATCTGTGGCGAGAGAAACAGAGTTAACGTTTCAGGTCGATGACCCTTCATCAGAACTGGAAAAAGTTGGAGATGTAACAGGTTTTTAAGCAAGTGTAGGGGAGGGGAGGAAAGAACAAAAGGGAAGGTCTGTGATAGGATGAAAGGCAGGAGAGATTAAGAGACAAAAGGGATGATGGTGCAAGGCAAAAGGAGATGGTAATGGGACAAGTTAAGAAACAAAAGATGGCTCTAGATGAAGTGTAAATGGCAATGGCAGAATGATCGACAGCTGCCATGTGAGAGAGAGAGAAAACAATGATAGGGCCAGAAGTTATGGTCTGAAATTGTTGAACTCGATGTTGAGTCCAGAAGGCTGTAAAGTGCCCAATCGAAAGATGAGGTGCTGTTCCTCGAGCTTATGTTGATTTGTATTGATCAGTTTGTGATGGATTCCTTTAATACCCTGCAGAGCTGTTCAGAGTCAACTAGCCATTTAAACAGCTGATTAATTAACTCTGTGATGTTAAAATAGCCAGTAGGTAAGAATGTCTTGTATAAATATGTTTTGAGGTTAGGGACTCTCACTTTATACTCATCTCATGGCTACTTTATCAGCACACAGCTGAGACTGGGAAAACAACGATAACCAATGGTGATTTGAGCTACTGGAAAAAATGGTAAGACAAATAGGGCCATAGTACAAAAAAAGGTTAAGATGTCTAAAAATGTTAAAGACAAATCTAAAGGCAGTGTATCTGAATGCACAAAGCATTCGTAATTAACAGCACAAATAGATGTAAACGGATACGATATAATTGCGATTACGGAGACATGGTTGCAGGGTGACCAAGGTTGGGAGCTGAATATCCAAGGATATTTGATATTTAGGAAGGACAGGCGAAAAGGAGGTGGGGTGGCCTTGTTAGTAAAGGATGAAATCAGAGCAATAGTGAGAAAGGATATTGGCTCAGAAAATCAAGATGTAGAATCAGTCTGGGTGGAGCTAAGAAGCACCAAGGGGCAGAAAACATTGGTGGGAGTTGTCTATAGGCCTCCAAACAGCAGTGGTAATGTAGGGGACGGCATCAAACAGGAAATTAGAGATGCATGTAACAAGGGTACTACAGTAATCATGGGTGACTTTAATCCACATATAGACTGGCCAAACCAAATTAGCAATAATACTGTGGACGATGAATTCCTGGAGTGTGTACGAGATGCATTTTTAGACCAATACGTTGAGGAGCCAACTAGGGAACAGGCTATCCTAGATTGGGTATTGTGCAATGAGAAGGGGTTAATTAATAATCTTGTTGTGCGTGGTCCTTTAGGGAAGAGTGACCATAACATGATAGAATTCTTCATTAAGATGGAAAGTGAAGTAGTCCAATCCGAAACTAGGGTCCTAAATCTAAACAAAGGAAACTACGAAGGTATGAGGAGTGAGTTGGCTATGATAGATTGGGGAGCTTCATTAAAAGGCATGATGGTGGATATGCAATGGCTAACATTTAAGGAACGAATGCATGAATTGCAACAGTTATACATTTCTTTTGGGCGCAAAAACACAAAAGGAAAAGTGGCCCAACCGTGGCTAACAAAAGAAATTAAGGATAGTATTAGATCCAAAGAGGAGTCATATAAAGTTGCCAGAAAAAGTAGCAAGCCTGAGGATTGGGAGCAGTTTTGAGTTCAGCAAAAAAGGACCAAGAGATTGATTAAGAGGGGAAAAATAGAGTATGAGAGTAAACTTGCAAGGAACATAAAAGCGGATTGTAAAAGCTTCTACAAGTATGTAAAAAGAAAAAGATTAGTGAAGACAAATGCAGGTCCCTTACAGTCAGAAGCGGGAGAATTTATAATAGGGAACAAGGAAATGGCAGAGCAATTAAACAAATACTTTGGTTCTGTCTTCACGTAAGAGGACACACATAACGTCCCAGAAATGCGAGGGAACCAAGGGTCCAGTGAGAAGGAGGAATTAAAGGAAATTAATATTAGTAAAAAAATAGTGCTGGAGAAATTAATGGGACTGAAAGGTGATAAATCCCCAGGGCCTGATAATCTGCATCCCAGAGTACTAAAAGAGGTAACCATGGAAATAGTGGATGCATTGGTTGTCATCTTCCAAAATTCTATAGATTATGGAACAGTTCCTGCAGATTGGAGGGTGGCAAATGTAACCCCACCATTTAAAAAAGAAGGGAGAGAAAAAACAGGGAACTACTAACATCAGTAGTAGGGAAAATGCTAGAGTCTATTATAAAGGATGTGATAACAGGACACTTAGAAAATATCAACGGGATTAGACAAAGTCAACATGGATTTATGAAAGGGAAATCGTGTTTGACAAACCTACTGGAGTTTTTTGAGGATGTAACTGGTAGAATAGATAAGGGAGAGCCAGTGGATGTGGTGTATTTGGATTTCCAGAAGTCCTTTGATAAAGTCCCACATAAGAGGTTAGTGTGCAAAATTAAAGCACATGGGATTGGGGGTAATATACATGCATGGATTGAAAATTGGTTAACAGAGAGTAGGAATAAATGGGTCTTTTTCGGGGTGGCAGGCAGTGACCGGTGGGGTACCGCAGGGATCAGTGCTTGGGCCCCAGCTATTCACAATATATATCAATGATTTGGATGAGGGAACCAAATGTAATATTTCCAAGTTTGCTGACGACACAAAATTAGGTGGGATTGTGAGTTATGAGGAGGATGCAAAGAGGCTTCAAGGCGATTTAGACAAGTTGAGTGAGTGGGCAAATACATGGCAGATGCAGTATAACGTGGATAAATGTGAAGTTATCCACTTTGGTAGGAAAAACAGAAAGGCAGAGTATTATTTAAATGGTGCTAGATTGGGAAATGCTGATGTACAAAGGGACCTGGGTGTCCTTGTACACCAGTCACTGAAAGCAAACATGCAGGTGCAGCAAGCAGTTAGGAAGGCAAATGGTATGTTGGCCTTCATTGCAAAAGGATTTGAGTACAGGAGCAAGGATGTCTTACTACAGTTGTACAGGGCCTTGGTGAGACCACACCTGGAGTACTGTGTGCAGTTTTGGTCTCCTTACCGAAGAAAGGATATACTTGCCACAGAGGGAGTGCAGTGAAAGTTCACCAGACTGATTCCTGGGATGGCAGGACTGTCGTATGAGGAGAGATTGGGTCGACTCGGCCTGTATTCACTAGAGTTTAGAAGAATGAGCGGGGATCTCATTGAAACGTATAAAATTCTGACAGGGCTAAACAGACTGGATGCAGGGAGGATGTTTCCCCTGGCTGAGGGGTCTAGAACGAGGGGTCACAGTCTCAGGATACTGGGTAGGACATTTAGGACTGAGATGAGGAGAAATTTCTTCACTCAGAGGGTGGTGAACCTGTGGAATTCTCTACCGCAGAAGGCTGTGGAGGCCAAGTCACTGAATATATTTAAGAAGGAGATAGATAGATTTCTAGACACAAAAGGCATCAAGGGGTATGGGGAGAGAGCGGGAATATGGTATTGAGATAGAGGATCAGCCATGATCATATTGAATGGCGGAGCAGGTTCGAATGGCATACTCCTGCTCCTATTTTTCTATGTTTTCTATGTTAGACTCTCGCTTGTCGTTCACGTCTTGTTGCATGTGGGCATGGACTGCTTCATTATCTAAGGAGTTGTGAATGGCACTGAGCACTGCAGTCATCAGTGAACATCCCCATTTCTGACCTTATGTTGGAGGGAAGGTCATTGATGAAGCAGCTGAAGATGGTTGGGCCTAGGACACTGCCCTGAGGAACTCCTGCAGCGATGTCCTGGGGCTATGATGATTGACCTTCAATCACCACAACCATCTTCCTTTGTGCTACGTATGACTCCAGCCAGTGAAGAGTTTTCCCCCCGAATCCCATTGACCTCAGTTTTATTAGGGCTCCTTGATGCCACACTCAGTCAAATGCTGCCTTGATGTCAAGGGCAGTCACTCTCACTTCTCCTGGAATTCAGCTCCTTTGTCCATGTTTTGGACCAAGGCTGTAATGAGGTCGGGAGCCGAGTGGTCTTGGCGGAACCCAAACTGGGCATCAGTGAGCAGGTTATTAATGAGTAAGTGCCGCTTGATAGCACTGTCGATGACACCTTCCATCACTTTGCTGATGATTGAGTGTAGACTGATGGGGCGGTAATTGGCTGGATTGGATTTGTCCTGCTTTTTGTGGACAGGACATACCTGGGCAGTTATTCCACATTGTCGGATAGATGCCAGTGTTATAGCTGTACTGGAACAGCTTGGCTAGAGGTGCGGCTTGTTCTGGAGCACAAGTCTTCAGCACAAGAGCCGGGATGTTGTCAGGGCCCATAGCCTTTGCTGTATCCAGTGCGCTCAGCCGTTGCTTGATACCACGTGGAGTAAATCGAATTGGCTGAAGACTGGCTTCTGTGATGGTGGGGACCTCAGGAGGAGGCCGATATGGATCATCCATTCGGCACTTCTGGCTGAAGATGGTTACAAACGCTTCAGCCTTGTCTTTTGCACTCCCATGCTGGGCTTCACCATCATTGAGGATGGGGATATTCATGGAGCCTCCTCCTTCTGTTAGTTGTTTAATGGTCCACCACCATTCACAACTGGATGTGGCAGGACTGCAGAGATTTGATCTGATCCGTTGATTGTGGGATCGCTTAGCCCTGTCTATAGCACGATGCTTCTGCTTTTTAGCATGCATGTAGTCCTGTGTTGCAGCTTCCCCAGGTTGCCACCTCATTTTTAGGTACACCTGGTGCTGCTCCTGGCATGCTCTTCTACACTCCTCATTGAACCAGGGTTGGTCTCCTGGCTTGATGGTAATGGTAGTGTGAGGGATGGGCCACAGCGCCTCATGGATGCCCAGTTTTGAGCTACTAGATCTGTTCTGAATCTATCCCATTTAGCACGGTGGTCTCCACAATGACTGCGGTGGTCACTGCTACCAATACTGTCATGGACAGATGCATCTGCAACAGGTAGATTGGTGAGGATGAGGTCAAGTAGGTTTTTCCCTCGTGTTGGTTCTCTCACCACCTGTCGCAGGCCCAGACTGGCAGCTATGTCCTTCAGGACTCGGCCAGCTCGGTCAGTAGTGGTGCTACCGAACCACTCTTGGTGATGGACATTGAAGTCCCCCACCCAGAGTACATTCTATGCCCTTGCTACTCTCAGTGCTTCTTCCAAGTGGTGTTCAACATGGCGGAGTACTGATTCATCAGCAGAGGGAGGGCGGTAGGTGGTAATCAGCAGGAGGTTTCCTTGCCCATGCTTGACCTGAAGCCATGAGACTTCATGGGGTCCGGAGTCAATGTTGAGGACTCCCAGGGCCACTCCCTCCTGACTGTATACCACTGTGCCACCACCCCTGGTGGGTCTGTCCTGCTGGTGGGACAGGACATACCCAGGGATGGTGATGGAGGAGTTTGGGACATTGGCTGAAAGGTATGATTCTGTGAGTATGACTATGTCAGGCTGTTGCTTGAATAGTCTGTGGGACAGCTCTCCCAATTTTGGCAAAAGTCCCCAGATGTTGGTGAAGAGGACTTTGCAGGGTTGACTGGGCTGGGTGTGCCATTGTCATGTCCGTAGCCGAGGTCGATGCCAGGTTGTCCGTCCGGTTTCATTTTTATTATTTTGTTTCGTAGCGGTTTGTTACAACTGAGTGGCTTGCTAGCCCATTTCAGAGGGCAGTTAAGAGTCAACCACATTGCTGTGGGTCTGGAGTCACATATAGGCCAGACCAGGAAAGGACGGCAAATTTCCTTCCCTAAAGGACATTAGTGAACCAGATGGGTTTTTACGACAATCCGGTAGTTTCATGGTTACCATTACTGATACTAGCTTTTTATTCCAGATTTATTTAATTAACTGATTTTAAATTCCCCAGCTGACGTGGTGGGATTTGAACTCACGTCTCTGGATCATTAGTCCAGGCCTCTGGACTACTGCAATTAGTACTAGTACAGTTATCGATTTACACACATTGGTCCTGTTATTGGAATCCTCAGATGACTAGTGCCACTTGTGTAGTAATAAAGCCAGTGATTAAATGTGACGGTGATGCGGATGTCCTTGCGGTCCCTCGCTCGGATGATGACGTAGTCCAGCAGATACCAGTGCTTGGAGCGAAGGTGCTGCCATGAAGCCTTGTACTTGTCTCTCTGCCGGAACAAGGTGTTGGTTATGAGCTGCAAACACTCTCTTCCTCAGGCGACCGAAGGCTGGAGTGGAGCTAATTTACAGAACAAACTGGAAACTGCTCAACCTCCGTCGCCTCCAGTCCAGATCCAAGGTCGTCCCTTCCTCTGTCGTCGAATTACAGTCTGCAGACGATGCTTGCATCTGCGCACACTCGGAGGTCGAACTCCAAACCATCGTTAACACCTTCACCGAAGCGTACGAGAGCATGGGCCTTACACTAAACAATCGTAAGACAAAGGTCCTCTACCAACCTGCCCCCGCCACACAGTACTGCCCCCCGATTATCAAAATCCATGACAAGGCCATGGCCAACGTGGACCACTTTCCATACCTCAGGAGCCTACTGTCAACAAGGGTAGACGTCGATGACAAAGTCCAACACCGCCTTCAGTGTGCCAGTGCAGCCTTCGGACGCCTGAGGAAGAGAGTGTTTGAAGACCAGGACCTCAAACCCGACACCAAGCTCATGGTCTACAGAGCAGTAGTAATACCCGCCCTCCTGTATGCCTCAGAGACATGGACCATGTACAGCAGGCACCTCAAAGCACTGGAGAGGTACCACCAACGCTGCCTCCGCAAGATCCCGCAAATGCATTGGCAGGATAGGCACACCAACGTCAGTGTTCTCACTCAGGCCAACATCCCCAGCATCGAAGCTTTGACCATGCTCAATCAACTCCGATGGACGGGTCACATTGTCCACATGCCTGATACGAGACTCCCAAAACAAGCGCTCTACTCGGAGCTCCGACATGGCAAGAGAGCCCCAGGTGGGCGGAGGAAACGCTTCAAGGACACCCTCAAAGCCTCCTTGAAAAAGTGCAACATCCCCACCGACACCTGGGAATCCCTGGCCCAAGACCGTACAAACTGGAGGAGAAGCATCTGGGAAGGCGCCGAATACCTCGAGTCTCTTCGCCGGGAGCAAGCGGAAGCCAAGCGCAAACAGCGGAAGGAGCGCACGTCAACCCAAGCACCCCACCCACCTGCCCCTTCAACCACCGTCTGCCCCACCCGTGACAGAGACTGTAGGTCACGCATTGGATTCATCAGTCACCTGAGAACTCACTTTTAATGTGGAAGCAAGTCATCTTCGGTTCCGAGGGACTGCCTAAGAAAAAAAGATGATTAAATGTGACTACGTTTATTTGCTCGCCGGCTAGTACATTTTTAAAGTCTCTGTGATTCATTAAGCATGATGCAAACACAAGATTTTAAGATATGGAATAGTGCTTGTAACCAATACAAGGTACCATTTTTAGGACAATTTAAATACATCCATATATTCAAGTCATTAAAATTAGTGGGCAGACTAGATGATTACCAAGTTAGATTGACAAAACCAACTTGTCACTAACATCAGAGCTTATTTTGGGAATTTTGTGCTCTTCAGATGAGGGATGGTAGTACTGGGTAATGAAGCATATTCCAGTTTGGGTATTCATGGCCATCATCAAGCACTCCTAGGTATTGCACAGTGAGATGCAGAGTGGAGGTCTCTTTACCTGGCTCCAAAAATAGTTCTGATGAAAGGTCACCGACCTGAAACGTTAACTCTGTTTCTCTCTCCACAGATGCTGCCTGACCTGCTGAGTGTTTTCCAGCATTTTCTGTTTTATGCCTCGGCTCCAACCTCATGAGTATATCCTACTGTACCAGTGTGACAACTTTCCAATTATTTCCTGACCATCCAGTGCCCTGAGAGTCAAATTCTAATGCCAACTGGGAATTGAATTGAGACTGCCCATGCTCATTTGATTAGAGTCCTAGAGCACACTTCACCCCATTAATCTGGATTGGATTTGAACTCTGGTTCAGGGGTGAAAGACAAGTGCTAACACGCCACCTCCCAATCCATACACTGTGATGGTGTTTTAGTGTGAGACTGCATCATTTTTGCAACGTTCATTGTAAAGTGTTACACTGAAGCACGCTACACCAGGATAAAGCCATTAATCACATTGGAGAAGAGATGTATCTGTCCAAACTGCACAGCCTGATTTATGCGCTTATTTTAATTAATACAACTTGTGAGTCTAAAGAGAATCTGTTCATTAATCAAATTAACTTTTACACTTCCCAAGAGATTAAAGCTTTCTAAGAAGTTATTTCTGACTTCCATTTATTTTTGTCCCATTTTCTTGATTCTCTCACCGATGCTATAGTATCAGCCTGGGCATGGATTCCTCTGAGTGTCAGTTGACAAAGTATGCTTTTGTGTGTGGGACTGTTCTAGCTGGACTGTCTAACTACCCACTTATGTTAAGCACTTCATGTTGCAATCCAGTAGAGCACTATCAACTTCATCCATTCAGGAAAAAATGACAAAATGATTGTGAAGAGTGAAATTCAAACTTGGACTCTTTTAGTGGCAGCCCAACACTACTGTTACAATGACTCAAGTATCACATGATCCATTTTAATTTATTTCCTCCCCTTCTCCCCCCCCCCCCCCCGGCAATATACACATTCTGCCCCCTTGTTTTGATGATTTTAAGATAGTAGGTAACAGTACTAATCTAGCTTGCTACCATTTATGTTTACAGGCCTGTGTTCAGTTCCAGCTCAGAACTGAGAAACAGATCATAACTTTCACCAGCTGTTGTGTTTCATGAGAGAAGTGTTTGCTTCTCTCAGATTTATCCTGCTGAATGGGCATCTATAAGAAAAAAAAGTTGAATAATTGTGAACTAAAAATGGCTGGAAGTGCCACCTATTACAAGAGTTGCTTTTCTGAAACTACAATGAGATTGTCCCATGACAAAGCATCAGAAAATGCTGAGTCATGCCCTTAACCTGTACTATATCTAACTGGTGATCACTTCGGAACAGCTAATACTTCTCTCACCTGGATATTGATTTCCTTCAATTATGTTGTGCTCTTGTAATTGAGAGCAGAGTTCTGATAGTCTTGGAAAATAATTGTGGGCTGACTGAGTGTAAATATTTTTTGACACCAGGTGATCGATAAGGATATCTTGTGTAAATTTGTGTACTGTTTATATTTATATCCATAATAAAATTCTTGACAGTTTTTAACCTAGGCTATGTAAAATAGTTCAGCTAGTAGGTGTGCACAGTAACTGGGACAATACTCGTACAGAGATTTGCTAAAATCTTTCTCTTTCTAACCTGGCAGCTATACAGAAAAGTATGTGACCCTAGATAAATATATGAATATGTACATTTTTTTCCCTGCCTTCCAACCCATAGCCACAATAAACTAAAGGAGTTGCCGGACGAACTCTGGAATTTAAGGAGCTTGAAAAGTCTGCATCTTTATCACAACGAATTAGAACGGATTCCGGAGGGTATAGGTCAACTTGTCCATTTGGAAGAGCTGGTATGTTGCTGAATTTATTGGAGGAGTTGCTAAGGATGTCTCAAATGGCTAAATGATAAAAAAATTTTTTTTAACAAAAGCACTAAATGTTAACCAATATTTTCCTTTGATATTGATAGACCGGGTCTACATTTCCTTCTACTTTATTTTACAATTGTGGTTTTCTTTTTACCTCAGTTGTTGAGCATTGTTGTCTTGTACTGTATGTAATATATATTGCAATAAATTTATGCCACTGTTTGGGATTGAAGTGGAAGGTTATCTTATACATAAGTAAGGAGTGGAGCGGAAGACCAACTTGAGTCTTGTATTTGCAAAGCTGTGACCACTCTCCAATTTTACTTTATCCAGCAAGATATTTGTTGCAATTTGAAGATTTCAAGAAATACTTCACAGGGGAGACTTACATAATTTGTAATTGTGACTTCTTACCTTGCTTTCTACCTTGCCTGAGACCTGTATCTTTCAGTATTTTTACCTTGTCAGTCCTATGACACATTGCTCCAGTAAATTTGCAGTGTTATAGTGATAGGCAAACTATTGTCTAGTTTAGGCCAGAAATAAGCATCAAAAACCATGTAGCAGGCCCTGGACTACCTGAGAGCAACATCTCAGGGAATCTGAAACAACAACAGAAAATGATGGAAATAGTCAGCAGGTCAGCCAAGATCTGTGGAGAGCACAGATGAGTTAACATTTCAGGTACAGCGTCCACGTCACAGGGGATTTACCAGTTACATATAAATACTGATGGAACTTCTGTGGAGTTGCTCATAGTGAACTAAATGATGCATAATGACAAGAGTGTTAAACCATATGATGTATATTGTATTCTCCTAAGGTGCAGCTGTATCATTTTTGAGGCAACGCAATCTAATTATTGTTGAGTAAACATAGGCTATGGTCAGAGTTTAATCGTTTGATCAGGGAAGTTTGGAGACTGGAATATGTTTGTTAGATTCAGGCTTGAGGTTTGAAGTGCAGGTCAGGAGCATATGGTATTTAAAGATTGTTTTGCATTTACAACGCAGTGTGATATCTGGAGTGCAACATCTGTGTGTGCTGACATATCATTTTTAATGTATTACGAGCTGATGATCTTGTCCCTTCTGTCAGTCTCACCACTCTGTTCTCCCACCCACTTCTGTCTGCTGCTCCCTCTGTTTTCCTCCTTCTCCACACCCTTTCCTGGTTTCTCATTTCCTGTCTCTTCAGCTTACCCCGTTTCTTATCCTCTTCCCCATCTCCCACTCTTCCCCCTTACCTCCCCTCCCCCTCTCTCCCTTCATCCTTCCCCATCTACACTCCCTCTGCCCTATCTCTCCCACCTTCTCCATTCTCTCCTAACCATTCAATACCACCTTTGCTGTCACTCATAACTTTCTTTTCCACCTCTCCCTCCTACCTGCTTCACTGTCTACCTCCTCCATTCTCTAGCCTTTTGTTATCCCTTCCTCCCTTCTGTCTCTCTCACTCGGCACCGAAACTCTTCCGACCTGAAACATTACTCTGTTTCTCTCTCCACAGATGCTGCCTGACCTGCTGAGTATTTCCAGCATTTTCTGTTTTTATTTTATCCACTACCAATCAGGAATTAAAAATCAACTGTGATTTAAAACATTGGAATATCTGTATTTAGCTTCATATAGTTTCCAATGGAAAAGGAACCCTCATCTTGGGCTACCGTAGGACAGTTGCTCTATGTCTACTTAGTGCTTCCCACCTTAATTTAAAAAAAATGAATGAGTGCTTAAAAATACTAAATAAATGAGCACAGTCTTAGAAATGATAGCAAGGAAACATGCATAGTAGCTGGATTTTCATACATATTTGTTTTTAGTGACCAAAGCTGTACCCCATCCTGAAAATGCTAGTTGCAAATCGGCTGTGTCAGTTGTTGGGATACTGATTCAGTTTTCTGTGTTTGACAGGATGTGTCCAACAATCAACTTTCAACAGTCCCAAGCACCCTCAGCGAGCTGTCAGGTCTACTGCGATTCAATCTGGCTAACAACAAACTGAAGAGTATACCCTCGGGCATTAGCAAAATGAGAAGTAAGACTGTTCGAAAATAAAAGACTAATGTGAAAAAATGATTTCCTATGTTTTCCATATTGAAGCTGCCTTATGATATTCTGATTTATGCTCGCTGGTGCAAATTTAACCAAACATTACTAAGATTAGTTTCACCATCAAGAAAAAAAGTGATTTTTCTTTTCTTGAATGGATATAATGCTGATATCGCCACAGTGCATTGGAGCTTCGTCACACTGTCCAATTGAGAGGGGGAACTGAGTTAGTTGAAATAATGGTGTGTTAGAACTCTGCTTGGAGTTCAAGACACTTTTAAATGAAATTCCCCCTTTTTTTTTAACCCAGATTTGAGTGTCATAGTTCCGAACATGTTTCTGAGATGGGAAAGGAAACTCTCCTAAGAATTATTCAGAGTTTCCTAACAGAACCGAGGAGTGCCATTGAATGCATCCTTAGATATCAATTCAGTGTCCATAAACCTCACTGTCTAGAGCTTGCTAGAAAAAGGTATATTATGAATCTTGGGGGTGGGGAGAAGAGACGGGAAGTAAGAGGCATGAATACAGCAATTAAGTTGAAAAGGTTCTGATTGCATTATCTATCGGAACAGCATCTGGATCCTTTTATATAAGTTTTGTAGTATGAAATAAACCACGTAGATTAATTTGCTTTATAATTTATCTTATTTTATTTAGGCTTAAAATTGTTGGATGCAACTCATAATGAACTGGAATGTGTCCCTCCAGAATTAGCGAAGATGGTATCATTAGAGCAACTTTACTTGAGGCATAACAGACTTCACCACCTACCAGAGTTTCCATCCTGTAAATATCTGAAGGTACTTTGAGAATACCAAGAAAATGTTATCAATACTAACCAACACCTGCTCTTTAAAAAAAAAAATAATAATAATTTCTGGATAGCTAGTTAGAGAGGGTGTGTGTCGGGGTGTTACCTGTACACTTCTAGACATGTTTCAGTCTTCTGTTACTTTTGTGTTTTAAGATTTCTAGTTAGAGGCAGCCTTGGAGGAGATGTTTTGTGTGAACCCCACAAATTAATATGATGTCATGAAGTTCTCTGCTACTGCTATTAATGAGAACAATGGGGTGTAGCTAGTGATCCCTATCTGTAATACCTCTGAAGTGGAATTTTATTACGTCACAGCAGGAATTCTGTATATAAAAAAATAAAAATAAGAAAAAAGTCTTCTCTGAAGCTGTCTGTAGCTATCGTTCTAAAACATAAAAACTGAGCTTGGACATCTGACGTACATAAGGCTGCTTTCCTTTATTGCATTTACGGTAAAGTGGCAATTAAGTAGAATACAGTTTACACGTGTTGAGATGTTCATCTGCATTTGGCCCAGCTACAGAAATTGGTTAAATCTTCATGCAAGTCCTGATTGATGTGGAATTCACAGGTTTGGACAATGGGCAAGTGTGCAATTACATTGTCTAAATATAAAGAAATTGTTCACTGCTCTTTTGTATTCTTGAATTGCGTATTTATTTTCTTGGTTTGTGGGCTGTAACTGTTATCGATGGTAGCCGTATTAAGTTGGGGTTTATTCTTCCAGCTTTCCCCCATCTGGCCTGAAATAGTTGGCAGCATTTGACCGATTTCAACTATTGAGCTCAAATCCAGTATCCCGCAGCTCTGCTTCTCTCTCTCTCGCCTTTTCTCTCTCTCTCTCTCTCTCTCTCTCTCTCTCTCTCGCCCTCTCTCTCTCTCTCTCTCTCGCCTTCTCTCTCTCTCTCTCTCTCTCTCTCTCTCTCTCTCTCTCTCTCTCTCACCCTCTCGCCCTCTCTCTCTCTCTCTCTCTCGCCTTCTCTCTCTCTTGCTTGTTCTCTCACTCTCTCTCTTTAGCTTGCTCTCTTGCCCGCGCGTTCTCTTGCGCTCTCTCTCTCTCTCTCTCTCTCTCTCTCTCTCTCTCTCTCTCTCTCTCTCTCTCTCCTTCCGGGTGTGAGGTAGTATGGCATGGAAGGGAGCTTCTGAGGGCTGTGGTTCAAGTTTTCCATTGGAGGATTGGGAAAAATGTGGCTTGTAGGTTTTGGTAGGTTCCTTCATATGTCCTACTGCTTAACTCCATCTGGTTCAATTTATATAGAGTAGATATCTATCAATTTATACAGAGGAGATATCAAATGGTATTCTGTTGAGTACAGTATTTATCCCACAAGCAAGTGCCAAAGACAGAAATGTGTTGCCGGACCCTGCTTAAGATTGTGATAAACCCTATATTCAACAGAATATCCTAGAGTATCTTACTAAGGCCACCAGAAGATTTTATTACTGTATTAATTGTATTTTAGTCTGGACTAATATAAACCAGGAAGCTCTGCTTGTCCACTAGCTTGAAAACCCTGTTATTGGAAGAACTTTGAAATGCTTTCAAAGGCACATTTTAATAATTTTTATTAAAGTTATTTTAACTTTCTTATTCCCTGATTTTATTTTTGATGCGCTAACATTCAGAAGGTAAATTTTATCGAGGAACCAACTAGAGATCAGGCCATCTTAGACTGGGTATTATGGAATGAGAAAGGATTAATTAGCAATCTTGTTGTGCGAGGTCCCTTGGGGAGGAGCGATCATAATATGATAGAATTCTTCATTAAAATGGAGAGTGAAGTAGTTGACTCAGAGACTAGGGTCCTGAATTTAAATAAAGGAAACTACGATGGTATGAGGCATGGGTTGGCTAGGATGGATTGGGGAACGTTACTTAAAGGGTTGACGGTGGATAGGCAATGGCAAACATTTAAAGATCGCATGGATGAACTACAGAATTTGTTCATCCCTGTTTGGTATAAAAATAAAACAAAAAAGGTGACTCAACCGTGGCTAATAAGGGAAATTAGGGATAGCATAAGATCCAAGGAGAGGACATATAATTTGGCCAGAAAAAGCAGCAAACCTGAGGATTGGGAGCAGTTTAGGACTCAGCAAAGGAGGACAAAGGGATTAATTAAGAGGGGGAAAATAGATTATGAGAGTAAGCTTGCAGGGAACATAAAAACTGACTGTAAAAGCTTCTATAGATATGTGAAGAGAAAAGATTGGTGAAGTCAAGTGTAGGTCCCTTGCAGTCAGAATCAGGGGAATTTATAATGGGGAACAAAGAAATGGCAGACCAATTAAATACATACTTTGGTTCTGTCTTCACAAAGGAGGACACAAATAACCTCCCAGAGATGTCGGGGAACATAGGGTCTAATGAGAGGGAGGAATTGAATGAAATCAGTATTTGTAGGGAAATGGTGTTAGGGAAATTGACGGGATTGAAGGCCGATAAATCCCCAGGGCCTGATAATCTACATCCTAGGGTACTTAAGGAAGTGGCCCCAGAAATAGTAGATGCATTGCTGGTCATCTTCCAAAATTCTATAGACTCTGGAACAGTTCCCATGGATTGGAGGATAGCTAATGTAACCCCACTATTTAAAAAAGGTGGTAGAGAGAAAACGGGGAATTATAGTCTGACATCGGTAGTGGGCAAAATGCTAGAGTCCATTAGAAAAGATGTAATAGCAGAGCACTTGGAAAACAGTGACAGGATCGGACAAAGTCAACATGGATTTACAAAAGGTAAATCATGCTTGACTAATCTACTGGAATTTTTTGAGGATGTAACTGGTAGAATAGATAAGGGAGAACCAGTGGATGTGGTGTATTTGGACTTTCAGAAGGCTTTCGATAAGGTCCCGCATAAGAGATTAGCGTGCAAAGTTAAAGCACACGGGATTGGGGGTAAGGTACTGTCTTGGATAGAGAACTGGTTGGCAGACAGGAAGCAAAGAGTTGGAATAAACGGGTCTTTTTCCGAGTGGCAGGCAGTGACTAGTGGGGTACCGCAGGGATCGGTGCTAGGACCCCAGCTATTCACAATATATATAAATGATCTAGACGAGGGAACTAGATGTAATATCTCCAAGTTTGCAGACGACACAAAGCTGGGTGGGCGTGTGTGCTGTGAGGAGGATGCAGAGAAACTCCAGTATGATTTGGACAGGTTGGGTGATTGGGAGGATGCATGGCAAATGCAGTATAATGTGGATAAATGCGAGGTTATCCACTTCGGTGGCAAAAACAGGAAGACAGATTATTATCTGAACGGCAATAGATTGGGAAAAGTGGAAGTGCAACGAGACCTGGGTGTCCTTGTGCACCAGTCGCTGAAGGTAAGCATGCAGGTGCAGCAGGCGGTTAAGAAGGCAAATGGTATGTTGGCCTTCATAGCGAGAGGATTCGAGTACAGGAGCAAGGATGTCTTGCTGCAGTTGTACAGGGCCTTGGTGAGACCACACCTTGAGTATTGTGTGCAGTTTTGGTCACCTTATCTGAGGAAGGATGTTCTTGCCATGGAGAGAGTGCAGCGAAGTTTCGCCAGACTGATACCTGGGATGGCAGGAATGACATATGAAGAGAGATTGGGTCGATTAGGCTTATATTCGCTAGAGTTTAGAAGAATGAGAGTGGATCTCATTGAAACTTATAAAATTCTAACAGGACTAGACAGACTAGATGCAGGAAGGATGTTCCCGATGGCGGGGGAGTCCAGAACCAGGGGTCACTGTCTAAGGATAAGGGGTAAGCCATTTAGGACTGAGATGAGGAGGAATTTCTTCATCCAGAGAGTGGTGAACCTGTGGAATTCTCTACCACAGAAGGCAGTTGAGGCCAATTCATTAAATATATTCAAGAAGGAGTTAGATATATTTCTTAAGGCTAAAGGGATCAAGGGATATGGGGAGAAAGCAGGGACAGGGTACTGAATTTGGATGATCAGCCATGATCTCATTGAATGGCGGAACAGGCTCGAGGGGCCGAATGGCCTACTCCTGCTCCTATCTTCTATGTTTCTATCAGTGCCACTTACATAGAATCACACAGAAATTACAACGTGGATTCAGATTATTCAGCCCAACTAGTTTGTGTTGCTGTTTTTTTCCACGAGCAGTATTCCTAATCCCATGTGACCATCCGGCACCCATATCTCTTTCTTAGTCTTTTCTTCAACCACCTATCTGACTTGTTCTTAATGGTCTCTGTTTCATTCTCTAACTCCAGTAGTGCATTCCACAACCTTACAACCCTCTGTGTATAAAACAAATCTCCTGCGTGGTCCTAAATCTCTTGCATTTAATATATGGAGTGACTGCTACCGACGAACCGGAAGCTGCACAGAAGCGCTCTGCATATACATCTGTGGTGGTTTAAGTATGAATGTATAATAATATAGCTTAAAAATAGCCCAACCATAAGTGAAGGAGAGAAGGTGAATGCAGTTTAGATTTAGCTACTTTACACAGTGATGTGAATTGTAACTGCTGTGACTGTACATTGAGACAGTGGGGGTAACATAGAACATAGAACAGTACAGGCCCTTCGGCCCTCGATGTTGTGCCGAGCATTGTCCGAAACCAAGATCAAGCTATCCCACTCCCTATCATTCTGGTGTGCTCCATGTGCTTATCCAATAACCGCTTGAAAGTTCCTAAAGTGTCCGACTCCACTATCCCAGCAGGCAGTCCATTCCACACCCCAACCACTCTCTGAGTAAAGAATCTACCTCGGACATCCCTTCTATATCTCCCCCCATGCACCTTATAGTTATGCCCCCTTGTAACAGCTACATCCACCCGAGGAAATAGTCTCTGAACATCCACTCTATCTATCCCCCTCATCATCTTATAAACCTCTATTAAGTCGCCTCTCATCCTCCTCCGCTCTAAAGAGAAAAGCCCTAGCTCCCTCAATCTTTCCTCATAAGACCTCCCCCCCAAACCAGGCAGCATCCTGGTAAATCTCCTTTGCACTCTTTCCAATGCTTCCACGTCCTTCCTATAGTGAGGTGACCAGAACTGCACACAATATTCCAAATGTGGTCTCACCAAGGTCCTGTACAGTTGCAGCATAACCTCACGGTTCTTAAACTCAAACCCCTTGTTAATAAACGCTAACACACTATAGGCCTTCTTTACTGCTCTATCCACTTGAGTGGCAACCTTCAGAGATCTGTGGATATGAACCCCCAGATCCCTCTGTTCCTCCACGTTCCTCAGAACCCTGCCGTTGACCCTGTAATCCTTATTCAAATTTGCCCTACCAAAATGAATCACCTCGCACTTATCAGGGTTAAATTCCATCTGCCATTTTTCGGCCCAGCTCTGCATCCTATCAATGTCTCTTTGCAGCCTACAACAGCCCTCCACCTCATCCACTACTCCACCAATCTTGGTGTCATCAGCAAATTTACTGATCCACCCTTCAGTCCCCTCCTCCAAGTCATTGATAAAAATCACAAACAGCAGAGGACCCAGCACCGACCCCTGTGGCACACCGCTGGTAACTGGTCTCCAGTCCGAAAATTTTCCATCCACCACCACCCTCTGCCTTCTATGAGATAGCCAGTTACTTATCCAATCGACCAAATTTCCCTCTATCCCACAACTCCTTACTTTCTTCATGAGCCGACCATGGGGAACCTTATCAAACGCCTTACTAAAATCCATGTATACGACATCAACTGCTCTACCTTCATCTACACACTTAGTTACCTCCTCAAAGAATTCAATCAAATTTGTTAGGCAAGACTTACCCTTCACGAATCCGTGTTGACTATCCCGGATTAAGTTGCATCTTTCCAAATGGTCATAAATCCTATTCCTCAGGACCTTTTCCATTATCTTACCAACCACCGAAGTAAGACTAACCGGCCTATAATTACCAGGGTCATTCCTATTTCCTTTCTTGAAGAGAGGAACAACATTCGCCACTCTCCAGTCCTCTGGCGCCATCCCCGTGGACAGTGAGGACCCAAAGATCAAAGCCAAAGGCTCTGCAATCTCCTCCCTTGCCTCCCAAAGAATCCTAGGATATATCCCATCTGGCCCAGGGGACTTATCGACCCTCAGGTTCTTCAAAATTGCTAAAACATCTTCCCTCAGAACATCTACCTCCTCCAGCCTATCCACCTTTATCACACTCTCATCCTCAAAAACATGGCCCCTCTCCTCGGTGAACATTGACGAAAAGTATTCATTCATCACCTCTCCTATCTCTTCTGACTCCATGCACAAGTTCCCACTACTGTCCTTGACCAGCCCTACCCTCACCCTGGTCATTCTTTTATTTCTCACATAAGAGTAAAAAGCCTTGGGGTTTTCCTTGATCCGACCCGCCAAGGACTTCTCATGCCCCCTCCTAGCTCTCCTAAGCTCTTTTTTTTAGCTCATTCCTTGCTACCTTGTACCCCTCAATCGACCCAACTGAACGTTGTTTTCTCATCCTTACATACGCTTCCTTTTTCCTCTTGACTAGACATTCAACCTCTTTTGTGAACCATGGTTCTCTCACTCGGCCATTTCCTCCCTGCCTGACAGGGACATACCTATCAAGGACACGCAGTAATTGCTCCATGAAAAAGCTCCACTTTTCGTTTGTGCCTTTCCCTGATAGTTTCTGTTCCCATCTTATGCTCCCTAATTCTTGCCTAATCGCATCATAATTACCCCTCCCCCAATTATAAACCCTGCCCTGGGGGTGTATAGCATTGGCAAATTGGAGAAGCTGGGTAGCTTTTGGTAAAAGAAGCAATTTGAGAGATGCAAGAAAATACAGTATTTTTAACTTTGGGACTGGCTAGAAGAACCACAATGGTCTTTCTGATTGTGTACATTCTACGTTCCTAAATGTTGTGGTTGCAATAGTAAATAGTGTTGCATTGGTGGGATGTAGCATTCTTCCCCCCCCCCCCCCCCACCACATTCCATTATTATGGATATTATAGAATTTTTGTATATATTAGCCCGGAATTTGCGGTCAGCAGCGAAGCCAAGGCATTCGCTGCTGGCCCCTGAAGTAAGCTCCGCACAAGGATCTCGCAATCCCTGTGTCGAGAACTTTGGGTTTTCTGACTTTGAATTCAATTCAACAGAACTCAATGGAAATGCCCTTGTTTGAACTGCAGTGACGTCAACAGGCTGTCTAAGCAGCCAATCAAAAGGCAGAATTCTCACACAGTGAACAAGGAAGTGAGTAAGCCCTTAAAATTCAAACTTTTTAAAATAGGTAACGAGAGCAAATGAAAGATTGGGATTCTCACATGAGGAAAAGGCAAACCTAAAATGAAGATGCACAAACGTAATTAAAATTTTTTGATAAGTTTCTTAAAAATTGTAATTTTTATTAAAATGGTCAAATTTCACACTCCACAAAATTAAAATTAGTTTTCCAGGCCCTGAACCTCTGTTTAGCAGTCAATACACTGTTAAAACCCCAGTTGCGCCTAATTCCTTTGGGTCTAACTTTTAGTGGGGAATTTAACAGCATACTTGGCAGAAGAGCCAAAGTTTTTGTCAGTTTCAATGATTTATGAGATTTCACTGATTGCCGGCTCTGGGGGGTGGGGTGTAAGGGACACAGCGCAACCAGTTTCGGAGCTGCCATTGACAGACTGCAACTTCGGGATTTCCGTATGCACTTGTGTATGCGCCAAATCCCGAAGTTGCGGTTAGTTTCAAAGGTGGTATGATGGCGTCAGTTCGTCGTCATACCAACCGCAAATTCAGGGCCAATGTAATTGGTCAGTTTGAACAATTGTGCTTTTTGAAAGATTTCTCAACTCAGTTTAACAAGTCTTGCGAGGGGGACAATTTAGCCTTTTACGATCAATTTTAAGTACCTTTTATTGGAACTGCAAGCTATATTTGAAGAATGTAATCGGAAAAGGGAATGTTGTGTCTCAAAAATCTTCAAATGCTGCAGCTCGTGATTTATACTCTACCCTATGTCCACCTGTAGAAAAGACATACACATCAATGCGGTGGATAAAATGTGATGATATAACTGAATAGAAATGTCTTGCCCAGTCTGTATTGCTTGCAATTTTATAAATTAGTTTAACAATTGTACTACTACCCCCTGTACTGCACTTCAGGAACTACATGTCGGAAATAACCAGATTGAGTATTTGGGATCAGAGCACCTGAAATATTTAAGTGCCATCAGTGTACTGGAGCTTCGCGACAACAAATTGAAATCGCTGCCAGATGAAATTCTTCTTCTTCAAGGCCTAGAACGACTTGACCTCACAAATAATGACATTAGCAGGTACATGTAGAAGTGCTAGTAATTCTTTATAATGATGCCCATTGTTAAAAATGTAATTTATTTTCATCTACTTCAATCCCAAATAATGCAGAAGCTTCCAATTAGGATATAGAAATGTGTGTATTGTTTAAGAAGCAATGTGCCACTTGATGCATCATGCCTTGTCATAAAGTAGTAGGGTATAGGTTTGTAACTGTTATTCACAATGCAACTGAGAGTTGCTAGATGCTAGCTGTACCTCCCCAAAAGGAAAAATCTGAGGCAAACTACACTAGGCTATTGTTGTGCAGTTCCTAGTGCTAGGTCAGGAGCTTCATTAGTGGCAGCATAACTGCTCAAGCTCTCTGCAGGGGAATGTTTCAAAATTCAAAGAGCAGAAATGAAGATTGTGGGCTGTATTGAATTAGTGCTCTGTGTTGTCACCTTTGGCATTTGGGTTTGAAGGTAGCCCAGTTACAAGGATCCCACATTAAATCAGGTCATGTAATATCAACTCGGCTCATAGCATATATTGGTTCACCACATAAAATTGACACTAATGTGTCTCGAATTGTCATAATATTTACAACCTCATTCAGAGGTTATAAAAAAAAACCTGGTGTGAGAAATGGAAAATCAGTATATAGGGCCAGGAATAAATCATAAGAAGTAAGAGCACGAGTAGGCCATACGGCCCCTCGAGCCTGCTCCGCCATTCAATAAGATCATTTGACTTATTGAGCCTGCTGTGCCATTTTTGTAACCATCACAACTCTTTTAAAATCCTAATTCACTGACATTTCTCCATATCTTATTACCCTTACTTACCACGTAAGTATCAATCTCCCTTAACACCCCAGTTGGCTTTGCTTCTGTTGCTTTCTGGGGCAATGTGTTCCGTATTCTCTCAATCCTTTGTGTGAAGGACTTCTTCCTGGATTCACTTTTAATCAGCTTAACTTGAATTCTAAGATTATGTCCCCATGTTCTGGAATCCCCAATTGGCTTTTTCCATCGGATCACCCCTTGACCACCTCATCTACAGGGTATATAATTTAAGTGTACCCAGTATTTCCTCATTCCACATGTCATCTTGGCAAATTAATGTAAACTATCCTTACAAAAATATCCTTACAAAGGTCGGGTGGCCAATATTCCACTTGAAGTCTGATCAGAGGCCTGTATAATTTCAGTAGGTTTTCCTTGCTTAAAAAATGTGGTGAAGCCCAGTCTCCAATTGGCATTTTTGATCACTTTTTGAAATTGAGCTAGCTTTTAATGACTTGTGTACCTAGACTGCGAAATCCATTGAAATGCATTGATAACCCTATTAGGGTACCACCTGCAGGCACACCGTGGATAGCAGCTAAATCTAATGAAAAAATGTCATAAAGCTGAGGAAATGCATTTTGAAATTAAATCTGTGATCCACCTACCATTTTTAATACATTATAAATGTCTCTCATGGCTGACCTCCCATTTTTCAACTCCATAAACTTAACCTCATCCAAAACTCTGCTGCCTGAAGCCTAACTCGCACCAGTCCCATTCATCCATCAACCCTGAGCTCGCTGACCTACATTGGCTCCAATGTTCCCGTTAAGCCGCGGGGCCACACAGCGCTATGGAGGTCCTGCACAGGCCGTTCACTGGCTTTTCAATAGAAATAACCACACATGCACAGAAATTTGAATTTCCGTTAATGGGGCTGTGCACCCAAAAAAAAATTGAAGCGAGCATTGATTGGCCAGTGATGTCTCAATTTTAAAATTCGCATCCTCGTGTTCAAATCCCTCCATGACCTCGCTCCTCCCTATCTCTAACCTCGAGCCCTACGAGAACTCTGCGTTCCTCCAGCTCTGCTCTCTTGTGCATCCCTCACTTCCTTCGCCCCACCATTGGCAGCTGTGCCTTCAGTCATCTAGGCCCTAAGGTCAGGAGGTCCCTCCCTAAACCGCCCTGCCTCTTCACCTCTCTCTCCTCCTTTAAGCTGCTTCTTAAAACCTACCTCTTCAACCAAGATTTTGGTCACCTGTCCTAATGTCTCCTTCTTTGGTTCGATGTAAATTTTTGTCTGTTTACGCTCCTGTGAAGTGTCTTGGGACATTTTACTACGTCAAAGGTGCTATGTAAATGCAAGTTGTTGCTGTATAAAGCTGGCACACCAGCAGCAGCACTTTGGGGTACACCACTCATCACTGCCTGCCAATCTAAGAATGTCCCTTTTATCTGAACTCTGCTTCTTACCTCTCGATCAATTTATTATCCAACAACAACAACTTGTATTTATATAGTGCCTTTAACGTAGTAAAACATCCCAAGGCGCTTCACAGGAGTATTATAAGACAAAAAAATTGATACTGAGCCACATAAGGGGAAATTAGGGGGGGTGGGGGGGTGGCTGGAGGAGATTACAGAGATAGGGAGGGGCGAGGCCATGGAGGGATTTGAAAACAAGGATGAGAATTTTGAAATTGAGGCGTTGTTTAACCAGGAGCCAATGTAGGTCAGCGATATCATTAATGTGAGTAATTCAATTTTCTACTATGCTCTAAATATTAACAGATTTCAATGTGGTAGTATATTTCAAATAATAGATTTTACAAAGTTGAAATTCAACCTGTAATCTTTTTTTCTATCCTAAAATCATGCTGAGTTCCTTAACGCTACACTGCTAGCTCTGATTCCATGTACTTCAATTTTATCTAGTAATCACTTGTGTGGAACGTTATCAAATGCATTCTGAAAATCTACGTGTATGACATTTGTTCATCCTGCTCTATCCGCTAGCTCGCTGATTCTGTTGCAGTTCTTTTAGTTAGGCATGACCTACCTTTCACAAAATCTTGCTGATTCTCCAGGTGCTCAGTCACTTTGTCGCCACTGATGGATTCAATCAGTTTTTCCACTGCATACATTAAACACATGGGCCAGTTTGTCTCTTTCTTCTTTTTTGCAGAAAGATGTAACTTTCAGTCTTGTTCAATCCCCAAATTTGCTGAATTTTGAAAGATTTTAACTAATGATCCCCATTTTCCTTATGTATATTTATTTTAATATCCTTTAATGTCTGCTTCTGGAGATTTGTCCAGTTACAATCCCATTGCTTTATCCATGACAATTTATCTGTTTATACTAATCCCTGTAAACTACGTTCTAGTCTTCCCTGTACCTCTAGTACTCCTACTCCTCCATTCTGAAGAATCAGGTAGAATATTCATTTAACATTTCTACTATGTCCTTATCCTCTTAATGTGATACCTAAATCTGTTAATGAAACCAGTTTGTCCTTTACCACTTTTTTCTTTGTATGTATAAAAGCTTTTCCTTTTTTTCTTGATCCTTGTTGTGTTTGATAATCCTCCCATGACTGTAACAGTAGTTTCGGATCAAGCAACTGCGATCAACTTCTTTACATTTGTGCAAAAGAACCATAAAAAACTATTCTAAGTGTGCAACATAAGTTTCCATAAAATCTCTTGTCCTTTCACTAAATCCTCTTTGTGACTTACTCACAGCTTGCCTTATGCGCTAGGAAATCTTCCAAATTTGAAATCTTTGTTGCTGGAGGGTAATCCACTGCGTGCTATTCGCAGGGATATTATTAACGTGAGTAATTCAATTTTCTACTATGCTTTAAATATTAACAGATTTCAATGTGGTAGTATATTTGATTTGATATAGATTTTACAAAGTTGAAATTCGGCCTGTAATCTTTTCTCCATCTTAAATTCATGTTGAGTTCTTTAACTCTACCATGAAGAGACAATCATTCCCAGAAGACACTTCTGCATCTCTTAGTGGCTAGTTGTGATACAGCATTGTTGAGGCCTGGGAACAGATTCCCTCAGCTCCAGTTGATAAATGGCACAGGAAGACCAAGGAAGGAGAGAAAAGCGTCTTTTTAAAAAAAAAACGCAGTCTTGCCTTCAACAAAACTAAAAGTAATCATAAATAATGCTTCTGCTACTCCATTTTGATGGATGTTGTGTTCTGAGCAGAATGTCTCACCTCATGTCTGTACATGTGCAGGAGTGCTTAGGAAAATGGTTTTCAGTAAAAATCCATCACACAAGCTGTTTTTTGGCTATTTTCAGAGCCATTTTTTATGTAGTGACATAAATTTGACACAGATACCACCCAGTGACCGTCAAATAACTAACATCATTCCAATCTTTTATAAATATTTTATGGATGAAATTTAACGCAGAAAAGTGCGAAGTGATACATTTTGGTAGGGAGAACGAGGAGAGGCAATATAAACTAAAGGGTACAATCGTAAAGCGGGTGCATGAACGGAGAGACCTGGGGGTATATGTGCACAAATCGTTGAAGGTGGCAGGGCAGGTTGAGAAAGCGGTTAAAAAGCATACAGAATCCTGGGCTTTATAAATAGAGGCATAGAGTACAAAAGCAAGGAAGTCATGATGAACCTTTATAAAACACTGGTTCGGCCTCAACTGGAGTATTGTGTCCAATTCTGGGCACCACACTTTAGGAAGGATGTGAAGGCCTTTGAGAGGAGGCAGAAAAAATTTATGAGAATGATTCCAGGGATGAGGGACTTCAGTTATGTGGATAGACTAGAGAAGCTGGGGTTGTTCTCTTTAGAGCAGAGAAGATTGAGAGGAGATTTGATTGAGGTGTTCAAAATCATGAAGGGCCTAGATAGAGAGAAACTGTTCCCATTGGTGGAAGGGTCGAGAACCAGAGGACACAGCTTTAAGATGATTGGCAAAAGAACCAAAGGCGACATGAGGAAAACTTTTTTATGCAGCGAGTGGTTAGGATTTGGAATGCACGCCTGAAAGGGTGGTGGAGGCCGACCCAATCGTGGCTTTCAAAAGGGAATTGGATAAGTACCTGAAAGAAAAAATATGGGGAAAGGGCGGTGAGTGGGACTAGTTGAAGTGCTTTTGCAGAGAGCTGTCACGGGCTCGACGGGCCGAATGACCTCCTTCTGTGCTGTAACCATTCTATGATTCTATGTTCCTGGAGATAGGGCTGTTAACTTGCATGAAAAGTACTTGAGTCTATCATAAATTGATCAACTTAAGGCAAGTTGAAATAAACTTATGGAGGGCAAGTGGTGCACAGCCTTTGCTGAAATTGTTTGAGGATATCTCGGCTTTCAGAAAACATTTGATTGATGTCCTCACAGCCGTCAGTCAGCAGCTAAAGCAAAAACTGCTTTTGGGCTTGGCTGTCATACTTGCCCATGGCCAAATAGCTTGCTGTGACTTAATATCTAGGCTTGCATTAAGAGTAGCTGCTTGGTTGATATATTAGAGTGCTGCTGGGATCCTTGGAATTGCAACCCAGCATAGCCACCACCTACAGGTAAATGAAATGGGGAAGAGAACGATCTCTGAAACTTACTAATCAGTGACTGAAAATGTTTCAGAAAAGAAATGATTAGAATTCAGCGTAACGGACTTTTATTATGTTTGTGAAAGAAACTATTCCAAACTATATGGTTATGTTGTAATCCTTAGACTTGTTGTTTCATGGCTACTTAATTCAGATATTAATGTAGAGTTTCCTAAATGCAGATAGGGGCATTGATGGGATGGAGAAAGCACGGAGAGAAAATTGTAAACTTTAAAGCACAAGTGCATTTTCTTTGGCTTTTGAAGCACTAAGCAGGTTCATACCCCACATTTCACAAGCAGTGCCTTGTTTACTTTTCTAATTCAGAATTGCATCCAGCAAGAACCAAAGACTGTAAAAAAAAAAAAATGGGAAATATATAAAGTCACTAGCAGGATTAGAGTTCTGGATTTCAGATTGTTATACAGCTTTTGAGGATGCTATTGTCAAAAAGATGTGGCAGTATTGTTAAGACCATTGTGCAATGTGGACTATTATTAGTGATGGAATTTAATAAGAACATACAAGCTTAGTATAAAGAATAAGTGCAGTTAAAGGGGAAGGAAATTCCAGGCATTGAAGTTGTAGATTTTTTAAAGATCTTTTACCCCAGTTATTTTCTTTCTATTCCTGGCCTACTAGCATCTGAAAGGGGGTAGCATGCTCCCAGGCCTCTGCTTATACTACTGTGAAATGGATCAGTACGTGGATCACCCAATAATATTCAACCATGCCATTTCATTCATTGACATAGCACACATGGTACTCCTCTAGGCTGCACAGGTGCTATTAATGTTCTGTGCTTACCATGAAAAAAATCCACAATTTAAGAACTCCCCATTAGTCATGATGCTGTTTTGTCCGAATCACCAACTCAGAGTACAGGAAACTCATTGGTATCCGGCACCTACGGGACCGGGATGGTGCCGGTTGATTAAAAATTCCAGATAACGGAGAGGGTTATCTACCGAGGCTATTTTTAACAAACAAAGAGTCAGACTCCTGTTATTGAGGTGTTCGGACTTCCGACAGCGCCAAGAAGCCGAGTAGTGGCAGTTTGGAGAACTACCCCCACTGACTAACTCGGCCACCGCGGGAGAGTCGGACTCAGACTCGGCAACATTTCCGGTTATTGAGGTGTTTTCGGAGTATGAATTTTGCCGGTTAATAGAGAATTCCGGATATTTAGGTGCCGTTTAAACGAGAGTTTCCTGTAGTTTGTTTTCAAACTGACTAATTCATCTTACACATAGTGCTGGCCGAGTTTAGCTATATTTGCCAGTTACAGCTAGTATTAAACACTGACTTCATCCAAATTATTTTAGAAGTTGATCTTTGTGCAATCTTTTTTTCTCAGAGAAACTCAGGAGCTTCTTAATTGATCTTTGTAAACTTTGTTTTTCAGAGAGGAACTCAAGAACTTCTCAAGTACTTGAGAAGTAGAATAGAAGGTACAAACCAACTTGTATTTTGCTTAAATGGCTATTTAAGTGACATTCTAGTATAAATTTATTGAAAACTAATACATTTTGCTGGGATTGTAGCGTAAGAATTTTGACATATTTAAGCTATGTTGAATTTTGTACAATAATTTGTTTTCTGGCTATCTATTGACTAAATAAGCTTCCCTTATGGTGTTTGAACACACTAACCTTCAACAAAAGGTTAAAAATTAGAAATGCCCTCAGGAATACAATGGTAACATAGAGCATTGAGTTGTATGGTGTACGTTTGCACTTTCAACCCTTCATTTGGTGAGCTCCTGAGAATGCATTCAGTAGAGTTCTCCGCAGAGAGTGAAGATCTGAGTGAGTCATCATGAACTGTTCTTTCTGTGTTTATAGTGGCCAATTTCAAAATGGCTTTGTAGAGGCGTAGCGTGCATTTAGGGTCCTCCACCCCTCAAATGGCTGGTAAGGATGTATTTCATGAGGAGGAAATAACTTTGAGAAGTTCTGCCTCATGCAGAAGGGGGAAACAAAAATTGGATCTCATGAGTGGGCGGCCATGTTTATCAATTTGGCAAATTTCTAAAGAGGAACAGAAGTAGACCATTTGGCCCATTGAGCCTGGTCTACTATTTTGTTAGCTATGATGTTACAAGTTTAGGGTCTTGCCTTGGATATTCTCCTGGGTACAGCAGTGCTACTCATTCCTGTAGGCAGTCTGAGCATCTTGTGGTATGCCACACTGCCCATTATCTAACTATACAATAGCGTAATTCAGACGTCTAATAATAGTATCCTCTTATAATCTGAAATGGGTATTAGAACAAAATAATTCTTAACTACTCCCCTGCTTTCTCTTTCTAAGCCAGGCCAAAACTTACCCTCACAGTTTTCTGCTTAAAGACCTGACTGACTTCCTGTGTCTTTCACATATCTCTCTTCCTAGGGCAGATCTCTCAATGCGAGCCTTACAGCTTGCATGCACAGATCGTGCAATCCTTCCTAGGCGCACCGCCTTCCTAGGTGTGATGTCATCCACTTTGGCTCCGATAAGGACTAATCAGAATATTTTCTTAATGGTGAGAGACCAGGAGTTAAGGAGCAAAGGGATTTAGGTGTCCATGTACACAACAACAACTTGTATTTATATAGCACCTTTTAACGTAGTAAAACATCCCAAGGCGCTTCACAGAAGTATTATAAGACAAATCATTTGACACCGAGCCACATAAGGAGAAATTAGGGCAGGTGACCAAAAGCTTGGTCAAAGAGGTAGGTTTTACGGAGGATAGAGAGGTGGAGAGGTTTAGGCAGGGAATTCCAGAGCTTAGGGCCTAGGCAACAGAAGGCATGGCCACCAATGGTTGAGTGATTATAATCAGGGATGCTCAAGAAGGCAGAATTAGAGGAGTGCAGATATCTCGTGGGGTGAGGGGGGGTTTGTGGGGCTGGAGGAGATTACAGAGATAGGGAGGGGTGAAGCCATGGAGGGATTTGAAAACAAGGATGAGAATTTTGAAATCGAGGCGTTGCTTAACCAGGAGCCAATGTAAGTCAGCGAGCACAGGGGTGATGGATGAACGGGACTTGGTGTGAGTTAGGACACGGGCAGCTGAGTTTTGGATCACCTCAAGTTTATGTAGGGTAGAATGTGGGAGGCCAGCCAGGAGTGCGTTAGAATAGTCAAGTCTAGAGGTAACAAAGGCATGGATGAGGGTTTCAGCAGCGGATGAGCTGAGTCAAAGACGGAGATGGGCGATGTTACAGATGTGGAAATAGGCGCTCTTAGTTATGGTGCAGATATGTGGTCGGAAGCTCATTTCAGGGTCAAATATGACACCAAGGTTGCGAACAGTGTGGTTCAGCCTCAGACAGATGTTAGGGAGAGGGATGGAGTCAGTGGCTAGGGAACGGAGTTTGTGGCGGGGACCGAAAACAATGGCTTCGGTCTTCCCAATATTTAATTGGAGAAAATTTCTGCTCATCCAGAACTGGATGTCTGACAAGCAGTCTGATAATTTAGAGATTGTGAAAGGGTCGAGAGAAGTGGTAGTGAGGTCGAGCTGGGTTTCGTCAGTGTACATGTGGAAACTGACACTGTTTTCAGATGATGTCGCCAAGGGGCAACATGTAGATGAGAAATAGGAGGCGGCCAAGGTTAAATCCTTGGGGGACACGAGGTAACGATGCACAAATCACTAAAAGCTTGTGCACAGGTACAAAAAGCAATCAAAAAGGCGAATGGAATATAGGCCTTGGTATGGATACTAAAGTGGAGAAGTGATGCTTCAGTGGTAGAGAATCTTGGTCAGACCCCACCTGGAGTATTATGTTCAGTTTTGGGCATCGCACCTCAGGAAACAAATATTGACCTTGGAGGAGGTACAACGCAGATTCACCAGAAGGATACCAGAACTTGACAGGTTAAATTATGTATAACTGTAGTCGTAGTATTTTGCTTTTATATGCTATATATGTGTTATGAAGAAGTCCGGTTTTGACTGACTCCTGGTAACTTGACCTGAGAATGATGAATGGCAGGGGATAGCTAAAAACAGTGTGAAAATAAGTGGCAAAAATATTTTTTTATGCAGATGTACTTGTGGCACAAAAAAAACCCTTGATTTAACTTGTTTTTGACTAGAACAACCAACTAGCCAAGGTGACAGTTGTCCAGCAACGGCTATGACCCTTCCAAGTGAGTCTAGGACCCATATGTATGCCATAGGAACACAGAAAGTGTTAGAATACAGGTACGTCATTGTAGAACAAGAATAGATTTGACAATATTGAGATTTTTGTATTTTTTAATGCAGATTTATTGGTCTGTTCTACTAAAACTTGTGCAACTTGTGGTATAATACCAGTTAATGCCCAGCTTCTCAGTATAAATAGCGCTTACATTATTTGTATCTTGAGAAATTAAAGTTATGCATTGTAGCATTGTTTAAAAAACATTTTTACTACACTATTTGCATGGGAAAGCCTCAAAGCAAACTTAGTATTTGTATTTTAGAATTTGGTCAGGTTGCTACTTGCCACTCTTTATAACTGCACTTGTTCAAATTTAACTTCGAATTTAAACTTTTGAAATTTGTAATTCTACTGACTTAATTGTGGGGCAAGTAAGAGGGGCACTGGTGCAGTGGGTTAGCACACTATCTTTTCATTACTACAATCTCTGGTCTCATCAATCTGGGCTGGATTTGAGCACAACCTTTTCTTTCCGTTGGCTGAAAGAGTCCTCTAAGAAATAAATTTGGATGGAGTTCAACATATATTCTATGGGTAACTCTGGTCATAAGGATGCCTTATGTGGGAAATGGTGCACTAGAAAGTTGAGATTAAGGACCCATGTCAGTAAGAATAAACTGAGGTTTGCTCTGCACCTGACTGCTAGATCTGTATATGTATATAGACAAGTATACGTTACCTGTGTTAACTGTGGATACCAACGGTGGAAAAGGTTTATATTTTCCTGCAATGATGATCCTAACTTTGAGCACAAAAATTCATTAAAAATATTTGAGATGGTAATCATGTACTGGATCACAAGAAATCTTTGCAGTGAATCCAAACATTAAAAACTTGCGGCTAGAATTTCTACTGGGATCCATTTAAAATCTGTCACTGCAACTTTGGCAGAAGCCCCTGAGAAATAGCAGATGTGGCCATTTATACCATTTCTCGGGTGGCTCTGCTGAAGCTACAACAGGTGATCGGGAGAACCCCTGCAGAAATTCTACTCAATATTTTACAAAAATTCCGGTATACGTTCTTTATAAGCCAATGTGACTTAATTTTAATTAAGCATCTTGACGTTTGAAAAGAAGTGGTGAAATAAGAGCTGAATATTTTCAGTTGTTTAAAAAACATTTACTCGTTTTTAATATTATACTAGTCATTCTTCCGTGGCATTGCATACAGCAAGTGATTTTCAAGTGAAGTGGGGGATAATTGGACTGAGGCCGACAGACCTAGTTTAGTTCCCATTTTAAAGTCATGCATTCTGTCCTTATTTTTATATAATACTTTGATTTATACTATTCTATGTAGTGAAATAGCAAAATTTACAGCAATTTGGGAAGCAGAGAATTGGAGTTGGTTGGTGCATAAGTGTTTCTTTCCAGAACAGACTGAGGAGCTAAGAGACACAAAATTGAGATGCTACAACCATAATTGGGCCAGGGAGTGCAAACGTAATTTAGTCCCGACTTTAAAGCCATGTGTCCTGTCCTTACTTATTTTTATATAATACTATGACAAAACCTACTGCAATTTGAAAAGCAGAAAAGTAAAGTTCGGTGCAGCATAGGAGTTTCTGTGCAATACAGGCTGTGGAGCTGGGGGGAAAACAACTGAGGCCCTGCAGCACCACCACTGACTGGAGGGTGTAATTATGTGTGACACGTTTACATAGCAGTTCCATTATAAATGTGGACATATGACTTTATGATGGGAAAAGCTGGCATATAGTGCATGTAGGCGTAAGATTTTTACTATATTAGTAGATAGATATGTGGAACAGAAATAACCATTTGGTAAGTAGATAACTAGGTACATGGCTTGCAAAAGACATTGGTTATCAGAGAGTTACTGATTGAATTTTGATATGAATAATTGTTTTGCATGCCAAACTGTAGATAGAAATGGAATACAAGGTGTAAATACATTAGTGTTCAGAGGAGGTTATATTTTTGCTGAAGGTGAGCTTTATTTTTGCTAATTTTCTCCCTTCATCTCATCAAGGCGCAGAATCTTTGTGAGCTATAGTTCTAAGGGCACAGATAGTAACCTCATCCCATTTGCTATTCATCACATATGCCTTGACTTTGAGTGTTAACAGGTGGAAGGCAATGCCAGGATCTAGAATTGAACATAGAAATTTTAGCACAGGAGGCCTCTTGTGGACCAATTTTTCTGCTTGAGAATTTTAGATTTTCTGGCCTCTGAAACTCGATACCATACTGGGTGGCGCATTTGCCCAGTAGGCCATTGGGGAAGATAATTTTTTTTTCCCCATTTCTGTCTCGATTCTTTATCCACTGCTCTTGTAACGTGCATTCCATCATCAAGAGCATGACCACTATGTCCTCCCTCTTCTGTCAATGCTATTCTGGAAATGACTCTAGAAGGTAGATAATCAGAGCCCAGTGTGACTCCTTACCTCGGAGGGAGTGCAGCACTTTGGTTTGGTGTCTCTTCTTGCAATCATGTGGCTGAGATTGGTTTTCATCGCAAGGAAGATAAATGTGAACCCACTAATATGCTCTGCTGTCCCAGATAATGTACTTTATCAGCATCATTCAAATCCTGAGACGTGTACTCCTAACTTTTAATGTACATTGTAAACTTTCAAAGCACCCAAAGAAATTCAGAGAAAGCTGAGCAACAAATTTCCAAAAATTCAGACAAAATGGGCAAAATGGCTCCACCAGTGTTCCCCTGACTCAAATTGCAATAATATGAACTTTTATTTAAAATATAGAGGATTGGTGTAATAGTTAAAGAGCAGAGTTGTACTGCACTTGATGCAACTCAAAATGGAGTGAGATGGCCTTCTGGAGGGATCTCACACCTCACCTCTTCAGTGTGCTCTCTAGTCTCCTATGAGTTATACAACCACTTTGCACCCATAATCTTTATTAGCAAATTGCAGGTGTGTTTCGACAGTTTGGCTCTAGCATTAGAAAGCTTTTATTTTTAAGCTAAAGAATCATGGACACAAGCTTGACGCATTGTATATAATTACTTTAAAGTATTTATATCAGTAGGTTTAGAATTTTTCCTGACTTGACTTAAATTCAGAAGTAAATTAAACATCTTTGTTTTTACTTCCTCCTGGTCTAGTGACAAGAAAGCCACAGTTGTTCCTGATGAAGTATTTGATGCCTCTGATGGAGCTCCCATCGGTAGTGTAAACTTAAGTAAGAACTTGTTCACTGAAGTCCCTTCTAGGTACGTCTCCTATGCTTATAGCAATATGATTTTATTTTTGTGGTAGAAAAAAAGTAGGTCAGCAAAGTTTTAAAAAGCTTTTATGCTGAGCTTAGTCTAGGGTCTGAATAGTTTTTGGACATTAAATACAAGGAAATCAGATTAAAAAGTATGCTTTTCACTACTGAAAGGGGCATTTAATAAAGCAAATTATTTTTAATGGGTTGAACTGATTGACGAGAGAAAAGAAAATAATGTATCCTTTCAGTATCTAGCATCGCTGATAATTAGGTTTTGCTTTAAAGGGCAAACTGAGCCAAATGAAAAATCCAAATTTTGGGACATTGTGCTAAATTTAGGTGAATCAGAATTTTTGATTTGAAATGGTTATTCTGCACTCTCGTACTATTCATTTGAGTACTGGGTGTATCTTATAAAACAGATCAATTTTTCATAAATAACATTAACATTTCCATTTCAAATTTTCTTCCGTTTTACCATCCAGATCTGAATCAGAATTATAACTTATCCTTGTGCTAATGTAAAAGTAATGCAACTAACCCCAGCACATCCCAGAATTATCTACTAATATTTGTTGAGAGCCATTCCCTAGTATGTATCGATCTCTTTAAGATACTAGCTGATGTCCTGTGGCGTTGTTCATGGTGAGTTAGAGGTTTTATAAGAACAGGGATGTTCTGTCAATTCTTATCAAGAACACTTTGGAGCAGCCTTGGGATCTAGGAGCACTGGAAAGAGGAGCAGTGCTGGGATGGAGTCTTGGGATCCGACAGTACTTTGAGGAGGTCCTGGGATCTGTATTCTGTGCATCCCCTCCTCCTTTTGCCTGACCATTGGCCACTGTGCTTTCAGTTCCCACTTTATGGAATTCACCACTGAAACTACTCTGCCTCTTCACCTCACTCCTTTAAGACACTCTTTGACCAAGATTTTGGTCACCCCTCGTAATCTTTGGCTTGGTAGCTGTTTTTTTCACATTTAGGTGAAGCACTTGAGATATTTTTCGATGTTAAAGGCGCTATATAAATGCAAGCTGCTGTTGCTGCTGCTGTTGGCAACCCAGAAAATGTTCTATTTGATCCTGCTATCTCCATAAATTTATGTTTCATGGTAGCTTATGTAATTTGGTAGTTAATTCTTAGCATGCACATAAGAGCATCTGAAGTAACTGCAGCAATAATTTGTTCTGCATAAATGTTCTTCAGCTTTCCATTTTATTTTAAAGAAAGACTATTCCATCGTCTTCAACCATCACCACAAACTCCATACCCTTGCCACTGATTCCATCCCCCTTCCTGGCCATTGTATCAGACTGAACCACACTTTTCTTTTGTTCATGGGATGTGGCCGTCGCTGGCAAGGCCAGCATTTATTGCCTATCCCTGATTGCCCTTGAGAAGGTGCTGGTGAGCCGCCTTCTTGTACAACTGAGTAGCTTGCTAGGCCATTTCAGAGAACAGTTAAGAGTCAACCACATTGCTGTGGGTCTGGAGTCACATATAGGCCAGACCAGGTAAGGACGGCAGATTTCCTTCCCTAAAGGACATTGGTGAACCAGATGGGTTTTTACGACAATCTGATAGTTTCATGGTCACCATTACTGATACTAGCTTTTTATTCCAGATTTATTTAATTAACTGAATTTAAATTCCTCAGCTGCCATGGTGGGATTTGAACTCGTGTCTCCGGATCATTAGTCCAGGCCTCTGGATTACTAGTCCAGTAACATAACCACTCTGCTACCGTTCCCCATGTTCTGTCAATTCTTATCAAGAATTTGCACCTTGACGTCCTATTTGACCCAGAGCTAAGCTTCTCCATCATACAACTTCTGACCACATATCTGCGCCATAACTAAGACCACCCGTTTCCACCTCCGTAATATCGCGCACCTCTGCCTCGCCACAGCCCATCTGCTGCTGAAACCCTCTTCCATGGATTTGTCAACTCCAGATATGAATATTCTAATGCTCACCTAGGCAACCTCTCATCCTCCATAAACTTCAGCTCATCCAAAAGGTTCTGCTGCCTGTATCCTATTTCACACCAAGTCCCGCACCCATCAGCCCTGCCCTTGCTGATTTATATTGGTTCCTGGCCTCCCAGTGCCTCAAATTTAAAATTCTCAATATTGTGTTTAAATTTCTTCATCGCCTCACCCCTCCTTTTCTCTGTCACCTCCTCCCAGTTCCGCAATACCTCTGAACTCTGTTCCTCTGACCCTGGTCTTGTACAGCCCCATGCTCTGGAATTTGTCTCTCCATCTCCCCCTTTCTCCTTTAAGACCCTCCTTAAAACCCACCTCTTCAACTTTGCTTTTTGGTCGCCCATCCTAATACCGCCTTCTTTGGCTTGGTATTAATTTTCCTTATGCCTCTATGAAGCACCTTGGGATGTTTTTTCTACATTAAACGTGCTATAAATACAAGCTTTTTTTAAACAGATGGGTCAAAGTTCAGATATGTAATGGTAGAGGATCAGCAAGACTAATCAACATATTTCAGCTTCCCTGTTGCTCAATGAGTTTATCCAGCAATAACCAACCCATTGAAGGTTACAGGGCCAATACCTGGTGTTTAGCTAATCTCAGCCGGTGGAGTGGTAGAGGCTCCATGATTGACCACAACAATGCTGGATTAGGGAGCTGAAAATGGGTTAGGGTTTCCATTTCTTATCAGTATCCAGCGATCTGTACCCGAAGTGTGTGTGTGTGTGGACATTGGGTGAGAACTGGATCCAGCTCAACTTTAATGTCTCCTTCTGTAGTCAAATAGCCTCGCGTGAATAACAGCCACTTCAAAAGGGGTGAGGAGAAAAATAAAAGCTACATTTATATTGAAGAGAGCATGGACAGATAAAGAAATGACAGGAGTACAGAAGTAAAGTTTCAAAAACAAATTGTTAAAAAAAAGTATATTTCAGTAAAGGTTAATACAGTATTAATGTTGCCTGATGGATTAGCTATTTAAGGCAGGAAGTAATGGAGCTGTGCAAGATTGGGAGATCCCAGGTTTAAACTCAAGTCTGTGCTGAGTTCAGCCTAGGTGATGGTATGGGTGCTATAATTGGTTACATCACCTGTGGGTTAGGCAGGGGAAAAATTAGCCAAGTTTCCTGCCCCCTGATCACTATCCAGTGCATACGTGTGCACGTGGGATGAGGACAGGAGAGATTTGGACTTGACTGTGATATCACCAACGGTCAAATAACCTACCAGCGCTCTCTATAATGGGCCACATATTAAAAATGGTAACTTTGTTAAGGAACCAGAGGGTATCCAGTGCCTGGGAACATTCCCCCAATAGGAGCCTTAAGGAGAGGGGATAAAATTGCAGAAAAAGGAGGGAATAAATCTTAGTAAAGCTGTTCCGGGTATTTGAGTAAACTAACATGAGTAGGTTTGTTTGAAAGCTTAATAATGACCAGCCCAGGGTGCACTGAATCTAAAAGTTAATGTCACCACTGAAATGACACCATCATTGAACCACCCTGGACAATATTTATTCCTCTGTTGGTTGCCATGTCAGATTGGGTAACTCTCTCCAAAGTTGATTCCTTTGATGTTATCAACATTCACAGTATTTAAACTAACAATGAATGTCCTCATGATTTTTAATATAAGAATTGATCATAATCCTAGATGCTATTTTGATCTTTAAAAGCATTGTTGATGATGACACTCTGCATCATTCACTTTGATTTTAATTTCTATTTCCCAAAAACGCTGATTATTGTAGAAACATTGCACAGCCATAAGTATGATGCCACAAATAGTTGGGTTTCTATTTTGATAAAATTACAAATTGTGGTAATGGATAATTTTTCTTAACAGTTGCTTCAAAACTGTAAAGAACACTATGCTGGAGTTGTTGGTCTAAACACTATGGCAACAGATCTAAAATTTACAAAAGCAAAATACTGCGGATGCTGGAAATCTGAAATAAAAACAGAAAATGCTGGAAATACTCAGCAGGTCAGGCAGCATCTGTAGAGAGAGAAACATAGTTCTGATGAAAGGTCATCGACCTGAAACGTTAACTCTACAGATGCTGTCTGACCTGCTGAGTATTTCCAGCATTTTCTGTTTTTATCTAAAATTTACTACTGTTTTTGGTGGGGCGAGATAGGAAAAAATTGGGTTGATTCCATTCAGTGCAACAAAGATTAAATGTGAAAAACTAATCAAAGCATGTTGTGTTCTTTTGATAAAGATACTGAGATGATGCCTATAGCCTTATTAAATATTATCTTACTGTACAGGATTGCAGAACTTAAGGCCACAGTCACTGATGTAAATCTTGGTTTCAACAAGCTTAGCTCTGTTTCCTTAGAGCTTTGCACACTGGAGCGCCTGATACATCTGGATCTTAGGTATGCTGTGTACTTGCACATTGTTTTGTGTTTTTGTAACCATTGCATTTGTAACTTTTGGGGCTAAATAAATCCATCCTTTTCACTGAAAATGAGCTTACCCTCAGTACTGAGGCTAAAACTCCACATGTGCTAGTGCCACATTTTAAATTGTGCAGGAAGCATACTAGGGTAGTGAACGAAGAGGCAGACTTGACCATATCACCCCAAGATGGCCCTGCCAAGAATGACAAAAATAAAACTCATTGTAGGTGAATCCCAAGTGTAAATTCCACACTCTGGAATTTAGTCTGTGCCCACATTCTTAATCTCAGCAATGACATAAATGGAAGCTTGTGCTTCCCCAGTGGGGCTGTATCTCGAGGGATTCTCTCCAGACCACTCTTATGTACAACCAAGCAGCTAGTTAGAGCGGGGCTTTCAAGGGGCTGGAAGCGGTAAATAACAAAGGAACTTTGGGGCAGAAGGAAGTAAGACCAAGCATGAATTTTAATCCCTCATCTGAGAGTTCATTGCTCAACTACCAGGCTTTTCTGCTTTGACATTAGCAATAAAAAGCTGTATAGTTTTTAATTTTCTCAAGAAAGTTGCATGATTTCACTTTTTTGGTTCATAGTATTTTCAAACTAAGTTTATGTTTGTTCTACTTCACCTAAAGAGTAAATTTTCATCAGGAATTGTGCCTAAAATGTATCATGATAGTCTTATGAACCTGTATTTGTACTTGTGGCCCTCCATCTGACAAGTTGTCAGTTCCAGCCATACTGCAGTGGAGCAGCATTTTATTTTCTGGGGACCAGGCACTTCCCTATAATGAGGGAAGCAAACAATGGAGGGAGAGCCATCCCTATGCCACGCTTGTGCATCTCCCAGCTTTGTCTAATGGCAACATTGGCAGAAAGCAGAGAGTTAAGCAAGAAAAATACCTTTAACAAGCAGGAAGCCTACCCTCACTAATCAAAATAGTTAAATCAAGTGATTAAACTGCAAAAGAATATACCTAAAATAATTAGACCACAGAGTTCTATGAAACCATGGAGATGAGCTCCATCAGCAGAACAGTGAGATTCCCACCTTCAGCAACTTTTTGGCAGCCCAAAAGTATAGGAGTTGTAGGCTAAAACGACAGCACAGCTATGAAAATTGGATACTGAAACATAATTTTAATAGTACGAGGTGCATCAAATCAGTATTTTATATAAATAGAAGCATGGGCAAACATTCAGTGATTAAGGTTTTTTTTAAGCAAAACATGTTTTTTGTGTCATATCTTGTCCTGAAAGAGGAATTTTTTGCTCACAGTTTTGTGAGAAAGTGACTGGTAAGATATTCATGACTTCCTTGAGGTACGATTCTGAAGATTTGGTTAGTACAGTTTGAAAGTCAAACTTTTATAAACCATTACTGCTTTTTTTTGCATATAATCTTATATGATAGCTTTCTATCACTATTACTTTACCGTAATTTTTTTTTCTTTTACTCTGAAGGAATAATCTTTTGACTTCACTGCCTATGGAAATGAAAAGACTACAGCGATTGCAAACTGTAATCCTTTCTTTTAACAGGTTAGTATTTTCCTTAGAAAATGAAATGTTGCTATCTTCACAATACTGTATTAAAATAATATTCAAATTTTATTCTTTGAATAATGGGTACAAATATTGCCCTTTCATTTCTGGGGGCTGGGTTTGAATTTGTTTCTGTATACATGCAACATATAACATGGTTTCTACCTGTCCTGCTGAGAAAAGCAGTATAAACAGGACATCCTTAATCAGTACAGTATTGCATACACGTGTACAAAGTCCAGATAACAGCATTTGGTCTTCGTGCAAATAACAAGAAGAACAACTTGTATTTATATAGCGCTTTTAACATAGTAAAACGTCCCAAGGCACTTCACAGGAGCGTTACAAAACAAAATTTGACACCGAGCTACATAAGGAGAAATTAGGGCAGATGACCAAAAGCTTTTTTTTTATTCGTTTGTGGGATGTGGGCATCGCTGGCAAGGCCAGCATTTATTGCCTATCCCTAATTGCCCTTGAGAAGGTGGCGGTGCGCTACCTTCTTGAACAGCTGCAGTCCGTGTGGTGAGGGTACTTCCACAGTGCTGTTAGGTAGGGAGTTCCAGGATTTTGACCCAGCGATGATGAAGGATCGGCGATATACTTCCAAGTCAGGATGGTGTGTGACTTGGAGGTGGTGGTGTTCCCATGCGCCTGCTGCCCTTGTCATTCTAGGTGGAAGAGGTCGCGGGTTTGGGAGGTGCTGTTGAAGAAGCCTTGGCGAGTTGCTGCAGTGCATCTTGTAGATGGTACACACTGCAGCCACGGTACGCCGGTGGTGGAGGGAGTGAATGTTTAAGGTGGTAGATGGGGTGACACTCAAGCGGGCTGCTTTGTCCTGTATGGTGTCGAGCTTCTTGAGTGTTGTTGGAGCTGCACTCATCCAGGCAAGTGGAGAGCATTCCATCACACTCCTTACTTGTGCCTTGTAGATGGTAGAAAGGCTTTGTGGTGTCAGGAGGTGAGACACTCGCCGCAGAATACCCAGCTTCTGACCTGCTCTTGTTGCCACAGTATTTATGTGGCTGGTCCAGTTAAGTTTTTGGTCAATGGTGACCCCCAGGATGTTGATGCTGGGGGATTCAGCGATGGTAATGCCGTTGAATGTCAAGGGGCGGTGGTTAGACTCTCACTTGTTGCAGATAGTCATTGCCTGGCACTTCTGTGGCGCGAATGTTACCTGCCACTTATCAGCTTGGTCAATGAGGTAGGTTTTAAGGAGTGTCTTAAAGGAGGAAAGAGGTAGAGAGGCGGAGAGGTTTAGGGAGGGAAATCCAGAGCTTAGGGCGTAGGCAGCTGAAGGCACGGCCACCAATGGTGGAGCAATTAAAATCAGTGATGCTCAAGAGGCCAGAATTAGAGGAGCGCAGATACCTCTGGGCTGGAGGAGATTACAGAGATAGGGAGGGGTTTGAAAATAAGGATGAGAATTTTAAAATCGAGGCACTGCTTAACCAGGAGCCAGTGTAGGTCAGTGAGCACAGGGGTGATGGGTGAACGGGACTTGGTGTGAGTTAGGACACGGGCAGCCGAGTTTTGGATGGCCTCAAGTTTACGTAGGGTAGAACGTGGGAGGCCAGTCAGGCGTGCATTGGAAATTCAAGTCTAGAGATAACAAAGGCATGGATGAGGGTTTCAGCAGCGGATAGCTGCGGCAGGGGCGGAGACGGGCGATGTTACGGAGGTGAAAATAGGTGGTCTTAGTTATGGCGCTATCCGGAAGCTCATTTCAGGGTCAACTATGACACCAAGGTTGTGAACAGTCTGGTTCAGCCTCAGACAGATGCTAGAGAGAGGGATGGAGTCGGTGCCTAGGGAACGGAGTTTGTGGCGGGGTCCAAAGACAATGGCGTCAGTCTTTCCAATATTTAATTGGAGAAAATTTCTGCTCATCTAGTACTGGATGTCTGGCAAGCAGTCTGACAATTTAGAGACCGTGGAGGGGTCGAGAGAAGTGGTGGTGAGCTAGAGCTGGGTGTTATCAGCGTACATGTGGAAACTGATGCTGTGTTTTCGGATGATGTCACCAAGGGGCAGCATGTAGATGAGAAATAGGAGGGAGCCAAGGATAGATCCTTGGGGGACACTGGAGGTAACGATGCGGGAGCGGGAAGAGAAGCCATTACAAGTGATTCTCTGGCTATGATTAGATATACAAGAATGGAACCAGGCAATTGCAGTCCCATCCAGTTGGATGACAGTGGCAAGGCTTTGGAGGAGGATGGCGTTGTCAACGTGTCAAAGGCTGCAGACAGGTCGAGAAGGACTAGGAGGAATTGTTTACCTATGTCACAGTCACAAAGGATGTCATTTGTGACTTTGATGAGAGCCGTTTCGGTACTGTGGCAGGGGCGGAAACCTGATTGGAGGGATTCAAACATGGATTTCTGGGAAAGATGTGCACGGATTTGGGAGGCGACAACACGTTCAAGGACTTTGGAGAGGAAAGGGAGGTTGGAGATGGGGCAGTAGTTTGCAAGGATAGAGGGGTCAAGGGTTGTTTTTTTGAGTAGTGGGTGATGACGGCAGATTTGAAGGAGAGGGGAACAGTACTTGAGGAGAGAGAACTGTTAACAATATCAGCTAACATGGGAGCCAGAAAAGGAAGTTGGGTGGGGTCAGCAGTTTAGTGGGAATAGGGTTGAGGGAGCAGGAAGTGGGTCTCATGCTCAATATGAGCGTGGAGAGAAACTGGAGAAAGATGCGCGTTCAGGGCTAGGGAAGGGGGAAAGCTTAGAGGAAGTTTGGCCTGGAGGGCTGGGGGAACGGCTAGGATGAGAGAGAGTAATGGTTTTAATACGGGACTAGGGCATCAAAGGTGGTGGTGAGGGCAACAATATACTTGCATTTATATAGCGCCATAAAGGTTGTAAAATATCCCAAGGTGCTTCACAGAAGTGTAATCAGACAATGACTGGCACAGAGCCAAAGAAGGAGACATTTGGACAGGTGACCAAAAGCTTGGTCAAATGGGTAGCTTTAAAGGAGGAGAGAGGCGGAGAGGTTAGGGAGGGAATTCCATAGCTTAGGGCATAGACAGCTGAAGACACGGCCACCAGTGGTGGGGTGAAGGAAGTGGGAGATGGATTGACACTCAAAGCCAAGCTGAAAATCCAAGCTGCAAGTGGTTTGACAATTTCAGACCCACTAATCACAAAGGTGGTGATGAAGCCCATGCCACACTGTTAGGGCTCCACCATATGGAGAAATTTGACTCATTTTTCTCTTTTTCGCCTTGTCTAGTTTGTTTTATTTTTCTTCTCTTCCTCCCCCCCCACCCCCCCCCCCCAAACAATATTAACCGATGTAGGTATCATTGTTATTCTAAGCTATGTTATCGTAGTTTTTGCGTCTCCGCATCATCTTGTAGAATAGATACCTGCAGGTGATGAATAGAAAGATGCAGAAAATACTTGTTTTATTTACATCTACATGTTTTGTGGTCACTTGGGAATTTTTGATTGTTCTAGCTATACAGTCCTGAGTGCTTGTGATGAGAAACAATAAAGATGCTATTACACTACTTGCTTGGTGTTTGAGAAACAATAAAGGAGCTATTACGCTACTTGGCATATTTTATAGACCACCAAATAGTGGGAAGGAGATAGAGGAGTAGATTTGCAAAGAAATTACTGAGCGATGCAAGAACTACAGAGTATTGATAATAGGAGACTTTAACTACCCCAATATTGAATGGGGCAGAGAATGGGACGAATTTCTGAAGTGGGTTCAGGAGAATTTTCTTGATCAGTATGTTTCCTGCCCAACGAGGAAGGAGGCATTGCTGGATCGAGTCCTGGGGAATGAAGTGTGTCAAGTGGAGAATGTCACAGTTGAAGAGCATTTAGGGAATAGTGATCATAGTATCGTAAGGTTTAGATTAGTTATGGAGAAGGACAAGGAGCAATCTAGAATAAAAATACTTAACTGGAGGAGGTTCTGACGAAGGGTCATCGACCTGAAACGTTAACTCTGTTTCTCTCTCTACAGATGCTGCCTGACCTGCTGAGTATTTCCAGCATTTTCTGTTTTTATTTTATAACTGGAAGAGGGCTAATTTCAGCGAATTGAAAAGGGATCTGGTCCGGGTAAATTGGAATCTGAGACTGGCAGGCAAAAATGTAATGGAGCAATGGGCGGCCTTTAAAGAGGAGATGGTTCAGGTATATCGAGGTACATTCCTACAAGGGGGTAAGGGAGGGCAACCAAAGCCAGCGCTCCCTGGATGACGAAGGAGTTGGAGAGTAGGATGAAGCAGAAAAAGAGAGCGTATGACAGATATCAGCTTGATAATACAAGGGAGAATCAGGCTGAATATAAAAAGTACAGAGGGGAAGTAAAAAAGGAACTAAGAGGGGGAAAGAGACAGTATGAGAATAGATTGGTGGCTAACATAAAGGAGAATCCAAAGGTCTTCTATAAGCATGTTAACAGATAAAGCGTTGTCAGAGTAGCGGTGGGACCGTTTAGGGACCAAAATGGATAACTATTGGTGGAGGCAGAAAGCATGGCTGAGGTATTAAATTAGTATTTTGCATCGTTGTTTATCAAGGAAGAGGACTTTGCCAAAGCTATGGTAAACCAGGAGGTTGCTGGGATACTGGATGAGATAAAAATAGATAAAGAGGAGGTACTGGAAAGGCTTGCGGTAGCTAAATTGGATAATTCACCCGGTCCAGATAGGATGCATCCTGGGTTACTGAGGCAAGCAAGGGTAGAAATTGTGGAGGTGCTGGCCACAATCTTCCACACCTCCTTAGATACAGAGGTGGTGCCAAAGGACTGGCGGATTGCAAATGTTGCACCCTTGTTCAAAAAAGGGGAGAAGGATAAACCTGGCAATTACAGGCCAGTCAGTTTAACGTCGGTGGTGGAGAAGCTTTTAGAAGCAATAATCCGGGCGAAAATTAACAGTCACTTGGACAAGCATGGACTAAACACTAATGGGACATCATGGATGAATAAAGCCATAAGGGAAAAATTGAGGGTAAGGAAAGAGGCATATATTAAGTACATGGACAGCAGGGGAGAGCATGATAAGGGAGAATACGAAGAGATTAGGAGAAAAGTCAAAAACACAATTAGGAAGGCAAAGAGGAACTATGAAATTAAATTATCAAGGAAAATAAAACAAAATAGTAAAATATTTTACAGGCACATGAATAAAAAAAGGAAGGTCGGGATGGGAATAGGGCCACTAAGGATAATACCACAGGCAGTGATGGAGAGATGGCAGAAATATTAAATAATTACTTTGCTTCAGTATTTACCAGGGAGATAGAACACGTCGACATGACATTGGATGATGAGATAAGTAATGAAATAACTGCATTTAAAACAAAAAGAGAAGATATATTAAATAAACTAATCAAACTCAAAGAGGAAAAAACTCTTGGTCCAGATGGATTACATCCGTGCATTTTTTTTAAATCTAGGGAAGAGATAAGAGGCATTACACATATTTAATAATTCGCTCGAAAAAGGTGTAGTGCCAGAGGACTGGTGGATAGCTAACATAATGCCTATATTTAAGAAGGGAGCTAGAACATGTCCAGGGAACTATAGACCAGTCAGCTTAACATCAGTGGTAGGAAAAATAATGGAATCCCTACTAAAGGAGAAAATATAAGAACATCTAGAAACCAAATATATAATAATGAATAGTCAGCATGGATTTCAAAAGGGAAAGTCTTGCTTGACCAACCTCATTGAAATTTTTGAAGAGGTAACAGAGAGTGTAGACAGTAGTAATTAATTTATCTGGATTTTCAAAAGGCCTTCGATAAGGTACCATGTGGGAAAAATTGGGTTGCTTTACGCCTCCCGTTAGCGCCTAGAGGGCGCTAACGGGTCGCAAAGCAACTAACGCCCGGGCGCGGCACTGCCCACACCTCCCGCAAAATTCAGCGGGAGGTTAGCGGCAGTGCTCCCCACGGTGCTGCGCCGCCGGCCACGATCTTCGGGAACGCCCCCAGACTTCGCCGGACGCTATGTCCGACGGGGTCAGGGGGGCCTACCTGCGGCCGGGGAGGCGCAATTTAAAGGCGAGGTGTGGGGCGGCCATTTTTGTTGCTGGCCGCCTGCCCTTTTCTTGAGTGCCGGGCTCTTTTGCCGGCACTCCCGATCCCCGGGGACCCAGCTGGGCCCCGGGTCACGCTGCGCAAGGCCCCTCCCCTTTAAGAAGGGGAGGAAGGACTGCAATACCGTGGCGCGATGGCCATTGCACCGCGACATTGACTCGCAGCGCCCCAATGGGGCGCTACTCAATTTTTAGCCCCATATAATAGTCTAATGAATAATGTCAGGGAATGCGCAGTCAGGGGACAAGTAGCAGAATGGATAGCTAGCTGGCTTCAAGACAGAAAGCAGAGAGTAGGGGTTAAAAGGTAAACTATTCACAGTGGCAGAAGGTGGGTAGTTGTGTCCCGCAAGGATCAGTGCTGGGACCATTGTTGTTCACAATTTATATTAATGATTTGGACTTTGGAATCAAAAACACGATTTCTACATTTGCAAATGACACCAAATTGGGGGGGGTGGGGATAGTCAATACTCATGAGGACATTAATAAACTTGCAGAATGGGCATATAACTGACAAATGAATTTCAACACATAAATGTGAGGTATTACATTTTGGTAGGAAGAATAGGGAGGTCACATTACTTGGACGGTGCGAGTCTCGGTGGGTTAGAGGAGCAAAGGGATCTCGGAGTACAAATACACAAATCACTAAAAGTAGCAACACAGGTTAACAAGGCCATAAAAAAAGCAAACCAAGCACTAGGGTTTATTTCTAGAGGGATAGAATTGAAAAGTAATGAAGTTATAATAAACTTGCATTGAGCCTTGGTTAGACCAGACTTGGAGTACTGCGTACAATTCTGGTCGCCATATTATACATAGATACATAGATAGATACATAGAAGATAGGAGCAGGAGTAGGCCATCCGGCCCTTCGAGCCTGCTCCGCCATTTAATGAGATCATGGCTGATCCTTCAATTCAGTATCCCGTCCCCGCCTTCTCTCCGTAACCCTTAACCCCTTTTGCCTGTAGAAATATATCTAATTCCCTCTTAAATATATTTAATGAGCTGGCGTACACTGCCCTCTGTGGCAATGAGTTCCACAGGTTCACCACTCTCTGAGTGAAGAAATTCCCCCTCATTTCTGTCCTAAATGGTTTAGCCCTTATCCTTAAATTATGTCCTCTAGTTCTGTTCTCACCCGCCAAGGGAAACATTCCTTCTGCATCTAATCTGTCTAGACCTGTCAGAATTTTATACACTTCTATGAGGTCCCCTCTCAATCTTCTAAACTCCAGTGTGTACATCCCTAAACTACATAGTCTCTCCTCATAGGTCAATCCCGCCATTCCTGGTATCAGCCTGGTGAATCGCCGCTGCACCCCCTCCATGGCAAGAACATCTTTCCTCAGATGAGGCGACCAAAACTGTACACAGTACTCGAGGTGTGGTCTCACCAGTGCCCTGTACAGCTGCAGCAAGGTATCCCTGTTCCTGTATTCCAACCCTTTTGCTATGAAGGCCAGCATACCGTTTGCCTTCTTGACCGCCTGTTGCACCTGCATGCTCGCCTTCAGTGACTGGTGTACAAGAACACCCAGGTCTCTCTGTACTTCCCCCTCTCCCAATTTATTGCCATTTAAATAATAATTTGCCCTCCCGTTCCTGCACCCAAGGTGGATAACTTCGCACTTGTCCACATTATAGTGCATCTGCCATTTATCCGCCCAATCACCCAGTCTGTCCAAATCGCTCTGGAGCTTCCTGGTCTCCTCCTCTGAGCCCACCCCCCCTCCTAGTTTAGTGTCGTCTGCAAATTTGGAAATGCTGCATTCGACTCCCTGATCCAGGTCATTAATATAAATTGTGAACAGCTGGGGACCCAGGACAGATCCCTGTGGTACCCCACTTGTTACTGCCTGCCATTCAGAAAATGAGCCGTTTATTCCAACTCTCTGTTTTCTATCTGACAGCCAGTTCTCTATCCACGTCAATACTTTCCCCTTTATCCCATGAGCTTCAATTTTCCATGCTAATCTTTTATGTGGGACCTTATCGAAGGCCTTTTGGAAGTCCAGGTACACCACATCTACTGGCTCTCCCCCATCTATTTTACCAGTTACTCCCTCAAAAAATTCCAATAGATTAGTCAAGCACGATTTACCCTTTGTAAATCCATGTTGACTCTGTCCTATCCTGTCCCCATTTGCTAAGTGCTCGGCTATTTCATCCTTAATGATGGACTCCAGCATTTTGCCCACAACTGATGTAAGGCTTACAGGTCTGTAATTACCTGCTTTTTCCCTACCCCCCTTTTTGAATAGTGGGGTAACGTTAGCTACCCTCCAATCCATGGGCACTGTTCCCGAGTCTAATGAATTCTGAAAAATCATGCTTAGTGCATCCGCTATCTCTAGGGCCACCTCCTTCAGTACCCTAGGATGCATGTTATCAGGCCCTGGGGATTTGTCCGCCTTCAATCCCTTTAGCTTCCTTAACACCATATCCTTAGAGATATTGATTTGCGTCAGTTCCTCCTTTGCCAATGTCCCTATTTTTCCCGATATCCCAGGGAGGTTTTTTGTGTCTTCCTTCGTAAAGACTGACCCAAAGTATGCATTTAGTTGGTCTGCCATTTCCTTATTTCCCATTATATATTCCCCCGTATCTGACTGCAATGGACCAACTTTGGTTTTCACCAGTCTTTTCCTCTTGATATACTTATAAAAGCTTTTGGAGTTAGTTTTTATATTTTCCGCCAGCTTGCTTTCGTAAGCTATTTTGCCCTTCTTGATTAAGCCCTTTGCCCTCCTTTGCTCTATCTTAAACTGTTCCCAATCTTCCGCTCTGGCGCGTTTTTTGGCTATTTTATACGCCCTATCTTTGGATTTTATGCTGTCTCTAATTTCCCCTGTTATCCACGGTTGAGTCACCTTTTTAGATTTCCTTTTATGCCAGATTGGTATAAACAATTTTTGCAATTTTGTCATTCTATCTTTAAATGCTTGCCATTGTTTATCTACCTCCAGTCCTCCCAGGAACGTTGTCCAATCAGACCTACTCAGTTCCCGTCTAATGGCATCATAATTCCCCTTGTTTAAATTCAGGACCTGAGTCTCTGAGTCAATTTCTTCGCTCTCCATTTCGAGTGAGAAATCGATCATGTTATGATCGCTCTGACCCAAGGGTCCCCGTACAACAAGATTACTAATTAGTCCCTTCTCATTGCACAGTACCCAGTCCAATATAGCCTGTTCCCGAGTTGGTTCCTCGACATATTGATCCAGATAACCATCCCTTAAACACTCAAGGAATTCCTCCTCCTCATTATTTTTACTGATTAGGCTAGTCCAATCTATATGTAAGTTAAAGTCACCTATGATGACAGCTGTGCTCTTATTGCACGCTTCTCTAATTTCCCTCGTGATGCCCTCCCCAACCTCTATTTTACTATTTGGAGGCCTATATACCACTCCTATTAATGTTTTTCGCCCCTCGCTATTTCTTAGCTCCACCCATATAGATTCTGTATTAACTGAGTTAATATCCTTCCTTTCAATTGCATTTATCCCCTCTTTTACCAGCAATGCTACCCCTCCTCCCTTTCTTTTTTGTCGATCCTTCCTAAATACTGAATACCCCTGTATGTTAAGCTCCCAGCCCTGCTCACCCTGCAACCATGTTTCCGTAATCCCAATTAGATCATAATTATTAACCTCTATTTCCACAGCTAATTCATCTACCTTGTTCCTGATGCTTCTCGCATTAAGGTATAAAACCCTCAGGCTTTTTTTATGCTCACATTTTTTATGAATTAGTTTGGCCCTTTGTTTTTTGTTCCTCTCCTTTTTACCATTTATTTCTGTCTGCCTTTCACTTTCCTCTATTTCACTACATGGGTTTCTAGCCCCCTGCCATACTAGTTTAAATGCTCCCGAACTGCTTTATCAAAATTTACCCCGAGAACCTCAGTTCCATCTTTGCACAGGTGTAGACCGTCCCTTTTGTATAGGTCACACCTACCACAAAACTGGTCCCAATGCCTCAAAAATTTAAAACCCTCCCTCTTACACCACTGCTCAAGCCACGTATTTAGCCTAACTATCCTGTTCTCTGTACTCTTACTAGCACGTGGCACTGGTAGTAATCCAGAGATTACTACCTTCGAGGTCCTACTTTTTAGCTTGGCTCCTAACTCCCTAAATTCTACTTGTAGGACCTCTTCCCTTTTTTTAGCTACGTCGTTGGTACCAACATGTATCACGACAACTGGCTGTTCCCCCTCCCCCTCCAGAATGTTCTGCACCCGCGCCGAGACATCCTTGACCCTTGCACCAGGGAGGCAAATTACCATCCTGGAGTCTCGGTCGCGACCACAGAAACTCCTATCTATTCCCCTTACAATCGAATCCCCTATTACTATAGCCCTGCCACTCTTTTTCCCTCCCTTCTTTGCAACAGAGCCAGTCATGGTGCCATGAGCCTGGCTGCTGGTGCCTTCCCCCGATGAGTCATCCCCCCCGACAAAAAGGATATAGAGACACTGGAGAGGGTGCAGAGAAGATTTACAAGGATGATACCAGAAATGCGAGGGAATACCTATCAGGAAAGGATGAACAGGCTGGGTCTCTTTTCTCTTTGAAAAAAGGCTGAGGGGTGACCTATCACAGAATCCCCACAGTACAGATAGAGGCCATTTCGGCCCATCGAGCCTGCACCGACACATATCCCACCCTATCCCCGTAACCCCACGTATTTAATCCCCCTAACACTAAGGGTCAATTTACCTAATAGAGGTCTTTAAAATTATGAAAGGTTTTGATAGAGTAGATACAGAAAGAGTGTTTCCACTTGTGGGGAAGAGCATAACTAGAGGCCATCAATATAAGATAGTCACCAAGAAATCAAATAGGGAATTCAGAAGAAACTCCTTTACCCAGAGGAACTTGCTACCACAGAGAGTAGTTGAGGCAAATAGTATAGATGCATATAAGGGGAGGCTAGATAAGCATATGAGGGAGAAGGGAATAGAGGTTTATGCTGATAGAGTTAGATGAGGAAAGACGGGAGGAGGCTCGAGTGGAGCATAAACGCTGTCATGGACTGGTTGGGCCAAATGGCCTGTTTCTGTGCCATATATCCTATGTAATCTTATGTAATAAAGGAGAGCCAGCACGGATGTGTTGAGGGCAAATTGTGTTTGACTAACTTGATTGAGTTTTTTGATGCGGTAACAGAGCGGGTGGATGGGGCAGTGCAGTTGGTGTTGTGTATATGGACTTTCAAAAGGCATTTGATGAAGTACCACATTCTAGGCTTGTTAGCAAAATTGAAGCCCATGGGATAAAAGGGGCAATAGGAGCATGGATACAAAATTGGCTAAGGGATAGAAAACAGAGAGTTGTGGTGAATGGCTGTTTTTCGGAGTGGAGGGAGCTATACAGTGACATTTCCCAAGGTTCAGTATTAGGACCACTGCTGTTTTTGATATGCATTAATGACTTGGACTTGGGGGTACAGGGCATAATTTCGAAATTTGCAGATGACACGAAACTTGGAAGTGTAGTAAACAGAGGAAGATAACTTTCTGGCTTATAGAAGACATAGACAGGCTGGTGGAATGGGTGGACACATGGTAGATGAAATTCAATGCAGAGAAGTGTGAGGTGATACATTTTGGTAGGAAGAATGAGGAGAGACCGTACACATGGTGCAATTGTACAAATGGTACAATTTTAAAGGTGGCAAGAACAGAGGGACCTGGGGTGCTTGCGCACAAATCTTTGAAGGTGACAGGACAGGTTAAGCATAGAAGCATAGAAGATAGGAGCAGGAGTAGGCCATTCGGCCCCTCGAGCCTGCTCCGCCATTTAATGAGATCATGGCTGATCATCCAAATTCAGTACCCTGTCCCTGCTTTTTCCCCATATCCCTTGATCCCTTTAGCCTTAAGAAATATATCTATCTCCTTCTTGAATATATTTAATGAATTGGCCTCAACTGCCTTGTGTGGTAGAGAATTCCACAGGTTCACCACTCTCTGGGTGAAGAAATTCCTCCTCATCTCAGTCCTAAATGGCTTACCCCTTATCCTTAGACAGTGACCCCTGGTTCTGGACTCCCCCGCCATCAGGATCATCCTTCCTGCATCTAGTCTGTCTAGTCCTGTTAGAATTTTATAAGTTTCAATGAGATCCCCTCTCATTCCTCGAAACTCTAGCGAATATAAGCCTAATCGACCCAATCTCTCTTCATACGTCATTCCTGCCATCCCAGGTATCAGTCTGGTAAATCTTCGCTGCACTCCCTCCATGGCAAGAACATCCTTCCTCCGATAAGGCGACCAAAACGGCACACAGTTAATAAAACATATAGGTTCCTGGCTGACCTGATTAACTTTATCACACCTCGGCAGATAGTCAGGATGATTTAATTTAGTTGTCTGCAATTGTAAGGCACACATGCTTTGTTCTCTATCTATATATGCTTTGGCGATTCTGTATCTATTTACTTCACCTGAGGAAGGGGCAATCGATAGCTCCGAAAGCTTGTGATTTCAAATAAAACTGTTGGACTATAACCTGGTGTTGTGCGACCTCTCAACTTTATAAATAAAGGCATAGAGTACAAAAGCCATATAAAACACTAGTTCAGCCCCAGCTGGGCCAATTCTGGGCACCACATTTTAGGAAGGGCGTGAAGGCTTTGGAGTGGATATAGAAGAGATTTACTAGAATGGTTCCAGAGATGAGGGAGTACAGTTACGTGGATAAACTGGAGAAGCTGGGGTTGTTCTCCTTGGAGCAGAGAAGGCTAAGAGGAGATTTGATAGAGGTGTTTAAAATCACAAAGGATTTAGATAGAGTAAAGAGAAACTGTTTCCAGTGGCTGAAGGGTCGATAACGAGCGGCACAGATTTAAGGTGATTAGCTAAAGAAACAGATTCGACCTGAGGAAAAGCTATTTTACGCAACGAGTGGTTAGGATTTGGATTGCTCTACCTGATAGGGTGGTGGATAAAGATTCAATAGTAGCTTTCAAAGGGAATTGGATAAATACATGAAGGAGAAAAAATTGCAGGGATGATTGTAGCAAAACCTCTCTTTTGAACTGATCCACTTGTAAATTTCACACAACTTTTGCGATCGTTGGCAATTGTTTTGTATAAATGCCTAGCAGAAAATTGCTGATTGATTTTAAAGAGCCCCAATCATTTTGGTGTCAATGGTGGATTATGGGGAATCTTGTCTGTTGGAAATGGTTTGCATTATGAAACTGGAACTGTGTCTGAAATGCTACCACTATGTCCTTTGGTTTGTTGTAGAAAGCAATGAAATGAACACTAGTGCTATTTTATGTCTAGCCGCTCAGAACCAAAATGTGACTTTTTAGTGCACCATTACTTTCTAAAACAAACCCAACATAAATTCTGTGTCACTCTGAGCCAGCTGCTACAAGTTGTACACGAGCCATCCAGTACTCTTTAATTTTCCTTTGTGCTGTGAAGGATTTCCTGTCTTTTACTCAGCAGTGGCACAACAGTTGTTGCTACAATCCACTGTTTATCTTGGATTTTGTAAATGCAGAGTATTTGCTTGTACATTGGTGAAGTTGCACAGATGAATTTGCCAGATTAATAACCAACATTGCCTCTCCAGTTCCTGTCCTGGTTGCAGTTTAGACAGCTACAACTGGATTTACTTTACGTTTGTCCTGTTCTCATTGTTTCAAGAAGTATGGCTGAGGGCAGGGTGTGTAGTGGTTTAGCACAGGAGTTCTCAACCTTTTTGTTTCTGAAGCCCCCCCCCCCCCCCCCCCCACTCCCATGTTATAAAAATTCCACAGATCCTCTAACACAACCCAAGTATTTTTTCTGTATAAAAATTCTCAACGCCGCTTCCACTCACCATGTTACTGCTGCTGCTATCCCGGCACTGCAGGAAATACTGGTCCCCATCCCACACTCTCTTTCCGTCCTTGTGAACCTCAATTACCTGACCCCTAGTCTCCCTCTTTCCCCCGCAACCCCCCGACTCCCTCACCAACTGTTCCCAGCACATCAGCCAGTCCCGGTTTGCTGCTTGATTGTCAGTCAAACAGTCCTTTTTCCCTCATCTACAATATTTTTATAACTAAACATTAAAAGTGTACAATGAAAATGAAAGAAAATGCAATTTTTTTTTAAGGGCCATATGATTTTTCTCCCAAATTGCTCACAGCAGTGTCCATGTGTACCTCCGACAGTGCCGCACTCCCTCAGCACTGCACTGGAGTGTCAACCTACATTTTTGTACTCGAGTCTCTGGAGTGGGACTTGAACCCACAACTTTCTGACTGACTCAGGTGATGGTGCTACCTGCTGAGCTATGGGGTGAATATCTCATTCTGCTGGTTGTAAGGTACCTATGTGAAATGAGTTTGAGTAGTCTGTTAAGTCTTAATGGTTATAGTTTCAGTGCACAAAACTGCTCATGATTTGGCGTTAATTGGAAATATCAAGGATGGCTGCAAATGTCATACTGATACCGTAAGGAATACTTCTCTTGCTGCCTGTGTGCTGCAGTCTAAACTGAGCAACTTTAAATCAGTTTGATACCTGGAGCAATGGCAACTGAGCAGCTGTTGGATACCTGCATAAATAAGACTTATACAATCATAGTCATAGAGGTATACAGCACAGAAAGAGGCCCATCGTGTCCGCGCCGGCCATCAAGCCCTGTCTATTTTAATCCCATTTTCCAGCACTTGGTCCGTAGCCTTGTATGCTATGGCGTTTCAAGTGCTCATCTAAATGCTTCTTGAATGTTGTGAGGGTTCCTGCCTCTACCACCCTTTAAGGCAGCGAGTTCCAGATTCCAACCACCCACTGGGTGAAAAAGTTTTTCCTCAAATCCCCTCTAAACCTCCTGCCTCTTACCTTGAAACTATGCCCCCTGGTTATTGACCCCTCTACTAAGGGGAAAAGTTCTTTTCTATCTACCCTATCTATGCCCCTCATAATTTTGTACACCTCAATCAGGTCCCCCCTCAGCCTTCTCTGCTCTAAGGAAAACAACCCCAGCCTGTCCAGTCTCTCTTCATAGTTGAAGCGCTGCAGCCCAGGTAACATCCTGGTGAATCTCCTCTGCACCCTCTCCAATGCAATCACATCCTTCCTATAGTGTGGCGACCAGAACTGCACACAGTATTCCAGCTGTGGCCTAACTAGTGTTTTGTACAGCTCCATCATATCCTCCCTGCTCTTATATTCTATGCCTCGGCTAATGAAGGCAAGTATCCCATATGCCTTTTTAACCACCTTATCTACCTGTCCTGCTGCCTTCAGGGATCTATGCACATGCACACCAAGGTCCCTCTGATCCTCTGTCCTTCCTAGGGTCCTACCATTCATTGTGTATTCCCTTGCCTTGTTAGTCCTCCCAAAATGCATCACCTCACACTTTTCAGGGTTAAATTCCATTTGCCACTGTTCTGCCCATCTGACCAACCCGTCTATATCGTCCTGTAGCCTGAGGCTTCCCTCCTCGCTATTTACCACCCCACCAATTTTCGTGTCATCTGCAAACTTACTGATCATACCTCCTACATTCATATCTAAATCTAAATTAATGTACACTACAAACAGCAAAGGACCCAGCACCGATCCCTGCGGTACACCACTTGGACACAGGCTTCCAGTCACAAAACCAACCTTCGACCATCACCCTCTGCCTCCTGCCACTAAGCTCATTTTGGATCCAATGTGCCAAGTTGCCCAGGATCCCATGGGCTTTTACCTTCTTGACCAGTCTCCCATGCAGGACTTTGTCAAAAGCCTTACTGAAGTCCATGTAGACCACATCAACTGCACTACCCTCATCCACACACCACCCCTCGACAAATTCCATCAGATTGGTCAGACATGATCTCCCCCCGACAAAGCCATGCTGACTATCCTTGATTAATCCTTGCCTCTCCAAGTGGAGACTAATTCTGTCCCTCAAAATTTTTTCCAATAATTTCCCTACCACTGATGTTAGGCTCACTGGCCTGTAATTCCCTGGTTTATCCCTACTACCCTTCTTGAATAATGGTACTACGTTAGCTGTTCTCCAGTCCTCTGGTACCTCCCCTGTGGCCAGAGAGGTTCTGAAAATTTGTGTCCGAGCCCCTGCAATCTCCTCCCTTGCCTCACACAGCAGCCTGGGATACATCTCGTCTGGGCCTGGGGATTTATCCACTTTTCAGCCTGCTAAAACTGCTAGTACCTCCTCCCTCTCAATACTAATTTGTTCAAGTATATCACAATCCCCCCTGCCTGATTTCTATGCTTACATCGTCCTTCTCCATAGTGAACACCGATGCAAAATATTCATTTAAAACCCCACCTACATCTTCTGGCTCTACACAGATTGCCACTTTGGTCCCTAATGGGCCCTACTCTTTCCCTGGTTATCCTCTTGCCCTTAATATACTTATAAAACACCTTGGGATTTTCCTTTATTTTGCCCGCCAGTGTTATTTCATGCCCCCTCTTCGCTCTCCTAATTTCTTTAAGTACCCCCCTGCACTTTCTATACTCCTCTAGGGCTTCCACTGTTTTTAGTCCTTTGTATCTGCCGAAAGCCTCCCTTTTTTTCCTAATCCATTGTTGTATATCCCTTGACATCCAGGGTTCCCTGGGCTTGTTGGTCCCACCCTTGACCTTTACGGGAACATGTTGCCGTTGTACTCTCTCTATTTCCTTTCTGAAAGACTCCCACTGCTCTGATGTGGATTTTCCTACAAGTTGCTGATCCCAGTCCACTTTGGCCAGATCCTGCCTTATCATATTAAAATCGGCCTTCCCCCAATTTAGAACCTTTATCTCCGGTCCATCTTTGTCCTTTTCCATGACTACCTTAAATCTCATTGAATTATGGTCACTGTCACCAAAATGCTCTCCTACTAACACTTCTCCCACTTGCCCGGTTACATTCCCTAGAATTAGGTCCAGTACCGCCCCCTCTCTTGTAGGACTTTCTACATGCTGGCTCAAAAAGCTCTCCTGGATGCACTTTAAGAATTCCGCACCCTCTAAGCCTTTCACACTCTGACTATCCCAGTTAATATTGGGGAAGTTGAAATCCCCTACTATTATTACCCTATTATTTCTACACTTCTCTGAGATTTGCCTACATATCTGTTCCTCTATCTCCCCCCTGACTGGGGGCCTATAGTACACTCCGACCAAAGTGCTTGCCCCCTTTTTGTTTTTAAGTTCTACCCATATGGCCTCATTAGAGGAACCTGCTAAGATATCATCCCTCCTTACAGCAGTAATTGACTCCTTGATTAATATTACGACACCCCCTCCTCTTTTACACCCCCCTCTGTCTCGCCTGAAGATTCTATACCCCGGAATATTGAGCTGCCAGTCCTGCCCCTCCCTCAACCATGTCTCTGTGATAGCAACAATATCATACTCCCATGTGTTCAATTCAACCTTCAATTCATCTGCCTTACTTGCAAGACTCCTTGCATTAAAATAAATGCCACCCTGCCTTGCCATACTCCTTTGTGCCGTTACATATTTGCTCTGCCTTCCAGGCTGACTTGTGTTTTCCTCTATATTTGGCTGTGCATCACCCCCTACTATAGCTCCACTCTATCCCATCCCCCTGCCAAGTTAGTTTAAACCCCCCCCCCCAAAAGTACTAGCAAACCTCCCCGCAAGGATGTTGGTTCCGTTCCGGTTCAGGTGCAACCCGTCCGATTTGTACAGGTCCCACCTTCCCCAGAAACAGACCCAGTGATCCAGGAAACTAAAGCCCTCCCTCCTGCACCAGCTCTTTAGCCACGCATTCATCTACTCTATCCTCCTATTCCTATACTCACTAGCACGTGGCACCGGGAGTAATCCAGAGATTGCAACCTTTGAGGTCCTGCTTTTTAATCTGCTACCTAGCTCCCTAAGTTCTTGTTGCAGGACCTCATCCCTCTTTCTACCCATGTCGTTGGTACCAATGTGAACCGCGACCTCTGACTGTTCGCCCTCCCCCTTCAGAATGCCCTGCAGTCGTTCAGTGACATCCTTGACCCTGGCACCAGGGAGGCAACATACCATCCTGGAGTCACGTCTGCGGCCACAGAAACGTCTATCTGTTCCCCTGACGATAGAATCCCCTATCACTATTGCTCTCCCACTCTTTTTCCTCCCCTCCTGTGCAGCTGAGCCAGTTGTAGTGCCACGGATTTGGCTCTTGCTGCATTCCCCTGAGAAACCCTCTCCCCCATCAGTATCCAAAACGGAAAATCTGTCTGAGAGGGAGATGGACCCAGGGGACTTCTGCACTACCTTCCTAGTTCTTTTACTATGTCTGGTGGTCACCCATTCCCTGTCTGCCTGTGCACTCTTTACCTGCGGTGTGACCACCTTGTTAAACGTGCTATCCACGAAGATCTCAGCTTCGCGGATGCTCCACAGTGACTCCAGCCGCAGCTCCAGCTCCGAAACGCGGATTTCTAGTAGCTGCAGCTGGAGACACTTCCTGCACATGTGTTCGCCCTGGACACCTAAAGTGTCCCTGACTTCCAACATAGCACAGGAGGAGCACTCCACACTGCCGAGCTGCCCTGCCATGCCCTACCCTTAATTTACTCCCTTTAAATTAAAGAATATTAAATACACTAGGGACCTTACTTCCCTTTAAACACTACTTACTCCAAACTAGAGACCTTACTTTTACTTTAATGACTAGAATGTAGAAATACTCACCGCTGGTTCTCTGTCCCCTCTTGTGCAGCTTTTTAGCTCCTGCTCTCCTGTGCTCCTTAATTTTGTCTTAATGGTGATATTACTACTCCAAGATCATCCTGGAGAGGAGGAATATCCCAAGTCCTGTTCCCCACAACAAATCGTCTCTTTTGACAACCCTCTAAGATGCCCTGCATCCCAAACTCAAACATCAAATTTGAGAGGCTTATAGACTTTTTTGTGTCCCAAATTAATGACATTGGCTCTGTGCCTCCTCTGAGCCCTGCTTCCTCCCAGCCCTTCCATTTAACCATTGGTCCATCTCCATATACTCTCCTCCATCTCTTTTTCCCGTATTCTCCATCTTCACTAAATTTCTCTCTTCCATGAAGCCCATCACTTGCTCCTTTCTCTCCAATTACTGCTCCATCTCCAACCTTCCCTTTTTTTCTAAAGTCCAGGAACATGTCTTTGCGTTCCAACTGCACTCTTCTTTCGCCACTCCATGTTTGGAGTTCTTCAGTCAGGCCACAGCACTAAAACCCATCTGATCCAAGTCATCGATCATATTTTCTGTGACTGCAACCACTGTTCAGTATCCCTCCTCATCTTCTTTGACCTCTCCGCTGTTTTCAACACTGTCAACCGTTCAAACATGTCTTCTCCACAGTTCACCTCAGTGGCACTGCTCATTCTGGGTTGCACTCCTACTTGTTACACTGCAGACAATACATCATCTGAAATGATTTCTCTGTCCACACAGTCCCTTCTGGTGTATCCCAGGGTTCCGTACTTGGTTCCCTCCTCTTTATCATTTATGTTCTACCCTTTGGCGATTGTAATCCAAAGATGGGATGAGCTTTCCAGGTATGCGGATGACACCCACCTCCTTCATTGATCCAGTGACTGTTGGCACTGTCTTCAACAGCATATGTGATATTGAGACCTGCATGAGCCAAAACTTTCTCCAACTTAATGTAGACAAAACTAAGTCAATCCTCTTTAGCTCCCACAATCACTTTACGTGACCCCCCTTAACTTGACCAGTTGCCACCTCCAGTTTATTCTAGAAGTACAAAATCTTGATGAATGCTTTGCCTTCAAGCTTAGATGCCTCTCCCACATCCGATCTGTCACCGAGACTGATTATACTGCTACAACATAGCCCGCTTCTGCCCTTGCCTCTCATCCTCTGCTGCCTAAATCCTAATCCACCTTCTTATCACTTTGCGGCTGGATTTCTCCAATGCTTGTTTTACCGGACCATTTATAAACTACATCTCATCCAGAATATCACAGCCCATGACTTCAACCACACCGAGGCACATATCCCCATCATTGCTGATCTTGCCAAATTCCCCTAGTTTCCTATATCCCAAAGATTTGACTTTAGGATTCACGACCTCACCTTCAAGTCGCTCTACGTCATCGCTGCCCCCCCCCCCCCCCCCCCCCCACCAACCTCCGTGATTTCCTCCAGCACGACATCCCTGCATACTCTCTCCTGCCCTCCAAAACTGTTCTGCTCCTCATTTCCCATTTTTTTCTCTCACCAATCTATGCTGCCACTTCAACCATCTTTCCCGCATCCTCTAGAACCCCTTGCCTCAGCATCTCCACCTTAACAGCTCTGCCCTGCCTTTTAAAAACATCTTTAAGCCTCTTCTCTTGAATCATACTTTTGCCCCAATCCGACCCACTCTCCCCCTCCCCATGGCTTGGTGCCCACTCACTATCCACTACCCTGTAAAGCATTCTAAAACATCTGTATGCAGTAAGCATTATAGAAATGCAACTTGTGTTGGAATGCTTGCTTGTAGCATTTGTGAGCAGCAAGATCTGCTTATTATAATTGATTTTTTAAAATGCTACTGTAATGCTATACTAAATCTATAGTAAGATAGCCCAACCGTCGGGGGACCAGGTTCAAAAATATTGGTCTTGGTAATTGAGTAAGATCTGGTCAGTTATTTAAAAACTGCTGAGAGTTGAATTAAGTGTAAATTGCTTAAGCTGGGTCTGTATATCAAATCATTAAAACATTAGTTACTTTATGGCATTTTGCTCTTTCAAACACAACAGTAAAAACCTTCATAAATACACAATTTATTGTATAAGCTGGGATTTGTTTATTGATTTCCTGTTCACAAGTTTTGTATTCTGTCCTCAGGTTTAAAGAGTTCCCTGATGCTTTATACCATGTCCCAGCACTGGAAACTATTCTCATCAGTAATAATCAGGTTGGGTCAATTGATGCTATCCAGCTGATGGAGCTCGACAAACTGACCACACTGGACATGCAGAACAATGACCTAATGCAGATCCCACCGGAGCTGGGGTGCTGCATAAACCTAAGGTAAATACTTGCAAATATTGTCAAATCAATTTTCTTCACAGTAAAAAAAAAATGATATTTTTATAGATTATATCAATCTAGCTAATCTGTTTTTAGCATTACCATTATTTTATGCTGTAACTGTTGGTTCTTGCTGCACTTTAAAAAGGTAAAATATGGTTGTAAAAGACACAATTGAGATACAAAGACATGGTAATTAAAAAGATACTTTTGAAATGGATAAAAAGATAGAATTGCAATTCAAGCTACTAAATTTATACACTTTTTGATATGGTTTTGGTTGGTTCACAAGCTGACAATATGGTACAAATGCAGCTCTGTTATGATTCACCAGATGCTCCCACTCAATGCTGTTTGCTTATACAGTACATTTGTCGTTTTTGGGGATTGAAATGCCTAGCAATTTATTTTAATGTATATTTGTTCTTGGATGTGAGTGATGCTAGCAAGGCTGTACTTTTTGCTCTTCCCTAGTTGCCCTGGGAAGGTGCTTTCTCCTTGACCATGGTGTTAGGTAGGCAATTCTAGGATTTTAACTCGGTGATGATGGAGTGACAATATATGTCCAAGTCAGATGGTGTGTGCCTTGGAGGTGATTCTGTTCCCACAACATTGGTGCTCTTGACCTTCTCAGTGATAAAGAGCACAGGGAAGGGAGGTTCTGTCGCAGTAATCTCAGTGAGTTGCTGCAGTGCATCCTGTAGATAGTGGATACTGCAGCCACAGTACACCAATGATGATGGATCTGCTGGATATTGATTTCAGCAATGGGGCGTCAGTCAATCAATTGCACAAAAATATTTGCTTGATTAATTCCAGAGACTCTTGGAGTGTGAAATGAAATTTATGTGATGCAGTTTAGAGAATATTTATAGATAATTATCTGGTCGTATAGTTAATGGTGGCATTTAGGTATGAAATATAATTTTTAAAAACATTGTGTAATCTATTTCAAGAATTCTAAAGCGCCATGGTCATTTTTAGAGGGTTGACATCAAGTAAATTACTAGCATAATTGAGTTATCAATAAAGGATAGATGATGCAAAATATAAATTTTAGTTAAAAGGAAGCAAATCAAATAACAAAAGCATGTTCTTTCTCTCGCATCTGCATTTAAATCTCTACTGCTTGTAGAATTTATTTGGGAAAACTGTAAAAATCAAAGGAGCAGTTTTCAAAAACTTAGAATATGAAACTTAAGCGGCTGTCTATATGAAATATGCAAGTGGGATTGATCCAATAAGAGCAACTTCAGTACACTCCTCGATATGGATAATGTGGTAGCACAGTGAATTGGAGTTCAAATGTGTATATCACTTAGTAGGCCTTGGGTTTACACCCATAGGTCTCCCCATCTCTGACTTCCCAATCCCAGTTGCCAGTTTCTGTGATGAAGTATGCAGTAAAGATCCAAGCACTTCTGCACAGGGAGGTAAAATCAAAGGTGACTGAGATTGCTAAGCCATTGTTTTTTTATTCATTCATGGGATGTGGGCGTCGCTGGCAAGGCCAGCATTTATTGCCCATCCCTACTTGCTCTTGAACAGGTGGTGGTGAGCCGCCTTCTTGAGCCGCTGCAGTCCGTGTGGTGAAGGTACTCCTACAGTGCTGTTAGGTAGGGAGTTCCAGGATTTTGACCCAGCGACGATGAAGGAAAGGCGATATATTTCCAAGTCAGGATGGTGTGCAACTTGGAGGGGAACTTGGAGGTGGTGGTGTTCCCATGTAGCTGCTGCCCTTGTCCTTCTAGGTGGGAGAGATTGCGGGCTCGGGAGATGCTGTCGAAGAAGCCTTGGTGAGTTGTTGCAGTGCATCTTGTAGATGGTACACACCGCAGCCACAGTGTTTAAGGTGGTGGATGGGGTGCCAATCAAGCGGGCTGCTTTGTCCTGGATGGTGTCGAGCTTTTTGAGTGCTGTTGGAGCTGCACTCATGCAGGCAAATGGAGAGTATTCCATCACACTCCTGATTTGTGCCTTGTAGTTGGTGGAAAGGCTTTGAAGAGTCAGGAGGTGAGTCACTCGCTGCACAATATCCAGCCTCTGACCTGCTCTTGTAGCCGCAATATTTATGTGGCTGGTCAATGGACCAGGATGTTGATGGTGGGGGATTCAGCGATGGTAATGCCGTTGAATGTCAAGGGGAGGTTAGACTCTCTCTTGTTGGCGATTGTCATTGCCTGGCACTTGTGTGGTGCGACTGTTACCTGCCACTTATCAGCCCAAGCCTGAATGTTGTCCAGGTCTTGCTGCATGCGGGCACGGACTGCTTCCTTAGCTGAGGAGTTGCAAATAGAACCTGACACTGTTGCATGTCTCCTAGCAGCTGAGTAAATCTTGGAAGCAGATTTCCTGCTCACCTTCCTGTGTCTGCCTTTTTCAGTTATTTTTCCAATTGGATCTCCTTGTACCAAAGTTTTTCCTCTTCTCTTCCCCCACCCCCATGAGTTCCATAGTATGTTGTATAATAAGAACACATCTGACTGTGAGGTGTATATTTTCTTGTCTACAAATGTGCCACCTTCTTGTCTTTCATTGTAGAACTCTCCTCCTTGAAGGAAACCCATTTCGCAATCCAAGGGCAGCTATCTTGGCCAGAGGAGCGACTGCAGTCCTGGAATATCTTAGAAGCCGCATTCCTACATAAATCTGTGCCTGGGAGAAGGGGGATTACTCTTCTAAAGGTGTTAAAACTGTTTAACAGTCTAATCAGGATAAAGCATTTGGGAGTTTTGGTGGGAAATTTAATTTGTTCCACAGTGTCAATCTATTTCTGTGTTTTCTCGATTTACTTTTGCAGTTACAGTTTAAAAGCTGACTCCAGTGGCCTGATTTCAGTGCAGGTTGAATATAGTGGACATGAGTTATTTGAATAAGAAATTATTGTCTGGGTATCACCTTTCATTGAACATGGGTATAAGTTCTCAACACATTTGCATTACAGCACATGATTGAATCCTTTTAATGTAGCACGTGTATATTGTTGGTTTATTCCTCCACTGAACTATTATTCAAACTTTTTTCTGAAACTATCAGGACAGAAGTGTTTCTAATTTTTTTGTACATTGCATTCCTGAAATATCTTAAGCCACATTCCTATGTAAATCTGTGGCTGGGGAGTACCAGTTTTGAAATGTGCTCTGTTCTTCTCAAAAAAAAAAATTGTGATTCAAATTTTTTTTTCTTTTGCTGTGTTCTGCCAGTTTTGGATGCTTCACGTTACATATCGTTTCAATCTATAATGCCTTACTGGATCTGTGTTGGGCAGTTATTCCTTGAAATTTGTGAAAACTTATTTAAAAAAAGTTTTGAGCCAAATGTGTTTGCATAAATGGAAAATCCATTAGGATAGAAATAAACCACTTGTGACATGTGTGTGCAAATTTTCCAGTCAGTGGGACTCGGCTTTTTTGTGAACCCTGCTGCCTTTTTTTTTCCAAGTCTTTAAAATCCAGTTTTAACTTAAAAAAAAAAATCAGATATTGCTTGATGTGTATTGCAGTTTATTTTGTGCTCAATCTGACTGTACTTGTTAGTTTCCCAATAGCTAAAAGTAACATTATCATCTCTGAGCCATAAAGACCAGGAATGCTCTAAGTTCATTCCCTAGTCTGTGCTGAGTTAGTTGATCTGTGTAAGGATAGAAGTAGAGGTGCAAGAGTTGACTGCACTGCCCCAGGTTAGGAAAACCAGGCTTCCTGCTCCTGATTGCTATCTACTGGGTCCCACTAGAACTGCATATCGGTGTGTGAACATAAGCTGTGGACATAATTGGGCTTAGCTGTGATGCCCTACACGAATGAATAGCTTAGTAACACTCACTGTCCAGGCTCTCATATAAATACTAAAGGGAGACCTGCACCCAGTAAAGGAGTCAATGTGTTCAGGGGAAAAAGGGTTGAAAGGAGAATAATACTTTTCTATTGTTGAAAACATAGACCCACAGAAAGATTAACTTGTAGAAAAGTTTGAATAAAGAGAAATAATCTTATTTTTAAATTTGATACAAAATATTCCATTGTAAACCTTAAAGGAATAGCTGTCATTTTTGACTATAAAATTCAGTGCTGTTCTACTAAACTTACTTAACTTTGGACTTAAAGGTCTTGGGTTCAATCCCCAGTCTGGGCTTAGTATGCATATCTCAGCCAAGGAAGTAGATGTTGTGCCTCCCATGGGAGAGGGCTGCCAGCGCCCATTGAACCATAACCTAACAAGAGTTGAAAACATAGAATAAAATGTTGGTGTGACTTATGTTGCTTACATCAATTTTGGATGCATCTTGGCGATTCAACTAGCTTCATTAGCTGGTATTCAAAAACGATTGTTAATTGTCTTATAGAAGTTAATTCTCTTCAAAGCGGCAAGCCTATTTCATATTCACTTCACATCTAAAAATACCTGTTACTGTAAACTAAGTTTACATGCACCGCGGCATGGTACATCGGCGAGACCATGCAGACACTGAGACAACGTATGAACGAGCACCGCGCAACAATCGCCAGGCAGGATTGTTACCTCCCAGTCGGGGAACACTTCAGCAGTCAAGGACATTCAGCCTCGGATCTGCGGGTAAGCGTTCTCCAAGGCAACCTTAGAAACACACGACAACGCAAAATCATCGAGCAGAAACTGATAGCCAAGTTCCGCACTCATGAAGACGGTCTCAATCGGGATCTTGGGTTTATGTCACGATACATGACGTGATCCGGACTCGAGTCGTCGTTGGCTTGTTCACAGATGTGATTCCCAGTAAAAAAGTAAAAATTTTCCAGTAAAAAAGTAAATTTTTTTTAAAGCTTTTCGTTTTACATACAGACGGCAGCTTTTGACACGTTGGAACCCCTGCGACTACACCTCATTGTCTCAGTTGTATCTTGCTATGTCTTTTGATGTGGTACCTTCCTGGCTGACTTAATTAACTTTATCACACCTCGGCAGATAGTCAGGATGATTTAATTTATTGGTCTGCAATTGTAAAGTACACATGCTTTTTTTTCCATCTATATATGCTCTGGCGATTCTGTATCCAATTTACTTCACCTGAGGAAGGAGCGATAGCTCCGAAAGCTTGTGATTTCAAATAAAACTGTTGGACTATAACCTGGTGTTGTGCGACCTCTCAATTTTGTCCACCCCAGTCCAACACCGGCATCTCCGCATCATGACTGTAAACTCTGACATTCCTACTGTACTGTGGTACTTTATTTGTGGTGATATGCCTACACAATCCTGGAGCAGAATTCTAAATGAGAATGATTTGTACCTTTGGATGTTTGTGAAATTCAACAACTGAACTCTAGGTGTAGTTGCAACCAATGTTCCCTCTAAGGTGCGTGGCTGTGCGAATGCGCAGTGTCTGTGAGGACCCATGCAGGCCGCTCACCTGCTTTTGTATTGTAAAAACCGCGCATGTGCAAAATTTGAGTGGGCCGCGCAGCAATTTAAAAGGATCGCGCACGAAAAAAAAATTAGAGGGAACATTGGTTGCAACTGTGCTTGAGTTCAGTTATTGAGACTGGCTTCTGTTGAGGAAGTTGATCAGAATCATATGAAAGTGCAGCAAATGCACAGCGAGGTCTGGCAGTTACAAAGTTTTTTCTGGTTATTGAAAAGGCTTAAAACTCTTCTGTTCAACATGCCAGCTGTACAGCAGCATTCTGAGTACTGTTCCAGGGACCAAGCCTTTCTTTGATACACCCTAGTGTAGTGATAATGCCAGATAATTTTTGTAAACTGCCAGTGTTGCTCAAACATTATTGGCAACCTAATACGTGTTGCTTGATTCATCAACTTACAAATAATTTGCAGACCACCTAATGCCTGTATTAGTGGAAAATTGGAAAGGTTTAACGTCTTCCAGTACTGATCTCTGCCATTCTTCAATAAACGGTGGCCCGGAATTTGTGGTTGTAATGACGGTCAGCATTCGCTGTCATTACTCTGTGAAACTAACAGCAACTTCTGGCATCTGCACATGCGCAGTTAAATGCGAAAATCCAGAAGTTGCTGTCAGTGATTCCCCGCTCCTCTACAGGGTGCGCTGTTGAAGTCCTTGCAGATGGAAATCTTACAGATCACTTGAATTGATGTGAACTTCCACTTTTTACCATCTAATCTCACTGTAAAAACTCCTGAAAAAGTTAAGCCTTGTTGAATGAGGTGTAACTGTATTTTTAACAGTGTACTAAGTCATAATTACTGCTGAACAACCTCTCTGGCTCTGAAAAACTAATTTTATATTTGTGGCATGTCAAATTTCTCCCTTATGATAAAAATTCCCATAGATTTTTAAATGAATTATTTTTTAAAGTTTGTTTATGATATTTCAGCTTCTACCGTAATCCCATGTGCACGTCCCAATCTTTATTTTGCTTGCTGTAAAATGATTAAAAAGTGAAGAATAATCCGTGCTTTTTACTTCCCGGTTTGCCTTCTGTGAGAATTCTTCAATGTGTTTGGCTGCTTAGCCTGCTTGATGCCGGAGATTCCCTATACATGGCGCCAGAATGAAATTAACGTCGGGCAAGGGGAAATCCACACCACAGAGATCATTAGATCTTTGTGGGCAGCTTTCTTTGAGGTCAGTGGCGAGCGCCATCACTTCACTGCTGATCGCAAAATCCGGGTCATTACTATCTTTAGGTTTGGAGGTGACTGGTGACCATTTTCTTATGTAGCTGTACTTTGTAGGTTGCGTTTGAAATTGTAATTCAGTGCTATCAAGTTATGCAATTGCTTGATTTACAGAAAGGTTTTTTGTTCTGAAACAGCAACTTTGTTTTCTGCACCTTTTTGTAAATTACTGATCTTTCCGTGCAATACTCTTATGTTGAAATTAAGCATGCCAAGTATATCAGAACAAATAAACTGTATAAATGAATCTCATTTCAACTGCAATTTCATTACAATGTAATTTTTGTGGCTGTATATACTTTTATGATTCAAATGAATTTTTTTTAGGGATTTAAGTATAGAACAAAATATTTGTGTTTTTCATACGAATGTTATGTCCTGATATAATTGACATTAAAGACTTCAATATTGAGTTATACTAATAATTCGGGTAACTGCATCACATGGTGGTGTATTGAGCCATACACACCAGATAAGTCTCAGGTTTGATCCTTGGTCTACAGAGTAAGCTGATTTCAGGATCAGAACAGAAATCCTGGCTTTTTTTTTTGGGGGGGGGGGGGGTGGGGGGGATGTTGGAAGGCTATTGTAGTACCCCAACACTGGCCTGGCTGAGATTAGGTAATCTCAGCCACAAACTTGGGATCAAACGTGCAATCTTCATGGTCTGTAGTGCCTAGTACCACATCATGCAGTACATTTAACGACAGCTATTGGATAAGGGCAATGATGTACTTTGTGTCACAAAATATCATGGTGTTGTTTGGCAGAAGTGACGAGTAGTTTCTCTGGCTCATCGCCCCCTCACCCCTCCCTAAGACAGCATCAACCCTTCAAACCTGAACCAGAATTTTTGTTCTTATGAAAGCTATCAATTCTGATGTGATTTGACAATAAACAAAAATCACTATTAGCTGCTCCAGAAATGCAAATCATTAACACAGTTTTATATTTTGACGATAGCATTAGTACATAAAGAATTCATTAATTCAACCTAAAAATTGGGAGTTAAAAAAACAGACTATGAAATTCAGTAATGAGACTTATGCAATACAGCATTGGCATGATAAATCCATTTAGCAAGAGGTATTATTTACAAGTGTGTGACAATTTAAATTAACATTTGTTCATTAAAGAGACTTCATACATTATTCAAACACTTTTTTTAATACAGAAAAAATCCCAGAATTTCAAAGCCGAAAAATAGCTCTGTTATACTTTGCACCCACATTGGAAATGAGTAGCTTGGTTTCTTTTAATCTCTGGTAAAATTTCTCCAAATATGTACATACAGAATCTGCAAAATGCATTCTGAACACAGAATATACACTGTACCAATAAAATAGTGTCAATACATAAATAAAATCGGAAGGATTAGACTTGCATGTGCATTTGAACAAACAAGTTTGTCAACTTCACTATAGTCTGAAACTAAAAACTGTAAAATCTTGTAAAGTTTTTTTCTTTTTGCACATAAACAAAGCAGCTTTCAAGTCCAGTAAAATATTTTTGACTGCAGAAGCAGATGTTTACATTCACAATCTAAATGATTAAAAGTTATTTAAATGTCATTGTTGACAGTTATTTACAAAATACTGCAGTTAGAGACTAAACTTTACCATAATTTTTTTTCTCATGAATTTTGACACATACAAAAGTGGCAATTTTTCTTGTACATCAACAAAGCTGCATTTACATAAGGGTTCATTGTTACAATGCAACCTGCTCTGTAATACCAGTAGTACTCATGATGTGAGTCATTTGCCTCCTGACTCCCCTTTATCCATGGTCCTCAACAGATGTGCTGCCTCATGCACTTTGGGAACTCTATTCATGGCCTGCCCAGCTATGGGAAGTTGACCGAGCTAGGATTCGTACTGTTCCCTTCTCTTTCCTTACTCTCCAGGAAGAGACTGCTATTTGAAGGCCGTCTTATCACAGCTTCCATACAGCAAGTGAAAAAAATCTACTTGTACAAATTGATCATTTAATTTTATTTCCACTCTTCCTGTGGGGAAGTGCCTTGCCTCCATTTTCCAATGACCAATCATGGTATGATTGAAATTTGGAGTTCACCATGTGGAGAGTCACAGGCACAGAAAATGTCCCATTACTCTGTGGTGTAGTGTTGCAACATTCCTCAGAATAGCCTCCAAGCAAGATATTGGTTGGAATTTTGGCTTTCAGTTAGAAGTTGATGATTAACAAGTGCAGTATTAAAACAGGAAGAAAGAACTCTATATTAGAGCATAAAAGGGAATGTGGAATAACAAAAGACACCATTGTTCAGTCACAGAGCTCTAAACAACAAAAGTAATTGAGATGCTTCAAATTATACTTCTGTTTCAACATATCTTGAAAAGCAAAAAAAAAGTATTTTGAGCCAATTAATTTTGACTAACTTTTGAGGGCATTTATCACATTTTAGCATAATTTTAACCTTATAAAGAAGTGCATTTTGGTGTACAGTACGTTAGTGGAGTTAAAATGGAGGTGGAGGGCTTGAGCCCGTTACATCTTCAGAAGAGAGGAGAAAATTGGCAAAAGCAAAACAAAAAGCCAGAGATACTTGATTTATTAGAAGCTGTGTTGGTGGGTACTGAATAAAAAAGATGTTCCAATATGGATGAATCACTTCACCGTAGTAATGGTGGAATTCTGAAGCTACAGGAGCTTCATACATTGAAGGCAATATTGCACACTAGGTTTGGTAATGTGAAAAACTAAATACTACTGCATTTCGTTCTTAACTACATAGATTGATCTTATTTTCATTCTTGGACAACACATTTTAATCCCCCCCCCCCCCCCCCAATTTTCTTTTTATTTGTCCAGGCACTGTCAGGCTACAAGTCTTCTGGCACATTAATAAATTACCTAGTTGCCAAAATGAAGAATGGGAGCCAGAATAAAGAAAATAGGTATATAAAAGATTTAAATCTTTTTGGATAGGATGGGTTATATTATGTTTAATAAATGGTTACAGGTCAGTTTTAAAAGAATAAAATGGGAACAGATGGAGAATGTGGGGAAAAAAGTGGCAACAAGGCAAAAATATAAATATTTTACTTAAATTGTGCGCTTAGTATTTAATTTAATAGTATTGGCTTAATATTACAGTAATAAAGCTATTCTTGGTGTTTGAGTATCTTTATTACCATAATATTAGTGTTCATTTCAGTGTCTCAGTAAGTAAGCTGAAAATTTACAAAACCAGTTGCCCATGGCAATGGGAGTGGCCGGAAGGGTTAATTTTGAGTTTGTTTTGCAACATATTTTGCATATCATACTATCTGACTGTATATACTGCATATTAATTTTAATAGATTATAAATTGAGTGATTTACATAGGGAATACTTGATAGATACACTATAAATAAATGTCCCCCAGTTTCCTATCACTAATCCTGTTCTATCCTGTTGGAGGAGTTGTTTTAAAAATTGTTACATTTCTCTTTTTCACAATTTCACATTTGTTATTAAATCTCAGGTACTACAATATAAATTGGCACTTGTCAAAAAGTCTAATTGGAATTTCAATTATGTATTGAGCTGCTAAGCTCTGCAAAATGTATGGATCATCCAAGTTTAATCCCTTTGAGCACTAACTTTCACAACTTGCAAAATTCTAAGTCATCTGCTGAAATCAGAACATTATTTCTATAATTGAATAATGCAGCAGAAATAAAGAAACATATAGTATCAAACAACATGTTTTCTAAAATGTAAAATGACACTCCAACTCTCAAAGGGTTAATGGATTCTCCCATCATTATAAATTCAAAGGAACATTCACTGACCAGAACATGTTAGCAAAGGTATTTTTAAAGTAAAATGAAAGAGAATGGATGCAATATTTATAGTAACATGCTTGAGGCACAACATATAACTAACATTACCGCCAAATATATCTTTACTGTACAAAGCATACTGTCTCAGTCATTGTCTGCTCCTGCCTAAAGAGCCCAGAATGGTTCCAGTGAGCTCAGTCTATGGGCTATATCATTTATATATCTGTTGACTGTTTAAGTCCAACCACAGGTGAATGAGGCAAACTTGAGACTTTGCACTGGCGCCTTTTCTTCCCTGGAGGTTTACAGACCACATCGAAGGGTCAGGGCAAGTTTTGCTTATGTTACATTTATAGTGAAAACTCATAGGGATAGGGGTACATTTTCAGTTCTGGTGTTGGGCTGTGCATATGTCAATATGCGGGTATGAGGGAAGGAGAAGAAAGGGGTATACTTTCAATTGTAGTGGTGTATACACCTGTGTGCATGGTGAGGCTTGAAGGGTTATGGTGGCAAGTTTGTTCTGTGTAGCACACGCAGCTTAAATTCAACTCTTTCTCATAAATGTTAAAGGGGAGGAAAGTCTAACGGGGAAATTTTTTGTTTAGAGTTCAACGCATTGTCTGCTCATGAATAATATATTGATTTAAAAGTGTTTTTATTTTTAAAACATTTTTATCAGTTATTTTTGAAAAAACAATGGAGTAGTACCTTGAACGAAAATTCCATTTTCCCCTGCCCTGACTTCCCTTCCATTTTAAGTATTTCTTATAAAGAAAGGCAATAGAAAAGCTAGGAGGACTTTTTTTGTCTCATTAAAGCATCTTATAATTCCTACCTTATAGTCATTTTTTGGATTGGTTTTCATGGAACAGATAACATCATTTGTTGAACCCTCCTTCATGTCCAAATTCTCTTTCAGATATTAATTGATAAGAAAATAGCTTTAAATTTGTCAGTACACAATTCACTGCATTTGTTGATGCATTTTTGCTTTTTACAAAAAAAAGGCATATACAAGTTTGAGGCAGTGTTTAATGGTGGTGCAATTCCTAAAGAGCATATGTGCTTTTGGTGCTCAGGTACTTAACAAAAATCCACTCTGAGAATGAATGATATATATATAATATTTGCACCAAATGACCTGCCATTTCACAGCCTCTAGCTGACAGGATGTAAAGTCACCACATAAACATCAATCTCATAAATGATAAATTTGTGAAGATAAAATACTAAACATTGTAATACTGGCAGATAAGTGTCTTAGTAATAAGTTTGGCACAAGTGTTGCCATTGGTCCAGCAATTGGCAAAAAAATTGGAAAAAAAATTGCCTGGCTTTCCTCACACAGGAAGCTGCAGTAAAGGATTTTAATCTTACGTTAAACATTTTTCTACAGAAAAATCAGTAAAGTTCTAGGTTAGAATCTCCCGTTGGATTATCAGATCCACTGTGTTCTGGAAACTCTTAAGAAGCGAGACTGCCTTCTCATGTTCCATATGTATAAAGTTGTGTCCATTGGCCTATAACAAAGGAAAAATACATATATTTATCAAGAATAACAGAAGAGACTATCCGTAATCTATATCGCGTTTTTGGTGATCATGAATATAAATGATGTTAACTGAGGATTACAACATTTATGGTCATTTTCGGGTTGGCAGCTGTAACTTGTGGGGTGCCGCAAGGATCAGTCCTTGGGCCACAGCTACTTACAATCTGTATCGATGACTTAGATGAGGGATCGAGTGTAATGTATCCAAGTTCGCTGACGATACAAAGCTAGGTGGGAAAGTAAGCTGTGAGGAGGTCGCAAAGGAATATAGACAGGTGAGTGGGCAAGAATGTGGCAGATGGAATATAATTTGGAGAAATGTGAAGTTATCCACTTAGGTAGGAAAAATAAAAATGCAGAATATTTTTTAAAAGGTGAGAGACTGGGAAATGTTGGTATTCAGAGGGACCTGGGTGTCCTTGTACACGAATCACAGAAAGTTAACATGCAGGTACAGAAAGCAAATGGTATGTTAGCAATTATTACAAAGGGATTGGAGTATAAGAGTAAAGAAGTCTTACTGCAATTATATAGGGTCTTGGTGAGACCACACCTGGAGTATTGTGTACAGTATTGGTCTCCTTACCTAAGGAAGGATATACATGCCTTAGAGGGAGTGCAACGAAGGTTCACTAGACTGATTCCTGGGCTGAGGGGATTGTCCTCTGAGAAAAGATTGAGTAGACTAGGCCTATATTTCCTCGAGTTTAGAAGAATGAGGGGTTGAAACATATAAAATTCTTAAGGGGTTTGACAGGATGCAGGGAGGATGTTTCCCCTGGCCGGGGAGTCTAGAACTAGGGGTGACACTCTCAGAATAAGGGGACGGCCATTTAGGGCTAAGATGAGGAGAAATTTCTTCACTCAGAGGGTGGTGAATCTTTGGAATTCTCTACCCCAGAGGGCTGTGGATGCTCAGTCATTGAGATCAGCCAGGATCTTATTGAATGATGCAGCAGGCTCGAAGGGCCGAATGACCTACTCCTGCAACTATTTATGTTCTTACCCATTTTTTGCATTTGGTTTTATGATTAAACTCCTCCAGGTTTGATATAGCACAGATTAGATGCAGAGTAAAGCTCCCTCAATTTTGCCACAACTATTTTCCCTTTCAACTTTAAAAGCATACCCTCTAATGTAATAGTATGACATTTTCTATACCAGTCATTCTTGTGGCCTCCTTAAGTGAATTTGCCAACTGGGGACAGTTTTGTGGTGCTGGCCCACTCTTAGCTGGGTTAAAGCCCTCCAAATTCATTTCACAATGGACTCTTAGTTACCCCTTCATTCTGGGCAGTAATAAAATCTAGGTCACTGAGGTGATAACTCAGTCTTCATTATAGGATCCATGTAATCTTTGATTTTTACATGTAATTTTCATAAGCTGCCTTTAAGAAGGTGGTGGTGAGCCGCCTTCTTGAACTGCTGCAGTCCTTGTGGTAACAATGCTGTTAGGTCAGGAGTTCCAGGATTTTAACCCAACGACGATGAAGATACAGTGATATATGTCCAAATTGGGATGGTGCGTGACTTGAAGGGGAATTTTGAGGTGATGGTGTTTCCGTACACCTGCTACCCTTGTCCTTCTAGGTGGTGGAGGTTGTGGGTTTGGGAAGTGCTGTCAAAGAAGCCTCCTGCAGCAATGTCCTGGGGTTGAATTGATTGGCCTCTCAACAACCACAACCATCTTCGTTTGTACCAGATATGACTCCAGCCAGGGAGAGTTTTCCCCCGATCCCCATTGACTTCAGTTCAATTAGGGCTCTTTGGTGCCACACTTGGTCGAATGCTGCCTTGATATCTTGGGCAGTCACTCTCACTTAATCTCTGGATTTCAGCTTGGGTCCATGTTTGGACCAAGGCTGTAACGAGGTCTGGAGTTGAGTGGTCCTGGCGGAACCCAAACTGAACAGGTTATTGGTGAGTAAGTGCCATTTGTAACACTGTTGACGACTCCTTCCATCACTTTGCTCAATCTGCAGCCAGCTCCTATAAGATGAACTTAACTTTGTAAAGTGGATTCATCAAGTAGAAGGAACGACTTGTATTCATTTAGCACCTATCATGTCTCTGAGAAATGTGTCAAACCTTATATATTTTGAATTACATCAACAGTTATGTAAGTAAATGCAGCAGATATTTTGCACACAAGATCCCACAAACGGTGGGGGCAACACGGTGGCATAGTGGTTAGCACTGGTGCCTCACAGCGCCAGGGACCCGGGTTCGAATCTGGCCTCGGGTGACTGTCTGTGTGGAGTTTGCACATTCTCCCCGTGTCTGTGTGGGTTTCCTCCGGGTGCTCCGGTTTCCTCCCACAGTCCAAAAATGTGCGGGTTAGGTTGATTTGGCTATGATAAATTGACCCTTAGTGTTAGGGGGGGATTAAATATGTGGGGTTACGGGGATAGGATGGGATATGTTAGGGGGAATTAAATACGTGGGGTTACGGGGATAGGGTGGGATATGTGTCGGTGCAGGCTCGATGGGGATTCTGTGTGAGAAAGCAGGGACAGGGTACTGGATTTGGATGATCAGCCATGATCGTATTGAATGGTGGAGCAGGCTCGACAGGCCGAATGGCCTACTCCTGCTCCTAGTTTCTATGTTTCTAAACAGCAATATGAATGACCATTTAATCTACTATTTCTGGTGTTGGTTAAGGGAGGAATGTTGGTCAGGAGACCAAAAAACTCCTTTTCTTCAAATAATATTCACCTGAACCTTTAGTAGAGGCAGATGAGACCTTGATTTCGCATCTCATCTGAAGGAAAGATCAGGCACATTGTGTAGTTAAAAGGCTTCCAAAGCAATATTATGTTATGCAAACAGGGGTGTATATTTAACGGCATAATTGTGTAACATTTTTAAAAAATAGGTAAGATACTGCCTCATGTAATCACATGTAGTTTGGCCTGTTTTAATCTTACATAGAATTGCATAGTATATACAGCACAGAAACAGGCTATTCAGCCCAACTAGTCTGTGCTGGTGTTTATACTCCACATGAGTCTCCTCCCATTCCATCTGCCTCATCTCAGACTTTCAGCATATCTTTCTCTTCCCTTTTCTCTCATGTACTCGTCTAGTTTCCTTTTGAAAGCATCTAAGCTATTTGCCTCAACCATTTCCTGTGGTAGCGAGTTCCACATTCTAACCACTCTCTGAGTAAAGAAATTTCTCCTTACTTCCCTATACAGGGACTTGAGCACATAAAACTAGGCTGACACTCCAGTGCAGTGCTGAGGGAGTGCTGCACTGTCAGAGGTGCTGTCTTTCGGATGAGACGTTAAACCGAGGCCCCGTCTGCTCTCTCAGGTGGACGTAAAAGATCCCATGGCACTAATTTGAAGAAGAGTAGGGGAGTTATCCCCGGTGTCTTGGCCAATATTTATCCCTCAATCAACATAACAAAAACAGTTTATCTGGTCATTATCACATTGCTGTTTGTGGGAGCTTGCTGTGTGCAAAATTGGTTGCCACATTTCCTACATTACAATAGTGACTGCACTCCAAAAGTACTTCATTGGCTGTAAAGCGCTTTGAGACGTCCGGTGGTCGTGAAAGGCGCTATGTAAATGTAAGTCTTTTTTTAAAATTGGATTTATTAGTAACTATCTTGTATTTATGGCTCCTAGTTTTGGATTCTCCCACAAGTGGAAACATTCCACATCTACCCTGTCCAACCCATTCACAATTTTAAAGACCTCTAAGTCTTTTTTCTAATGAAAAATGCCCCAACCTGTTCAATCTTTCCCCATAGCTGTAATCTCTCAGTTCTAGTACCAGTGTTGTAAATCTTTTTTGCACTTTCTTCAGTGCTTCTATTTCCTTTGTATAGCATGGAGACCAGAACTGTGCACACTACTCTTAAGTGCAGCCTGATTAGGGTCCTATACAAATTTAACATAACTTCAGTACTGTACTTCTGAATTCTATACCCCTAGAAATAAATCCCAGTGCTTTGTTAGCATTTTTTATTGCTTTTCTGACCTGCGATGCTGCTTTTAATGACTGTTCACCTGTATCCCTAGATCCGTTTGCTCTTCTACCCCATTCGTTTTTTTTTAATTTTCTACGGTGTAGGTGATGGTTTTTCATACCAAAGTGCATTATCCTCATATTTATCGAAGTTAAAGTTCATTTGTCAGTTATCTGCCCAGTTTGCAAGTTTTCTAATGTCTTACATTATGTTGCATTTTTTCTCAGTGTTAGCTATACCCCCCCCCCCCCCCCCCCCCCCGTTTGATATCATCTGCAAATTTGGTTATTGAGTTACTTGTTAGCCAAATCATTAATGTAAATTATGAATAACCGTGTTCCCATCACTGATCCTTGTGGAACACTGCTTTCTACCTTCCTCCAATCTGAACAACTACCCTTTACCCCTACTCTCTGCTTTCCTTTTTTTTTTAGCCAGCTTGCTATCCATTCAGCTATTTGTCCTAACCTTTGTCATGAGCCTACTGTGTGGTACCTAATCTTCAACCTGTTTTAAAAGTTTCCAAGATGATGAAAATATGCCTTAAAAGTTGGGTGATGTCATGGCTCAGCATATTTCCTTTCTCCTTTTGGGATCTGGGATTGAATCCACCCTGAACTGATGGAATAAAAGTTGCCTTTCTGTAGGAATCTTACGTGAACTGAGTTTCTAGTGGCATAAGTCCACACCACTAAATTGGTAATCTTATTCCCATTGCTCACCTTAAGGATCTTGTCTCCAGGCTGTAACAAGTTGGATGCTGGTCCATCAGGTTGCACTCTAGTAACGAAGATACCCTGTTGAAACAAGAGTGACAGTTATGGATTGACTTCATTAGCCCGTAATTTGCGTTCAGCGGCAAAACAAAGGTGTTCGCCGCTGGCCCCGAAATAAGCTTACCACAAAGATCTCGTGATCTCTGTGGCAAGCAGTTCGGCTTTTCCGACATGCAATTGAAATCAGCATAGTTTAGTGGGCATTCCATAACGCGAGCTGCTGTGACATCAACAAGCTGTCTAAGCAGCCAGTCACAATACAGAATTCTCACAGACCGAGAACCAGGAAGTGAGTAAGCTCTTTTGATTTTAACTTTTTAAATATGTTATACAGAGAAAAACAAAGTTTGGGGCTCTCACATGGGGAAAAGATAAACCTGAAATAAAGATGAACAAACTTAAAAAAAAAATTCTTATTTAAATTTTTATTAAAATGGATACATTTGATTCGCCACAAAATTTTAATTAATTTTTCAGGGCCATAACATTTGTTTAGCAGTCAATACGCTGTTAAAACCCCAGTTACACCTAATCCAAAAGGGTCTAACTTTTAATGGGCTATGGGCTATGGGCTTAAAACAGCGATATTACCATGGAAGAGCCGAAGTTTTTGGCAGTTTCCCTGATTACACTGATTGCCGGCTATGGGGTGGTGGCCACAACGCAGCCAGTGTCGGAGCAGTGAATGACTCACCGCAACTTCAGGATTTCTGCGTTAGGATGCGCATGCGCTACATCCTGAAATTGCGGTCAGTTTCAAAGGGGCAATAACAGCGAAGGCTGTTCGTTCACTGTTATTACCCACCGCAAATTCCGGGCCAATATAAAATAGAGTGAGTTGCAATGTATAATTCCATTGTTTTCTGTTTTTATTTCATATTTCCTACATTTGTAGTATTTTATTTTTAGTTCATAGAGGAGGCAGGTTGGCTGGTGTGGTAAATGGAAAATGTTAAACTGGTACAATAGAGCTGCTTATTTGAGTTGAAGGGGAGTGAAAAGGGCTTTACTCTGCATCTGACCTTGGGATTGCTTGACACTTATACTGGCTGTCCAAAATAGAATGTTCCAATAGGGAATTCAGAAGATTTTTCTTTACCCAGAGAGTGGTGAGAATGTGGAACTTGCTACCACAGGGAGTGGTTGAAGCGAATAGTATAGATGCATTTAAGGGGAGGCTGGACAAGCATATGAGGGAGAAGGAAATAGAGTGATAGAGTTAGATGAGGAAAGACAGGAGGAGGCTCGAGTGAAGCATAAACGCCATCATGGACTGGTTGGGCTGAATGGCCTGTTTCTGTGCCATATATCCTATGTAATCTCCCACACTGACATTTCTCAACTTGATGAGCAGAAGATTCTTAGAAAAATAAATAATTTTTGTTGCATTTTTGTAGAGAAATATGTAAAACCAAAAAAAAAGTATTTTTCTAACATTCATTATACTTTCGTGGAAGAGTGATTGGAAGTCCCATAGGTGTTGGTTCTCATTAATAAAATATTACTTTTCATAATTATTAACAGTTTGATGGTGAACTCTCTGAGGCTGTTGTGTTATAACTGCACTTTTGAACTGTTGCTAGACTCCTAGAGCAGTATATAAAAATGGCACGAACTGATACGTTTTCAAAATCCTGAAAGGTTACATGTAGACAACAATTAAAATAACTGAATAGATAGATCAAGAGCTTAGTTACACTTTTACTATCAGACATCAATCATAGACATTTCCTGTATCTAATCAAATAGGTGCTTGCAATTATTTGCCGTGTCCGGTGACACTACAAATAATTAAACAACAATTAATACAGAAAATTCAATACGGAATTAAATCCCTGATGTATTTCCAGTTGTAGAAAATAGCCATGCTTTTTTTCTTGCCAGTCCAGAAACTGTAGCACATCATCTTGTGTTCATAAATTTACACAAAGTAACTTGCAGTCATGACTCATTAGTGTAAAATTAGCTAAAATTAGACACCCAGCTCTACCTCACCACCACTTCTCTCAACCCCTCCACTGTTTCTAAATTGTCAATCTGCTTGTCCGACATCCAGTACTAGATGAGCAGAAATTTCCTCCAACTAAATATTGGGAAGACCGAAAGCATTGTCTTCAGTCCCCGCCACAAACTCCGTTCCCTAGCCACTGACTCCATCCCTCTCCCTAACATTTGTTTGAGGCTGAACCACACTATTCGCAACCTTGGTGTCATATCTGACCCCGAAATGAGCTTCTGACCACATATCCGCGCCATCACTAAGACCGCCCATTTCCACCTCCTGAACATCACGCGACTCTGCTCCTGCCTCAGCTCATCTGCTGCTGAAATCCTCATCCATGCCTTTGTTACCTCTAGACTTGACTATTCCAATGCACTCCTGGCTGGCCTTCCACGTTCCACACTCTGTAAACTTGAGGTCATCCAAAACTCGGCTGCCCGTGCCCTAACTCGCACCAAGTCATGTTCACCCATCACCCCTGTGCTCGCTGACCTACATTGGCTCCCGGTTAAGCAGCGCCTCGATTTTAAAATTCTCATCCTTGTTTTCAAATCTCTCCATGGCCTCACCCCCCCCTATCTCTAATTTCCAGTCCCACAACCTCCAGAGGTATCTGCGCTCCTCTAATTCTGGCCTCTTGAGCATCCCTGATTTTAATCGCTCAACCATTGGTGGCCGTGCCTTCAGCTGCCAAGGCCCTAAGCTCTGGAATTCCCTGCCTAAACCTCTCCGTCTCTCTCCTCCTTTGAGATGCTACCTCTTTGATCTGCCCTAATATCTCCTTATGTGGCTCGGTGTCAAATTTTGTTTTATAACGCTCCTGTGAAGTGCCTTGGGACTTTCTACTACATTAAAGGTGCTATTTAAATACATGTTGTTGTTCTAAAATGCAAATTAGAAGAGTTCACTCCCTCTCTAGACTTGCAGATATGTAGAACATGCAGAGAATTAATTGATGCTGCATTGATTAATTCCCTTAAAAAGAGCTGGTTATAAAAGAGACTGAAGATTATAAGGATAAATATAGACATGACATAAAGCTATTTAGATATCGTGAACACAAAGCAATGTGGGCAAGTAACAAGTAGAAAGGTTCATTATCTTCAGAGAGACTTTGAGCAATTATGTAAATAGCTGAGATACACCAGCTATATTCTAATGTGGATAAATATAGGGTAATGCATATAGGTCCTGGTAACAGTAAGCCTGTATAACATAAAAGAGTCGCTATGGGCAGAGGCTGAGAAGGAAATGAATTTGGGATTGATCATGGATCATAATCTGAAAGCATCTGGTCCATTCCTACCTCATCCCCATGTGAATTATCAATAAAGCAAACTGGGTACAATATTAAATCTAGAGAGCACTGCATTACCAGCTAGAACAAGTTATATTGACATTGTGCAAATCCATGGTTTGGCTTATTCTGGAGTATGGAATTTAATTTGGTCACCTTATCTCAAAGAGCATAGGTGCATTAGAAAGGGTACAGAGAAGAGGGAGCAGGGTAATTTCAGCCTTCAAGATTAAGTTATGAACAAAGGCTCAATGAATTAGACTTATTTTCATTGAAGAAAAGAAGACTGAGGGGAGACATAATTCAAGTCTTTAAAATCATGAAACCTATAGATAAGATTGAAGTAAACTATTCAAATTGAACATGAGGACACAACTACAAAATTCAAAAACATCAAGCAAGGTTACAAAATAGAAAAAAAATCTCCAGAGAAGATAGTCAAATTGGGTCAATTCACACCTTTAAAAAGGGAACTAGAATAGTATTTGCTAAGAAGGAGTTTGAGGAGATTTTGGCTGTACTTATTTTTTCAGGGTCTTTTTGGAAAGGAACTTATTGGTTCTTAAAGTAGGAAATTGACAAGTGAAGGTGGTGGGGGAGAGGGAGAAGTCCATAAGAAAATAGTCATACATAGGATGGAGTGGGCTGAATGGATCAAATGGCCTTTTCTTGGTATGCTCTTTCTTTAATACTTTAAGTACCATGCAAATTTTAAGGTTGTAAGCAACTTCAAAATATTAAGGTATGTGCAGTGTTTGAAGCAACCCTTACCCTGCCAATAACAGGGTCATACTGTGTATTCTGAGATCTCTTTAAATTTCCATATGCTAAGAGCTATGATTCTAGGAGAGCAAGGGCTAATCACCCCATACTAAGAATTGTAACAGTAAAGTTGGGTAAGGCCATCGAAGGATTTCTAAATGAGTACTATGATTTTGAAATCAATGCACTCAGGGATGGGGAGCAAGTGAAGGTTGATGAGGACACAGATAATAGGTAAGCAGGACTTAGGACGGGGTAGAATGCGGCTGGCTGAATTTTGGACAATTTAGAGTGTGTGTTGGGAGCAACTCAGGAAGCTGGTGAGGTGAGAGTTGGAGAAATGTAGCCTGGATATGACAAAGGTGTGGATGAGAGTTTCAGTGGCGATGGGGGTGAGGTAGAGATAGAGGTGGGCAAACTTATAAAAGCAGAAATAAGCAGCTCTGATGATGGACAGGATATGAGTTTGAAGCTCAGCTTAGGGTCAAACAGGACACCAAGGTTGCAGAGTGTTGGGTTCAGTCTGAGCGAGTTGTTGGTGCATGGGAAGGAATCTGGCACAAAGCAAAGTTTATGACAGGAGTAACTAAAGACAAAAGGGCGACGCTCAGTTGTGGAGGGTCAGGGGGAATTGAGTGATAATTCAGATTTTCATCTATATTCCCAAGGGAAAGACCAGTTTGCTTCTGGCTGTGCTGGTAAAGAACTTTAAATAAATTTTAAATAAGTTAATCTTGAAGTTGCTACCTACAGTAATGTAGGAAATCCAGCTTTTGATATGACGGAAGGGACTGACACAAGAAGTGCCCACCCTCATTTCCAGCAAAATGTTAACGGAGTGATGAGCATCACATTGTGGGCACTTCTGGTTATTGGTTATTCCGATGACGTCATTTGCTGAACGTGTGCAGTGCCCCTACGATTTCGTCACTTTCGTTTGCTGCCGTTCTTGCTGGATGAGATTCCTGCTATATCTATTAAATCCATGAAAGTCGTGCTATGCCGGTTGTTTGTCTCGTGAGTCCTATATCAATAAATTCCATGAAAGCCTTTCCGCATAGTGTGTTTGTTTCGGGAATCTTGAATCAGTAAAATCCATGGAATTCATGCTGTGCCAGTTGTCTGTTTTGTGAATCATGCATCAATACAATCTTTGAATTTCAGCCTGTGTTGTATTTCAGTTTGTCATTGGTGCAATGACGATCGAGTCTGAAGATCGGTGCCGTGAATATTCAGCTGAACCTCCACAGTGCGAGGAGCTATGGCACCATAATATGAGCCTAGGCACATGAACATCACATCTTTTCCCTTCCTTTCATTTCTAGCCTCCCTTTAATGCCCTGCCTTGAAAATATGGGGTCTCTTAGGCATCGCTGAGAGCTTCTGGGACTGCGTGGTGGAAAACACACCCATCCTTAGCGTCCCTGAAAGGGTCCGTGGATGGCAACCCTCTCCTACTTATCTGCTACTTTACCCACTTTACAGTGTGTTATACTGACCGGTAACTTTTGGGGAACACACTTCAGCATAACCTCACTCAACTCCTTCCTTTATAAAGAAGAGAAGTAAGAAGCCATGCCAGCATGCTAGATACATGCTTTCTGTGGCCATCTGTGTGTTAGCATGAGCTAAGTTGAGGGGAGATCTAACTGAAGTCCTTAAAATGATAAAGGGATTTGATAGGGTAGAAATAGAGAAACTATTTCCTTTGTTGGAGAATCTAGAACATGGGGGCATAATCTTAAAAAAATAGAGCTCGGCCATTTTGGAGAGAAATCAGGAAGCATTTTTTCACATAGAGAAATGAAATCAGCAAGTAATATACACCTAGCACTTTTGGTCATTTAAAAGGGAAGCAGCTGAAAGGAGTACAATTGAAATGGAGGCTATGAGGTATGTTTTTTATAGGATGTTTACGAATAAAAAGCCAGGTATAACAGAAGGTTGATGAGATGTGAAAATGGTTTGTTGATCGAAAAGCTTAAAGGGTTGTCACATAGAGAAGAAGGTACAACAGTGAGGGTATTATCAAGGGCGAGTGGATACTCCTGCGTTCTATTAGTGTATCATCACAGCTCAGTGAAACAGTTGGGGAAGCATTGACAGCGAGTCATCAGGGATCAGAGGTGGAGAATGGAGGCACGTATTGAAGGAAACCAAGGTAACGGGGATACTAAATGGATCAAGGTTGGTAAAAGTAGCAAAAAGGTAAAGAAACCTGTGAAGCTACCAAAGAGATTACATTAGCTAACAAATTCCAGACACTGTCCAATAATGCAAATAGGTATAAGGTCACAGAAGAATTACGTAGGATTACAACACAGAAACAGGCCGCTCAGCACAACCAGTGTGTATTGGCGTTTATCTTCCACATGAGCAGTAGTCCTAATCCCAGGTGTCTGTCCTTTATCTCCCTTTTGGTCAGCATCTATCTTACCTATTCCATTCTAAGAGGCAGCAAGCTATCCAGAGAAGATAACTTGACCAAAAATGCAGTCTGCAAGTAAAAGCGATTGCAGTTGTAGGGTACTCCTTGTTCAGAAAAGTGGATAACCAGCTGTGTCACAAAGACCATAGAGGATACTACTTCCTCCAAGTATTCACAAGGGAAGACATGAGCAACATGCCATCCCAAAACAGTTATCCTAGGCAAAATAAATAGCCTACAAATTTGATTGCACTCGAAAATGTGTGTGCAGGGAGCGGGGTACACGTTGAACGCATCTGTGGTACTGGAATCTCATAATGATTCAGGCGTGCAGCCAGAGCAACCTGCACTATTCATTGGTTGCATGTCTGTTTGGGTGGCAGGAGATCGAGTGTCTCTGACGCCATGTAAAATCAGCCAGCACCTCTTAAACGGGAAACTTCAAAAAATGGCTGTAAGAGGTCCAGATAAGGCCCCCAGGCTCTCTGATGCTGCGTTGGAGGCCTTGGTTCAGGCAATGGACAAGAGGAGAGAAATCTTGTTCCCACCATGAGGCAGAAATCCTTTGAGGCAACACCTCCGCCGCCAGTGGGAAGAAGTCGCTGAGGAAGTGTACTGAGTAAGGGGAACCCAAGTGAGATAGAGAATGAGGATTCCCAGAAACTGATTCTATCCAACAGGCACAATGTACTTGCTACCTGTGAGGATAAAGATAAAGACTGTCAAAAGCACAGCCAGAATGCTGACCATGGAACATTGGAGCAGGAGGCTATCCAAAGGGGGGAGGAGGAGGTTGTCGGGGATTCAATAATTAGGTGGACAGATAGCATCCTTTGTAAGCAGGACCAAGAGTCCCGCATGGTATGTTGCCTACCTGGTGCCAGGGTGAGGGACATCTTGAACTGGCTTGAAAGGATAATGGAGAGGGAGGGGGATGATCCAGGCATTGTGGTTCATGTTGGGACCAACAACATAGGAAAGAGTAGACAAGTGGTCCTGTTTGGAGAGTACCAGGAGTTAGGGGCTAAATTAAAGAACAGGACCTCAAGGGTTATAATCTCTGGATTATTACCTGAGTCACATGCAAATTGGCGTAGGGATAAGCAGATTAGGGAGGTGAACATGTGGCTGACGGAGAGGTGTGGGAAAGAGGGGTTCCATTTCATGGGACACTGGCACCAGTACTGGGACAGGAAGTAACTCTATCATTGGGACAGGCTCCACCTGAACCGGTTTGGGACTATGGTCCTAGTAGAAAGGATAAATAGGGCAGTCATGAGGACTTTAAACTAGTAAATGGGGGGAGGGCTCAGGTGGAAAAGGTAGTATAAATAATAGTTCTAAAACAAACAAATGGGACAAGAGTAGAGTAATAGTCAGAAATTATGCTTTAGGCATTACAGGTAAAGAGAAAACTAAAAGATGTAAAGTAAGTAAACCAGGAGTGAGAAATAAGAAATGTGTGAGTAAAACATTGGAGCAAAAGGACAGGTGAGGGTTGGCCCAAATAAGCGTTCTTTATACAAACGGAATAAGTTGGATGAATTGTAGGCACAAATTCAACTTGGAGGGTAGCCATTACTGAGACATGGCTGCAAGACGGTCAGGACTGGGAACTAAATATACCAGGTTACGAGGTCAACAAGAAAGATAGGGAAAATGGTAGAGGGGGAGGAGTAGCTTTAGTGATTAAGGATGAAATCACTTCAGTAATAAGAAAGGATATAGGACTATTGAGTATAAATTGAGGCATACTATTTTGTCCTTGTACAAGACCTTAGTCAGCACTTGAAATACTGTGTCCAGTTTTGGTCTCCTCACATGGTGGGTAATATTGAGGTTTTGGAGAAGGTGCAGAGGAGGGTCACTAGACTAATTCCCAGTCTAAAGCATTTTAGTTATCAAGATAGGCTAAAAGAGTTGGGACACTACACTTTAGAGAAATGTAGACTTAGAGGTGATCTGATTGAGGTTTATAAGATAATGAAGGGAACAGATTGTGTTCCAGTTGACAGTTTGTTTCAAATAAATAGGTTAGGGAGGACCAGGTGTCACAAATTTAAGTTGTATAAGGCTAGATCTAGGTTAGATGTCAGAAGATGGTTCTTTTCCCAAAGAATAATGGACCTCTGGAACAGGCTGCCGTCTCGTGCGGTGGATACTGATTCGCTGAATTCCTTCAAGCGAGAGCTGGACCTGTTTGTGGCTGGGGCGGAGATCACCTCTTACAGAAGGTAGGTACTGCAGGGAATTCAGGACCAGAGTGATCTCCTGGAGTAGATTCAATCACCTAGTCAACAACAACAACTTGTATTTATATAGCGGCTTTAACGTAGTAAAATGTCCCAAGCCGCTACACAGGAGTATTTAAAGACAAAAAATTTGACACCGATCCACATAAGGATAAATCAGGGCAGGTGACCAAAAGCTTGGTCAAAGAGGTAGGTTTTAAGGAGCGTCTTAAAGGAGGAAAGAGAGGTAGCAAGGCGGACAGGTTTAGGCAGGGAATTCCAGAAATTAGGGCCTAGGCAACAGAAGGCATGGCCACCAAAGGTTGAGCGATTATAATCAGGGATCCTCAAGAGGGCAGAATTAGAGGAGCGCAGATATCTTGGGGAGGGCTGAAGGAGATTACAGAGATAGGAAGGGGCGAGGCCATGGAGGATTTGAAAACAAGGATGAGAATTTTGAAATCGAGGCGCTGCTTAACCGGGAGCCAATATAGGTCAGCGAGCACAGGGGTGATGGGTGAACGGGACTTGGTGCGAGTTAGGACATGGACAGCCAAGTTTTGGATGACCGCAAGTTTATGTAGGGTGGAATGTGGGAGGCCAGCCAGGAGTGCGTTGGAATAGTCAAGTCTAGAGGTAGCAAAGGCATGGATGAGAGTTTCAGCAGCGGATGAGCTGAGGCAAGGGCGGAGACGGGCGATGTTACGGAGGTGGAAGTAGGCGGTCTTTGTAATGCTGCAGATATGTGGTTGGAAGCTCATGTCAGGGTCAAATATGACACCAAGGTTGCGAACAGTGTGGTTCAGCCTCAGACAGATGTTAGGGAGAGGGATGGAGTCAGTGGCTAGGGAACGGAGTTTGTGGCGGGGACCGAAAACAATGGCTTCGGTTTTCCCAATATTTAATTGGAGAAAACATTTGCTCATCCAGAACTGGATGTCGGACAAGCAATCTGACAATTTAGACACCGTGGAGGGGTCGAGAGAAGAAGTAGTGAGGTAGAGCTGGGTGTCGTCAGCATACATGTGGAAACTGACGCTGTGTTTTCAGATGATGTTGCCAAGGGGCAACATGTAGATGAGAAATAGGAGGGAGCCAAGGATAGATCCTTGGGGGACACCAGAGGTAACGATGCGGGAGCGGGAAGAGAAGCCATTGCAGGTGATTCTCTGGTTATGATTAGATAGATAAGAATGGAACCAGGCCAGTGCAATCCCACCCAGCTGGATGACGGTGGAGAGGCGTTGGAGAAGGATGGAGTGGTCAACCGTGTCAAAGGCTGCAGACAAGTCAAGAAGGACGAGGAGGGATAGTTTACCTTTGTCACAGTCACAAAGGATGCCATTTGTGACTTTGATGGGAGCCGTTTCGGTACTGTGTCAAGGGCGGAAACCAGATTGGAGGGATTCAAACATGGAATTGCGGGAAAGATGGGCACGGATTTGGGCGGCAGCAACATGTTCAAGGACTTTGGAGAGGAAAGGGAGGTTGGAGATGGGGCTGTAGTTTGCAAGGACAGAGTTAACAGCCTCATGGTGCGTGAACACTTATCTAATAGCTATCATCATATGATTGAGTTCAACATAGTGTCGGAGAGGAATTTCCCAGATTTCCCCCCCCCCCCCCAAATTGGCGTGGATTTTTAATCTTTTTTTTGCCTCTCCCAGGAGATCACATGGTTTTGGGTGGGGTGGAGAGTATATATTGTGATACACGAGGTATTGCAATTGCGTGGGACAGGCTCGATGGACCAGAGGGTCTTTACCTGTTCGTCATTGTTCGTATGTTCGTATAACAAGGGGTGAGCAGGCAGTGGAGATTTTATGGGTAGAGTTAGGAAATAGAAAAGACTGGAGTGTGAGTTGTGTATAGGCCCCCTGGTAGTAGCTGTGAAGTGGTAGAATGTATAAATGCAGAGATTAGACAAGCGTGTAGCAAAGAAAGAGTGGTTTTAATGGGGGATTTTAACTTTCATATAGATTGGAATAAACAGACTAGCTCATGTCAGAAAGGTAGTGAATTTCTTGAATGTGTTCAGGATAGTTTTCTGTAACAATATGTCCGAGAACCAACAAGGGGGCAGACCATATTAGATTTAGTAATGAGTAATGAGCCAGATTTAGTTAACAACCTCACGGTGCATGAACACTTATCTAATAGCTATCATCATATGATTGAGTTCAACATAATGTTTGAAAGGGAGAAACGTGAAACAGCTACTAAGATTCTAGATTTAGGTAAGGCTGACTTCAACACGATGAGACAGAGAGACTGTCCACTGTAAAGTGGGCAAATCTGTTAATGGGTAAAACGACAGAAGATCAGTGGGAGGTGTTCAAAAAATAATTTAATGTGACACAGAACCACTAAGGGGCAAGAGCTCTACTTGCCAAAAAAGAAGGGACAACATAAAACTAAAAGAAAAACTATACAAAAATGCAGAAACTAGCACAGATCCTGGTGACTGGGAGAGATACAAAGAACAACAAAAGGTAACAAAACAGATAATTAGAACTACAAAAAGGGAGTATGAAAAGAAACTTGCAAGGGATAGCAAAATCAACACAACATTTTTTTACAATTATATAAGGAAAAAGAAGGTGGTCAGGAGTAATGTTGGCCCTTTAAAAACTGATAACGGTGATATTGTAAATGAAATGAAGGAAATGGCATACATGTTGAATAATTACTTTGTGTCAGTATTTACAATAGAGGAAGAGGATAATAGCATGCCAGAAATCCCAAGGAAACTAATACTGAATCAGGGACAGGAACTCACCAAAATGAATGTAAGCAAAATAACAGTAATGAAGAAAATAATGGCACTAAAGAGTGACAAATTCCCAGGACCAGATGGTTTCCATACCAAGATTTTAAAGGAAGTAGCTGAGAACATTACAGATGCCCTAACTATAATTTTCCAAAGTTCTCTCGATTTGGAAACCGTTCCTTTAGATTGGAAAATTGCGTGTGTCACACCGCTATTTAAAAAAGATGAGAGAGAGAAACCAGGGAATTATAGACCAGTTAGCTTAACATCTGTTGTTGGGAAATTACTAGAGTTTATAATTAAGGATAGAATGACTGAACACCTTGAAAATTTTCAGCTGATCAGAGAGAGCCAGCATGGATTCGTAAAGAATAGGTCATGCTGTGGTGGCGGTGTGGCTCTCATCACCAAATCACACCTTGGTTTGTCCCCCTACTCCTCCAGCACTTTCTCCTCCTTTTGAGAATCTCACCTTATTCCACCCCTCTCACCTCTCATTTAAAATTCTTGTTCTCTACCGCACACCCAAGTACCATAAAAATTTTATGACCGAGATATCTGCACTGCTCTCCTCCCTCAGCCTCTGCACCAAACGACTTCTCATCCTCAGTGATTTCAAACTCCATCTCAATTCATCATTTTTTATTCGTTTATGGGATGTGGGCGTCGCATCCCTAATTGCCCTTCCCTAATTGCCCTTGAGAAGGTGGTGAGCCGCCTTCTTGAACTGCTGCAGTCCATGTGCTGTTAAGTAGGGAGTTCCAGGAATTTGACCCCGCGACGATGAAGGATCGGCGATATACTTCTAAGTCAGGATGGTGTGTGGCTTGAAGGGGAACTTGTAGGTGGTGGTGTTCCCATGCGCCTGCTGCTCTTGTCCTTCTAGGTGGAAGAGGTCACGGGTTTGGGAGGTGCTGCTGAAGAAGCGTTGGCGAGTTGCTGCAGCGCATCTTGTAGATGGTACACACTGCAGCCACAGTACGCTGGTGGTGGAGGGAATGAATGTTTAAGGTGGTGGATGGGGTGCCAATCAAGTGGGCTGCTTTGTTCTGGATGGTGTCGAGCTTCTTGAGTGTTGTTGGAGCTGCACTCATCCAGGCAAGTGGAGAGTATTCCATCACATTCCTTACTTGTGCCTTGCAGATGATGGAAAGGTTTTGGGGAGTCAGGAGGTGAGACACTCACTGCAGAATACCTAGCCTCTGACCTGCTCTTGTTGCCACAGTATTTATGTGGCTGGTCCAGTTAAGTTTCTGGTCAATGGTGACCCCCAGGATGTTGATGGTGAGGGGTTCGGCGATGGTAATGCCATTGAATGTCAAGAAGCGGTGGTTAGACTCTCGCTTGTTGGAGATAGTCATTGCCTGGCACTTCTGTGGCGCGAATGTTACCTGCCACTTATCAGCCTAAGCCTGAACGTCATCCAGGTCTTGTTGCATGCGGGCATGGACTGCTACATTATCAGAGGAGTTGTGAATGGCGCTGAACACTGTGCAGTCATCAGCGAACATCCCCATTTCTGACCTTATGTTGGAGGGAAGGGCATTGATGAAGCAGCTGAAGATGGTTGTGCCTAGGACACCGCCCTGAGGAACTCCTGCAGTGATGTCCTGAGGCTGAGATAATTGACCTTCAACCACTACAACCATCTTCCTTTGTGCTAGGTATAACTCCAGCCAGTGGCGAGTTTTCCCCCCGATTCCCATTGACTTCAGTTTAACTAGGGCTCCTTGATGCCACACTCAGTCAAATGCTGCCTCGATGTCAAGGGCAGTCACTCTCACCTCACCTCTGGAATTCAGCTCCTTTGTCCATGTTTGGACCAAGGCTGTAATGAGGTCGGGAGCCAAGTGTTCTTGGCGGAACCCAAACTGGGCATCAGTGAGCAGATTATTGGTGAGTAAGTGCCGCTTGATAGCACTGTTGATGACACCTTCCATCACTTTGCTGATGATTGAGAGTAGACTGATGGGGTGGTAATTGGCTGGATTGGATTTGTCCTGCTTTTTGTGGACAGGACATACCTGGGCAGTTTTCCACATTGTCGGATAGATGCCAGTGTTGTAGCTGTACTGGAACAGCTTGGCTAGAGGCGCGGCTAGTTCTGGAGCACAAGTCTTCAGCACGATAGCCGGGATGTTGTCGGGGCGCATAGCCTTTGCTGTATTCAGTGGGCTCAGCCGTTTCTTGATATCACGTGGAGTGAATCGAATTGGCTGAAGACTGGCTTCTGTTATGGTGGGGACCTCAGGAGTAGGCCAATATGGATCATCCACTCGGCACTACTGGCTGAAGATGGTTGCAAACACTTCAGCCTTGACTTTTGCACTCACGTGCTGGGCTCCACCATCATTGAGGATGGGGATATTTATGGAGCCTCCTCCTCCCGTTAGGAGGAGGACTGTGACAAAGGTAAACTATCCCTCCTCGTCCTTCTTGACTTGTCTGCAGCCTTTGACACGTTTGACCACTCCATCCTTCTCCAACACCTCTCCACCGTCGTCCAGCTGGGTGGGACTGCACTCGCCTGGTTCCATTCTTACCTATCTAATCGTAGCCAGAGAATCACCTGCAATGGCTTCTCTTCCCGCTCCCATATCGTTGCCTCTGGTGTCCCCCAAGGATCTATCCTTGGCCCCCTCCTATTTCTCATCTACATGTTGCCTTTTGTGACATCATCTGAAAACACAGCGTCAGTTTCCACATGTGCGCTGACGACACCCAGCTCTACCTCACTACCACTTATCTCAATCCCTCCATGGTCTCTAAATTGTCAGAGATGAGCAGAAATTTTCTCCAATTAAATATTGGGAAGAGCGAAGCCATTGTTTTTGGTCCCCGCCACAAACTCCGTTCCCTAGCCACTGACTCCATCCCTCTCCCTAACATCTGTCTGAGGCTGAACCACACTGTTCGCAACCTTGGTGTCATACTTGACCCCGAAATGAGCTTCCGACCACATATCCGCAGCATAACTAAGACCGCCTATTTCCACCTCCGTAACATCGCCCGTCTCCGCCCTTGCCTCAGCTCATCCGCTGCAGAAACCCTCATCCATGCCTTTGTTACCTCTAGACTTGACTATTCCAACGCACTCCTGGCTGGCCTCCCACATTCTACCCTACATAAACTTTGAGGTGATCCAAAACTCAGCTGCCCGTGTCCTAATTCGCACCAAGTCCCGTTTGCCCATCACCCCTGTGCTTGCTGACCTACACTGGCTTCCGGTTAAGCAACGCCTCGATTTCAAAATTCTCATCCTTGTTTTCAAATCCCTCCATGGCCTCGCCTCTCCCTATCTCTGTAATCTCCTTCAGCCCCACAACCTCCCGAGGTATCTGCGCTCCTCTAATTCTGGCCTCTCGAGCATCCCTGATTATAATCGCTCAACCATTGGTGGCCGTGCCTTCTGTTGCCTAGGCCCTAAGCTCTGGAATTCCCTGCTGAAACCTCTCTGCCTCGTTACCTCTTTTTCCTCTTTGAAGACACTCCTTAAAACCTACCTCTTTGGCCAAGCTTTTGGTCACCTGCCCTAACTTCTCCTGATGTGGCCCGGTGTCAAATTTTTTGTCTTTTAATACTCCTGTGAAGCGCCTTGGGACGTTTTACTACGTTAAAGCCGCTATATAAATAAAAGTTGTTGTTGTTTTTGTTGCCTGACGAACCTGATTGAATTTTTTGAAGAGGCAACTAAAGTAGTGGACAGGGGAATGTCTATGGATATTATTTATATGGAATTCTAGAAGGCATTTGATAAAGTCCCTCATAAGAGACTGTTAGCTAAAGTTGAAGCTTATGGAAATGAAGGCAAGTTATTGACCTGGTTAGGAAATTGGCTGAGCAGGAGACAAAGAGTAGGGATAAAGGGTAGGTAATCTAATTGGCAGAATGTGACTAGTTGTGTCCCGCAAGGATCTGTGTTGGGACCTCAACTATTCACTGTATTCATTAACGACTTAGATGACGGGATAGATAGCCACATATCCAAGTTTGGATCTAAAAAGGATAGAACAGAGTACTTTCTAAAATGGTGAAAAGCTAGAAACAGTGGAGGTCCAAAGAGACTTGGGGGTCCACGTACATAGATCATTAAAATGTCAGGTACAGAAAATAATCAAGAAGGCTAATGGAATGCTGGCCTTTATATCTGGAGGACTAGAATACAAGGGGATAGAAGTTATGCTACAGCTATACAAAGCCCTGGTTAGATCATACCTGGAGTTCTGTGAGCAATTCTGGGCACCACACCTTAGGAAGGATATATTGGCCTTGGAGGGAGTGCAGTGTAGATTTACCAGAATGATACCAGGACTCCAAGGGTTAAATTATGAGGAAAAATTAAACGAACTAGGGTTGTATTCCCTGGAATTTAGAAGGTTAAGGGGCATAGTGGTTAGCACTGTTGCCTCACAGCGCCAGGGACCCGGGTTCGAATCCGGCCTCGGGTGACTGTCTGTGTGGAGTTTGCACATTCTCCCCGTGTCTGCGTGGGTTTCCTCCGGGTGCTCCGGTTTCCTCCCACAGTCCAAAGATGTGCGGGTTCGGTTGATTTGGCTATGATAAATTGACCCTTAGTGTTAGGGGGATTAAATACGTGGGGTTACGGGGATAGGGTGGGATATGTGTCGGTGCAGGCTCGATGGGCCGAAATGGCCTCTATCTGCATTGTGGGGATTCTGTGATTCTGCGATTTGATCGAAGTTTTCGAGATATTAAGGGGAACTGATGGGGTAGTTAGAGAGAAACTATTTCTGCTGGTTGGGGAGTCTAGGACTAGGGGGCATAGTTTAAAAATTAGAGCCAGGCCTCTCAGGAGTGGAGTTAGGAAATACTTCTACTTGCAAAGGGTGGCAGAAGTTTGGAACTTTCTTCCGCAAACAGCAATTGATTTGAGGTCAATTGTTAATTTTGAATCTGATATTGATAGATTTTTGTTAACCAAAGGTGTTAGTGTTTATGGGGCAAAGGCAGGGATATGGAATTAGGTCACAGATCAGCCATGATCTCATTGAATGGCGGAACAGGCTTGAGGGGCTAAATGGCCTACTCCTGTTCCTGTGTTCCTTCTTATGTTTGTATGTCAATGCCAGGATTTTAACAGCCAGGACATGGCTGCAATTCCAAAAGAAGTTCCATGACCTCCACAGAGTTCTCAAGCTAAGAATCCTGCAGAAGTTATGCTGCAGCTGTACAAAACCCTGGTTAGACCACACCTGGAGTACTGTGAGCAGTTCTGGGCGCCACACCTCAGGAAGGATATATTGGCCTTGGAGGGAGTGCAGCGTAGTTTTACCAGAATGATACCCGGACTTCAAAGGCTATTAGAAATACTTTGTTTCTACATTCACCAAACTCAGGACTTTAGGAGTTCCTGGTAGTTATTTGCATTATATGGAAACAAGACCTTAGAGAACCTGGTGACAAAGCAGTATATAGTGAAATGGTAATGGAATGTATTCTCCAGCAGACTATTTAGCTGGTAAGTGTCACAAAAGTCTGAATAAAGGCCATTCTTCTTATCCTGTATCTAATTCTTGGGCTTTTCCTAAATTTCCATTGACAGGGCTGGATTTTGTCTTGGGGTCGGGTTGGGGTCGTGTAATCCGCATTTCGTGTTTCCCCCCCGACTCCAGATTAATGTGGGTGTCTGATGCAATTTTCACTTAATTGGGCAATTGAGTTGGAGCATGTGGGAACCCATGAACTAATTAGTGTTTTCAGTCTGAAAGTCGCCTCTGATGATGTCATCATTATTGACTGCCTAGTCTCAGAGACTGTTGGTGAGAGAGGACTTGCCTGGCTTTTGATGTGAGTGGACCTGGATGCAAAAATGGGGGGGGAAGGAAGGAAGGCGAGAGAGAGAGAGAGAGAGAGAATGAGAATGAGAGAATTAATTTTTTTGCCAAGTAAGTCCTCCCAGGCATTCAATGCAGCAGCATCAGAGGCAATGTTCAGACCTAATACTACCACCTTCATCACATCTCCGTTGTAATAGTGGACTTGCAGCCGATAGTCAGCTATCCACTTGTGCTCCCGCCAGGTTTCACTGGAGTGTTTCACACCAGGCGTGCTTCACGTCAGAAGAGGGTTAAACTAGCTACAGCGTTTCAAAATGGCATTACAGAGCCAATTTAGAGCTTGTTAAGGGCTTTAATGGCCTCTCCCGCCTCTTGGAGGCGGGACGGAATCGGGAACCCCGCGACTGATTATGTCAAAATTGCGTGGAGGCGGGATGGAGTCGGGATAGGGTCGGAAACCCCGACCCCGCAAATTTAACCCCCCACACGCCTCCAAACCCGACTCCATGGGTCATTCAAAATCCAGCCCACAGTGTCTGCAAGGCAACTATGTGGGATACCCCTCACACATTTACTGAACCTGATTGGTCAAATTTGGACAGGATTATGGTTTTGGCAGATATGTTTTGGCAACAGGCATTTTGGTGTCCCAGCTCGGGCACCCATCTCCTAAACTGGTACAATTTTAACATGGCGCGTAGGGTGTGTGAATGATGCTAATATAAAGTAAGATTACCTTGTAGTTTTTTCATAATTTTTCGAATGAAAGCATCCCATATGCAGCACAATCCTTCCTGACCATTCCCTCAGGCCCTACTACGATCGTTATTATTGTTTTATAGTTAGGAAGTTTTACAACAGCGTAGGTCAAAAAGAACTAAGTTATAATGCCTGGGCCTTTATACAGTGGAACAGGGGGTCATATGGGAGAGGGTGGACCCTATGACAAAATAAACAGCTCTAGTAAGATTGTATAAGTTCCTGCTGTGCGTGAGGGATATCATTCAAATTATTACAAAGACCCCATAGTGTGAATACATTAGATTCTATGAAGGGCTGTGATGTCAGGAAGATGAGCCATAAGCAGGAGACTGTTACAAAGAGATACTAACACTCACCAAAGTTACCATTGAATAATACATTCTGGCTAGATTTTCTGATCACGTTATTTTAACACTGGTGTTAACCCATTTAAAATAAATGAATTAATGTCAGTGTTAAAATAACTTCAATCAGAAAACCGAGGCTTCTGTGAACAAATTGTGATTTGTGTATGGATGGCAAGTTATTAAAACACGAATTCTGGACTACAGTACTTAATTGGAGATCTTTTGGCAACTTTAAAATCATTACTAAATTAGTCAATAAAATAACTGCAGAAAAAAATGTATCCTAATTTGGGGAGAATTAAAAAGCATGCCATTTATTGTTAACGAAGTCTCAGCTTCGCTGACTTACACCATTTCCCTTTACCATCTGTAGCTGACTTCTGCTCATCCTTTGATAGCTGGCATCAACCTATGGAGGGTAGTGCAGTGTTACTGTAGCCTGTAAGTTATCAGGGACAAATGCAATTACACTTTTTTGCTTTGTTTAAGATTACCATATCAGACGGTTTGAATGGATTCCCTTGTCCACTTATTCCTCCGCTTATACTGAAGCCGAGGCCAGGATTCTTCTCTATTCTCACACAAAACTGAGTTAAAGAGAAAACAAAAACAGCATAGTTAGTGTAAGTACAGCAATACAGACCATTCTGGTCTAAATATGGGATGATTCAGTATGCTGCAATACATTGTAGGGCAGGTTATCTAGTGATTAGCTCTAATGAATCAGTTGGTAAGTCCACTGTCTAGTATGGAATTGAGTGCTACAGATCAGGAAAGTTTCCAGATTTGATTTAAAAACCGAAAATGCTGAAAAACACTCAGCACATCAGGCAGCATCTGTGGAGAGAGAAACAGAGTTAACGTTTCAGGTCAATGACCTTCAAGATTTGATTCTTGATCCATGCTAATTTAATTGATTTCAACTGGGAAGGGGAATGTGCATCATGTCATGCAAAACATTAAAGATAGCGGCCCCGTAATTCACTGGGGCCATTTATGCCGGTGCTACGCTCCTGAGCTAGCACAACACACAGTTCATCCTCTATAATTCATAGCTGCACAGTCACCCTTCAAAGTATCCTGTGGTTAAAGGGGTCACTAACTCTGGATCTTATAGTATGTGCTGCTATCTTCCCAATAGCAATTACCTGCATGCAGAACTTTACATCCCTTTTCTCCACTTTAACAAGTTGATACCAGCAGATCTTTTACATCAGCTGCCTGATACCATCTGGGAGAAACTTGCATGCAATACCAGCGAAAGGGGACAGGAAGGGGCATTCTGGATGCCAGAGAGCTGGCCATGAAGCTGCTGGGGAGGCATTCTTACCTAGTCGTGGGAGATGGTGAGACAGTGCAGCTGGCAGATTAATGGGTGCACACCTAACACAGTGGCAACCTTGTGAAGAAGCACACAGCCAGAAACTTCCACGTCCTTATCTGTCACCTTAATCCCAAGGGAAAGGGGATAATGCTCACCCATTCTTAGCTTATGCCCTTATTTCCTGCACATCCATCATGGCAAGAGAAGAAAGATGATGAAGAGGAGGAGCAGAAAGGAAGAACATTCGTCCTCATGGACAATGATGACGGTGGTGGAGTGAAGGAAGAGAATGTTGAGGATAAGGCTGTTCAGGAGTCCCAGAAGCAAGATCCTGCTCTGTTCCTCTGCCAGAAGCTCCTTGATTTTACTCCCTGTGTTACTTGCTTTCTCATTCCCATACATCAGCTCAGATACTTTCACCTGGGAGGAATTAGATTGTGTCAATGAGGACGTAGCACCGAGTGATTCACAGAGCATGAGGGAACTGGAGGAGTGGGCAGTGGGTGAGGATTTGCCAACTTCTCAATGGAGGCTATGGAAAAGGCAGCCCACGGCTTTGGAGCTGCGGGATCCAGATCTATTTAGTACTTGCCTGAAAAGGAGGATGTTTGGGGAACATTGTACCTATATGTAGGCTCTAAGGTCAGTTTCCAAAGAGGTGCGGCAACTGACAGATGTGACTCTTGAGTCTGCAGTGTAATATGTGAGAACATCAGGGAAGCTTATCAATGGAGTGTGTGGCATCTTCTTTGAAATCTGCAACAGCCTGCAATCCCTCCCCACCTAAGAAATGGCCCAGGACCAGTCGGTGCTTCTTCATCCATGGAAGCACAGACAGCAGCTCTGATGGCAGTAGGGGATAGATTTGTGAAGTGCCTTGGGAATTTTTTTTAACAATAAAATAACTATATTAATGCAAGTAGTTGTTGAACTAAATGGAGTTAATGGAGTTGCTCTGGGACTACAAATAACTGACATCACCAGAATGAACCTGGAGAAAAGGAGACCTAAAATAATGGGGGTGAAATTAGTCTTTGGCAGTGGTTCAAATTGGGTGATAGGGAATCAGCAGCCCATTTTATATTCTGCCCATTTTCTTTTCCATCTTCCCAATGGAGGCTATGGAAATGAAAAAGAAAATTGAGCAGAGTGTAAAACAAGCTGCTGATTCATTATCGCCCGTTTTGCGCTATAGCCGAAGACCAATTTCACCTCAAATATCTCCTCGGGACCTCCCTTACCCTTAAGGGAAAAGTAAGATACTATAAATAGAGACATAGAGTACTGAACCTTTAAAAGACACTGTTTAGGCCCCAGCTGAGTACTGTGGCCAATTATGAGCACCACACTTTCGGAATTGTCAAGGCCTTAGAGAAGGTGCAGAGGAGATTTACTAGAATATGGTACCAGGGATGAAAGACTTCAAGTTACGCGGAGAGACTAGAAAAACTAGGGTTGTTTACCTTAGAGCGGAGAAAATTAAGGGGAGATTTGATAGAGGTGTTAAAAAATCATAAATGGTTTTGATAAAGTAAATAAGGAGCAACCGTTTTCAGTGGCAGAAGGGTCGGTAACCAGAGGATACAGATTTCAGGTAATTGGCAAAAGAACCAGCGGCGATGTGAGGGGAAAAAAATGTATTCAGCAAGTTGTTACGATTTGGAATGCACTGCCTGAAAGGGTGGTGGAAGCAGATTCAATAATAACTTTCAAACGGGAATTGGATAAATACTTGAAAAGGAGAAATTTGCAGGGCTATGGGGAAAGAGCAGGGGAGTGGGACTAATTGGATAGCTCTTTCAAAGAGCCGGCACAGGCATGATGGGCTGAATGGCCTCCTTCTGTGCTGTATCATTCTATGATTCTATGGGAAAGCTCACACATTTTATTTTTGTGAGCCTTTGCTGGAGTGGGCTGGGTCTGGATACAGGGTTTAGGAAGGAAGATCTAGAGGGGAGGATGAAACTTCAGATTGGTTCTTAACCATAATTCCCACTAATGGGAGTTTTAACCTGCTGAAATTTGCATTAACGGGGCAGTAATGGCCTCAAAATGGCGTCGGTAGACTTACCACCCCGTTGACCTGGGTGGCTGGTCAGCACGCTCTGCTGGTTGGTCTTTTGAAAGTCAAAATCTACCCCAATATCTTTGTTTCTGATAGGCCAGACCAATATGAAAATGATATCCAATTGACTGTCCATCAACTGTCTTTCTGATTATCTACCAGAGTATTTGTGGGACTGTGAAACATCACCTCATTGTACATCCTGCCAAAACCAAGCTCTTCCTGTCTCACATAAATCAACCTCCGTTCCAAGAAATATTAAATTCAATTTATGTTATTTGTATTGTTATTATCTTCATTTGTGTGCCTCGGTTATTGCCCTACCCTAAGTCTAGGATTTATGCTACTGGTATCGTGAATAAATGGGCAATCTTCCTATGTGAGCCTAGACATTGATCATCATTTCAGCCAAGTCTGATACTGTCCTTGCCTGACATGCATACACTTTCCAGCTGGGATAACTAACCAGCAATCAATAGCAGGAAACATATTCATAATTCTCCCCCTGGTCTTGTGATAAAGATGCCAATTATAGTGCCCTATTGCCACCATAGCAAACTCAGCACAGACTAAGATGTGAACTTGGGACACGATAGTCTGTATAACTCAGTACCACCCTTTACAGTGGATTTATCTACTGAGCCAACAGGAACTTTATCTACTAATTGCATGGTTAACTAACCTTTTCATAGCACTGATATCTGTATAAGGTGCCCATTTTACCTGTTCCTGGTAGCTTTCTGTGCTCTTTTGTGCTTTAACACTTGTTAGACATCTGCTGGGTTGAGTTGCTCGAGGACTGGGAAGGTTCTGCGAGGATGAAATGGCAATCTGCAAAGGCTTTTGATACTGCTGGAGAGTCACCTTCGACACAGCTCCTTCATATTGCTGTTCCCTGGATCGATGCTGTAGGCTTTGTGGCGAAGACCCTAATGCACTCTGCCCTTGGTGAGGGTGGCTACCTGCCTGTGGGTAATTCAGCCCATTAGGCAAAGATTCAGGAAGCTGTAAAGGACAATCATTACAACTTACACAGACAGATAAAAGAAAAAAAAAGGACACAGGAGACCGAAGTGATGATGAGACCAACATTTGGAGATTAAGTAATTTTCTAGAGTGTAACTATATTTACAAGTTCCTAAAACAGCTCACTGCAAAATCTGAACTGTTTAGTTAAGGGATTGTCTTAATTTCCATAGATTCTGAAGAAAATAGCTGTTGTATGGGAAATATTTGAAATGATTTTGAGAGACCTAGGAGATGAACTCTTGGAAAAGCATAACTTATTAGAATCAGCAGCATGCATGCCAGGCCATGTTTAACTAGCTTGCTGGTGTTAGTCAATGAATTACTGACATAATAACCAATTGATAAATACTTGAACTCTCATGAAGCTTTTGATAAGACTCCATTTCAGTAATTAAAGATTAAGGTAAGGAATGATGAAATAGGAAGTAAAGTATGCTGCCAAATATTTAATTGGTTTAAAAGCAGGAGTACAATGATGCCCACATTTGGGAACTTTCCAGGTGAGAAAGAGATTATAAGAGGACGACTTTTAATATACTCTAATAGATCTGATGTGGTGTTGCTCATGGGTCGTCTCGGACACAGGCCAGGGAGTGGAGCTGTCGAATAGGGAATCAAGAACAAGGAGGGCTGTAGAGCAGTTGAGTGGGGAAGGAAACAAGCAGCCAGGTGAAGTGGAAACTACAGCAGAGACAAAATGGGACACAAGGTCTGAGTTGAAACAGGGATGGAATAGGTCAGTTTCTGTTATTTGGCAACTGGAAGCAGTGATGCTCAGGAACTGAGATAGGTGGACACATTCCTGGGGTGAAACAGGCAGCAGATGCATTCCTAGGCCTAAGACAGGAAGTGGAGACATTCAGGAGCTGGTGATAGGAGTGGAGACATTCCTGTGGCTTGAAATGGTAGCAGAGGCATTCCTGGGATTGAGGATGGGAGTGGAGTCATTTCTAGGGCCAAGAATGGAAGCAGAGGCATTGTGTATAGTTAGTTACATGTTTTCTGTCAAAGTTACTTCAGATGTGTTTCAATGTCCATGTTTTACTCAATATTTATCTTCTTGGACTATATTACGTTTAATACTGATTCAGTTGAAGCATTGAAAAGGGAATAGGTCCAATGGCTGATTCTGCAGGGAGTATAGGGATAGGAGTTTGTTATAGGAAAGGATGGGGAAAAAAATGGTTCAATCAAGAACAGTGAATCGGATGAGCTGAATGGCCTTTTCTCATTCATAAATTTTTTTGCACTTATTTATTTTACTGAAATAGTGTCTGATTGAAGAACAACACTAAGAATCCCTGGTGGCAGCCATGTCATTCTTTGTTATATAATTCTGTTTCTATTTTTTTGTGATATCATCACCACTGACACAAAACACACACACATATATGGCTGTTGATGACATAACAGAGTTAACTTCATAACTCAGCCATTAACTACCACTGGCTGAAACATTCTTGGGATAGATTTGAAGAATTTGATGGATATGAAGTTTCCACAACACTGAAAAACATAAGGTTCCACTTACACTACATAAATTTTGACATATATGGAATCATTTTGAGGAATGTGGTAGAAAAGTGCAATTGGTTTCTCACCTACTTCTTTTTCCTGGTCTCCCAAATAAAATGTTTCGGTGTATAATCCATTTTTAAGCAAGTCTCATGATATTTATAATAACTGGGATTTTAAAAAAGTCAAACCGAATTGTTCTTCCAAGACTGAATAATAAATTAATGTTCCAGAACTGGACCCTTCAATTCAGCAGGTCAAGCAACTTGTTACCATCTGGCTCAGTTTAGGATCACTGTGTCGAAAGATGCAGTGAATGAGAGGGTATTTGCCAGAAAGGCACATTGTGATCAGTGGGATTTTGGATGGGTATGAGAAGTACATTATTTGCATGTCCAAGTAACAGCTGCCTTGAGATAGGGACAGAAGCAGAACTCCTGAGGCACACGAGGTGGCCCAGGCAGGGGTAGCAACAACAGAGCATGGCACAGCATTACATACAAAGGTTCGGAGAGTTTAGCAGTAAAAGGCTAAGATATTTTATGATTCAACAACTGTCAGGGTTAGACAGACAGCAGAACTAGAGAGAAAACTACAGATACAAATAGGACAGAAAGAAAAAAAAACACAACCTTGGATAGAGAGAGAAAACTATAGACACACAAAGACAGAAAGAAGGAATCACAGACACTCACAGGGACAGCAGGAAACTTAGATATACACAAAGATAGAGTGTGAATCAGACACAGAGAGATAGAGAACAATAAATACCTAGAGGGAACCATTGATACACCCAGGGCCGAAACAGAGAAAACAAATACACAAGGATCGTGAGAATCACAGATGGGGGCAGCCCACGAGAGTGATTTTGGTCGCTTATTGTTGAGGCTGGACTTGTCATATGAGGGAACTATGCTTAAGGGCAGCCATACACAATACAAAAATACAATTATTTTGCTCAACGTTTCAGGGTTTTCCCAACAGAATGACTTGTGCCTACCCCTACAAAAAGATGTTTGATTTTTAGCATCTTTTGGTGAACAGTTTAAAAAAAATATCTACCAACGAAAGAGCAACTTATATTTATATAGCATTGTATCATGTCTCTCAGAAATGTCCCAAATCACTTCACATACAATGAGTTACTTTCAAGTGCAGTGACATTTATTATATATGCAAATACAGTAGCCATTTAATGCACACAGCAAGGAGGTGAATAACCAGCCAATCTGGGGTCAGGGTAATTATGCTGTTCCAAATCTGCTGCTGTAACTTCATCGGAAGTGCAGCGAAAATGTTATTTTTGCTGCATTTCTGACGAAGAGCAGGAGCAACTCCGAGGAAATTTGCAGCCCAAATCACAGACAGAAACACAAGGTCTTGACTCCCCATGTGCAACACCATTTGGAGATCACTACATGCAAAATCTTGCATATAGCACATATCCGTCATACCTCAAAGCATCACACTTGAAACCCTTACACTTTGCTATACATACAAAGTGTGTAAGACAGAGATATAAAAGTGACATAATTCATAACAAATAAGTATACTTGTTCATACAGTTGCCTTTTCTGTATTTAAAATCGGTTAAGATTATTTCCCACTGGAGGCCAGTCCCTTTCAGGCTCCTAACACTTGAGAATTTTATTTTGGATTTTTTTTAAATTCGTTTATAGGATGTGGGCATCGCTGGCGAGGCCAGCATTTATTGACCATCCCTAATTGCCCTTGAGAAGGTGGTTGTGAGCCGCCTTCTTCAACCGCTGCAGTCTGTGTGGTGAAGATACTCCCACAGTGCTGTTGGGGAGAGAGTTCCAGGATTTTGACCCTGCGACGATGAAGGATCGGCGATATACTTCCAAGTCAGGATAGTGTGTGACTTGGAGGGGAACTTGGAGGTGATGGTGTTCCCATGCGCCTGCTGCCCTTGTCCTTCTAGGTGGAAGAGGTGGCGGGTTTGGGAGGTGCTGCCAAAGAAGCCTTGGCGAGTTGCTGCAGTGCATCTTGTAGATGGTACACACTGCAGCCACGGTACGCCGGTGGTGGAGGGAGTGAATGTTTAAGGTGGTGGATGGGGTGCCAATCAAGCGGGCTGCTTTGTCCTGGATGGTGTCGAGCTTCTTGAGTGTTGTTGGAGCTGCACTCATCCAGGCAAGTGGAGAGTATTCCATCACACTCCTTACTTGTGCCTTGTAGATGGTGGAAAGGCTTTGGGGAGTCAGGAGGTGAGACACTCGCCGCAGAATACCTAGCCTCTGACCTGCTCTTGTTGCCACAGTATTTATGTGGCTGGTCCAGTTAAGTTTCTGGTCAATGGTGACCCCCAGGATGAAAATGGTGGGGGATTCGGCGATGGTAATGCCGTTGAATGTCAAGGAGCGGTAGTTAGACTCTCGCTTGTTGGAGATAGTCATTGCCACTGAACACTGTGCAGTCATCAGCGAACATCCCCACTTCTGACCTTATGTTGGAGGATAGGTCATTGATGAAGCAGCTGAAGATGGTTGGGCCTAGGACACTGCCCTGAGGAACTCCTACAGTGATGTCCTGAGGCTGAGATGATTGACCTTCAACCACTACAACCATCTTCCTTTGTGCTAGGTATGACTCCAGCCAGTGGAGAGTTTTCCCCACCGATTCCCATTGACTTCAGTTTTACTAGGGCTCCTTGATGCCACACTCGGTCAAATGCTGCCTCGATGTCAAGGGCAGTCACTCTCACCTCACCTCTGGAATTCAGCTCCTTTGTCCATGTTTGGACCAAGGCTGTAATGAGGTCAGGAGCCCCAGGATGAAAATGGTGGGGGATTCGGCGATGGTAATCATAGAATCATAGAAAGTTACAGCACGGAAGGGGGCCATTTCGGCCTATCGTGTCTGCACCAGCCAACAAAGAGCTATCCAGCCTAATCCCACTTCCCAGCTCTTGGTCCGTAGCCCTGCAGGTTAGAGCATCCCAAGTGCACATCCAAGTACTTTTTAAATGTGGTTAGGGTTCCTGCCTCTACCATCCTTTCAGGCAGTGAGTTCCAGACCCCCACAACCCTCTGGGAGAAGACATTTCCCCTCAAATCCCCTCTAAACCTTCCACCAATTACTTTAAATCTGTGCCCCCTGGTTTTTGACCCCTCTGCTAAGGGAAATAGGTCCTTTTTATCCACTTTATCTATGGCCCTCATAATTTTATACACCTCAATAAGGTGTCCCCTCAGCCTTCTCTGTTCCAAGGAAAACAGACCTAGCCTATCCAGTCTTTCCTCATAGCTAAGATCCACTACTCCCGGCAACATCCTTGTAAATCTCCTCTGTACCCTCTCTAGTGCAATCACATCGCCGTTGCATGTCAAGGGGCGGTGGTTAGACTCTCGCTTGTTGGAGATAGTCATTGCCTGGCATTTCTGTGGTGCGAATGTTACCTGCCACTTATCAGCCCAAGCCTGAACGCCGTCCAGGTCTTGTTGCATGCGGGCATGGACTGCTTCATTATCTGAGGAGTTGTGAATGGCACTGAACACTGTGCAGTCATCAGCGAACATCCCCATTTCTGACCTTATGTTGGAGGGAAGGTCATTGATGAAGCAGCTGAAGATGGTTGGGCCTAGGACACTGCCCTGAGGAACTCCTGCAACGATGTCCTGGGGCTGTGATGATTGACCTTCAACCATCATAACCATCTTCCTTTGTGGTAGGTATGACTCCAGCCAGTGGAGCGTTTTCCCCCTGATTTCCATTGACTTTAATTTTACTCGGGCTCCTTGATGCCACACTCGGTCAAATGCTGCCTTGATGTCAAGTGCAGTCACACTCACCTCACCTCTGGAATTCAGCTCCTTTGTCCAAGTTTGGACCAAGGCTGTAATGAGGTCGGGAGCCGAGTGGTCTTGGCGGAACCCAAACTGGGCATCAGTGAGCAGGTTATTGATGAGTAAGTGCTGCTTGATAGCACTGTCGATGACACCTTCCATCACTTTGCTGATGATTGAGAGTAGACTGATGGGGCATTAATTGGCCGGATTGGATTTGTCCTGCTTTTTATGGACAGGACATACCTGGGCAGTTTTCCACATTGTCGGATAGATGCCAGTGTTGTAGCTGTACTGGAACTAGAGGCGCGGCTAGTTCTGGAGCACAAGTCTTCAGCACGATAGCCAGGATGTTGTCGGGGCCCATAGCTTTTGTTGTATCCAGTGCGCTCAGCCATTTCTTGATATCACGTGGAGTGAATCGAATTGGCTGAAGACTGGCTTCTGTTATGGTGGGGACCTCAGGAGTAGGCTGATATGGATCATCCTCTTGGCACTACTGGCTGAAGATGGTTGCAAACGCTTCAGCCTTGTCTTTTGCACTCACGTGCTGGGCTCCACCATCATTGAAGACGGGGATATTCATGGAGCCTCCTACTCCCGTTAGTTGTTTAATGGTCCACCACCATTCACGACTGGATGTGGCAGGACTGCAGAGCTTTGATCTGATCCGTTGATTGTGGGATCGCTTAGCCCTGTCTATAGCATGCTGCTTCCGCTTTTTAGCATGCATGTAGTCCTGTGTTGCAGCTTCCCCAAGTTGGCACCTCACTTTTAGATACGTCTGGTGCTACTCCTGGCATGCTCTTCTACACTCCTTATTGAACCAGGGTTGGTCCCCTGGCTTGATGGTAAGGGTAGAGTGAGGGATATGCTGGGCCATGAAGTTACAGATTGTGGTGGAATACAATCCTGCTGCTGCTGATGGCCCACAGCGCCTCATGGATGCCCAGTTTTGAGCTGCTAGATCTGTTCTTAATCTATTCCATTTAGAATGGTGGTAGTGCCACACAACACGATGGAGGGTGTCCTCAGTGTGAAGATGGGACTTCATCTCCACAATGACTGTGCGGTGGTCACTGCTACCAATGCTGTCATGGACAGATGCATCTGCGACAGGTAGGTCGGTGAGGACGAGGTCAAGTAAGTTTTTCCCTCGTGTTGGTTCTAGTTGATAGACCTTTCCACAATAATCATTGTGTCAGCTATCAGCTTCCCTAAATAAAAACCAGGTTGCAGCCTACAACTCACAAAATGCATCAGTATCTTTCTAGGCAAGCACTCTATGCACTACAACTCCAGAATACATCTTAATACTGTTTTCTTTCTGAGTCTTAGGCCATGATTTTGCCATCTGAGGCGGGTTCGCTGCTCGGCGGACTCTGGTCCCGCTGCCAGTTTCAGCTGCACTGCGATAAGGATTTTGAGTTAAGCCTGCCGTGCGCATTACCCGGCCCAATCAGTGGGTTCAGGTCTGCTGCTCGCCTCTGCTGACGTCTTCGATTCAGCTGCATTTAAGGGGCCCATAATTGGGTTTTATTCACTTTCTGATGCTTCTCAGTGGTATTGTTAGTGAGATGACTGCTGCAAGAACCAAGGCTTCTCCCTGATTTGATGATGACTCCCTCCATGCTCTTGTGGAGGGAGCAAGAGGGCACAAGGAGGTTCTGTTTCCCTCCAATGGACGTAGGAAGCCTCCTCAGCAAAGCAAAGCAGCCTGGCTGCACACTGCTGAGGAGGTGAGTGCCAGGTCTTTGTGTTGCACGCACCTGGGTTCAGTGCAGGAAAAGGTTCAATGATTTGCTTCGCTCAGCAAAAGACAGTATAACATCACACTTACCTTCAATCTGCTCCCCATCTCTTCTCATCAGCAACACTCTGCATTGTCATCCTACTCCTGCACATCCCAACTTACCCTTACATCCCTTGCAGCCTTAACCATCCCTCTCTCTCTATGTACAGACTCACTCCACCATTCTACTATGCACCCCTCACACTCGCTATCACTGTAATGCAATGACAACAACTAACAACGCACAGGGAGGGACCTTGTTATTGGCACCTCACTCCATCTTTGTCTCCCTCTAAGCATCTATGCTATGGATTCTCTGCACTCACTCCAACATTCTCGCTCAACCTCCACTTGTCTCCCTCATTGCAGGAAAAGAGAGCCCACAATAAGAGGGAGAGGGGGAAGACAGGAGGAGGGCCACCTTCCATAGCGCATTTAACCAACGCTGAGGAGGTTGCTATCAAGATCGTCGGAGGTGCAGAGGAGCTGGAAGTGGGGGGACGGAGAGATGGGCGCAGTAGAGCAAGCTGGTGACAGAATAGATTTGCAACCCTCTCATTTAGATTTCATGGGTGACTGATATGGTGTCTGATGTTCATACAGATTGAATTCTGATCATCTGCACAATGGGTTGTGTCTGCTATGTTAATATCACATGTCTAACTCATGCCTTTACTCCCCCACAGGACCATCGAGAGCCCCCCTCCCCACTGTCCAGGGGGAAGAGCCGTACGACTCCTCAGAGGAAGCTGCAGCTTCTGAGGGTGCAGTGTCAGCAGAATTGAGCGCACCCAGCACCAGCGCAGAGACGCATACCTCGGTGGGTCCTTTGCGAGATAGTGTTGTCACCTGGTGTATCACAGCTCACAAGTGAGCATCAGCAGATGGTGGAGACAGGGACAGCAGAGGAGAGTCTTTGTTGGAGGGCACTGGATGCTTCTAGCTCTGCTCAGCTGCATGTGGACGCTGTGCCTCTGGGGCCATGCAGAAAGAGAGCAGTGCTGGAGCTTCAGGACCAAGTGCAGGAGTCTCTGACAGGGTTTGCAACCACGGTAACTGCGAGTGTGCAGAGAATGGAGGAGGCCATCTCAAACATGAGCAATGCCATGGTGCACGCAATGGCGAATGTAGGTGCTACCATGGAAAGGATGGCAACCTCCATGGAGGACATAAATTGCCAGACTGAAATGAACATGGTGACTCTTCTAAATAGATGGTCAGCTATGGAGGATAGATGGGCATCTATTGAGGAGAGGAACCAGAGGTACATGGGCGTCCCCGTTATGAGGACTGTCAATACAGAGACGGGACCTCATGGCCCCACTGATGTGTAGCATGGTGCTCTCCAGCTACTTGCTAGCAGTGAAGTGTGGGTGATCCATGAGAGGGATGTTGGTGGTCGACAACAAGGAAGTGTGGGCTCCTCGCCAAGCGCTCACACTCCCATGCCACTGCAGAACCCTCGGTCAGAGCCACAGATTCCTCACCCAACTGAGATGGCCGTCTCAGCCCCTGTACAGCTGCAGGAGGAGCAGACTGTTGCGGAGCCCTCCCAGGCTCCCAAACCCAGAAGATGCCTGCCAAATGTGACTAAGCAGGTGCAGCATAGAAGTGAGTAAGCTGCCTCTACATCTGTTGAAGCCAGAGGGGAAGCACCACGTAGAAGCACACGTAAGAGAAAGTTAAACACAAATAGTCACAAGGGTAGTCACTTGGGTGTTTTGATCTAATACAAAGTTACGTTTCTCATCGTTATTTCAATTGTATTAAAGAAATGCGATGTCAAAGATTCAAAGAGTTGGCCTATGTGTGCTCAAAAATGGAAGTTGCACAGTGAGGGGTCAGGGCGTTTTTCATCTGTAATGATGGTGGGGAGAGTGATAGGAAAGCACAGTTTATTGTACAGATGCTGTATGGTATGTTAAGAAGGTCGGGCAGACACTCATTTCTATGTTCCAGACACATGTATTTGCTGCGTAAAGTTACGCGAATCTGGCATGGATTAGTGTATCCCTTGCCTCACGGCCAGCAATGTGCACGCGTGCTGGTGGAACTGGCACATCCACCGCCGCATGGTCTTCCTCATCTGCTGCCTCCTCCTCCTCCTCCTCTTCTGAGGAGGCTGTGCACTGAGCCACTTGTTCCTCAGGCAGCGCTAAGCCATGCTGCTGTGCGATATTGTGCAGGGCACAGCAGACCACGATGATTCTGGACACCCTGGCTGGTGCATACTGTAGGGCTCCACCAGATCTGTCGAGGCATCTGAATCGCATTTTGAGCAAGCCGATGGTTTGCTCTATGATGCTTCTGGTGGAAATGTGGCTCACATTGTAGCGCTCCTCAGCTTCATTTGATGGCCTCCTCATCAGTGTCATTTGCCACCTCTTGTCTCCAAGGAGCCATCTGGAAAGTTGGGTTGGCGGATTGAACAGCTGAGGCACAGTGGACTGTCGCAGGATGAACGAGTCATGGCAACTGCCAGGGAACTTGGCGCAAACATGCATAATGTTCTTCCTGTGGTTACACACCAGCTGGATGTTAAGGACGTGGAAGCCCTTGCAGTTCACAAATACAGCTGGGTTGTGATGGGGTGCTCTAATGGCCACATGTGTGCAGTCTACAACGCCATGCACCCTTAAGAAGCCTGCCATATTTGCAAAGCCAACTGCACACGCGGTAATACTTGCTTCATCCGTGGAGAAGTGGATGTAATTGTGCGACTTGGCAAAGAGGGCATTGGTAACGTGCGTGATGCAACTGTGTGCGGCCGTCTCAGCCTCCTTTGGCACTGCTGCTCACTCATGTTGAGGAAGCTCATCCTCGGTCTGTAAACCCTGTGTTGGGGGTATCTCCTGCGGCACGGTGCAGCCCTGTGCTGACGCCCTCTGCCCTGTGCAGCATCAGGTGGCTGAGGAGAAGGTTGGCGCTCCTGTTGTTGGTGCTGCTGTTGTGCCTAGTTCTGCTGCTGCCGCAGCTGCTCTTCCTCCGATTCTGAGGACTTGGATGAGAGGGTATAAATGGTTCCCATTCTGCTGGTATATATTTCAGTTGAGGAATAGATGTTATAAGCGCTTAGTCAATGTGGAGAGAGGGTATTCCAAGGAGGTCACAGTGCATATGGATCTCAGATTAAACACTTACAACCTCAATACACCTGTAAAATGTGTTCCAAAGCCTCAAAACAGAAAATTCTGGCATCTGAAAGTGAACTTATGTTGCAGGTCTGCTTTTATGCTGCAGGTGCAGCTGTCAACTACACAGCTAGTTGCTGAACCCGGCACAATCAGCTGGCGTGTTTGCCGTACGATGTGCAACACGCTGAAAATGTTGCAAAATGGGAAGAGCCTCTTAAAATCGGATTATCCAGGCATTTAACAAGCAGTTAACTGCCTTAAGTGGCTCTCCCACCGCTTGGTGTCGGGTCTGCGAGTTGCGTGGAGGCGGGGAGTTCGCAACCCGCCGTCAATCATTTTGATTTTAACTCCGGACCCGCCTCCAAACCCGCCCTCTGAGTGCCGGCAAAATCGCGGCCTAAGTAACAACATCACATTTTGGAAGGGGGTGCATGACACATCAAGATTTCTTTTCATCAAAATGGCCCAGTTGATAGCATTTTCACCTCTGAGTCAGAAGGTTATGGGCTCAAGTCCCAGTACAGACTTGAACTCATAATCTAGGCTGACAATTCAGTGCAGTACTGAGGCAGTATGGAGTTGTCAACTTTAAGGTGAGATGTTAAAACAGGGCCCCATCTGCCTGCCCAAGTGGCGGAAAGGATTCCATAGCATCATTTGAAGAAGAGTGGGGAGTTCTCCGTGTCATGGCCCGCATTCCACCCTCAACAAGCATCATTAAATAAACAGATTATCTGGTCATTCATTCATTTGCTGTTTGTTTTGCTGTGTGCTAACTGACTGCCCCATTTGACTACAAAACCACAATGACTGCACTTCAACAGTAGTTCATCGATTGGACTTCCTGAATATGTGAAAAGATGGAATATAAATGCAGATTCTTTCTTCATATGATTTTGCTTAAAAAATTATTTTAAAAAGTAGAGAATAGAAAATTAAAGAATAGGAAAAGATCAGTCAACAAGAAGAACAGAATTAAAATTGTATTTCAGGTGTGAATTTAAGTTCTATATAATTAAATTTACAGTACAAATCTATTGCTGATCATTGAGTATCTTTATTGCTGTAATATTAGTGTTTGTTTCAACATCACAGTATTTAAACTGAATACAAATAAAAAAACTCAGTCCAGAAAAAGGTATTTTGTTGTATCTGTCAGCAGTCCAAGGACTAATTCATAAATTTTAATTTAGATTTTAATTCTTCTCGATCGATGGAAATGGAGTGGGGAGCAGTTGAAATAGAACGGCTCCTTTTCCTGCTGATTCCTTATTTTAATGCCACTGTTTTTTGGCGGCAGACAAGGCTCCCACAAGGAAAGTCGGGCCTCTGTGGCCCCTCATCTTCCCACTAACCCTCCCCAGCTGCAAGACCCTTGCAACACCTCCCTTCCCACACTTACCTTGCTGCCAGCAGCCTTCTCTTGATGCCTGGAGTTTGATTGATCTTCGTTTCCCCCCACTGGCTAGCTGCCGCTTTCCGCCGGAAATGGCCAAGCAGCTGACCAGCTGCATTCAAATCAGGCCCGGCAGTAAAAATCTGCCGGGCTGCCGACAAAGACTCCTGTGTGGGATTGCCGTTCTCTCCCGCCATTTTCCCGCCGAGAGTTAAAATCGGCCTTACGGTGTTCACAAAACGTACAATCAAAAACAGATCATAGCAACAAATTATTAAAAAAATATACATGTAGAACGTCAATAGGTTAAACTCACCATTTGGAAAGTCTAAACCATAATGACAAAATGAAACTGAATACACTGCTAGGAATATAAAGGAACTTCATGGAACAAGTATGAAATCACAAAACATATCGTTATGACATATGGTAGCAGAAAATTAAATCCACCTTTGTACGGTCTAACCTTTTTAATGATGTTCTCTGGTGGTACATCCCTTCTCCCCAATGCATATGAGCTCCATTGACTGGTGGGAGATATATCTTCCAGTTCACTGTCGTGAACATTGCTCTGTTGTGATGGTGTCTGAAGACAAGAAAATCAAACATATTAATGCTTAATGCTAGATACTCGCACAGTTTAACAACAAGTAACGTTAACAGTTGAGGATTTCCCCAGAAGTAAATGCACTGGTTGGTGTGGCATTCAGTCCCATAGATCGGAAAGGCCTGAGGTTTAATTCCTGACTTGTGCTGAATTGCCTGTCATCCAGAGGGGCAGTGGATTCACTACAATTGGTTTCAGAGTTCCTGGGCTAGTTAGAGGAAAAATCTTCAGCTAGGATTCTTGCTCCTGATTGCTATTCAATGGCCCCTGCTGGAAAGTGGATGTGGAGTGAATATAGGATAAAGTTCAACAAAATGCCCTGTTGACACTCACCATCCAGGCTTACACACAGACTGAGTGAACATGGGCTAAAATTGAAAAGAACATTACAACAAACATGATCCTGCAGTTTGTGTGGTAATGGAATCTAATGGGGCCATAAGAATTCTTTTTCTTGAAGCAGTTCTGTAATATTGAGACTGATGCACAGGCAGACAAAAGCAGATTGGTGGTGTGTATGTACAAGCATTACTAATACAGTGATAAAGAATGCAAGATAACAAGCTGAAAGGTTAGCAAAATACAATTGAGCTTTGTTAACATTTTCTAAATTAAAGTGGTATAATTAAATTTTAAAAGCAGAAGTGTGTGATTGAAACAGATAGAGATAGTGCATGCTGTGAGACAGTTTAGACTCAGCATGCACTATCTCTACTATTTCTACATGTATCTAATCTATTTACATGCTGAATTTGCAATTAGGCGCTAGCAATAAATGAGAAGACATATATATTGTACTAAAGTTCTTCCTTTTGTTCAGATAAAATCATGTGGGGTGGATTATCCTCTGTCTCTGTATTGCTGCCACACGTTGAAGAGGTGGGTTTTGCGTCGCCACTTTGACCCTGGAGTTGGGGAGTGCAGCGTAGCCCAGCGCAAGGGTAGCCCAAGGTTTCCTTGTGGGGACTAGAGGAGACTCCTGCACCACCTAGCCCACAAGGAAACTTCAAATAAATGTTAAAAACTTACCTCCCGGCCCTCGATGCAGCTCCCGGCAGTTTTGCCCCGGCGGGGAAGCCACCATTGCTCCCCCACTCAGGCCTCAGGTAAAAATAACAATTGGGCCCCGATGGCATCATTGGAGCATCCTGGGCAGCCTGACAGCGAGCTTGTTCGCAATGGCTCAGAGCACGGAGGTGTCCAGCTCCAACTTGTGTCAGGGCTTCGTGCAGAGCAAGGAGACCATTCTGTCCAACATGGAGTGAGTGGGCAGGTTCATGAATGTGACAGTGATGCCCAGCATAACGGAGCCTCTGCTGACAGCTCTGACAGGTTCAATGGCTGCTCACACTGCTGCCATGGAAACTCAGATGGCTGCCACCTTGGCTCTGAGGGCCAGTGTTGACAGGGGCTTCCAGAGCATCACATCACTCCCGCATTCTGTACTCATGCAGAACCATACGAGTGCTGAGGCGCAGTTCCATAAGAGTGGCCTTGGCTCCATGGGAGAGGCCCCTGCTGTCCTTTCTCAGGATGATATCTTGCCTGCTCCCCCACCACTCAGTCCACCAGTGCTCTTGTTGGTACCCCACAGCCAGCTGGGCCAGACTGCCCTGGCCTATGCCAAAATGCTGCAGTGTGCAGCGGGCCCTCTAGGCCCACAGCTGAACAAGGCCACCCACCACAGCCATCTGAAGTGTCCTCAATAGTGGCTCAGCAGCTTTCCACCTTCCAAGATGTAGCTACTAGGGATACACTTCATAGGAGCAGCGGGATAGGCACACAATAACACAAGACAGACACTAAGGGATTGCATAAGGTTGCTTCTTAATTATGCCTGGTAGGTTTAATTATTAGATCATCACGGAAGTTAGGTTGCTGTTGTGATAAGGGCCCGAGTTGTAGTAATAGAAATATGGGGAGCTGCCACATAGACATTGATATCTTGTGACCTAAACTAAAAAAGCACCAAATATAAAACTGCCTGTTGTTGTCTGAAGGACAAAAGATAATACAGTCTCCAAGTTCAAAATGAGAAAGAATTGACAAATGGTTAACAATGATGTCTCTAGAATTACATAGAAATTATAACACGGAAACAAACCATTCAGCCCAATCAGTCAGTGTTGATGTTTATGCTTCAGATAGCAGTAGTCCTAATCCCAGTTGCCTGCACTGCCCATATTCCTTTATCCCCCTTTCCTTCAATCACCTATTCTTAAAAGTTGACATGCTCTCTGCTTCAATAATGACCTCCAGTAGTGCATTGCACAGACTTACAACCCTCTGTGTAGAAAAAAGTTTCTCTTGCTCGCTGTCAGTAATCTGTTACATTTAATCTGATATCTATGTCCTCTCATTCCAGAACCCTCAACCACTGGAAACAGTTGGTTTCTAGCTACACTGTTTTAAACACTATCAAATCACCCCAAAATCTCCTCTGTTCTAATGAAAACATAGGAACAGGAGTAGGCCATTCACCCCCTTGAGCCTTTTCCATCATTCAATTAGATCATGGCTGATCTGTATCTTAACTCCATCTACCCATCTTGGTTCTGTAACCTTTAATAACCTTGCGTAACAAAAATCTATCAATCTCAGTTTTGAAATTTTCAATTGACATAGCCTCAACAACATTTTGGGGGAGAGAGTTTCAGATTTCCACTACCCTTTGTGTGAAGAATTGCTTTTTGACATCACCCCTGAACAGCCTAGCTCTAATTTTGAGGTTACGCCCCCTTGTTCTGGACTCTCCCACCAGAGGAAATAATTTCTCTCTGTCTACCCTATCAACTCCTTTAATCATCTTAAACACCTGAATTAGATCACCCATGAATCTTCTATATTCAAGGGAATACAGGCCTAGTCTATGCAACCTGTCCTCATAACTTAACCCTTTTAGTTCTGGTATCATTTGGTGAATCTGTGCTGCACCCCCTCCCAGGCCAATATATCCTTCCTGAGGTGTGGTGCCCACACTGAATGCAGTACTCCAGATGGGGTCTAACCAGAGCTCTGTACAGCTGTAACATAATTTCCACCCCTTTGTATTCCAGCCCTCTTGAAATAAAGGCCGGCATTCCATTAGCCTTTTAAATTATTTTTTGTACCTGTCCATTAGCTTTTAGTGATTTCTATACTTGGACCCCTAAATTTCTCTGCTCATCCATGATTCCTAGCTTCTCGCCATTTAGAAAATACTCTGATCTATGTTCTCTCTCCACGGATGCTGCCTGGCCTGCTGAGTTTTTCCAGCGTTTTCTGTTGTTATTTCGGATTTCCAGCATCCACAGTATTTTGCTATCGTGTTACTTATCCCATACTCAGAATAGCAACCCTGACTGTACTACTATGACATTTCCATTTCACACACTGGCCTCTCTGAGTGAGATTGCCAATGCATTCCTAATTGCAGTATTGCCAACTCTCGCGATTTAACCGCGAGACACGCAATTTTTAATTAATATCCACCCCAACTCGCGATCTCGCAATTCAACAGTGAAAACTCACGATTTTTTCTGCTGTCTTCATCTTCGCCATGTTTCCTGTGATTGGCTGTTGCTGGGCATGTGGGTTCTGAACCGGGGGTCTGTGGCCCCCTGGGGGTCCATGAGTTTGTTTGTGTCATTAGTAGTCTCCTATCAGAAGTCTCCCCTGCTCCCCTGTGTATTTGAGACGATTGGAATAGTCTCAGATACAAAGACCATGCATGTGCACTGTTGGACACCATTTGCAATGCATGTTGGGCAAGTTCACTGGCTTGAGGATTATCTCGGTAAGTTTTGATTGAAACCTGAGGGTCGGGCAGGAAAATCACTGTGTCTCCCTTCATTCATCGTCCGCTTCCTGGAGCCATTTTCAGAGCTTGGGGCTGTTTTAAATCCTTTGCATATGTTTGCTCCTGGGATCGGGATATTTTATTATTTTCCGGGGAGGGCAAACGAGCAGATTAAAAATAATTAACTGGGAGGGAGAGGTCCAAGCGGAGAGAACAGTCCAAAGTTACAAAATATGCAGAAAGGAATCTAACCAGTTCCGGGGAGGGTACTTGGCCTAAATTGGGGGCTCACGGGTGGCGGAGAGAGTGATGTGACCGGGTTGTTTGCCGTTTTCGCCGGGAATGGCAGTATACAGGAGCGGGCGGGAAAAGAGCGTCAGTGTCGGCGGCCTCGGGGTCCGGGTCTTCTTGCAAGCGGCAGCCAACGGCTGCTCGACTCCTCGCGGTGCGGCGAACAGGACAGGACAGGCGCCATCTAATCCGGGAAGGACTTCGGTAAATGAGTTCATTTGCATGTGGCTTTGGAGGGGGTGAAGGGGGTGGAAAGAAAGAGACTTGCCAGTCTCTGGGTCTGCAGCAAACCCTTGCCCCCTCCCGGTGGTTTGTTCCGGCAGCCTCGTGGGGAAGTGGGGGTTAAGGGTGGGGTGGACGAGTTGGGGTTAGTGGGTGTGAAAAAGTGGAAAAGAGCAATGTTGTTGGGGGGGTGGGGCTACGACAGTCAGTGCCAGGGGAAAATCAGCTGGGGCGCTCACTTTCAATTGTGCTGGGGTGTGCGTTGTATGAGGCGTATACGTACAGGAATTGGCTCAGCAGTGATTCCTGTCAACCCTCTTGATGAATATCCACTTGGGTAATGTATTGGAGGGCAACAGAACTGGATCCCAATATCCTTGGGAGAAGGGGGTGAGAAATCTGATCTCTGGTATCTTTTTTGTAGCACTGCAATACTTTTTGTGTGTGTGTGTGTGTGTGTGTGTGTATATATATGTGTGTCAAGGAGTGAGAAAGCAATCCGGTTTGTCTTCATGCATGCTGCAAATTGATGGATCTGAGTTGTGCTATGATTCTGCAGTACTGGGTTCCTATTACTAGAAGCCCTTTTTTTTAAATTGAGCTGTAGCAGGAGAGCTTCATGTCAGTAATTGGATAGTGACGGCCGAATTCGCTTCCTGTCCAAGAGCAAAAGTCAGCGAGGGGAAAAAATAGCAATTCATGATTTCTTACCAAATCTCATGATTTTTAAGAGTTTGTCTCCTGATTTATGTGATGGTGGGGTTGGCATTACTGTAATTGGTGCCAAAAATTGTGTCAACTGTGGTTCAGTGGGTAGCACTCTCGCCTCTGAGTCAGAAGGTTGTGGGTTCAAGTCCCACTCCAGAGACTTCATCACCAAAATCTAGGCTGACACTCCAGTGCAGTGCTGAGGGAGTTATGCACTGTCAGAGGTGCTGTCTTTTGGATGAGATGTTAAACCGAGGCCCTGTCTGCTCTCTCAGGTAGACGCAAGAGATCCCATGGCACTATTTCAAAGACGAGCAGAGGAGTTATCCCCTGTGTCCTGACCAATATTTATCCCTCAATCAACATAACAAAAACAGATTATCTGATCATTTTCACATTGTTGTTTGTGGGAGCTTGCTGTGCACAAATTGGCTGCCACATTTCCTACATTACAACAGTGACTACACTTCAGAAGTACTTCTTTGGCTGTAAAGCACTTTGGGACGTCTGGTGGTTGTGAAAGGCGCTATATAAAAGCAAGTCCTTTTTTTTAATTGGGGGAAGTTCTGTGTTGTGGGCTTATGCTAACTAGGAACTGGCTTGAGATTGCCTAAACTGATTTCATACAGGACCCTTATACCCAGCAGACAAAAGATACTTTCATCCCATCAGTCTGGGCTAGATTTGAACCTTGGTTCCAGAGGTAAAAAGACAATGGGGGTAATTTTGACTTCAGATAGTGGTGTAAAACATACAATATCAGCCCAGCTGCACATTAACCATCTTTCCTGATTTACGTTTCTATTGACTTTGGGGGTAAATGCTCCACCATGTGAGGTAATGAGCCATACAGATCAGAAAAGTTCTGCGTTTCATCCAGGTCTGTGATGATTCAGCTGAACTCAACCAGCGTGGGAGCAGGGTGCTACAATTGGCCGAAATGCTCCTGGGTTTGAGAGAGTAGCAATGAGAGCCAGGGTTGCCATTCTTGAGTGCTAGATTGTGTGTGGACATCAGATGAGGAGAGGATGGGGCTCAACTGGGCTATCCCTCCCCTCCCCTCCTCACCCCACCCCACCCGAGTCCAATAGACCTGCCAACAGTCATGTTAAAAACTCACACTTGGAGCATGGCCACTTGGGTAAGGTACAAAAGGGTAGCTAGCACTTCCTGTGGAACTGTACCATATATGAATCAGTGGTTTCATGAAAGGAGGAGTGCAAATTGACCAATTAAAATGAAAATAGTCATATCTCTTTCAGCAGTTTCATGAGAGGCCAACAGGCAATCAATTCAGTTAATAGCCATGCTGCTGACCTTCAAGTGAACCAGTGAATAACCACTTGAAAATAAAAGTCAAAAATCACTGTCTTAACCTGGTGATTATTCACGGCAGTTACTGTTGATATCCTGAAAAGAATTCTGGCAGCTAGAAAAGAGATAATTATTTTAATAGTTGTTGCTGTCTAGAAACGCACTGATGCAAAGCAGCTATTTGTTACTGAATTTAATTATTCAGGCAAAAAGGAAGAGAAGGCATATTTTATTCATAGTTGTAAAAATGGACCAAAATTAACTACATGCAATGTACCTGAGAGAAAGCACTAACAGTATCTGTTGGTGTGAAGCAACATTTTTAAGGCTTGTCTGGTGCGTAACAAAAATACCAACACAGTTTCCCATTTTGATCATTTGTTAAAAGAAATTCTCCTGGTGCAAAAATACTCAATGTGCCATGCATAAAAAATGGCAGAGACCCAACACCCATTTAAAAAGGTATATATAGCTCCTTTTGAAATACTCAGCAGGTCAGGCAACATCTGTGGAGAGAGAAACAGAATGTTTCAGGTTAATCACCTTTCGTCAGGTCATCGATCTGAAAGGTTAACTCTGTTTCTCTCTCCACAGATGCTGCCTGACCTGCTGAGTATTTTTTGTTTTTATTTCAGATTTCCAGCATCCGCAGTATTTTGTTTTTGTATACAACTCCTTTAATGGCTCAGTTTGTTAAGGTAGTGTGCCATGTGAAACTGAGCCACACTTATCAGAAAAGTACCGATTCAATCCTTGATCTCTGCTGAGTTAGCTGATCACAGTCAGAGTGGCAGTATGGGCACTCCAGTTGGCGGTTAAGATTCATTGAGGATTCCAACTTCTGATTAATATCTAGTAACTCTTGCTAGAAAATGTGTGTGTGCAAATATTGGGTAATAATAGGATTGGGCACAACTGTGATCCCTCCCTCCCTGATGATTAGATAGCATGCCAACACTCAGGGGCCAAAGTTCCTCAGGGATTCTGCCGGTCTCCTGCTGTAACTGGTAGAAGATCAGCTGTGGCTCAGTTGCTAGCACCCTCGCGTCTGAGTCAGAGGTTGTGGGTTCAAGCTCCACTCCATGGGACTTGAGCACATAAAGCTAGACTGACACGCCAGTGCAGTGTTGAGAGAGTGCTGCACTGTCGGAGGTGCCATCTTTCGGATGAGACGTTAAAACCGAGGCCCCGTCTGCTCTCTCAGGTGAACGTAAAAGATCCCATGGCACTATTTTGAAGAAGAACAGGGGAGTTATCCCCGGTGTCCTGGCCAATATTTATCCCTCAACTAACATAACAAAAAAATAGATTATCTGGTCATTATCACATTGCTGTTTGTGGGACCTTGCTGTGCGCAAATTGGCTGCCGCGTTACCCACATTACAACAGTGACTCCACTTCAAAAGTACTTCATTGGCTGTAAAGCGCTTTGAGACGTCTGGTGGTCGTGAGAGGTGCTATATAAATGCAAATCTTTCTTTCTTTTATCAGTGAAAACCCCCAGAAATAGGTAGGGACCCGGTTGTGCCGGGGCTCCGCCATTTCCATGAATTTCTGATTTGCCTCCTCTGTCTGCTTCTTACAAGGCAAATTAAGGAAGGGAAGCCAGGGGCAGGAACGCCCTACTTAGTTCAGAGTAAGTTAAGTTTAGAGCCGGAGGGCTGGATTTTGTCTTGGGGTCGGATTGGGGTCGTGTAATCCGCATTTCGTGTTTCCCCCCGACTCCAGATTAATGTGGATGCCTGATGCAATTTTCACTTAATTGGGCAATTGAGTTGCAGCATGTGGGAACCCATGACCTAATTAGTGGTTTCAGTCTGAAAGTCGCCTCTGATGATGTCATCATTGCTGTCTGCCTGCTCTCAGAGATTGTGTGGCTGCTGGTGAGAGAGGACCTTTCTGCATTTTCTGATGTGAGTGGACCTGAATGAATGAGAGAGAGAGAGAGAGAGAGAGAGAATTTTTTTTGCATCCAGGTCCTCTCACAGCAAAGGCCAGTCTCTGAAGACATCCAATGCAGCAGCATCAGAGGCGACTTTCAGACCTAATACTACTACTACCTTCATCACATCTCCGTTGTAATAGTGGACCTGCAGCTCATAGTCAGCTATCCACTTGTGCTCCCGCCAGGTTTCACTGGAGTGTTTCACACCAGGCGTGCTTCACATCAGAAAAGGGTTAAACTAGCTACAACATTTCAAAATAGCATTACAGACCCAATTTAGGGCTTGTTAAGGGCTTTAATGGCCTCTCCCGCCTCTTGCAGGCGGGAGAGAGTCGGGAACCCCGCGACTGATTTGTCAAAATTGCGTGGAGGTGGGATGGAGTCGGGATGGAGACGGAAACCCCGACCCCGCAAATTTAACCCCCCGCACGCCTCCAAACCCGACTCCATGGGTCATTCAAAATCCAGCCCGGAGTGTCTGTGGAGGACTATACCCCAGGTAAAGTAAGGCATACCAGCCTCCATGGGGTAGATGTGGGCCCCATCAGTGGGGCCAAGGATGCAGCCTAGACCTCTGAAGAACCCTACAGGTATTTATTTAAAAACATTTCAAGATTGGCCCCCTTGCTCAGGGGCCCCGAGATAAACATGGCCAGGGCTCAGCACAGGGGATGGGGAGCATCCGGGTAACCTTGCTACAATGCTGGGCGGCCACCAGAATTTCCAGCTGCATGGGGCAGGCAGGCACCAGAAATACACCCTTTGTGCTTGACTGCCCCATACTAATTGCCCTCCCATTCTTCTACAAACTACAACAAGGTCAGAGCTAGAGGACACTGGTGGGCACGATTGCAGCTTAACCACTGGGATATTTCATTTAAAGGAACAAAGCAGATGGACATGAAAGATGTAGACGAGGGAAAGGTTGGAAGTCAGCTAGCAAGTGAAGGTTGGTAAAGGCTGGGCAAGGTATGGCAATGCCCTTATACTCATCATACTCACACAGAAGGGTTATCACTGGGTAAGCCACTGAGTACTAGTGAGAATTAAGACTTGGGAGTGGAAGAAAGGGAGAGTGCCATTTGTCCATGGAGAAGAAAGAAACCACTGCCCTCAGCTGAGGAGCTTAGGGACCAAGTCTTCAAAAGAATAATGATGTTGGCGCATCAGTCTCATGTGGAGGGAGTGAAGATGGTTTCCATGTATAGGATTGAGATGATAGATAAACGGGAGAAGTCCACCTGCATCTGAAGCACATTGCAGAAAGTTTCTCATGACTTGCAGTACACTCTGGATACTATGACAGCCTGGGAGATTGCTGCAGTATCAAGATGGGCTTCTAAGGACATTGGTGGTTTCTGGGGTGGCAGCTAACAGTGTTGCAATAGATGCTTTGAACAAGACACTTTCAGAGCACTTTCAAGACCTGATTGGGACAATTCAGTCTGTTGTGACACCAACGAGTAATACACCAGAAACTGCGGCCAGCACCAATGGGCTGCAAGGAGTGGGAGTAAATGTCGTGGACTCTGCGGAAAGCGGCTATGAACCGCTTCATTAAAGCCCTCTCCAATACCTACAAGGGAGTTTCATACATGAGCCCAGCACCCGTTGTCGGAAGCTGGTTCCTCTGAGAAAGCAGCTACCCTGAGACGAATCACCTCAAGCCAAGGGAACTATTCCAGCTACCCACTGCTCAACCTCATTTCATTCAGGGAGTATTTTGTAGGAGTAGTAAATTAGGAACTAGAGTGAGTTAGCTAGTACAAAAGATTAAGAAGTAGTTGTAGAAAGGGAGAATTGATTTTGTTGGCACTTTTTGGTGAATATTGTTGTTTAAAGTAAAGACAGCTTGATCACATAGAGTTGTAAGTTCATTTCTGTGATTACTTTCAACCTTTAGGAGTTGGCTGACAGCAGGGAAAATATAGAATTCTGTCTCAGGAAGGACCTCGGCAGAAATCTTGGAAAGTGAGGGACTTTGTGAGGGTGTGGCGGGCGGTGCGGGTGGGGGAAGAGAACAGGCTCGTGAAGTGACTTTATTTGGTGAGTCAATGCTTATTTGTTGAAAGATCTGTGCTATCGGTTGTGCTTTCATTCCATTTCTTTGTGGTCTATGGACTCTGCTGAGTGGGAGTCTATAGAGGACGTTTTAATTCCCTGCATCCAGCGAAAACTGGGCGGAATGTGAGTTAAAATCGGCACTTCTATTTGCTGCTCCATTCCCGTCTCTACAGTTTTTTTTATAGCGGCTGATGTGCCTACCTGATTCAGGTGGGAGTCGCATTAATATATGCTAATCGGGGTCCTGTGATGTACATAGAATCCCAATGGCATTTTAATGACATACTGAGCGTGAGAACCTGTTGAAGCCCCTGTGACTTACCTGAGTGACAGGATGTAAATGAGGCAGTTAATATTGGTCAGGACTCCCACTAAGACACCTGGGTGGGCATCCCGCTGGCTTCCCACTTGGGAGTTAAATTTCCCCTTACGCTTAGGGAAGTTCGGTAATGCCTGACTCTGAGCCTCCAACCTAGCCTCCTCCATGTTTTCATCCGACTCCTTTTCATATCAAAGTGATGAGAAATCTATGTCTAGAATGCAAAGCAGTACTTTGAGTGCAGCTGAGTAAAAATAGCAGCAAAAGACCTGAATCAATCTCCAAAGTATTAAAAAGGTTGCTGTGCAGCCAAATAAAACATCAACCTTCAGTAGTAGCACACAAAATGGTTTCCTTAGTGTGGTATCTACATCAGGGATAACTTGCAGCAGTTCTTACAGACACTGATATAGTGGCAGTAATTATTTTGGGAAGGTTTGTGGTAGAAATCAGGTGGAATGGATTGGATGGGTTAGCCATGTCCTATTGATGCCATTTAAATGTGGTCAAGTGGATCTCTCACAGGCCTTAAAGGGAATTGGCAGTTTTTTGGGAGGGGAATGCTGGTTCAGTTTTATTTATTTTATTTGTTTTTGGAATATGGGTGCCACTGGCAGAGTTGCTTTTACTGCTCATCTCTAATTGCCTTGAGATGGTGGTGGTGGGCTTTCTCCTTGAACCACTGCAGTCCCTGTGGTGATGTTGCTCCCACAATTGTTAAGTAGGAAATTCTAAGATATTGACCCAATGATGATGAAAGAATGGTGACTTGAAAGGGAACTTGGAGGTGTTTCCATAACTTTGCGGCTCTTGTCCTTCTTAGTGTTAGAGGTCTCAGAGGAGGAAAGTTTTTTTTGTGGTGGGAGTTTTTAAGAACACATTTAACTTGATTTACCACCCCAAATCTGCCCCAAAATGGAAATTCAGAGGAGAATTCAAAACCAGATTTCTAGATTTAAAAAAAATTATGACTGTTCAATCATGATAACTGGGTTCTGGTATTATAGATGCTAGATGATATGGGAGACACAATGCTCTTTCATTACTTAGACCCTATGACAGCTACCTAAAGGTTTTCATAGGCAAGCAGCCTGCTCTCACATTAGCCATCACAGCTGAGCTCAATTCTTTCTTAATCTGACTTCCACATACATGCACTTTCAAACATGGGTCACAGGATTGGAACTCTGGGTGATTTTTGCCTCTGTAGTCGAGGGCACTGAAGCTAATTGTAGTGCCCCTATCACTACCTTGGCTGAGATCAATTAATTCAGCATAGACCAGGGATTGAACTTGGGATCTTACTGATGTGTATGGTTCAGTTCAACGTTTGGCAGCAAATTTACCAACTCAGCCATCAGAGGAGTTAAACAAATGGCTTCAAATGGTATTGTTAAGAATTGAAAAAAAAGGCAACATTCAGACCAGTGAAACTTTTTGAAAAGAAAAAGGCACACTCACCCTATCTAACCTTTTAGCTTCTATATGCCTGAGCAGTTGTTGTCTCCAGTCTAGAGGAATTTTAGCAGAGCTCTCATCTCCTTTCAACTGTGAAGACCTGATCCTTATATCATTGCTCTCTGAAGGCTTTTCATTGTAGTTACTGATGTTATAATCTGAAGGTAATTTCTCTAACAGAGCTGCCATGGTAGGCCTTGCTGAAACCGGCCTGGTTTGGGAAAACCCATAGCTTTCTGTACTGTAGCTCCTTGCAGACAAAGGCCTCCTCTGAGTTAAAGGTTTATCTTGGAAATTCCTACCCTGATTTTTTATGTCTTGGAATGTTGAATAGTCTTCTTCATATCTTCCATTCCTTTTGAGATACTGTGACTCAACCAATGATGCACTGTTCTGGTGTTCTAAAACTCCTCTGAAGTGTGTCCTGACATATCTGTCACTTTGTGGCAGCTCTGGAGTTTCATTCATCCTTCGATGCAACACCATTTCTGTGGAGGTTGCCAGGGAGTCACCCCTTCTTAAGAATCCAGCCCTATCCCCTTGACTTGAAAACCGAGGATTAGTTGGTTCGTCATTCACTGAAGGCTGGGAGAATGAATACATATGTTCCATGGGTTGATAACCTCTGAAGGAGCGTGGACTAATGAGATCTTTTGAAACATTTTTGCTTTGCTGGACACCATAGTCAACATTATGTGTAAAAGAAGTGGTTACTCTTCTCTCAGGTTTAACATTTACTGTACCTTGGGGATTGAAACTTTGGTCAAAATGGTACACTTTTTTTGTAATTGGAACCTTTTGAGAGGCCTTTCCACTTCCATATGTTTCTGATAAATCTTCATCCAACATTGGAGCGGAATGGCTGCGTGACATACCATGTTCTTGTATTGGTATTTGCTCCGGTATATCAATGCTACCTGGATTTTCTGAGCTGGAGCCATAACTGTCCAGTGGTATATTGTAAATCTTGAAGGCCCCAATGTCAATTTCATCAATGCTTTGGGATTTCTTAAACTGGCTAGCTTTAACCGATCTCATCATTGGTGCAAGTCTCTCTGTACTTTTACTGACAATAATAGCACTCTTGGCAGACTCAGGTCTGCAGATATGTGTGAATTTATCCGCATGACTTCTACTTAAATTGGATTCTCTAGAGTTGATAAAACTCCACGGAGCACCTGATGTAAATGTGCTGGATAGTTCAGTAATTCCACGCACTGACTGTAGTTCTGAATCTTTCCTGTCGGGAATAGGACTGCTGAAAGGAGTATTGTCCAATTTTGATGGAAATGCTGTCCTATCCTCAAATGGACTAGGTGTCCTAGTCCAGTTCTGCCAAGGATTGCTTGGAGGCACTTCAGTTTCTGGTGTATTTCTGACACTGTGCACTGTATGCACAGACTGTTCTAATTCCAGTGGAACTCCTATAATTCTGTCCTGTCTCATTAATGGCCTACGTCCATGGGCAGATGTGCTCCTCGATTTTGTGCTTATTAAGGGGTTGGCACTGGGATTTTCTAAGATTGAAGTGCTTTCTTCTGCAACAAAACCTGTATTGTCATAATGTGAATTATCATTCCACTTATCAGCAAAAGTATCAGTCACTGGTCGCCTCTCAGCACGCTGTTGTAGACTTGCTGTCGATGCTGCCTCCCTCTGGCTGAGTAAAGGTTTTGCTTCAATGTTTTGTTGAAATGTCTGTGTTAACCTGCTGAGTCAGAGAAATGCCAGATATTTGAATGCATATCAGAGAATTCCTGATATTTGAAAGTTCATTTATCCACTAACTTAGAAAGACTGAACAGCACGAAGCTGTTCCTGCAGTTCTAACAGAGAAACATTGGAGTATCAGCTGTCATTCAAACTTGCCTGTCATTTGTTGATTTTGGCCACTAGATAGTGGTGCAACACAGTGACAGAGCACTTGATCTTGGAGCTGTGTTACTCACTAACTTTTTGTCTCATGTCACAATCCCAACCAATGAACCCAGAGTTCAAAGGCCAGTGTCTAACCAATGGCATTGGTCATCCATCCCTTACCATATGTTTAAAAGCTTTAAGAAAATCATTTGTAATCTTTTATGACCATTATTAATTAGAAAGACTTAGAACCTGATTAGGGAACAGTGTCCAAAAACCTAATTAAATAATTCTACCAATTTGCCCAACTTTCCAGTTTGTTGAACACCCTGCAATCTCTTACAGCTGGTTTGGAAAACAGTCTGGGATGTGGACCTACCCACAAGGACCGCTGAGAATACCACACTTTAATTGCTATCTAAATGGATTTCAGCCAACTAAGGCAAGTGGATCTGAGATTTAAGCTTATGAGTTTCTAAGAGTCAAGCACTCAACCATAAGAACATAAGAAATAGGAGCAGGAGTAGGCCATTTGGCCCTTCGAGCCTGCTCCGCCATTCAATAAGATCATGGCTGATCTTCTACCTCAACTCCACTTTCCTGCACTATCCCCATATCCCTTGATTCTCTTAATATCCAAAAATCTATCTATCCCTGTCTTGAATATACTCAACGACTGAGCCTCTACAACCCTCTGGGGTAGAGAATGCCAAAGATTCACCACCCTCTGAGTGAAGAAATTTCTCCTCATCTCAGTTCTAAATGGCCGACCCCTTATTCTGAGACTGTGACCCCTGGTTCTAGACTCCCCAGCCAGGGGAAACATCCTCCCTGCATCTACCCTGTCAAGCCCTGTAAGGATTTTGTATGTTTCAATGAGATCACCTCTCATTCTTCTAAACTCTAGAGAATATAGGCCTAGTCTACTCAATCTCTCCTCATAGGACAATACCCCCATCCCAGGAACCAGTCTGGTGAACCTTCGTTGCACTCACTCTATGGCAAGTATATCCTTCCTTAGGTAAGGAGACCAAAACTGTACACAATACTCCAGATGTGGTCTCACCAGGGCCCTATATAATTGCAGTAAGACGTCTTTACTCTTATACTCAAATCCTCTTGTAATAACGGCCAACATACCATTTGCTTTCCTAATTGCTTGCTGTACTGCATGTTAACTTTCAGTGATTCGTGTACAAGGACACCCAGGTCCCTCTGAACACCAACATTTCTCAATCTCCCACCATCTAAAAAAATATACTGCTTTTCTATTTTTCCTACCAAAGTGGATAACTTCACATTTCTCCACATTATATTCCATTTGCCATGTCCTTGCCCACTCACTTAGCTTGTCTATATCCCCTTGAAGCCTCCTTGCATCCTCCTCACAACTTACAGTCCTCTCCTTCTTCCCATCCTCTTCTGTTGTCTCCCTTGCTCTTTCACCTCACCCTCTCTTTCTCTCCCCTCCCATCTTCTTCCTCACCCTTTACCTAACATCCATTGTCCTGCCTGGGACCTGTTATCCACCCACCACCCTACCTTTCTTGATCCAAACACTGATGACCCAATGAGTGTGAGTAAATATCACAAAGCCAAGTTCTGATGAAAGGTAATATTAAATATTAACCTATCTTTTGCTCTTTTAGATACTGCTTAAATATGCATTTCAAATGATTTTTTTAAAAAATGAGTCCAGAAATTAGTGTCGGTAACAGATAAACAATTAACATGCTCACGTGACATTCCTCTGTCCATCATTTTAATGGAGTCGTTAACCCATTCCATTAAAATAGAAAACAGAAGAAATGTCATATTAACATTTGTCCACTATTCATACCAGCAGCAATTTCTAGGCTATTTTTCACTTTTGATCCTGTCTTCAGCAGGTCAGGTAGCATCTGTGGTAGGTAGGGTTAACATTTCAGGTTGATGAACTTTCATCAGAACTGGGAAATGTTATAGATGAACAGCTTATAAGGCAGAACAGAGCCAGGGAAGAGGGGGTGGAGGAAACAAAAGACTGGTCTGTCATTAGGGGGAGGCCAGGAGATGATTAAATGACAGCAGTGATAATGGTGTGACAAAAGGAGGCAATATTAAGAGAGATTAGAGAAATAAAAGATGTATCTGAGAACCATAGGATGTATAAATGGTTACAGCAGAATAGCAGAGAGGGAGGGGAGCATGTAAAGTCTGGCAAAGCAGAGAAGGCTCCAGTGGCACGGGAGTATGGTGGGCCCCCATCGGCTGTGTACCGTGTAGGGAATTCCAATCCCAGGCACCTGCCTTTAGTGCTTTTAGTGCCCTTTTCCTTATTGGATGCAAGACAGAGTTCTACTGTCACAGGGAACGAGTCCATCCCATTTGTCATTGATCTCAAACCCACCTACCTGCCTTCTCCCACATCCCCCAGTCTTTTCTCTCTCCACAAAAACATTTAAGCGTCTTTTGAATTCAGGCAATTTACCTCAGTAGCTTTCCTGGTAACTCAGAGCACAAGTTTATTATTATTCTTTGTGGAAAAAATACATCAGATCTTCCTTCTAACTAACTTTTAACTTTTAATATACTTTATATGTAATAATCTGTTATTTAAACACACTGCCACGGTGAACAATGTCCACCATTACTCCTGTCAGAAAATCTCGAAAGTGACAGTGATCAGTGGAATGACTCTCCAGGCAATTCCTACCCCCACTCATCGATTAACATCTTTCAAATGGTTTAATTGCTGGAGAAAATTCTGCCCATTGCATCATCTGCTGCTCTAACTCATTCTTTCCCAGAACTTCAAAGCTGTGAAACCCCTTACCTCACTCAGTCATTCCTTTCTCCAACTATCCACAAGCTTTTAAAACCAAAGCTTGATGCCACCTGATCACTAATTGCTAACTTACCTCATCTGAATATAAAAAGTACAGAGGAGAAGTGAAAAATGAAATAAGAGCGGCAAAGAGACAGTACAAGAATAGATTGGCGGCTAACATAAAAGTGAATCCAAAGGTCTTCTATACACATGTTAACAGTAAAAGAGTTGTCAGAGGAGCGGTGGGGCCGAATAGGAATCAAAATGGAGAACTATTGGTGGAGGCAGAAGGCATGGCTGAGGTACTAAAGGAATACTTTGCATCGGTGTTTATCAAGGAAGAGGACTTTGCCAAAGCTATGGTAAACGAAGAGGTTGCCGGGATACTGGATGAGGTAAAAATAGATAAAGAGGAGGTACTAGAAACACTGGCAGTATTTAAAGTGGATAAGTCACCCGGTCCGTATGGTATCCATCCTAGGCTGCTGAGGGAAGTAAGGGTAGAAATTGCGGAGGTGTTGGCCACCAATCTTCCAAAGGACTGGAGGATTGCAAATGTTACACCCTTGTTCAAAAAATGGGAGAAGGATAAACCTGGCAATTACAGGCCAGTCAGTTTAACGTTGGTGGTGGGGAAACTTTTAGAAACAATAATCCGGGAGAAAATTAACAGCCACTTGGACAAGCATGGACTAAAAGTAGAGCCAGCACGGATTTGTTAAGGGCAAATTGTGTTTGACTAACTTGATTGAGTTTTTGATGAGGTAACAGAGAGGGTGAATGAAGGCAGTGCAGTTGCTGTTCTGTATACAGACTTATAAAAGATGTTTGATAAAGTACCACACATTAGGCTTGTTAGCAAAATTGAAGCCCATGGGATAATAGAGGCAGTAGCAGCATGGATACAAAATTGGCTATGGGATAGAAAACAGAGAGTTGTGGTGAATGGCTGTTTTTCAGACGGGATAGAGGTATACAGTGACGCCCCCCAAGGTTCAGTACTAGGACCACTGCTATTTTTGACTTGGACTTGGGGGTACAGGGCACAATTTCGAAATCTGCAGATGACGCAAAACTTGGAAGTGTAGTAAACAGTGAGGAAGATAGTAATAGACGTCAAGGTGACATAGACAGGCTGGTGGTATGGGCGGACACATGGCAGATGAAATTCAACGCAGAAAAGTGTGAGGTGATACATTTTGGTAGGAAGACTGAGGAGAACCAATAAATGCTAAATTGTACAATTTTAAAGGGGGTGCAAGAAGAGAGAGACCTGGGGGTGTTGGTGCACAAATATTTGAAGGTGGCGGGACAGGTTAACAAAGCAGTTAATAAAGCATATGGGATCCTGGGCTTTATAAATAGAGGCATAGGGCTCGAATTTCCAAGCCCCGTGGAGGCGGGTTTGGAGGCGGGAGTGGTGGGAAAATTGTAGATTCGGGGGGCACGTACCCATCCCGCCCCCAACCCGCCTCCATGCCAATGTCCCAGGAGGCGGGTACCCGATCTGTGCTGGGAGCCACCTCCCCAAGGCGGGAAGGGGATTAGTGCCAATTAACTGCCTGTTAACAGGTAGTTAACAGGCAGTTTTGTGGCTAATCCCTATTTTTAGCCCTGAAGTGTGGGCTGCCCGACGGCTCCAAACCACGCAAAGTTAGCGAGGCGGACCGTCGGTCTGCAGGGCTTGGAGGGGTCGAGATGTCCGGTGTACAGGTGAGTGATGGGTGCATGAGTGCAGAGGTAAGTGTGTTTGGTGTGTGTAAAGTGTTTTAATAAGTTTTACTTATCTTTACTTTCTCCTCCAGGCTTCCTCCCTTCAGTTCTCGGGAGTCCCTCAGCTCACCGCCACAGAAAGCAGAATGGCCGCTGAGCTGTCAAAAGCTGCAGCCTCTGCTTTCTGGTCTGGAGAGCTCTTTAATTGAGTCTGAGTAGAAGGACTCAAGTTAGAAGACAGATTGTCAGTGTTTGACAGCTTCACAGAGCTGTCAAACGCTGATATTTCATCTGTCAAAAGCTCTTGACAGATGAAATGTCAATCGCTGACGTCGCCAGTATCCAGGTGTCCCTTAATTGGCCTGCTGAGCCCGCTGGGCGGGCTTAACAAGGTCAATCAAGGGAAAGTAGCGTGGGTTGGCCACAAATCGATGGAGGCGGGACTACAACCCAAAAAGTGGGAGTCCCGCCTCCATCACGTCCCCATTGACAAAATTGAGCCCATAGAGTACAAAAGCCAGGAAATTATGCTAAGCCTGTATAAAACACTAGTTCGGCCCCAGCTGGAGTATTGTATCCAATTCTGGGCACCACACTTTAGGAAGGACATGAAGGCGTTGGAGAGCGTACAGAAGAGATTTACTAGAATGGTTTCAGGGATGAGGGATTACCGTTACGTGGATAGACTGGAGAAGCTGGTGTTGTTCTCCTTAGAGCAGAGAAGGCTAAGAGGAGATTTAATAGAGGAGCTTAAAATCATGAAGGGTTTACATAGAGTTAATAAAGAGAAACTGTTTCCAATGGTCCACGGTCTCTAAATTGTCAGACTGCTTGTCCGACATCCAGTACTGGATGAGCAGAAATTTTCTCCAATTAAATATTGGGAAAACCGAAGCCATTGTTTTCGGTCCCCGCCACAAACTCCGTTCCTTAGCCACTGACTCCATCCTTCTCCCTAGCATCTCTCTGAGGCTGAACCGGACTATTCTCAACCTTGGTTTCATATTTGACCTTGAAATGAACTTCTGACCACATATCTGTGCCATAACTAAGACCACCTATTTCCACCTCCGTAACATCGTCCATCTCCGCCCCTGCCTCAGCTTATCTGCTGCTGAAACCCTCATCCATGCCTTTGTTATCTCTAGACTTGACTATTCCAATGCACTCTTGGCTGGCCTCCCACATTCTACCCTGCGTAAACTTGAGGTCATCCAAAACTTGGCTGCCCGTGTCCTAACTTGCGCCAAGTCCCGTTCACCATCACCCCTCTGCTTGCTGACCTACATTGGCTCCCGGTTAAGCCACACCTCGATTTTAAAATTCTCATCCTTGTTTTCAAATCCCTTCATGGCCTCGCTTCTCCCCGTCTCTGTAATCCCCTCCAGCCCCACAACCTCTCCCCCCCCCCGCCCCGCCGCTCCCCCCCCCGAGATGTCTGCTCTCCTCTAATTCTGGCCTCTTGAGCATCCCTGATTTTAATCACTCAACCATTGGTGACCATGCCTTCAGTTGCCTTGGCCCTAAGCTCTGGAATTCCCTCCCTAAACCTCTCCGTCTCTCTACCTCTCTTTTCTCCTTTAAGACGCTCCTTAAAATCTACCTCTTTGACCAGGCTTTTGGTCATCTGCCCTAAATTTTCCTTATGTGGCTCGGTGTCAAATTTTGTTTTATAACACTCCTGTGAAGTGCCTTGGGACGTTTTACTACATTAAAGGTGCTATATAAATACAAGTTATTGTTTTTGTTGTACTATTCTATGATTCTATGATCTTTTCTCATGCCATTTTAACCTTGGTGGTGTCCTGCAATATGCAGCTAGGCTTTAAGTCTTGTTTTATTTCTCAATGAAAAAAGGAAAATTTTGAAGAGCAGACAAAACAATTTGCTCACTATAATTCGAAAAGTAGAATGACTGACTGTGAAAAGATTAAAAAGGTAATTAATATTGTCTATATTACTATATACTCTTTGTAATGAACTCACGCACCTGTTTCCCCAGGAGGAAGCTGCCACGCCATCTTTGACTGCTGTCTGCAACGTGCTGACTTTGATAGGTACTCCAGAGGAACCAGAAGACCCTTGGGAAGGTGAGTAGTCTGAGTAGGTGCCTGAGGAGCCACTGTTGTTGATTCTGTCACCTTCTGATTCATCTGTTGACTCTTAATATACAAAAGAATATTGAAAAAATGTTTCTACATTGGTTATCAAAAAGATTTTTTTAAATCATGTTTTCTAGATCCTGAGATGTGTAAAATACAGTTTGCAGTTACATTATACAGTCGTCATTAGAAATAAAAACCAGAGCTTCCTCATCAGTCCAGGAGGGCATTCAATCACTGTCCTTTGTCCTGTCATGAGTTAGCTGTTCTCAGCTGAGGTAGCACTTAGAGTGCTACAGTTGGTCTCAGTGTTCATAGGCTAGGGAGGTGAAAAGTCAGAAAGGGCTCGCAATCCTATCGCTATCATATGACCCCTGTTGAAAAGTACAGGTATGTTGGGAATGGGATCTAGCTCACTGTAATGCCACCAAGGTCGATTTGCCTACTGGCACTCACTGTTTAGGTTCACACATGAAGAATAGTTGCTTGAGTGTGGTACTGGAGCACTGTTGGCACCTGTGAAACCCATGAATCAGCATCTTCAGAGAGGAGAGGAGAAAATAGCAAAAGAAAGTGAAATCAAAAGAACAAAAGAACAATCACATTAAAATGAGTCTGTTATTTTTTTATTCATTCATGGGATGTGGGCATCGCTGGCAAGGCCAGCATTTATTGCCCATCCCTAATTGCCCTTGAGAAGGTGGTGGTGAGCTGCCTTCTTGAACCGCTGCAGTCCGTGTGGTGAAGGTACTCCCACAGTGCTGTTAGGAAGGGAGTTCCAGGATTTTGACCCAGCGACGATGAAGGTTCGGCGATATATTTCCAAGTCAGGATGGTGTGGAACTTGGAGGGGAACTTAGAGGTGGTGGTGTTCCCATGCATCTGCTGCCCTTGTCCTTCTAGGTGGTAGAGGTCGTGGGTTTGGGAGGTGCTGTCGAAGAAGCCTTGGCGAGTTGCTGCAGTGCATCTTGTAGATGGTACACACTGTAGCCACAGTGCGCTGGTGGTGAAGGGAGTGAATGTTTAAGGTGGTGGATGGGGTGCCAATCAAGTGGGCTGCTTTGTCCTGGATGGTGTCAAGCTTCTTGAGTGTTGTTGGAGCTGCACTCATCCAAGCAAGTGGAGAGTATTCCATCACACTCCTTACTTGTGCCTTGTAGATGGTGGAAAGGCTTTGGGGAGTCAGGAGGTGAGACATTCGCCGCAGAATACCCAGTCTCTGACCTGCTCTTGTAGCCAAATACTTATGTGGCTGGTCCAGTTAAGTTTCTGGTCAATGGTGGTCCCCAGGATGTTGCTGGTGGGGGATTTGATGATGGTAATGCTGTTGAATGTCTTATTGGAGATGGTCATTGCCTTGCACTTGTGTGACGCGAATTTTACTTGCCACTTATCAGCCCAAGCCTGAATGTTGTCCAGGTCTTGCTGTATTCTGGCACAGGCTGCTTCATTATATGAAGAGTTGCTAATGGAACTGAACACCATGCAATCATCAGTGAACATCCCTGCTTCTGACCTTATGATGGAGGTCATTGATGAAGCGGCTAGAGATGGTTGGGCCTAGGACACTGCTCTGAGTAATCCTGCAGCAGATGGAGATGGTTGGGCCTAGGACACTATTCTGAGGAACTCCTGGGGCTGAGATGATCGGCCTCCAATGACCACAACCATCTTCCTTTGTGCTAGGTATGACTCCAGTTGCATGTGTTACGATTCAACTCCTTTTGGGACAATAGGAATCCCAACTGTGGAAAACAACTGGTCAAGTTTAACCAATTAGATTGTAATGTCAAAATTATATCCTGGTGTTTTTCATCAAGTAGCTTTGAGGACTTTTTACAGTCTTATTTTATAAACACAAGTTTTTCCTTCATTTCTTTCAAATTGCATTCCAGGAGTCCAACATCTGTGAGCTGGCACTCAGCATTTATGATGTTAAATCTGGTTTCTGTAGACCAGTAGCAGAGTTGTAGACTCAATTATCGATGGCATACCAACAATTTGGTAAATAGTTGTTGTACTGCTCAATCAGCTGTTCAAGTCCCTAGTGTGCTGCTCAAACTGCTACTCAAATTGCTGTTGCACCACCGAAAATGCCTTCGCATGAAAAAGATCAACTTCAATTAATTAAAGCCCACTGAAAGAATAGTAGAAGTTAATTATAATGGAATGCCTAAAAGCTTAATTCAAATTCAGCCTCAGAGCCTGCTCACAGCCTTCGGATGTGGTGATCATTCTATTGTACTGATCATTTGGGAACCTGCTCAAATTCCACTGTAGTTGGCATTTTTGAACGCTTTACCTGTTGTTTTCTCCTCTCCTCTTTTGTCTTCATTGCCATGTCTCTACTGCCCTTTGCAGTTTTATAAAAGGCTCTTCTCCAGCCTGACTGCTGGTTCTGATGAAGGGTGACACCCAAAACGATCATCAATATTTCTCTTTCAGATGCTGGCCAACCAGCCTTTTGAACCCATTTATACCATGTGCTTCAATGGCCTTCCCTAGTAGTCTATGTCACAAGTCTGACTATCCTTTTTTAACTTCTTAATTTTGAACCTGTTTCCCTGGTATTTGAACAATTTTCTTGGATCAACTTCATTAATCCCTTTCATAATCTTAAAAACTTCAATGAGTCCATTTCTTGCATTTCATAGCCCAACAACCTTAAGTTTTCCTCATGACCTAGGCACCCAATATCTGGGATGATCTTGAAGAGGGGGTAATATTCTCAATATATATTTTTTCTTGGATTGCTTCAGACCTACAGTTATTGCTAGGTTGCATTTTATTTTTCATTCCCTGACTACCTTTGGTATTGTACTTTTCAAGCATAAACTTAGCTGAATGTGTGTAGGAAATATAAATATTTAATTAAGTTCTTTACCGAAACCATGGTCCGGAATTTGCCGCAGTGGCAATATTGGTGACTAATGCCATAAGTTAGTGGCAAATTTACACCACAATTTGCTGGAGAACTGATTAGAATACGCCACAGCGAGCATAGCGGCAAGTCAGGAGTGGCACAGTCAATGTCCACACCCAAGGTGATAGGACTGGATACAGAATGGAACAACAGGTTTTTAAATGTTTCCATAACAATCATGGTCCATTATCTTTAACTGTTTTTAACTCCAAATATTTATGTAAGATTATTGCCTTTTGAATTGCTTATTTAGTAAAATAAGTGTTTTGACATCCAGGCATTCTTCCCAACCGATATTATCTTTACATTAATATTTATTGAGCTTGTGCACTAAGCATAGATTGCAATCGGTAATGAAATATGGCTAGGGATCAATCGCAATTTCAGTGATAACCCTATGCACATCTTATTATAAAATGAAGCCCTTCCTCAGTGTGTAGTGATAGAGCTGGCGTATGTCTATGCCTGCTTAAGATTATGATCAAGATACTGATATGTTAAATAGTTACCTTTGATATAGGAAATCTCCTGAGCGATTGAATAAGGAAATGGCAGAAATGTTAAACAAATATTTTGTTATCTGTCTTCACAGTAGAAGACACAAAAAGCATACCAAAAATGGTGGGGAACCAAGGGTCTAATGAGGGTGAGGAACTTAACGTAATTAATATAAGTAGAGAAAAAGTACTAGAGAAATTAATGGGACTAAAAGCCGACAAATCCCCTGGACCCGACGGCCTACATCCTAGGGTTCTAAAAGAGGTGGCTGAAGAGATAGTGGATGCATTGGTTTTGATCTTCCAAAATTCCCTAGATTCTGGAGAGGTCCCAGCGGATTGGACGGTCGCAAATGTAACATCGCTATTCAAGAAAGGAGGGAGAGAAAAAGCAGGGAACTACAGGCCAGTTAGCCTGACATCAATCGTTGGGAAAATGCTGGAATCCATTGTTAAGGAAGTGGTATCAAGTCACTTAGAAAATCATAACATGATTAGGCAGAGTCAACATGGTTTTATAAAAGGGAAATCATGTTTGACAAATTTATTAGAGTTTTTTGAGGATGTAACTAGCAGGGTAGATAAAGGGGAACCAGTGGATGTAATATATTTGGATTTCCAAAAGGCATTCGATAAGGTGCCACATAAAAGATTGGCCCAAAAATTCATCCCGGTGCGCGAGAGTACGCACTGCATACTCTCGCGTATTCCCTCTGCAATTGCCGGATTTCTGCATGCCCTGCGCATGCGCTGAAAACCGGCAATTGCTCTTTTGAAAAGGGGGCAGTTCCTCGGTGCATTGCGTGTGCGCTACAGGCTGCGCGCACGCTGTGCACTTCATGCTTTGGACGCGCAGGTAAGTACTGAAGATTTTAGAAATGTAAAAAGGAGGAGTAAGACCCACTTTTAACAAGGTAAGTAGTGAATTAAGTATTTTTTTGAATTTTTTTTTACAGGTATATCTTTTTTAGAGACTTTAAAGACAGGTAAGTTTATTTTTATAACTTTTTAAAAGATTTTAAATTTTTTCAAAAATTCAATTTTTTATTTAAAATGGTTAATTTATTTAACTATACTTATTTTATTAATGTGATGGTTTTTAAAAAAAATTTAATTGAGGTTTAGCTGTTATTTTGGGGGGGTGTAAGATTCATAGATTTCACAGCACGTATGTGAAACTTATGAATGGAAGATGGTGTGCTGCCATTGGCTCTAACTGAGTCACGTGATCCCACAGCTCGCACGAATTCACTACGCCGGTGGGATACGCAAGCACTGCCCGGCTGATGTCTGCAACATCAAGTTCGTGCGAGCTGGATCTGAAAAAGCACAAGCGAGGTGAGAGATCGCGGGGAAGGCTTACCCCCGCGGGAACAGAGCGAGATCAATTTCTGGGCCAATATTACACAAGATTAGGGCTCAAAGGGTTGGGGGTAATATAGTAACATGGATAGAGGATTGGTTAACGGACAGAAAACAGAGAGTAGGAATAAATGGATCTTTTTCAGGTTGGCAGGCTGTAACTAGTGGGGTGCTGCAAGGATCAGTGTTGGGGCCTCAGCTATTTACAATCTATATTAATGACCTAGTTGAAGGGACCAAGTGTAATGTATCCAAGTTTGCTGATGATACAAAGCTAGGTGGGACAGTAACCTGTGAGGAGAACACAAAGGGCTGGATTTTACCAGCCCTGAGGAGGCGGGTTTGGAGGCGGGACTGCTGGGAAAGTAAAAAAGAATGGGAACCCGCTCCCAACCCGCCTCCAACCAATCTTCCCGGGAGTCAGGTCCCCAATTTGCGCAGGGACCCGATTCCTAGCGGCAGGAAGAGGATTATAGCCACTTAACTGCCTGTTAACAGGTAATTAACAGGCAGTTAAGAGGCTTTTTCCCATTTTTAGACTTCTGCTCCGGGCTTCCCGACATCGGGGAACCCCGCCAGGGTAAGTGAGGCGTGCTGTGGGTCTGTTGTACTGTTAGTGTACAGATGACAGCTGCAGAAGTGGTGTGAAGGATGCAATGGGACACTGGTGAGTAGCAGAGGTAAGGAAATGTTGGGAAAGTCATTTTTAATGTGTTTAGATTTTCTGTAGGTGACAAAATTTGAAGTGTTTGTGTGACCTCACCTCAATGGGAGAAGTGATATCGCTTCTGTACCCTCACCTGCAGCTGCCATCTGTTTCATCCTAAGGAGAGAGTCATTGGAGAGCCTGGGAGCAAGGGCTCACCTTTGTACAGTGATTGTCAGTGTTTGACAGCACCTCAATGCTGTCAAACACTGTCAAATCATCTGTCAAAAATTTATGGTTCATGTGCCTTTAAGAAAACTGGCAGATGAAGCGTCATCAGCTGACGTCATCTGACACTGGCTTTCCCTTAATTGGCCAGCAAGCCCGCAGGGCGGGCTTAACAAGGCCAATCAGGGGAAAATAGCGTCTGTGCGTCGGACGTCGCTGGGGGCGGGACTAGAACCCAGAAGGCAGCAGTCCCGCCCCCAACTCGTCTCGGTGAGTAAAATCCAGCCCAAAGAGTCTGCAAAGGGATACAGATAGACTACGTGAGTGGGCAGTAAGGTGGCAGATGGAGTATAATGTAGGGAAATGTGAGGTTATTCACTTTGGTAGGAAGAATAGAAAAACAGAATATTTTTTAAATGGTGAGCAACTTTCAAATGTTGGTGTTCAGAGAGATTTGGGTGTCGTCGTGCAAGAAACACAGAAAGCTAGCATGCAGGTACAGCAAGCAATAAGGAAGGCAAATGGCACTTTGGCCTTTATTGCAAGGAGGTTGGAGTATAAGAGTAAGGAAGTCTTGCTACAATTGTACAGGGCCTTGGTGAGACCACACCTGGAGTACTGTGCACAGTTCTGGTCTCCTTATCTAAGGAAGGATATACTTGCCTTGGAGGCGGTGCAACAAAGGTTCACTAGATTGATTCCTGGGATGAGAGGGCTGTCCTATGATGAGAGATTGTGTAGAATGGGCCTATACTCTGGAGTTTAGAAGAATGAGAGGTGATCTCATTGAAACCTACAAGATTCTGAAGGGGATTGACAGGGTAGATGCTGAGAGGTTGTTTCCCCTGGCTGGAGTGTCTAGAACTAGGGGGCATAGTCTCAGGATAAGGGTAGGCCATTTAAGACTGAGATGAGGAGGAAGTTCTTCACTCAGAGGGTTGTGAATCTTTGGAATTCTCTGCCCCAGAGGGCTGTGAATGCTGAGTCTGAGTATATTCAAGGGTGAGAGAGATAGATTTTTGGACTCTAGGGGAATCAAGGGATATGGAGATCGGGTGGGAAAGTGGAGTTGAGGTCGATGATCAGCCATGATCTTATTGAATGGCGGAGCAGGCTCGAGGGGCCGTATGGCCTACTCCTGCTCTTACTTCTTACGTTCTTATGTTCTTTAATGTTTCTGAGCCTGCCAGCATCATTGTGAAATCCACCAGTGTCATTCTGTAACGGTCTAAGTGGTATTGGCGATCAAAGCAGCATTAATGCAGCAAACTCGTGATCGGCACTGATTTTGATGACAAGGTGAAGCTATTACAACTGTTTCCGCGAAGGGTCTCTGTGCAGCGGTGCAAAAGACCCAGGAAATTATGGCATAGCGTAAGTAATGGCATAAGTCACTCACCATAATTTCCTGGAATTTCTGCACCATAATAATGACGTACGCCATAGATGCACTATTACTATGGCAAAGTTTTCAACAATTTCCAGTCCCATAAGAAATTTGTAGAATTGGGTATCCAGCACTGGTATTCCCTACCCACAGAGAAGATAATTGCCCCCGCCACTCCTCCCGACCATGAGGTTTTCCCTAATGCAATATCCTGTGACCCTCTTGGCCTCCATAGAGTTGACACTGTACCTTTCCTCTCTTTACCCAACAGGACAACTTTGGGTTTGAATAGTGGAGTTTCAGTAAGAGTAGGCCGCAGTTCTCCCATTCTCAGATCATTTGGCGACTCTCCTAAGGATCTCTGTAGAAGAGAAAAAAGCAGATTTTTCAAGAGAACAAATAGGGGCAAGATATTAAAAAGCGCTTACTTACATCTTAACTGTAACACAGGCATTGCAATGACAAGAGGAACACTTGTCTTTGAGTAAGACCCTCTACCAGCATTTCATTCTTTCCTGTCTTGTATTTAAAAAAAAAAATATTTTTCCCTTCATATTTCCTCCATCCTTTCCTGAAGGTGCTGCTGTCTCATGGCGGAATAAGGTTCCACTGGCTGTACCTTGCCCAAGTGTCCATTCCTTATGAGTAAGCCTAAACAGTGCGTATTAGGTGGCATTTTAACCATTAATGGTTTCACAAGGAGAATTTTTGACTTCTGCTCGAAACCGGTGTGAAGTTGGCAGAGCATCGAGGCTGACCTTCTGAAGCCAGCGTTGTAAGGCAATTTCAGGTTTGGATGTAGCCGATGAACTGCAGACGCCGAATCAGCCAGCTCCTGGGAGGGGGAGTGAATCCCAGAGGAGGATGAACACAGTCTGGCAGTGGGCTTCAATATTTGTGTGCCACTAGAAGGAACACTCCTGATTTTCCTGACCCCACAAGAATAAAAGAAAAACGGGGCTAAATTGGATAAGGCCCGAAAACGGGTGCGGGGATTGCGATGCGCCATCTGCCTGCGCCCGTTGAAATTAATTCAGGCTGCACTCAAAATTTGTGCTACCTGCTAATTAACATGATTGCAGCGCTGAGCCCAGCACTAAACATGCTGCTGGTTGGCTCAGCACTCAGTAGGGAGCCAAATATCATGGGAAGTCTGCTATGTATTTAAAGGTTGCCTGCAGAGTGAAAAACTGTCTGCACTTCTTAAAGGGGAGGTGCTTTGTGAGAGAAGCACTGGAGCTAGAAGTTAGCAATGCCTCAAAAGGGCAGAGAAAGGGCACCTGAGTTCTCCGATGCAGTACCAGAGACCTCGGGGCAGGGGGTCTATAGGAGGAGACAGGTCCTCGACCCACAGGGGGCCTGGAAGCCTTCCAGACACACTGTTCGAAGGCAGTGGGAGGAGATCACTAAAGCTGTCAGTGCCACTAGTCTTTCTCCCAGGACATGGATGCAGTGCCGGAAGAAGTTTAATGACCTCACACGAGTGGTCAAGGTGAGTGAATGCATCTTTAAATGACATGCCCCATTAACTGCACCACTAGCCTCACACACTGCTCAATGCACCACACCCCCATCACTCACCTACCAACAACCGCTAGCAATCACCACTCATACCTCACAATCATAGCTTCACCTCACTCTCACACACTTACCACTATTGCAAGCCTCACACCCACATCTTGCACCTTGCACTCAATGCCAGCTATTCAACCATGACAGACACATCACCCAAACACATTGCACCACACTCACCGACACACTTGCCTTTTTCTTGCAGGCCAAGGTGGCTCACAACAGGCATGAGCAGGAGCAAGGAAATCATGTTTAACGTAGGAAATCATGTTTAACAAATTTGCTGGAGTTCTTTGAGGATGTAACGAGCAGGGTGGACAAAGGTGAGCCAGTGGATGTGGTCTATTTGGATTTCCAGAAGGCATTCAATAAGGTGCCACATAAAAGGTTACTGCATAAGAAAAGAGCTCACAGAATTGTGGGTAATATATTAGCATGGATAGAGAATTGGCTAACTAACAGAAAGCAGAGAGTCGGGATAAATGGGTCATTTTCCGGTTGGCAAACGGTAACTAGTGGGGTGCCACAGGGATCGGTGCTGGGGCCTCAACTATTTACAATCTACATTAATGACTTGGATGAAGGGACCGAGTGTAATGTAGCCAAGTTTGCGGATGATACAAAGATGGGTGGGAAAGCAAGTTGTGCAGAGGACTCAAAGAACCTGCAAAGGGATATAGACAGGCTAAGTGAGTGGGCAAACATTTGGCAGATGGAGTATAATGTGGGAAAGTGCGAGGTTATCCACTTTAGCAGGAAAAATAAAAAAGCAAATTATTATTTAAATGGAGAGAGATTACAAAATGCTACAGTTCAGAGGGACCTGGGGGTCCTCGTGCATGAAACACAAAAAGTTAGCATGCAGGTACAGCAAGTAATCAAAAAGGCAAATGGAATGTTGGCCTTTATTGCAAGGGGGTTGGAGTATAAAAGCAGGGAAGTCCTGCTACAACTGTACAGGGTATTGGTGAGACCACACCTTGAGTACTGCGTACAGTTTTGGTCTCCTTATTAAGGAAGGATATACTTGCATTGGAGGCAGTTCAGAGACGATTCACTAGGTTAATTCCAGAGATGAGGGGGTTGACTTATGAAGAAAGGTTGAGCAAGTTGGACCTATACTCATTGGAATTTAGAAGAATGAGAGGTGATCTTATTGAAACATATAAGATACTGAGGGGGCTCGACAAGGTAGATGCAGAGGATGTTTCCCCTTGTGGGGAAATCTAGAACTCGGGGGCATAGTTTCAGAATAAAGGGTCGTCCTTTTAGAACTGAGATGAGGAGGAATTTCTTCTCTCAGAGGGTCGTAAATCTGTGGAATTCTCTGCCCCAGAGAGCCGTGGAGGCTGGGTCATTATTTACATTTAAGGTGGAGATAGACAGATTTTTGCAAGATAAGGGAGTGAAGGGTTATGGGGAGCGGGCAGGGAAGTGGCTTTGGGCCCAAGATCAGCCATGATCTTATTGAGTGGGGAAGCAGGCTCGAGGGGCCAAGTGGCCTATTCCTGCTCCTATTTCTTATGTTCTTATGTCCTTAAACAGGCGGGGGGCAGGCACGGCTGCAGACCCTGACCCAGCTGGAGGAGACAGTACTGGAGATAATTGGAGGGGCTGTCACTGAGGCTGTGGTGATCCGCGAGGCTGAAAGCATTGATGATGATGGTATGCTTACACCTAATCCTTCTTCTCACATCCCACTTCCCCCTCATCCCACAATCTCTTCCCACTTACAAGCTGCTGATGGTGTAAGCATGCACATCTTTGTCAAGGAAGCAGAACCGTTGCATGAGCACCTCGATGGTCATCTCGACGTGGTTCCTTGTGGCAGCATGGCTGGCATTATATGATTGCTGGCCACGAGTGGTGGGGTTGCGGAAGGGATTCATCAGCCAGGTGTAGAGCGGAAAGCCCTTGTCTCTGAGCAGCCACCCTTGGGTTCGACATGGTGGCTGGAAGATAGTTGTCACAGCAGACTGGCGCAGGATGAAGGGATCATGACTGCTGGCAGGATACAGAGCATCCACCATCATGATGTGTGAGGCGTGGTCACACACCAACTGCAAGTAACTGAGTGTTTGCCTTTGTGGTTACGGTACATCTCAGCATTGATGTGCAGTACTGAAGGAGTGCTGCACTGTCGGAGGTGCTGTCTTTCAGATGAGACATCAAATCGAGGCCCCGTTTGCTCTCGCAGGTGGACGTAAAAGAAGCCATGGCACTATTTCGAAGAAGAGCAGCGGAGTTATCCCCAGTGTCCTGGCCAATATTTATCCCTCAATCAACATTACTAAAACAGATTATCACATTGCTGTTAGTGAGAGCTTGCTGTGTGCAAATTGGCTGCCGCATTCCTTTTATATGCATTTGTATCCCTCTTCAAAAGAAAGACTTGCATTTATATAGCACGCTTCATGACTTCAGAATGTCCCAAAGTGCTTTACAGCCAACAAAGTATTTTTTTGAAGTTTAGTCACTGTTGTAAAGTAGGAAAATTCAAGCTTATATACTAATACTTTTGGGTAGAATTTCTGCATGGATACCCTAATGGCCCACTGTCAATTTGGTAGAAGATCAGTGGATATGGTGTACACAAATGTTTATGCCATTTCTCTGGGGTTGGAACTGATCTTTCACTGAAGTTACAGTGGAAGATTGTAACAACTCCTACGGAAATTCCAGGTGTTTGTCTCCAATATAAGTGAAGCAATGTTATGAACCCATGTCCTATTGCAGTGTCAGTGTAATTATTTGTTTTGTCATGTCACAGATGAATATTCAGAGCCATTTTGGAGTTGACAGTGTTAGCTTTCTAGAAGCTCGAGATGACATGCTTGTAGGAACATAGGAACAGGAGTAGGCCATTGAGCCCCTTGAGCCTGTTCCGCCATTCAATGAGATCATGGCTGATTTGTGACCTAATTCTATATATCCGCCTTTTCCCCACATCACTTAATATCTTTGGCTAACAAAAATCTATCAATCTCAGATTTAAAATTAACAACTGACCTCGCATCAATTGCCATTTGTGGAAGAGAGTTCCAACCGTCTACCACCTTTTGCGTGTAGAAGTGTTTCCTAACTTCAATCCTGAAAGACCTGGCTCTAATTTTTAGGCCTTGCCCCCTAGTCCTAGATTCCCCAACTAGCGGAAATAGTTTTTTTCTATCTACCCTATCAGTTCCCCTTAATATCTTGAAAACTTCGATCAAATCACCCCTTAATCTTCTAAATTCCAGGAATACAACACTAGTTGTGTAATCTCTCCTCGTAATTTAACCCTTGGAGTCCAAGTATCATTCTAGTAAATCTACGCTGCACTTCCTCCAAGGCCAATATATCCTTCCTAAGGTGTGGTGCCCAGAACTGCTCACAGTACTCCAGGTGTCGTCTAACCAGGGTTTTGTATAGCTGTACCATGACTTCTAACCCCTTGTATTCTAATCCTCTAGATATAAAGTCCATGTCACTCCATGCATCCCTACGATGGCTGAGATTAGTAACTTAGCAATGAAGGTATTAACATGAAGGACAGATCAACAGTAAAACCTGGAAGATAAAGTTAAGATGAAACTATTTCTTTGCTAATTTCCTCAGTTACCTCAAGTGTAACTTCCTTTGCCGATACAGGCCACTTATGTTCATATTTTTCTTTTCCAGAATGTTCTATATTAGTGGCACCTGTTGAATTTTCAGCAGATGCTTCTTGATTGTGTTTTCCTACCAAGTTCTGAACAGACTTCACCATATTTTTCAGGTCTTCTGGATAAGGGGTAGGATAGCGTTTAAGGTTTATTTCAACCTGAAATTTAAAAAAAATGCGAGAAATAAATGTAATTGGCTTGGAATTTCTTTAGTCCATATTGTGACAGATGAACTTCACAGCATTTCAAATCCAACAAGTAGTGTCAACTGCCTTCATTGCACAGCTGACAATACCATCCTGCCTCTGACTGTACATATTTTCACTGTATTCATTTCAAATTTCTCTCCAATTTTCTCTCTTCCTCTTCTCAAGTAGTTGAGTCCTGCTGGGGTATGGTTCCACAGATGCCACCAGCCCTTTGCTAACTTACCCAAGTGGCCATTTTCCATTCATGAGCCGACACAGTGAGTCTTAGCAGGCTAATTCTTCTCTGGGAAGAAGTCACAGCAAAGCCTGATGCTGAATGCAATGGTCCCCAATGCAACTCTTTCTCCAATTTTTCTTGTTCTCACAGTCTGGTGTCGAATCAATGGGGGTAAAATTCAACTTAAATGGGCGCACAACAGGCAATAGTAGATAGGCTGCCTGTTATACAGCACACCTGATTTTCCTTTCCATTGGAAAAGGAATCAGGCATGGTCCATAATGGGCAACGGATCTGCTACCAACTGTTTTGCACCCGCATGAAAGTTGAATTTTACCCCGAACGTTTCTTCACAGCAGCACAGCTAAAATCAGCTTAGTCAGCATAAACAAGGGTTTGAGCCTGGGAACTTCCTGATCTGTAAAGCTGAATACCATATTACATGGTGCATGTACCCAGTGAACAATAGGAAGAGTGCAATTCAATTTTTTATTTGTTTTGTTTCAGGTAATCTGGTATTATTCAGACAGTGGGCAAAATAAAACATTCTGTTTGTGGCAACATTTACAACATAGAGTAATATGCAGTCAGCAACAACCTTAACTTGCCCAGAACCTTCCTCTTCTTCCTTCTTCTCTTCAAATTCAAAGGCGACCTGCATGCGTTGTTGTCTTTGTTCTTCCCACAAAGTTGGGTTGAAGCTATCACTGTCAGAAGGGAAATCTACTGGAAATACACAAGCAAAAAATAAAAATATTGTTCTGTTATGCCATAATAAGAAATATTACAATCTATACAATCCAATCCAATGCTGCAAAGCAAGGTGAATTTTTTTTCTTCAAATTTTTGTCCTTTGCTTTCTTCCTTTTCTGAAGACATGGGCTTGGATATTCTGGGGAAGATCCACTCAGGTAATGTTAGTTTCTTGGTTATTGACTAATGATGGAGTGGTTCATGGGTACCAGCTGGCTTCTAGTAACTCAATCAAGTAGCATTCCACTTGTGTTAACCCAGAAGAACGAGGAAGAACAAGGACAGGCAATATAAACTAAAGGGTACAATACTAAAGGGGGTGCATGAACAGAGAGACCTGGGGATATATGTGTACAAATCATTGAAGGTGGCAGGGCAGATTGAGAAAGCGGTTAAAAAAGCATACGGGATCCTGGGCTTCATAAATAGAGGCATAGAGTACAAAAGCAAGGAAGTTATGATGAACCTTTATAAAACACTGGTTCGGCCTCAACTGGAGTATTGCGTCCAATTCTGGGCACCGCACTCTAGGGAGGATGTGAAGTCCTTAGAGAGGGTGCAGAAAAGATTTACGAGAATGATTCCAGGGATGAGGGACTTCAGTTACGTGGATAGACCGGAGAAGCTGGGGTTGTTCTCATTAGAGCAGAGAAGGTTGAGAGCAAATTTGATAGAGGTATTCAAAATCATAAGGGGTCTAGAGAGAGTAGATAGAAACTGTTCCCATTGGCGGAAGGGTCGAGAACCAGAGGACACAGATTCAAAGTGATTGGCAAAAGAACCAAAGGTGACATGAGGAAAAACTTCTTTACGCAGCAAGTGGTTAGGATCTGGAATGCACTGCCTGAAAGGGTGGTGGGGGCAGATTCAATTGTGGCTTCCAAATAGGAATTGGATAAGTACCTGAAGGAATTTTTTTTTTGCAGGACTACGGGGAAAGGGCAAGGGAGTGGGACTAGCTGAAGTGCTCTTGCAGAGAGCTGGCATGGGCTCGACGGGCCGAATGGCCTTCTTCTGTGCTGTAACCATTTTACAATTCTATGATTCAGAGGGGGTAAGTTTAACCCAAAAAACGGGTGGGTTTGGGTCAGGTGGGATGTTAAAGTGTTAAAAATCTGAATCCCGACCCCAACCCACCCAATTCCGGTTTAAACGGAGGCGGGCAACCAACCCGCTCACAGGAGGTGGGTTGGCAATTTAAATATTATAATGAGGCTGTGTGCCTCATATTGATCCACGATTTCAAATTTAACTCTGGCCAGCCAGATTTCCTAGGCCTCGGGAAACCCGCCGGCTAAAGGGAGGCGAGGGCTGCTGCTGGATCCAGGGGGCAAGTGCCTTTCCACTTACCTGCTGGATCCAGTGTACCTGCCTCACCAACCCCTGCGATCGGACACCCCCACCCGACCCTTCCGATCTCCCCCCCCGACTTACCCCACGAGGCCTCAAACCTCCCCCACGAGGCCTCCGATCTCACCCCCGAGGCCTCTGACCTCACACTCCCCCCACCTCCGGCCTCCTATCTCACACCCTCCTAACCTCCGATTCAACCCCCCCAACCCCCCGGCCTCCGATCCCTCCCTCCTCTCTGCTCCCTGGCTGTGGACCTGTGCTGAAGGCCTACCTACCCTCTCAATCTGGCTGGCTGTGGCTGGGAAACGAAGATAAAAAATGTTAATCAGGTCCTGACGTTAAATTCGGCAGGGCCTGAGACATTGTTCCCTTTAAGCAGCCCTTTGGACCTCCCGCGCAGCCGGCTCACCGGCTTTTCAATGAGAAAAACCGTGCATGCGCGATATTTTGAATGGGCCGCGCAGCCCCTTAAAGGGACCGTGCACCCAAAAAAAAATTAACGGGAACATTGGTCTGAGGAAACCCATTCTTCCGGGTTTCCCGACCTCATTCCAGTGTCGGCAGGCTATTTGATTGTGTGGGACAGGGGTATCACAGCCAAGCCTGATGTTGTCTTCATCTGACTTCCAAACAAGCGGACTTTTCAGCAGAAATGCATAAAAGTCATGAAGAATGACAGCTGTCTGATTTCCCCCTCTCTTTAGTCCAGGAACACTGTGGCTAACAATAGTGTCCTGGTAAGATTAGCTAATTCTGCATATACTAGGGACTGAACCTGAGACTTTGATGGCCCTAACGATTCAGAACCACATGAAGCTATGAAATTACTCCCTTAGCCATTGAAGGGTCTCAATGGATGTACTTTAAATGGGAGCAACAGCAGATACAGATTGAATAGAAGAGTTACACATTTTCATGAGAGAAACTGACCATGTCATATTGTCAAATTCATTAGAGAACAATGCACTCGATATAGACTGACCATTCTGATATCCTATTTAAAACATTTACTAATTTATGAAAAAGAATTTAAAAATGGATTTTGCAGCATAGTTGTCCAATGAATTGGACCAACAACATGCGACACATAAGATTCAGGTTTGATGCCCCAATCTGTAGAGTTATAGATTCCATTTGTATAAGCTGTATGGAGGGTACAGTAGCCCAGTGGTTGTGGTACTGAACTAACATACCAGAGGTTAGAAGTTCACAATCTCACCATAGCAAGTTGGTAATTCTTTGTAAAAACTCTACTGGTTCACTAATATCCTACCTGACTCCAGTTCTACACTATATAGTTGATTCTTAATGCCCTCAGGACAAACTAGGGATGGGCAATAAATGCTACGTTGTTGGTGTTGGCACATCACAAGAGTAAATTAAAAAAAAAGCCTTCACTATGCATCTGGTGGAGAGTCACCCACAACTGTGTGCTCATAGTTGCCCTCACAGTGGCAACGCCGGTGCCGGAGGTTGTTGTGTGCCTGCATTCTCAGCCATAGGAAATGCATAGTCTGGGGAGGCAATAGGAGAAGAAAAAACTGTGATGGATGCTTAATTAGAGGGTTATGACCCTTTAAAAAAATATATATAATCGAGTGTGCACCATGCACACCTCACAGAAGGGGCTGAAGAGGGAGCAAAAATCATTTCTCTAGGGGGAGGAGAGGAACCAGGCACCCCATACCCTGGATGGCAGCAGGGGCCAAAGTTTCTGTTCGTATGGGGCTAGCAACAATGTTCCTGCTAAGCTGTGCGGCCGGTTTGGAGGTCCCGCGCAGGCCACTCACTGGCTTCTACAGGGAAGAAACCGCGCATTCGCGAAAATTTGAATGGGCCGTGCCCCCAATTAAAGGGACCGCGTATTAAAAAAAATTAGAGGGAACATTGGCTGGCAGGTGCCGTAGATGTGCCCAAGGTGTTGCCGACATCTCATGCTGAAGCCTTTACCACTGAATCGGACGGGGTTAGTGCTGGAGTGCACCAGCAGCAGCAATCTCGGACTAACTGCCAGTTCCTAGCACTGCCATCATAAGACATAATCAGGTTGTGACTGCACTGTATTTTCAGCATCATCTTTGAAATGTGGAACAAAAATTCATGCATTTTTTTTGCCAAAGAGGTTCTTTTAAAGAAATCCCCATCAATTTTTCCCCTTTTCTCCATTAAAGGTGCTGACTTATGTTGGGGTTTTGTTCTACAGGTGCTGGCAGTCATCCAGTTGCTCAACCAAGTGATCATTCTTCATGTGTTAGCCTAGAAGTGTCAGCAACTATTTTAGTGAGGAAAGGTATCAACAACAACAACTTAAATTCATATAGCACATTTAACGTAGTAAAACGTCCCAAAGCGTTTAACAAGAGCGATATCAATAAAAAAACATTTTTGACACCGAGCCACAGAAAGAGATATCAGGACAGCTGACTAAAAGCTTGATCAAAGGGGTAGGTTTTAAGGGGCATCTTAAAAGAAGAGAGAGAGGTAGACAGCGGAGAGGTTCAGGGAGGGAATTCAAGAGCCTTGGCAGCTGAAAGCACGGCCGTCAATGGGGATCGATTAAAATCGGGAATGCACAAGAGGCCAGAATTAGAAGAGTGCAGAGATCTCGAAGGCTTGCAGGGCTGGAGGAGACTACAGAGATAGGGAGGGACGAGGCCATGGAGGGATTTGAAAATGATGAGGATTTTAAAATTGAGGCGTTGTCGAACCGGGAGCCAGTCCAAGGTCAGCAAGCACAGGGGTGATGGGTGAACGAGATCTGGAGTGAGTTAAGATACAGGCAGCAGAGTTTTGGATAAGCACAAGTTTATGTAGGGTTCAAGATGTGAGGTCAGCCAGGAGAGCATTAGAATAGTCAAATCTAGAAGTAGCAAAGACATGCCTAAACCCGGAACTTGCGTGGCCCCTAGGGGAGTGTACACACCTCATACCCACCCATAGGGGGTCGCAAAATAAGGCCCAATGTATAATCAGGGCATGTAACCTTTTGGGCTGCATAACGTGGTTGAAGCCATTTACGCCATTTTCTGCTCCAAAGTCCCCCTGAGTTCCCTTGTGCTGTTTGGCCGTCCCGTGATCCACCAGGGGAGTCCCGAATCAGCTGATTTACATATATTATAATAAGGACCAGTGGTGCTGCAGATCCTGTTTTTATACTCAATGCATTTGGGGTAAGTTAGCCTGGAGGTCACTCAAAAGTAGATCCAGGAAATTTTGAGTTCAGGAGAAGCAGGAGTGCTGAGCACAGGAGTTGGCGAATTTCCTGCCGTGCCGGACACCGATCTGCAGCAAGGCGCCTGTTTGGTGCCCACAGCTCACTGGCAGCATTTATATGAGGCCTAAAGCTGAATTTGGCTCAGACCTCAGGCCAGCACGGACTGATGAACAGCGGAGTCGCTTCGCTGAGTAATATTTAAATGGTAAAAAGCTAGGAACAGTAGAGGTCCAAAGAGATTTAGGGGTCCATATACACAGATCACTAAAATGTAGTGGTCAGGTACAAAAAATAAACAAAACAGCTAATGGAATGTTATCCTTTATATCTAGAGGATTAGAATATAAAGGGGAGGAAGTTTTACTCCAGCAATACAAAGAACACATCTGGAGTACTGTGCACAGTTAGAAAGGATATATTGGTCTTGGAAGGTGTGCAACGCAGATTCACCAGAATGTCATCAGGGCTCCAAGGGTTAGATTATGAGGAGAGATTGCATAAACTCCCTGGAATATAGAAGGTTAAGGGGGTATTTGATTGAGATTTTTAGGATTTTGAAAGGAATTGATAGGGTAGATAGAGGAAAACATTTTCCGCTGGTGAGGGAGTCTAGAACAAGGGGACATAACCTTAAATTCAGTGCCAGGCCCTTCAGGAGGGAAGTTAGGAAACACTTTGCGCAAAGGGTGGTAGAAGTGTGGAACTCTCTCCCACAAAAAGCAGTAGATGCTAGCTCAATTAATAATTTTAAATCTGAGATCGATATATTTTTGATAGCCAAGGGTATAAAAGGATATGGAGCCAAGGCAGGTGGATGTAGTTAGGATACAGATCAGCCATGATCTCATTGAATGGTGGAACAGGCTTGCGGGGCTGAATGACCTACTCCTGTTCCTGTGTTCCTATGTTCACCGACTTTGCACCTGTTTTGGGCTCTAATCGAATTTCTCCCCCTTTGTCACTGTGCTAGCATCTTTTCATTTTCCTCAAAGGTTTTTATTGAATTCAGCAAAGTTTAAATGCTTTCTTGGGCTATGGCACATTAAAAATTACATTATATGGTACTTACAAATCCATATAATGAGGAACTTGCAGCATCTTATACATTGTGTTAAGTCTTTCTTTGGTTGAAGGGAGGAGGGTAGGACAGGAGAATCCCTGGCCACTAGGTGAGAGCAGAATTTGAGCAGTGTGTAAACTCTGACGGTGCTGAATGTCTTTCCTTTTTGATTGGTTGATTTTAAGCATAGTTCTGAATTTTGGACGTCTGTTACAGCTCTAATAAAACTGTCATTTTTCTTTTGCATTGCATCTTGAGATGCAAAGCAGTTGGAAAGGAAAACTGACCTAAAAATGTAGCCCTACATTCTGAACCAATGTGTTCTCTTCACATGATGAATTATTTTTATAGTTGGTCACTTCAAGAGCTCAGGAAAAAAAAACGAAAAAAAACCTACAACTTCTTATAAGAGGACTGGTGGAACAACCTATTCTTATGCTGTTCAGATAAGGTAGTCCTGGTTTCACATCCTAGATTCAACTCTCACTTGCTTTCAAACTTCTTCCAGGTGAGGAGTTTTGACAACCTGTCTTCAGAAAGACATTGATACAACAAAAAGGGTCCATAGAGGAATGACATGAATGGTTCTAGGAACTAGAGATCTGTTACAAAGAGCGACTCACAGAATTAAACTTGTTTCCATTAGAGAGAAGACTACTGAAAGAGAGAATGCTCCAAGTCTTTAAAGTGCTAATGACATTGGTAATGTACATATAAGCAGGGTATTTAATTCAAACTGACCGCAAAACTAGACGATGTGAATGCAAACGTAGCAAGCCACAAACAGCAGTGAAAATTAGAGATTAGAAGAAATATTTTTTCTCCCAAAAATCCTAGATATGTAGAACCTACTCCAAACAATTGTAATTAATGTTACTTTAAAGGCATTAATTAAGGCAAGGTTGGCTTGCTCCCTTGATGTCTCAGTTGGTAAGTGCACTGTCTAGTGAGGAAATGAACCATGCATACCAGGGAAGTTCCACGTTTGATTCCCCCACCTGGGCTGAGTTAGCTGATCTTAACACGGGGCAGCAATGAGTTTCTATAATTGGACTTCAGTGTCCCTTGACTAGGGAGGGGGAAAAATCAGCCGGAGTTTCTACTTCTTGTGGAAGTTCGATGATGGCAATATTAGGCTTGTTCTTGATGCCCCCACCCGTAAACAGCCTGTCCACACTCATTGTCTAAGCGAATATATTAAGAACAGCCATATGCCTCAGGTACTAGCAGCTAACTGGCACAAATGGGAATGTTCCCCAGCATGGGTTAGTGCCTTCAGAAGAGGGTAGAAAGCTAGGTGGGGGGGGGGGGGGGGGGGGGTGCGGTGTAGACGGAGCAGGGAGGCTGGCTGAATATCTGGTGAAGAATACAAGCTGAAGGCTATAAGAATAAGTATAGAAAACAATTGAGTGAATATTTTATGGAACACTAAAGTTCCAGTCTTGTTGGAGCATGGAAATTTAGGGGGTGAAATTTGACATGGGTGGGGCGCAAAACAGGCGGGATCACATTGGCCTACTGCTACACAACACACCCGCTATTCAGGTCTATTGAAGTCAATGGAACCAAACATCAGGCAGAGGGTTTAATAGGCAACCGATGCATTACCGCCAGTTTTGTGTTCCCGTCCATGTCCAATTTCACCCCCTAAGTTGTGTGGAGTGGAATGGAATAGATCAGAGTTAAATAACATGCAGTGTAATATTGGACTAATAGTCTGGATTCTTCTTTTCAATTACTTTGAGGGCCAGAGCAAGTTTTAACTTAGACTTTTAACCCACCTCAGGAGATTAAATGAAGTAAGGAGCATTCATAACAGTGCAAATTGTATATGCTTGGTTGAAGGGAATGGATTTGAGATAAGTCCACCTTTTCTACTGCTAACCAACCCAAATAGTGGAGGAAAATCTAGCCCCATACCTCTCACAAGTATTCTCTCTTTTCTTTTTAAATTTTTTTTTTATCCAAACCCATTTTAAACCTCTATCAAATTATTAAAAATAAGTAGGGGATATTGATGTTGATCATAACTCCCCATCTTATTCCTTTGCAGATCATTCACCACCATGCATTGCCTACCAAAGCATAGCCAGCTAACAGGGAAGCGAGTCCAAGCAAAGTGAGGTGGATATTGTTAGATTAATCTTCTCCTGAATTGTAATGTTATCACATGACACTCCACTCAGCAGTCAACTGGGTATTTTGTTCAAACTCAATCAGCATATCTGAGAGTGGGGAAGTCCTGGAACATCAATGTTTCTTCTGCTTATGAGTCAAATATTCAACATCAACATCAATGGTTGGGTTGTCTCCAAAATGTACTTTTATGATGGCCACTGATTTCTTTCCTTTCCTGACAACACTGACTCATACTGTGGTACCTCACCATGGTTACCATTCTTCAAGTGTAAGCCTGGAAAGTGAGTGTTCACAGGCTATTCTACTACAAGGCATCATATTGAAGCTTGATCCTGTCCTCACCTGACATCGCTAGATGGGTCACTGGATAGCAGGAATCCTGGGTAATCTTTTCCCCTTCTCAGCCAAGGGGTGCTGCGGTCAATTGTAGCAATTCTATTGCCACCCTTGCTGATATCATCTAATTCAGCACACACTGTGGATCAACCCAGGACAGTCTGTGTAGTTCAGTTCCACACCAGGCAGTGCACATCTCAACTGAGCCACCAAAGAGAGCTAAGATTTAACGTAGAGTTGTATTGACATTACCAGACATGAAAATGTACAAGTGAAGCTTCCCTATGAGGTACACGTTTGGCTTTTTATAAACAGGATGGAAACAGCAAAAAAAAATAGAAGCCCAGGAGATTAGCCCAGTTAAAGTTATGTATTTTTATGGCATGATATATCAACTTGCTAGGTACTACTTGCCCATCACCAGCTTACACACACAAGAAACACAATCAGGTAAAGAAGATGTCACCTGAAAACCAGCACTGATCTCAGTCCTCTGAGTGAGGAGGAGTCTCACCTTCATCGTTGCGTGGCTGCTGTGGAAACATATAGTTTGTCAACACTCTCTGTTTTGTTTCTGGATGAGACTCAGTTTGCAGAGGGATTAGTGCCTTGGACTAAACCAGAAGGATAAGAACACAGAGGAAATTATATACCGAATGCATTATTTGAATTATCACTATATCACAAGACAATCACAAGGGTATCATCTACAGGCTTTCCATTGTAACCAGAAAATGATATATTGACTCTTTATCATTTAATTTAGGCAACCATCTGATAAAGGATTAAAGCTTTCAAGAACTATTCAAGTGCCTCCATGTTAGAAGCAAGGTCAGTTACACAGCCCTTATTTAAGGCAAAAACTACTGTTCTGAAGTATCTAGTAGGCAAGGAGGAAACTACGGCTAATTAACTTCATCATATTGGATCAATCTACCCCAGCATCATTTTTTTCACTAAAACTTCATATATTCCAGTCTTTGAGGTCATGTTCTTCCTATTGTTCCTGAATTGAAGTGCTTGGGTTGAAATTTGTCTTGTCATGATGGTAATGATGCGGCTGCCAAGCGATTCTGAAGTAGGATGCCCAAGGACGACATGGAATTGGGCCTTGGGCTTCATCTAAATAATATGGGTGAGCTGCCGATGCCTCTACAGGCAGCTCACATTTCTGTAGCATTGAATTTCAGGAAGGGGGCGGGGACAGACGTCTAAAAAAATGGTCCAACCCACTTGGAATGTAGGACATTGGTCCCCAAAATTGTACCTTGTTGCACCCTTTTATTTCTACCCGATCGTGTCTACTGAACAATGATTGACCAAGACCACAGCTAAGGGGCAGCATTTCCCCAATGTTCTGCAAATTTTTGTGAACACAGGAATTCTTCTGACATCAGGGAGTCCTGGGGGGGAAAAATTCGGTATCAACCATTTTGGAGCGCTAACATCGCCTGGGCGCAAACTTTAGTGCCCGACATTAATTAGCGCCTGCGACCGCGAAATTCAGTTTTAGTGCCCCCTAGAGGGAAGTGGAACACTAAATCAAGCTTGACACACTTCTTAGTGTCAGCTGTGGCTCAGTTGGTAGCACACTTGCTTCTGAGTCAGAAGGCTCAAGTCCTACTCCAGGGACTTGAGCACATAAATCAGCTAGGCTGACACTCCAGTGCAGTGCTGAGGGAGTGCTGCAGTGTTGGAGGTGCTGTCTTTTGGATGAGACGTTAAACTGAGGGCCCCGTCTGCTCTCGCAGGTGGACATAAAAGATCCCATGGCACTATTTCGAAGAACAGTAGAGGAGTTATCCCTGGTGTCCTGGCCAATATTTATCCCTCAACCAACATAACAAAAACAGATTATCTGGTCACTATCACATTGCTGTTTGTGGGAACTTGCTGTGCACAAATTGGCTGCTGCATTTCCCACATTACAACAGTGACTATACTTCAAAAGTACTTAATTGGCTGTAAAGTGCTTTGAGACGTCTGGTGGTCGTGAAAGGCGCTATATAAATGCAAGTCTTTCTTAGGGTGCTAACGTTGGGGAGTGGGGCGCTACTCAAGTTCAGGCGCTGTCAATTACAAGTACTCAGACAGATTGGCGCCTTCCAGTTCTTAAAGGGGAAGTTCAATCATGCTGCACAGCCTCACTCTGATCGTTGCTGCTTGTGACCTGGGCCTGCAAGGAGGTGCAATTCTTCAACCAGGAATCTCATGGCTGGTCAGAGACCATGGGAGAGAGCTCGCCGGTTCAGCGACCAGGCATTGGAGGCTCTGGAACGCCGACGAGCAGTGCTGTTCCCAGACACTGGCAGGAGGCCATTGCCGCAGAAGTTCAGAAGGTTGTGGAGGGAGGTGGCCCAGTATGTCTCGGCCAGAAGCGTGGTCCACAGGACTCCTACCCAGTGTCTCAAGAAGTTCGATGACCTCACTCGGGTGGTCAGGGTGAGTACATGCTTCAAAAACCTCTACATCCCATCATCTCAACCTTACTGTGCACAGACGGTATAAACTGCCAAATCCCCAACACTCACCCACCAAATATGCCCATCTACTAAAAGTCACATCCACATCTCACGCCTTGCATACATTAGCAACTATTCAACTATGGTAGGCACATCTGCCAAACACATGGCTGCACACTCACTCACACGCTGTCCTTTTTCTTGCAGGCCAAGCTTGCTCATAACGGGAGGGAGCAGCAACGCACGGGAGGAGGTCAGGCGGAGCTGCACCCCATCACACAGCTGGAGGAGCAAGTGCGCAGCATCATCACGGCCCAGGTCATGGGCGCTGTGGCAGTCGGAGAGGTCGACCCCCTTGGGACAGCAACGGTATGTTCCTCATCTTCCTCCTCTCTCATCCAACTTCCCCCTCACAACGCGAGCCCTTTCCACTTTCCATCTAAGTATACTGTCTCCATTCCTTGCTCCCTTCCTGCCCCCCTCCCCTGACGTTAAACCCACTCTTGTGCCTTAATGCTTTCAGATAATCAGCCACCATCTGACCAGCCTGCCCCTCAGCCTCCCAGTGGCAGCGACGCGGGAGAGGAGGAGGAACACCAAGCTGGAGCCTCACTGCCTGCGTCTCCCGAGGGCGAGACATCCGATAATGGGATCACGCAGTCGCTGGAGGGGAGCAGAGGAAATGGCTCTGATGTGGGTGAAGCTCCGAGACCCAGCGGGCTGCAGCAACGCCATGGGGAAAGGGAAGCTCGGGGGCCATCTCCCCGGAGGGTGAGTACGTGCACGAGTTCTGCTGCACATGACTCAGATGAGGACCTCGATGTCGAGGAGATGACCACACAGGCGATGAGCATGAATACTGAGCTCATGGGTGCAATGGCAAGGGTGCTCGAGAGCATGGATGCACTGGCTAGGAGCGTGGAGGAGTCCGCCTCCAGCATTGCTCTCATCTCTGCGCAAACCTTCAAGCCCATCCTTGGCACTTTGCAGAGGATGGTTGACTCGCAGAGAGACCATGGGGACCCAGACCTCATGCTGCATGTCATGGGTGAGGTGGCAGCAGCTATTGCAGCACAGGCCAAGGCAACGCAATGGCTTAGTGCTGGAATGGAGTCAGCGGTTGGTGCCATCCAATCTCAGACTGCTCTCATGAAGTCTCAGATTGATGCCATGCAAGCACTGACTGCTGCCATCGTCGCTGGGTCGCCCACTGTCCACCAGGGATCTCACGGTGCCGCAGCAGGCCAGCAATCTGTGCTCCAGGAGATTGCTCCGGATGCTGAGGTTCTGCCCCAGGGGGAGTGGCAGTGTGTTGGTCGAGCAGGAAGGTGCTGTTCTCTCTCAGGATGACAGCATTCCTGCTCCCACCACTGCCATTCCGCCATTGCACTTGCCGCAGCCTGTAACCCAGCCAGCCCAGACTGCTGCCGCCCATGCTGAGGTGGTGCAGTCTGCAGCCAGACCCTCCAGGCCCAGAGCTGGTCGAGGGTATCCTGCAAGGTCATCTGCAATCTCTGGATCCGAGATTCAGCAGCCTTCCGCCAGCCTTGCTGCAGTCCCCTGGGGCCACATTATGGAGGAGCAGTAGGGTTGGGAGGGGGTACTCCAAAGGGGAGGGAAATCATTGAAGAAGGCCCAGTAAATAAAATGTTAATAGCAAATGGGGGGAGTGTGTGTACAAAAGTTGATGTGTTTGTAAATATATTGTTCAGTTTGGTAAGAAATAGTTCCGTTTGCTAAGAACCAGTTGTGTTTGTTCATAAATTGTGTTTGTTTATTATTGGTTGTGTTTGATAAGAGAGTTGTGCAGAATAATAAATGTTTAGTTCGACGTAGCACATTTTGTGATGTTTCTCATTTGAGCTTTGCCCGGTGATAGGGGCTGCGAGCTGGCTGTAATGATGTGGTTGTTCTGCGCAAATGCCATGTGTGCTGTCATTTATTGGAAGCGCTGTGTAATGAGGCATTCACGAATGGCCCTTCCAGAAGCAACATTAAGTGGCTCCCTCCTACATTGGTGCTGCTCCTCCTCCTCTGCCTCCTCCTCCTCCTGTCCCTCTTCCTCCTCCTCAGGTGGACCTGCAATCCCTGGTGGCAATGGCTGGGTCTTCAGAATGGCCAGGCTGTGCAGCATGCAGCATACAACGATGAAAACGGAGACTCGATCAGGGGAGTACTGCAGGGCTCCTCCAGAGCGGTCAAGGCAGCGGAATCGTTGCTTTAGCACGCTGATGGTCTGTTCGATCAGGTTTCTGGTGGCACTATGGCTCTCATTGTATGCGTGCTGAGCAGGCATGTTGGGGTTGCAGAGGGGTGTCATCAACCAGGTGGCGAGTGGATAACACTTGTCTCCGAGCAGCCAGCTGCGAGCTTCATGTAGTGGTTGGAACAGTGCTGGGATATCGGTCTGTCGCAGGATGAATGCATCGTGGCTGCTGCCAGGATAGCGGGCACAGACAGCGAGGATGAGCTGTCTGTGGTCGCACACCAACTGAACGTTCAGAGAGTGGAAGCCTTTGCGGTTGCGGAACACCTCTGCATTGTGATGATGTGCCCGCAATGCCACGTGGGTGCAGTCAATGGTGCCCTGAACCATGGGGAAGCCCGCTATCCTTGTAAAGCCACATGAGCATTCATGCTGTTTGTCTCTGGTCATGGGGAATGAGATGTACTCCCTTCTCCTTCTGTATAGAGCATCTGTGACCTCCCAGATGCAGTAATGGACGGCGAACTGTGAAATGTTTGCAATATCCCCCGTTGAAACCTGGAAGGAGCCGCTGGCATAGAAATTGAGAGCGACTGATTGCCACTGAGAGAGACGTCCTGGTCCTGAGCTGAGGCTGGAGCTCTGGCTGCAGGAGGTGGCAGAGCTCTGTGACCACCTCCTTGCTGAAGTGGAGCCTTCTAAGGCACTGCTTCTCTGACAGATAAATGTAGGAGAACTGCTCCCGGAATACCCTGGGAGGGTAAGGCCTCCTGTTGAGAGCCCTGTTGGCCCTCCTCCCTCTGGCCACGTTTTGAAATCTTTCTCTCCGCCTCCGCTGCCTCCGACGGTGAAGCTGGAGGGCAAGGTCCCGTGCCAGTACAGCCTCCATTAAGTGTTGGAAATGTTGCAGTATCAAAAATAAGACAGATGAACCTGATAAATTTCTGTCAGGAGCAAAACTCCTTCAAGCAGGAAAACCTCAAATGGGTGAAAACGCCTGTCTGCTTCTGTCAAAGTGACAAGGCAGCATTGTTTGCTGACAAAAACAAACCAGGAAGTGCATGCCTTTAAATAGCGCTCCTGCAGCTCCCAGCCGACTGCAAACCGCCTCCTCTACCTGTCGTTCCTAACGGCAGGCGCTGAGGCGAGGGGGCGAAAATGAATTTCTGGTCCGGGGCGCTACCGGGGCGGTGCGCGGCTAGATGACGTTACAATCTCCGGGCGCAGGGGATCATGGGGGTAGTGTTTAGTGCCGCTGCAAACCGGCAGGTGAATTTCGCCGGCGGCGCTAACATCGCCGTGCCCGGGCAGTCAGTCGTTTGCGTCCCCCGGAGGCACTAACAGGAGGCGCTAACCAACCAAATTTCTCCCCCCGGTCTCTCATTGCAGCTAAAGGATAATTTGTAGAACCTTGTAACATAAAGCAAGATATATAAGGGATGATTTTCCCAATCGGACGCTCCTGGTGAGGAGGTGGGACTCACAGGAAGTGCTGGTCAAGAAATCGCAGGCCACACTGCCTAATTTTCCATTTGTTAATTTAAATGGACGGAAGATCAGGGCAGTGCACCCGTTACTGTCTGACCAGCGCTCCCTGCAAGTGTTGCACCTTACTAGGAATGGCCGCCTCTGTATCAACCCTGTAATATCTGGCGACTGGATTGTACAGAGGGTGAGCACACTACTATTTCACTTGTGGCATCTGTGTTCAAATCCACCCCAGTCTGATGGGCTAATAACTTTTTACTGTGATCTTATGGTGTACGCTGTTTCATGCTGGTACTGAGAAATAGTACAACAGGAAAATATTAAAATTAAATCAGAATCTGCATAACCATACATCTACACAAATAACATTAATTAGTACTTTTTTTAAGCAGCAAATATCTCCGATGTATTTTGTTTGCAGGGACAACATGCAGATATAAATTTTATACAACCATAGTTAAGGCAAATATAGGGGTGAAATTCAACTTCAGCAGGGGTACAGAATGGCCAATAGCAGATCAGCTGCCCTTTATACACCCCACCCAATTTTCCTTTCCAGTCAATATAATTGGCAGCAGTTCCCTATTGTCCATTTTGGGCCACCTCTGAAGTTAAATTTCACCGTCAAATACATTATTTTTGGCTTAATTAAGGTTTTCTCCCCATCTTCTCCTGAAGAAGCTGTTTCATGTGGGGTGTAGCTACATGGAAATTGGTAGTCTTCTGATAGCTCACTAAAGTGACATTCTTCATATGTGGGCGCAGATAGAGAGGTTGCCAGGCTATTTGACTGTGTGGGACATCGCAACCAAATTTGACCCTGTCCTCAACTGGTATCCATGTACTTTGCAGTAGAGGAAAATGGGAACAGGCCTTTTAACCTATCAAGCCTGTTCCACCATTTTGTTAGCCATGGTAGCTTAATCTTTTATAACTCAATTTCCTGCTTTTTCTACCTATCGCTTAATACCCTTACCTCCCAAGAGATCACTAGATAGCAATCAGAAGCAGAATCCCTGGCTGATTGTTCCCTTACAAACATATGAAAATGACAGGAGGGGAAAAAATGGCCAGTAAGTGAAAAAGAACTTTGGCCCAAGGACACTGACACAATTATCCCCCATGTTTCCATTGTTCAATAATTTTAGTAGAAATCAGAAAGAAATGTAACTTTGGTAAAAAGCACTAACAGACTCTTCATCTGTGTTTTGTGCTCACCTTGGATTCTGACTCCTCCAAAAAGGGGAGAGTGCGCATTTACAAAAAGTAACAAAAATAGCTGATGTTTGCTTATCAAGTCATTTATGTAATTTACCTGTGCTGGAAAAATAAATCAAAATCTGATTATTCACTCCAGGTCTGAACTGACATAAGTAAGCTGAACAATGGGGAAATTTCAAAGTATCACCATAGCAATGAGGGATACATTACTAATTTACTTTGACACCTTCACTAATCAGCTATTAGGAACATAGATACAGGGGTACGCCATTCAGCCCCTCAATCCTGTTCTGCCATTCAATTAGATCATGGCTGATCTGTATCTTAACTCCAATTACCCATCTTGGTTCCGTAACCTTTAATAACTTTGCCTAACAAAAATTTATCAATCTTAGTTTTGACATTTTCAATTGACTTAGCCTCAACAGCTTTTTGGAGGAAAGAATTCCAGATTTCCACTACCCTTTGTGTGAAAAAGTGCTTTTGGACATCACGATGCCTGAACCACCTAGCTGTATTTTTAAGGTTACGCTCACTTGTTCTCAACTCTCCCACCAGAGGAAATAGTTTCTCTCTATCCTATCAAATCCTTTAATCATCTTAAACACCTCAATTAGATTACCCCTTAATCTTCTATATTCAAGGGAATACAGGCCTAGTCTATGCAACCTGTCCTCATAATTTAACCCTTTTAGCCCTGATATTATTCTGGTGAATCTGCGCTGCACCCGCTGACATTGGCAATTTTCCAATCCAAGGGACAATTCCTGAATCAAGATCATGACTAACACATCAACAATTTCCTCACCTACTTCTTTTAATACAGTGGGGTATAAACCATCGGGTCCTGGAGATTTGTCTATCTTTAATCTCATTAGTTTCTCTATCACCACTTCTTAAAAAATTATATTGTATCTAGTTAATTCCTCCCCTTGATTTATTTTTTATTTTTCCTCATATCTCTGGTATTTTATCCTTAACCTCTACTGTGAAGATCGATACAAAGTAGCTATTTAGTAAGTCTGCCATTTCCTGATTTCCAAATACACTATCACCTGCGTCTGTCACTAAGGAGCCCACATTACTCTTAGCCGCCCTCTTTCTCTTAATATATTAGTTAAAACCTTTAGGGGGAAAAATTCAGTATCGTCCCGTTTGGGGCGCAATTATCGGCCGGGCGCAAAGATTAGCGCCTGGCGCTAATTATCGCCTCCGACTGCAAACTTGACTTTTATCGGCCCTGGAGGTGATTGGAGCGCTAAATCAGCCGCTACACATCTGTCTTAAGGCACAATGTGGAGATGCCGGCGTTGGACTGGGGTGGACAAAAATGAGAAGTCGCACAACACCAGGTTATAGTCCAACAGATTTATTTAATTTTACAAGCTTTCGGAGCTGTCGCTCCTTCCTCAGGTAAGTTAGCAGGCTGAGGAGCGAGGCGCTAACTCAGAGCGCTGGTGAAGCTCATGTGATGTCAGTCAGCAATGGAACACAGACACAATGGCCCCGGCCACTTCTTAAAGGGGAGGGCTGATCTTGCTTTCCATCCACATACTGCTCATTGCAGCCTTGAATCTTGGCCTGGAGAGACCAGTACATCAAATCTGCTGGAAAGAACAATGGAGAACCCCAGGGAAAGAGCTCATGAGTCCAGCCCCCACCGTCTCTTCTAAATCGATACAAGGAAGGGCAAATCAAAATGAACCTGCAAAGTGCGGCTCAATACCCGAAACTCCTTCACACAGCGTTGAATCTCTCCAGAAGTCTATCTCGCTCCCTCTCAGAATGCGTGGTTCAAAAATGTCGCCAACAAAAAAAGGCAGGAAGCGGTCACCTTTAAATAGCGCTCCCCCAGTCCCTTCCTGACTGCAAAACGCTCCCCTCAACCTGTCGTTGCTAGCGGCAGGCGGTAAGGCAGGGGGCGCCACTCAATATCAGCTCCGGGGCGCTACCGGGGTGTTGCGCACTCGACTGACGTCACGATCTGCCAGCGCAGGAGATCGTGGCGGTAATGTTTAACGCCGCCGCAAAATGTCTAGTTAATTTCGCGAGCGGCACAAACACCGCCACGCCCGGGTGCTAGTTGCTTTGCGCCCCATTAGCGCCCTCTTAAGGCGCTACCAACTGAATTTTTCCCCCTTAGTGTTGTCCTTGATATCCCTCATAAGCTTTTTCACGGAATTTCCTGCTCTTACTACTTTCTCAGTATCCTTTTGCTATTCTTTATAACTCTCCCAGTCCGTGGAATTTCTACTGTTATCTACTCCACTGTTCATAGAAAGTTACAGCACGGAAGGAGGCCATTTCGGCCCAGCGCCAGCCAACAAAGAGCTATCCAGCCTAATCCCACTTCCCAGTTCTTGGCCCGTAGCCCTGCAGGTTACAGCATCCCAAGTTATCAGTGAGCCAGTTGGGCTTTTACGACAATCCGGTAGTTTCATGGTCACTATTACTGACACGAGCTTTTTATTCCAGATTTATTTAGCTGCCGAGGTGAGATTTGAACTCTTGTCTCCGGATCATTAGTCTAGGCCTCATAATTACTAGCCCAGAAACAGTACCACTATACTACCATTCCCTTGATAAGAGTCAACCACATTGCTGTGGGTCTGGAGTCACATATAGGCCAGACCAGGTAAGGACGGCAGATTTATTTCCCTAAAAGGACATTAGTGAACCAGATGGGTTTTTACGACAATCCGGTAGTTTCATGGTCACCATTACTGATACTAGCTTTTTTAAAATTCCACATTTACTTAATTAACTGAATTTAAATTCCCCAGCTGCCATGGTGGAGATTTGAACCTATGACTCTGGATCATTAGTCCAAGCCTCTGGATTACTAGCCCAGTGACATTACCACTATGCTACCGTTCCCTATGTTTTATAAATATTGGCCCCAGGACACAGGGGAGAACTCCCCTGCTCTTCTTCGAAATAGTGCCATGTGATCTTTTACATCCACCTAAGAGGGTAGACGGGGCCTCAGTTTAACATTTCATCCGAAAGACGGCACCTCCGACAGTGCAGCACTCCCTCAGCACTGCATTGGAGTGTCAGCCTGGATTTTTGTGCTCAAGTCTCTGGCGTGGGACTTGAACACACAACCTTCTGATTCAAAGGTGAGAGTGCTAACATTGAGTCACACCTAACACCACAAATGTCTGAACCAAAATGTGGCGGGGCTCGTCCAGGTTCTGTAAGCTGCAGACACAACGATTCGAGTATTTGGGGGGTAAAATTCAACTTCGGCAGGGGTGTTAAAGGGGCAATAGCAGATGGTCCATCCATTATACACCCCGTCCGATTTTACATTCTGTTTTACGCCCTGACTAAAGCTGAATTTCATTCCCTCTATTACTGGTTTCTGGTCTCCACATCAAAAAGCAACATTTATTAAAAATTACCTTGTACAAAAAGAAGCTCCAGAGTAAAAGTATTGGAAATGCATATTTCCACATCTTTACTTTCCTATATAAGTGGAATATTTGATTGGTGTTATGAATGTGTTTAAATTACATTTAAAAAAACTGCCATTTTTTTTCTTTCCTAATTATCTGGGAAAAGAAATTATGCTACACCCATATGGTATTTTTGTATTACATCTTTTAAAAGTACTGGAGTGTACAAATATCACAGTAATGTGGAATACCAGGAGTAACTTCTGTTTATTCAATAATGACTCATGATAACCAGCTGACTGATTCTGTGGCAATCACTGCTCATTGGTTTTGAGTTCTGTGATTAATTTGTGAGAACAATGTGACTGAAAAATCTGATTGGCCATTGGTTTGTGGTAGCTCCTGCTCACTGGTCCCGGGTAACCAAGTGACTTAACAAGGAATGACATCAGATGGCAAAGTGACATCATGGAGCAGTTTCAATTGACCTTTCTTTACCTACAAAAAGAAACTGCCTCAAAAATTAATAGTGATATGCTGTAGAGACAAGTGAGCAATGGTACATATATGTAGAGTTTTAAAAATAACTGTCTGCATCAGCAACACAACAGGAAACTAAATATATATTTAAAAGGCAAGGGTTTTAAATAAGAATGCTCTTACCTTAATCAAATTCTCATTATGCTAACTCCTCACTGGAACTTTAGCAATTATTTTTAAGAAGTAGAGAATTTTATAATTTTAGGCTGTTAGCAGCAAAAATATTATTTTTATTCAAAGTGTCTGCTTGGTTCAGTGGGTAGCACTCTCACCTCTGAATCAAAAGGTTGTGGGATCATGCCCCATGCCAAGCATTTGAGCATATAATCTAGGCTACCACTTCAGTGCAGCTCTGAGGGAGTGCTGCATTGTCGGAGGTGCTGTCTCTCGGAAATAGACGTTAAACTGATGCCACACTTGCCTGTCCAGATGGATGTAAAAGATCCCATGATACACTTTGAAGAAAAGCAGAGGAATTCTCTTGGTGTCAAGACCAACATTTATCATTCAGCCTACACCAAAAACATTGCTGTTTGTGGAACCTGCTGCATTTGCCTACAAAACAACATTGACTATGCTTCAAGGCTAATTAATTGCTGTAAAGCACTTTGGGACGTCCTGAAGACATGAAATTAATATTGTCTAGTGATTCAGTAAACCTTGCTTTGAAACCCATTTTATTTAACTAACTTATACTATCATGCGTCTAGTTATTTATTATATTGCAAAATAATAAAATAATCATGAATTAAAATCTGAAGCTTAAACCAGTCTCCCACATCTGATGATGTAGTTTATTTTATTTTCCCTTTCTTAAACTAAAAATGCATTGCTTTACATTAATCATGTCGAACCGTCTGATCTCAGATTTAAGATTAATTAAATCCAAGTTCTATAAGTGGAAGCTGGTGGAAACCCTATCACACAGACATCAAGGACTGTTCTAATGATAATGCAAAGACATATGCCGTGTGTGCAGGATTGGAGACGGGTCAGGAGTTAAAGTTGCAAAAAATGGGAGTGTGTTGGGAACCCGCCGTCATCCCGCCTCCTCGCGCCTTTAACTCGGGTGCGTTTGCCAGTGCAGCACGGACCCGAATGGCAGAGGCGGGCGACCTAATTTAGCTCATTAATACCTTGTTGTCAGACCCTTAACAGTGTATTTAACCAGGCCTTTTGAATTTCACTGGATGACACGGGAATCACGCAGTTCGGGAACCACGTCTGTCAAGCTGAGGTGGAAGCTCAGTGGCCATTGATCGAGGTCATTACTACAGAGCATGGAAAGCAGCATGCTATAGACAGGGCTAAGTGATCCCACAAGCAACGGATCAGATCAAAGCTCTGCAGTCCTGCCACATCCAGTCGTGAATGGTGGTAGACCATTAAACAACTGACGGGGGGAGGAGGAGGCTCCATGAACATCCCCACCCTCAATGATGGTGGAGCCCAGTATGCGAGTGCAAAAGACAAGGCTGAAGCATTTGCAACCATCTTCAGCCAGAAGTGCCGAGTGGATGATCCATCTTGGCCTCCTCCTGAGGTCTCCACTGTCACAGAAGCCAGTCTTCAACCAATCCGATTCACTTCACATGATATCAAGAAACGACTGAGTGCACTGGATACAGTAAAGACTATGGGCCCCGACAATATCCCGGCTGTTTTGCTGAAGACTTGTGCTCCAGAACAAGCTGCGCCTCTAGCCAAGCTGTTTCAGTATAGCTACAACAATGGCATCTACCCGACAATGTGGAAAACTGCCCAGGTATGTCCTGTCCACAAAAAACAGGACAAATCCAATCCGGCCAATCACCGCCCCATCAGTCTACTCTCAATCATCAGCAAAGTGATGGAAGGTGTTGTCGACAGTGCTATCAAGTGGCACTTACTCACCAATAACCTGCTCACTGATGCTCATTTTGGATTCCGCCAGGACCACTCGGCTCCAGACCTCATTACAGCCTTGGTCCAAACATGGACAAAAGAGCTGAATTCTAGAGGTGAGGTGAGAGTGACTGCCCTTGACATCAAGGCAGCATTTGATCGAGTGTGACATCAAGGAGCCCGAGTAAAATTGAAGTCAATGGGAATCAGGGGAAAGATTCTCCACTGGCTGGAGTCATACCTAGCACAAAGGAAGATGGTTGTGGTTGTTGGAGGTCAATCATCTCAGCCCCAGGACAACGCTGCAAGAGTTCCTCAGGGCAGGGTTCTAGGCCCAACCATCTTCAGCTGCTTTATCAATGGCCTTCCCTCCATCATAAGGTCAGAAGTGGGGATGTTCGCTGATGATTGCTCAGTGTTCAGTTCCATTTGCAGCTCCTCAGATAATGAAGCAGTCCATGCTCGCATGCAACAAGACCTGGATGATATTCAGGCTTGGGCTGATAAGTGGCAAGTAACATTCGCACCACACAAGTGCTAGGCAATGACTATCTCCAACGAGAGAGTGTCTAACCACCGCCCCTTGACATCAACAGCATTACCATCGCTGAATCCCCAAACATCAACATCCTGGGAGTCACCATTGACCATAAACTTAACTGGACCAGCCACATAAATACTGTGGCTACAAGAGCAGGTCAGAGGCTGGGTATTCTGTGGCGAGTGTCTCACCTCCTGACTCCCCAAAGCCTTTCCACCATCTACAAGGCACAAGTCAGGAGTGTAATGGAATACTCTCCACTTGCCTGGATGAGTGCAGCTCCAACAACACTCAAGAAGCTCGGCACCATCCAGGACAAAGCAGCCGCTTGATTGGTACCCCATCCACCACCTTAAACATTCACTCCCTCCACCACCGGTGTACTGTAACTGCAGTGTGTACTCTCTACAAGATGCACTGCAGCAACTCGCCAAGGCTTCTTCAGCAGCACCTCCCAAACCCACTACTTTACCTCCTAGAAGGACAAGGGCAGCAGGCGCATTGGAACATCACCTCTAAGTTCCCCTCCTAGTCACACACCATCCTGACTTGGGAATATATTGCTGTTCCTTCATAGTTGCTGGGTCAAAATCCTGGAACTCCCTTCCTAACAGCACTGTGGGAGTACCTTCACCACGCGGACTGCAGCGGTTCAAGAAGGCAGCTCAACACCACCTTCTCAAGGGCAATTAGGGGGATGGGCAATAAATGCTGGCCTTGCTAGTGATGCCTACATCCCAGGAACGAATAAAAAATTTACTCTCACATGACACCTGCTATACTTGCTTAAGGGAAAGGCTCTTGCTGAGTGTATTTCGAGAACAGATTTAGGTATCTACAGTTTGCAAGTCTTTTCTGCAACTTCGGAAGCCACTCTCACTTCATTGCTATGATCACACCATTGACAGATTGCTTCTCTGATCTCTACTTGACCTGCCATCTATTACATCAGCATAGGTGCCGTTTATACTGTCTCACCTTTGTCCTCAGAATCGGACCAGGATGAGCCCCAACACAAGCAGCGCCAGGCACACCACAGCAGCAGCAACAACACCAACGACTTTCTCCTCAATGACCTGATGTTCCACAGGACAGAGCGCATCAGCACAGGGCTGCACCGTGCCGGAGGCAATACCCCAACACAGAGTATACAGGCAGAGGATGATATTCCTCAACATGACTGAGCAGCAGTGCCAAAGGAGGCTCAGGCTATCGCGCCAGGTCATCGTAGACATTTGCAGCTTGCTGGAGCAAGACCTGCAGCCCAGAGGACCTGGTGGACACTCCTTACCAGTGGCTGTCAAAGTCACCAGCGCCCTCAACTTCTTCACCTCAGGCTCCTTTCAGGGATCTGCAGCAGACATTTGCGATATCTTGCAGTTGGCTGCCCACAGATGCATCACACAGGTCACCAATACCATGCTTGACAAGTTAGCCAATTATATCAATTTTGCCACTGATGAAGCCAATGTTAGTGAGCGCGCGCTGGGCTTTGTCGCTCTGGCTGGCTTGCCACAGGTGCAGGGCATCATCGACTGCACATATGTGACCATCAGGGCACCCCCACATCACCCAGGAGTGTTTGTGAACCGCAAGGGCTTCCACTCCCTCAATGTGCAGCTGGTCTGAAACCATCGGAAGATCATCATGCATGTGTGTGCCAGATTCCCTGGCAGCTGCCATGACTCTTTCGTCCTGCACCAGTCCACCCTCCTTCCGCTCTTCGCACCACCAAACAGACTTACTTGCTGGCTGCTTGGAGACAAGGGCTATCTACTGAAGACGTGGCTCATGACACCCTTGAAGAGGCCAAGTACTGAGACCCAGGAGCGCTATAATAAAAGCCACATGTCCACCAGATGTGTCATAGAGCAGACAATAGGCCTGCTGAAAATGCGCTTCAGATGCCTTGACAGATCTGGAGGAGCCCTTCAGTACGCACCAGCCAGGGTCTCCAGAATCATCGTCGTCTGCTGCACAGTGCACAACATAGTGCAGCAACGAGGATTAGTGCTGCATGAGGAGCAAGGCGCAGAGTACACAGCCTCTTCAGAGGAGGAGGAGGAGGAAGAGCTCAGCTGGAAGATGAGGAGGAGGAGCAGGAGGAACCTGAGGTCCAGATGCCAGCAGCACCAGAGCACATTGCTGCCCAGGAGGCCAGGGATGGCCTCATCATGGCCAGATTTATATAACTTCCTGCATTACACCCAGATGGCTGCCACATGCTGTGCCAGGTCCCCCCCCCCCCCACCCCACCCCCCCACAACAACACCATAAAGCATCCCTACAATGACCAAGACATTCCTTTCACACTGACCCCCATTGCTGGAGGTAACGTTATGTCTCACCATTCCCTCCAACTCACTAAGCCACTTCCAAAGTAGCATACAAAAAATGGGCATGACCGGAAAGTGGTGAAAATAAATAGTTTTATATGTATCATAACAGTAATGGAACCTTAACAGAAACAGTTCTTTAAACACCCATGTGCTTACCCTTGTGCATCTACTTCTGTGTCATTTTTCATTTACGCGTGCTTCTACGAGGTGCAACCCCTGTGGCTTCAGCAGAGGTAGAGTCGGACTGCTCACTTCCATGCTGCGACTGCATAGACACTTTTGGTGGACGTCCTCTGGGTTTTGGAGCCTGTGATGGCCCCGCCAACGTCTGATTGAGGGGGAGGCAACAGGGGAGAAGTGTGAGCGCTTTGAGAGGAGCCTCCACTTCCATGTCCCCTCTCACTGTCATCCCTCTCATGGGCCACCTGCACTTCCCTGCTAGCAAGGAGCTGGAGAGCACCTTGCTGCACAGCAGTGGGGCCATGAGGACCCATGTCTACATTGACATCCCTTCTAGAGAGGAGGTCTATGAGCCTCTGCTATTTATTGTCCATAGATAGCATGTGCTCATGTGAATGGCGCAGTAGCTGCTCCATGCAGGTGGCCATCCTTTCCATGGAAGAGCCTACAGTCACCATCGCCTGCGACATGGTGGTGCTCATGTTGGAGATGGACTCCTCCATTCTCTGCACATCTGCAGACAACTCAGCCGCAAAACCTGTCGGAGTCTCCTGCACTTCTTCCTACACCTCCAGGATCACCCTCTTTCTGGATGGCCCCCGAGGCTCAGCGTCTGCATGCAGCTGAGCAGAGCTGGGAGCGTCCTGCGCCCTCCGGCGAGGACTCTCCACTGCTGTCCCTGTCCCCACCATCTGCTCTTGCTCCCTTGTGACTTATGACACACCAGGTGACAACACTACTCTATGTCACGTAGGACCCACCGATGTGTGCGTATCTGCACTGGTGCTGGGTGCGCATAGGTCTGGTGACAGGTGCACCCTCAGAAGCTGGAGGCTTCTCTGAGGAGTCATCTTCCTCCTCCGACTGGACAATGGGGCGACGGGGGGGGGGGGGGGGGGGGTGGGGGGGGGCTCTTGATGGACCTGTGGGAGAGTAAAGAGATGATTTACAAATGTTATATTAAGAATGGGTAACGATACCATTATGTACATGATGAACATTCACTGGCTGCTGACATCAGTCACCATATGAGTGACTGCTGTATACCCTGTGGCTGTATGAGATATAATTCTGTCACCAGGTTGCTGAGTGGTCCCCCTCTCTCTGTCTCCCACTGCCAGCTGCTCCACAACTCCTGACACCTCCAGGGCGACCTCCTCTGCTGCTGTCAAAATGGTGAAGGATGGAGCGCCACCTCGGGTTCTCTCCCTCTCCCTGTTATTGTGTGATTGTTTCTCCTGCAAGGAGGGAAAGAAGAGAAGTTTGAGTGACAGTGATGGGATGAGTGTAAAGAATGTGTGGGTTACATCTGTAGAGGGTGATTAAGAGGGAGTGTGGTGCCAATGCCAAATGGTCTCCTTGTGTGGTGTTAGTTGGTATGATTGCATTAGGATGAGGGTGAGTGTGAGGGGTGGTTAGTCAGAGGAGGATATGATTATGTAGATAGAGAGAGAGGGATGGGTGGACGTGCAAGGTATGTTGGTGTGAGTAATGATGTGCAGGAGTAGGCTTGGGAAGGCAGAGTGATGGGGATGTGATGACAGGCACAGCAGGATGAAGTTGAATGTGGCTTTGTACTCACCTTTCCTGATCTCATGAGATCATTGAAGCACTTCCGGCACTGCACCCAGGTCCTCCTCACAACATCCCTGCTGTTCACTTCCTCTGCAATTTGGAGCCAGGCTCTTTTGGTCTCCTGGGGAGGTCTCTTGCGCCCATCAGCAGGGAAGAGGACCTCCCTGCGTGCTCTGACTCCCTCCACGAGAATATGTAGGGAGTCTTCTGAAAACCTGGGTGCAGCCCTCTGTCTTTGTGAAACCATCTTGCAAGGCTGAGCAATAATCAGTTGGTGATATATCCTCCCTGTACACTCCTAGATGAACCTTTAAATGCAATGTGGACAAGGCCGCTTTAAATATCCCTGCTGGAAATGAGTCATCGATGACATCATCAGACCTGCACCATTTAACTGGGCCGGGTAATGCGCAGGCCTGCCTTAATAGGCGCCATTAATGGAATGTCGATCTGAGGAGCGGGATGATAAAAAGAATGCGGTTCTGACCCGCCACGCCGACCGCTAGCATCCGACCCGCCCAGGTAATGAAAATTCGGGCCATAGAAATTTTAGCAATAGATTAGTGAATGGCTGCATAGTTTGATGTGTGGACTAGAAGGGAAGTAAGAAATTGAGATTGGACAATCATTTTGGGAGAGGAAGATTAAATAAATATTCTCAGCTAAAATGGTCTCTTGTAGCAAGGGCGTGGCTACCTTTTAAATAACATGATACCACAATGGCAAACCATTCTTGACAGGGTTGCAAACATGGTCTTGAGTATATACAGTGTGTAAATCAAGATTATTTCAATTTTTGCCGTGCCACTAATCACAAAATTTGCACACTCCACAGCTAATTTTTTTAGCGAGTCATAATTTATGTTGCAAACTGATCATTTAGCTTGTTTTTCAAAAGAAGAGAAAAATATGTCCATTTAGAGTCTCCACTATAGATGACCCATTACTGAAGACTGTGGAAGAAAAAATGCAGAACATAACTGTTGTCTTACTGCACCCACAAAATAAATATTCACTGCACTAACCTCAGTATGACTTGTTCATATTCATTTCCCTGTGTTATCCCAAACATGGCATTATCTAACCACTATGTTTTTCCTGTGATCTCTCTTATTCATTTCAAGCTGCACTTTTTAATTTAGCTCTTCTACGAGGTTTCCTAATAATGATGTAAAGGAATCCTCTGTGTAGGTTCCCTAAAACAAGAATGACAAGCACTATTACATTTACAGCCATTGACTCACTTACCTCTCCATAGGAACATAGGACAATAAGAAACCAGAAAAGACTATGCAGTCCATCTGGTGAGTCCCAAAACACAAATACCTCTCAAATGCCCATTTCCTCAAATATCTATCCAATTCTCCCTTCATTTTTTCTACACTGTCTACCAAGCAGTCCATTCCATATGTTCACCTCGCTGTGCACAAGGAAGTTAAATCTAGACTGTGCACCTTCCCTCTTCTAAATTTAAGTCTATGTCCCATGGTTCTAGAGTTTGTTGCAATCTTGTATATATTATTAAAGCAAAATACAGTGGATGTTAGAATTCTGAAATAAAAACAGAAAATGCTGGAAATACGCAGTAGGTCAGGCAGAGATAACGTTTTTAGGTCAATGAGCTTTCGTCAGAATTGGAAACAGTTAGAGATGTAACAGTTTTTAAGCTCAGAGGCAGGGAAAAGGGGCGAGGGGAGTAAAGAGTAGGAGGCCATGGACAGTGATTTACTTATACATCTTTCAATTTAGTATATTGTTTTCGCTGTTCACAATGCAGTCTCCTCTACATTGGGGAGACCAAATGCAGATTGGGTGATCGCTTTGCTGAAGACCTCCATTCAGTCTGCAAGCGTGACCCTGATTGCTTGCCATTTTAATTCTCCGTCCCACTCCCACTCTGATCTATTTGTCTTTGGCCTCCTGCACTGTTCCAATGAAGCTCAACGGAAGCTCAAGGAACAGCACCTCATCTTTCAACTAGGCACTTTACACTTTACAACCTTCTGGACTCAGCACTGAGTTGAATAATTTATGATCATAACCATTGCTTCCATTTTTTCAAAAATGAGAAGTCGCACAACACCAGGTTATAGTCCAACAGTTTTATTTAAAATTACGAGCTTTCGGAGCTGCTGCCCCTTCGTCAGGTACCTGACGAAGGAGCAGCGCTCTGAAAGCTCGTAATTTTAAATAAAACTGTTGGACTATAACCTGGTGTTGTGCGACTTCTCATTTTTGTCCACCCCAGTCCAACACCGGTATCTCCGCATCATGTCCATTTTTTCAGACAGCCGCTGTTGGTAATGGTTCTGCTGTTGCCATTTACAGCTCCTCTAGACCCATCTTTGCTTTTTTTACTTGTCCCATTATCACCCTTTTTGCCTTGCACCATCATCCCTTTTGTCATTTAATCACTCCTGCCTTCCACCCTATCACAGACTTTCCCTTTTGTTCTTTCCTCCCCTCCTCCTCCCACCCTTTCCTTGCCTCTGTATTTGCTTAAAAACTGTTACATCTCTAACTCTTTCCAGTTCTGACGAAAGGTCATTGATCTGTTGCTCTCTCCAGAGATACTGCCTGACCTACTGAGTATTTCCAGTTATTTCTGTTTTATTGCACATATTGTGAGCTATCCACCAATATGCCCATAACCCTCTTCTATATTGTGTGTTGTAGCCCAGAGCCATTTAGTTTAGATTCCCATTGTTCATTTCCCTTTCCTGGTCTTAGAGGCTGGGTATTCTGCAGTAAGTGACTCACCTCTTGACTCCCCAAAGCCTTTCCACCATCTACAAGGCACAAGTCAGGGGTGTGATGGAATACTCTCCACTTGCCTGGATGAGTGCAGCTCCAACAACGCTCAAGAAGCTCGACACCATCCAGGACAAAGCAGCCCACTTGATTGGCACCCCATCCACCACCAGAATCTTTGGAATTCTCTACCCCAGACGGCTGTGGAGGCTCAGTCATTGGGTATATTCAAAACAGATGTTGATAGATTTCTGACTACTAAGGGCATCAAGGGATATGGCGATAGAGCCGGTGAATGGAGGTGAGGTAGAAGATTAGCCCTGATCTCATTGAATGGCGGAGCAGGCTCGAAGGGCCGAATGGCCTACTCCTGCTCCTATTTCTTATGTTCTTATGTTCTTAAACATTCACTCCTTCCACCACCGGCGCACCGTGGCTGCAGTGTGTGCCATCTACAAGATGCACTGCAGGAACTCGCCAATACTTCTTCGACAGCATCTCCCAAACATGTAACCTCTACCACCTAGAAGGACAAAGGCAGCAGGTGCATGGGAACACCACCATCTCCAAGTTCCCCTCCAAGTCACACACCATCCTGATTTGGAAATATGTCGTGGTTTGTCGCTGGGTCAAAATCCTGGAATTCCCTACCTATTAGCACTGTGGGAGTACCTTCACCACACGGATTACAGCGGTTCAAGAAGGCGACTCACCACCACCTTCTCAAGGGATGGATAATAAATGCTGGCCTTGCTAGTGACGCCTACATCCCGTGAATGAATATAAAAAAATGCTAAAATGCTGCCAGTGTCAGATCTGTAACATGCGATGCCTGTAACTCCATGGTGATTCCAGCATGTTCTGAAAGGAGTGGGAGAGGGGGAAATTACTGATGACCAGTTAGGTCATGAGCATACATGCCAAACTAGTAAAATGAGCAAAAGGTCCAAAATGCCTGTCTGAGGACCCCTCACAAAAATTGATTTGCGATGAGCGGGGCAGGTGTCGGGGGGAATCGTGATGATGGAGTGTCGAAATTACACCATGCCACTATAGGACAGGCTCAATGGGCCAGCTAGTCTTTACCTGTCCTTTTTTGTACGATTCATTAAAAAAAATGAGGCTGATTTGAACTTTTAGAAGTGGTGGAAATCGGGCGGTAGTGGATCAGCCACCCGTTATATACCCTGTCCGATTTTCGTTTCCATAGAAAAGCAAATTGGGCGGTGTTTATAACAGGTGGCCAATCTACTACTGCCCGTTTTCTGCCACTGCCAAAAGTTAAAATCAGCCCTCAGGAAAAATCCAGATTTTGAAAACACAAAATTGATGGTGCATTTCCAAAGGGTCCCCAGAGTTTTTACATTAAAAATGATACATTCTGTTTAATCTTAGACACTTTGATACTTCACAGTTAATTGATTTTTAATTAAAAAAAAGAATTTTCAATAGAATCACTCATCCAAAAGCTACCTAAACAGTCACTCTCTCACAACCAACCCCCTCTGCCCCAGATCACAATGACATTCTACCTTGTCTAGACCCAGATCACAGGGAAACTGCACTCCAACAAACTCCTGCCCTTTCAGGGATACTCTTTTGTCCATCCCTCATAGTTCATACTGACACTCTTTTCCCTCTGCCTCATCAATTCAACCTAGCATTCTTCTCCCCTCCACCCTTGTTAATTTGGTGCTCTCCTTCCACTCTCCCCATTCAAGCTGCCACTCTTCGCTCCCCCAGAGTTTATCCTAGCACTCTTTGCCTCCCCCCGCCCTCAGTTTATCATGGCATTCTCCCTCCCCACTCCTTCTCAGTTAATGCTGGCACTGTCCTTCCTCCCCACGACAAAACATACATTCCAGCTTTTCCTCTCTTGCCCCTCCAGTACTGCTCCTAGTTTCTGCCCCTTTCCCTCTTCCTTTCATTACTATCCTTTTCTCCCTTCCCTACCATCCATTTCCCTCTTCCCTCAACTGCCATCCTTTTAGATCCCCCTTCATTGCCATTAATTTCCCCTTCCCCTCCTATTCACTTCCACCTTCCCTATCCTCCTCACTGCCATCCACTTCTCCCTCCTTCACTGATATCCACTCTGCCCCTCTTTCACTGCCATCCATTCCCTCCTTTATTTCCCATCTCCCTTCCCCAACCATTTCCCCCTTGCTGTGCATTCTGCCCCCCTCCCCTTTGCCATACAGTCTGCCGCTTCCCCTCCCCTTGCATTGTGTCCCCCTCCCCAACCCCCTTGCATTCTCTCCCTCTCCCCTCTCTTGCATTCTCTCCCTCTCCCCTTGCATTCTCTCTCCCCTCCTTTCTCCCCTTTGCTTGTATCCCCTCGCCCTTGAATTATCTCCTTCTCCCCTCATATTTTCTCCCCCCTTGCATTCTCTCCCCCCTTGCGCTCCCTTTGCCATTCCCCCTTCATTCACTCCCCTCCCTTGCCCTTTATTTTCCTCCCACCTACTCTAGCCTATGTCCGTTGACAGGACAGGTCTTGCTCCTCCTCTATGTGTTCTCAGTGATAATACATTTTGTATTTTTTCAGCCTTGGCGGTATCTTGCCCAACTAGGTTATTCAATTAAAAAATAAGCTACTGAACATGAGTTGCTACTTTTACCAGCACTGGATAATAACAAGCTTAGGCTTATGACTGCAGTTGAACTTGGCCTATTCCAGAAATGGGAAACTACGCATTCTTCCTGCTTTCTCCTCTCCTGCTGCAGCCTCAGGTAAGCAGAGGAGATTGAGTAGGGATTTTTCCTACATTCGGTTGCTAAAGCACAGGTAATTTATTCTAAGAAACCATCTTTTTTCTTCATTCTTCCACATTGTTCTTGGTTCATTACCTGGTTATCAGATAGCCATAGTGCTGCCAGCTCTTTAAGCTTAGTAAAACTGAATGGCAAATTCTTCAACCTAAAAACATAAAAAAGCAAACATTTTATAGATCAGAGTTTATTGCAGTCAAAATACATTGTTTTATTTTTTATTTTTACTTGCTTCAAGCTTCTGATGCCTTACAAATCATTGTAGTCAAATCACTCAATGCCATTATGCCAAACAAAAACATTCCCTTTGTTCTGCCTATGTAGATTTTGGCTTTTATAAAAGAAATTCATATTTCAAATGCAAACACCAAAATATATAGATATTTTTGAATTGTTTTGCAAAGTACAAGATAAATAGTACTTTCACACCAAAAAAATGCCAAGAATTTTTCATGCCCTCAAAGAAATGTAGTTTTCTACTGATATTCTAAAAGAAAAATACATTCAAATCAAGTTGAGGTAATGGTTTAGACATTCACATGTCACTCCATTATGGTTAGGCTTCCCATACCTAATCATACCCTATTTTCTCCAATATTTGTGGTTAGGTGCCTATATCCAAGCTATTCTCTGCAGTCAGGGAAATGGCTACCCTATGGACATCTCCAATACACTTTGTTCAACTTGCCAAAAGGCATGTGTGACTAATGCAGTGTAGGACCTCATTAAGCATTTTCCTTTCTTGCACAGACAATCTAACTCAGACAGTTGAAAATCTGTGTATTTGTCTCAGTAGAGACCAAGATTTGAATGCAGGTCTCCTATTCGAGAGTTTAACACTCTGGTATTATCGCTGCTGGGTAACCTGCTCTGATTATGGGTTTAAGCTGCGATGGTGACTAACCTAATCTTTAAGGTGTTTTGTGCGCTTCTCACCTCATCCACTTAAGAGGCTCCCCTCCAGTGATGCAACTGATAGGCCATCTGCCTCAAAGAGAAATCCAGGTCTTGTTGCCTGTGTCGTGATTAAAAACAGTAGAGGATATGGAGGAGTATTCAGCCTATCTGCATTGCCTCCCAGATGAAAAGAAAGGAGGAGGCTGGCAACTATAAGATAGTGCTATACAAAAGAGGATCATATGTCCCGTCTCCCCAAGGAAACAACACAAAATAAAAGTGGAGTTTACGTTAAAGATTTAGATTATTACACTATGTTTTAATATTAAAATTTATGATGCTGCCCATGTATGATTTGTGAAATAAATTAATAATTTTTAAACTCCACCTAACTTTCTCATTTTCTTTAACCTATATATTGCCCCCAATGGTAATGCAGTGCTCTCTCAGGCTAGTTTTCCAACTAATGTCAAGAGCACATTTCTGTAACACCAATGTTATTATGTATTGACTTGGATAGAGAACTGGTTGGCAGACAGAAAGCAAAGAGTTGGAATAAACGGGTCTTTTTCCGAGTGGCAGGCAGTGACTAGTGGGGTACCGCAGGGATCGGTCCTTGGACCCCAGCTATTCACAATATATATTAATGTTCTAGACAAGGGAACTAGATGTAATATCTCCAAGTTTGCAGACGACACAAAACTGGGTGGGCGTGTGTGCTGCGAGGAGGATGCAGAGAAACTCCAGTATGATTGGGCAGATGCATGGCAGACGCAGTATAATGTGGATAAATGCGAGGTTATCCACTTTGGTGGCAAAAACAGGAAGACAGATTATTATCTGAACGGCAATAGATTGGGAGAAGGGGAAGTGCAACGAGACCTGGGTGTCCTTGTGCACCAGTCACTGAAGGTAAGCATGCAGGTGCAGCAGGCGGTTAAGAAGGCAAATGGTATGTTGGCCTTCATAGCGAGAGGGTTTGAGTACAGGAACAAGGATGTCTTGCTGCAGTTGTACAGGGCCTTGGTGAGACCACACCTTGAGTACTGTGTGCAGTTTTGGTTGCCTTATCTGAGGAAGGATGTTCTTGCCATGGAAGGAGTTCAGCGAAGATTCACAAGGCTGATACCTGGGATGGCAGGAATGACGTATGAAGAGAGATTGGGTCGATTGGGCTTATACTCGCTGGAGTTTGGAAGAATGAGAGGGGATCTCATTGAAACTTATAAAATTCTGACAGGACAGGACAAACTAGATGCAGGAAGGATGTTCCCGATGGTCGGGGAGTCCAGAACCAGGGGTCACAGTCTAAGGATAAGGGGTAAGCCATTTAGGACAGAAATGAGGAGGAATTTCTTCACCCAGAGAGTGGTGAACCTGTGGAATTCTCTGCCACAGAAGGCAGTTGAGGCCAATTCATTAAATATATTCAAGAAGGAGTTGGATATATTTCTTAAGGCTAAAGGGATCAAGGGATATGGGGAGAAAGCAGGGATAGGGTACTGAATTTGGATGATCAGCCATGATCGCATTCAATGGCGGAGCAGGCTAGAGGGGCCGAATGGCCTACTCCTGCTCCTATCTTCTATGATTCTATGATGCCTATTATGGTTGAAGAGTCTGCTGATACTCAATGTATAGGCTCAAAAGGTCAGCCCACATCCTTGGAGTCATACACCAACAAAAATCAGGGAGAAAAATGGAAAAAAACCCAGTAAGAATGTTGTTTCTGAGTGTCCTCACTGTGGTGAAATCAATATGTGTCTTTTCTCATTAATATTCTATGCCAAATCTTCTCCCTTCCTCTCCTCACCTGAAGACTTGATTCATCCCTGGGTATGGTTTTATGGGTACAGGGCAAGCTCCAGTTCCTCCTCTATGTGGCCATTTTTCATGTGTGTCAGCGGGCTAATCATCAGGAGGAATATCACAGCAATCTAATCTCCTCTTCACCTGGTTTCCACATGTGCACTCTCAGCAAGGGTTGCTGTATAGTGAGCAGGAGCAGGAACTTTGGCTGATTTATCTTACCCAATTTATGAGTGCAGAGGCTAGTTTTGAGGTCAGCTAACTCAGCATGAAGATTGATGGTCTGTATGGCTTAGTAGGGTTTGATTTTTCAAAAATCATCTTGTGACTAGGTAACTCAAACTAATGAATACAACATGTTTCTGACCAGCAGTACACATAATCCAGGTTGCAGAGGTCACAGAATTTCCATGTAACTGGATGATATATGTGCTCTGTAACCAAGGAATCTATCACTTTGCAAATTCCCATTAATAGTATTGAACATGAATCGAGTTTGAGCAATAAAAAAGAAATAACACACAAAGATTTCTGAGGCTTCTAGAAATACACTGCATTCACCCATTTCTTTTCTATAGGACTCCAATTTTTTCATTTGCATAAATCTCCCGCAGTGAATGTGGCAGTCATTAATTAGCCTTAACGTGTTAATGTCCCCAAATCTTAAAAATGCAGGAACATATTCTCAACCCACCAATTAACACCAAGGGTAACTCACAGGATATCTTCCATTTTTATGTTTTGACTGGCATGAGAGTTTAGAGTTTAATTTGTGCTTGTTTTTGAGTTACATTGCAGCTTGTATTTACTTTCCATAAAAATTAACCCTATAACCAGCTTTAAAAGAAACTACAAAACATGCTAATTAAAGATGCCGTACATGCACTTTTTTCCCCAACCTGAAATAATTAAAACCAACACAGTTCAAAGGACTATCTTTGGTGTTTGGTGAGTTTACGGCCCTAATATTATAAGGCAGTTCCAAACCATACTATACACCAGCTGTCACTGTGCCATACTCTTGTGAGGATTTCTTGTACATCACATTCACTGAAGTATCAATGACAACACATTTTTGATTTCTAATCATTAATTCACAAAATATTGTTGAGGTTTTATATGAGGAACTCCCCCTCTTGTGCATCATGAATTGGGACAGTCGGTTGTGGGTAGAATTCCCTATTCATAATGCATTGAAACTCCACCGTGTCATATGATGGAGAGTTCCGCACAAAATGTCTGCTTTCAGACTGCCCCTAATCAGCACTTCTACAGCATAAAATGGAGCAACAAACAGTAACTAAGAGACATTCAATACCCAAGATTTTCCAATGAATACCACCTGATTTTTGGGCGGTATTATGCTGGGCAGGAACGTGGATTCCTACCCACTTCAGCTCCCACCCAATTTTCTGCCAGAATTTTTGGCAGACTGCGGAAACGTCTGACTTAAAATGGGTCGGTGTAATTAAATGAGGCAGCAATGACATGATGACATCATACATTCTATTTTCTGTCATTACCCCACTCAGTGCAATCACACCCATATAAAATAGACATGCAGTGTTGCTAGATGCAGGAGTGGATTTAAATGGCCCAGCAGGTATTTTCCAAGGATTCACTGAAATCTTATTTCTTAGAGGACTTTGCGCTGGAATTTCTTTGGGGCTTCTCATGCTTTGCTGCTATAACTTTGGCAGAAACCCCTTTTAAACACTTTAACACAATGAGGAGGAGGTGGTAGTAAGTGGCAGACATGCTTAGCACAGTACATTCTTGGAAGATGTGGCTGGCGCCTCTTATCTCACCTGACAAGGTAAGGCTATTAAGCTTTTTGCGGCATTGAGTGGCTGTACGCTAAATACTAGAATTAGCACTGAGTGTCCTAGCTGTATCCTTCAACTTCTTTGCTACTGATCTCCTTGGGGCCCTCTGCTTGTCATTGTCAAAATGTGCCATCCTCCTGTCCCGAATCTCCTACAGGATCATTTCCACATTAGCATCTGTGAACTGGGGGACCTGCAGCAGACCTATCTGACATTTTATAAACAACCAAATCCCTGGTTTGCAGTAAAAGGCCTTCTGGTCCTTTGAGTCACTGCATGCATTTAATTCCTGCAGCAACACATTATTTTCTGCCCTGAAATGGGCAGGCTCCCAGTGAGGCGCATTTCCAAAGCCTGGAGCTCATCCACAGATTCAAATGAAGCTGGCCCCTGAAAATATGTTGGGATCAGTGCAGGTGTAGGTGTAGCCTTGCCCCGCTCTGCTACACCACACTCACGCCACTGAACAAAATTCAGGATAATAAGTATCTATTTTTTTAACTTTCAACTTAATAGGGCAATGGTCCCAGGCCTCTGCTCTTTATACTGCTCTTGACTTGGAGCAAGGATGCCTACAAGAGCAGCATAGGCACAACTCTCCCTTTACTTTTACCTCCTTCAGTGTGTTGAGGCATCTGGTGTCTATTCAGCACTTTGCTACCATTGTAGAATGTGATTTAGCCTGCATCCTAGTCTTTTATATTGGTGCTGTAATGTATGGCACCACCTAATTGGTTAACTTCTTCTCTCCTTCATCTCTCTCTCATTTTTCCACATCGTCTGCTCATCATCCTCAGCTGAGAGGGCAGTATCTGTCAGGCCTCTGGAATGCTGTCCCAATACTAGCTACTAGGTGACTGATGTTTCATGCCCTACCTTTTGATTAACTTGGCATTTGTCAACAACACAATTGAGATTTTAAAAATCATGGTTTAAGAAACTACGGACATGAACTTGCATCCTGCAGATTGGAGCATACTGTGCCACCTTTATTAGCTTTAATTTTAAATGTATATTTCATCAGCTAGTACCCCAGGATCACATCTCTTACCCTGGGTGAACAAACTGGCTTCATACAACCTATTCCATAGTTTCTGCCAATGACTGTATTAAGATAGTGATATGAGATGTACGAGAGTAGCATGAGGGTGAGCTCTGCTTTGATGTCCCAAAGGCCTGGGCTGTAGAAGTTGCTGTGCAAGTGTACCCTCATATGATGACTTTGCAGCACTGCATGCAACATATTGGACCACTAATACACACATGTATTTTAAATGAAATTCTACAAAGTCAAGAATTTGTATTACCTGTTATCACTTAAATTTAACACTTTCAATTTCTGCATCTGTCCGATCTCTTCAGGCAACCGCTCCAGTTTGTTTGTCCGCAAAGACATAACAGTGACATTTTTACAACTCCCAATCTGCATTAAAAAGATATAAGCAAGAGATTATATTATAATACCTACATAACCTGTCCTCTGAGTAATAATTCCATTCGAACATATTTTTTCAGTACACAGCAGTTGACACATTATTTGTAATGAGAGATCATCTTTTTTTTAAATGATCACTTCATTATTTTAAAATCAAAATGCATCACAATTATAGGCACAATCTGGTAATAATAATCATTCACATTTATGTCTCCATAATTATAATTATTCAAATAAGATTGCCCCTTCATTAATCAGCACTGTTATGATAATGTATGAAACTCATGTATCCATGCTGGACTAGTTATTTATTTTTTGACATTTAGGAACTCAAGTGTGACATAAAATCTCATAATAATTAATATCATGTCATAGTTGTACTTATAATACGACTCAGGAACCACCTGTGGCCCTCCTCACTTTCACCTGTGGCCCTCGGTGAACTTGTTACTCCGTGTATCTTTGGGCTTCCAGTCATGGCCTGCGAAGGTGTGGTACACTGACAGATTTCAAATTCAGTGCTATTGCATTTGTATTGTATTTCTCTTGCTTTCAAATGAGAGAAGGCAAATAAATACTATTAGGAGGTGGGGCTATCGATACAGCAAATGAAAGGGTGAACTTTAACGAAGTTATTACTTCTTTAGGGCTTTTGTTATTCCTTCCTGTGGGGAAGTTCCTGACCTCAACTTAGCAATGGATTACAGTAGCATTGCAATCAGGAGCTCACTGTTTGGGGAATTGCACAGAGCCACATCCCATCGCTCCATGGTACAGCAATCTTGAGAATGGCCCTTGAGTAAGACATTGGTTGGAATTGAGGCTCTACACAAAAAGTTAATGAGTAACGCCATCACTTAGGAAACTGAGAATGTGAACATGATCACAAGTACGAACAGTGGGGATAATATTCCAAGTACCTGCTGATGTACTCAGATATTACTCCCAGTATTGGTTGAGGAAGCTGCGGAGGATCTCACTTGAAGAAAATGCACGCATGTGAAAACACCATGGAAAATAGTGCCTGATTCAAACATTCAGTATTCGCTCAATTATGTTGCCAAGTATTAAAAAATAATTATAATTGTTTTCTTGTAAAGCTGGATCATTATGCTTTGAGTTACTAAATCAGTTCTTTCTTTATATATTTGGAATTTATTCAAAATTTAAAGTAGAAATTTTAAAATAATTACATTGCAATATATCCTAGATAGGATGACATACTGTCTATGTTGTAGTAACACCGTGTAGAGTGGAGATGAGGGGGAAGTTGAGCTCAAACAGCTCATGAATTTAGAGAAATGTGGGGCCTGAAGTTCTGATTGGGCCTTAGGTGGAAGTGCAGTGGATCCCTGGTTGGGGGGCTAGAAAATGGGGAGGAACCCAGTTCTGCTGAGATTCTGCCCCATTTGTATTCTAGAGCAATTTTGTGGTGAGCGGAAGAGAGCAATTGTTTTGTATGCTCCCACCACGTCAAGGGGGCATGTCTGGAGAAGTTTATGGGCTACACTGGGAATTTTGCCCCATACCCCCTCAGTGGGCCTCAGATGAGAGGTGGCAAGAGTCCAGCTGAGGATGAAGCAAAGCCCCCAGAAGTCATGGATCCAAAATATATGCCCTGATAGCTCCCTGTTTGGCTTCCTCCTGAACCTTCTTTACGCCATTGGAGCAATATGGCACGACTCAGAAATTGCAGCTGGTGCTTTGGGGCAGATGCCACTAATTTGCCCTTACAGGCAAGGGCTGCTCACTCTGAGTATGCAGCTGAGCACCTCCCTCCTGTAATTTGGGATGAGGTCTGGGCTGTTTCACTTTGTGGACTTAGGGTTCTCTCTGCTGCATTTCCGCCAGCAAAACGGTCGTATCGGAATTTTGGGCATGTGGTGTCAAAATGTAGGACGTGTCTATTCGCAACACCAAAGTTCTGATTGGTCACCTTGGATGACAAGACCTGATTTCTGATTGGTCCCCTTGGAGGACAAGACACACCCAGCAGTTTCTCTGGAATGTGTAATTAGATCCTGCCTGCCTACGTAATCAGTTACTTTGCAAAGTGTAATTCGAGCCATTCTGACTGCTAGACTCCAGACAGAACAGAGTTCACATAGAACAAGGGTCACCCTCGCGGGTTAAGACATTCTCCCACCCCCTGCCCAACTTCCTGACCTCCTCCCCCTGCCCAAGTACCTAACCTCAACCCCCCACCCAAGTTCCTGGGCTCCTCCTCCCCCCACAAGTTTCTGAGGACCTCCCCCCACCCCACCCCCAAGTTCCTGACCTCCTCTCCCCCCGCCCCAGTTCCTGACCTCCTCTCCCCCCACAGTTCCTGACCTTCTCTTCCACCCCCCCAGTCCCTGACCTCCTCTACCCCCGCCCCAGTTCTGACATCCTTTCCCCCCGCCCCAGTTCCTGACCTCCTCTCCCCCCACAGTTCCTGACTTCCTCTCCCCCCACAGTTCCTGACCTCCTCTCCCCCCGCAGTTCCTGACCTCCTCTCCCCCCGCAGTTCCTGACCTCCTCTCCCCCCACAGCTCCCGACCTCCTCTCCCCCCAGTTCCTGACCTCCTCTCCCCCCACAGTTCTTGACCTCCTCTCCCGCCCCAGTTCCTGACCTCCTCCCCCCCGCCCCAGTTCCTGACCTCCTCTCCCCCCACAGTTCCTGACCTCCTCTCCCCCCGCAGTTCTTGACCTCCTCTCCCTCCCCAGTTCTTGACCTCCTCTCCCGCCCCAGTTCCTGACCTCCTCTCCCCCCGCAGCTCCCGACCTCCTCTCCCCCCGCAGTTCTTGACCTCCTCTCCCGCCCCAGTTCCTGACCTCCTCCCCCCCGCCCCAGTTCCTGACCTCCTCTCCCCCCACAGTACCTGACCTCCTCTCCCCCCACAGTTCCTGACCTCCTCTTCCGCCCCAGTTCCTGACCTCCTCTCCCCCGCAGTTCCTGACCTCCTCTCCCCCCGCAGTTCCTGACCTCCTCTCCCCCTGCAGTTCCTGACCTCCTCTCCCCCCACCAGTTCCTGACCTCCTCTCCCCCCGCAGTTCTTGACCTCCTCTCCCCCCGCCCCAGTTCCTGACCTCCTCTCTCCTCGCCCCAGTTCCTGACCTCCTCTCTCCCCCAGTTCCTCACCTCCTCTCTCCCCACAGTTTCTGACCTCATCTCCCCCACAATTCCTGACCTCCTCTTCCCCCTGCAGCTCCTGACCTCCTCTACCCCCCAGTCTTTGGCAGGGCCCTCATGGGCTCCAAAACCCAGAGGACGTCAGCCAAGAGCATCTCAGCAGTCAGAGCAGGGATCTGAGCAGCCTGTCTCTACCTCTGCTGAAGCCACAGGGGTTGCACCACATATGAATGGTAGGAAAAGGATGAGTAAAGCTTTGTAGTTGCAGAAGGGCATGCACCAATGTTCCCTGTAAGCTGCGCTTTGTTCTGCGTGGCCTGTTTCTTATACTGTGCGGTCTGTTTAAATTTCTGCACATGCGCGATACGTACAATGGAAAAGCCGGTGAGCGGTCTACACAGGATCTTTCCCATTACGGTTGCGCAGCTTAGAGGGAACATTGTTATGCACATGGGTGTATGAGAAAATGTTATATTGTGAAGTTTCTGTTCTTTAGTAGAATCACATAAATTTTATTATTTTGCACCACTTTCCCATCTTTCCTATTCTTGGTTGCTGGGTGGAAAGTCGCCTTTTAACTTGCTTGATGATGAATGGGAGGACATGAATTGACGGGGACCATTGGGGGATGTACAAATGGTGGTTGGTTGTGTCAGTGGCATTGGGTGGGTGGTGGGGGCAGAAAGAGTGGCCGTTGCATGTGACATCAGCCCACTGGTGTGACACAGCAACCTAAGTGAACCTTGCATTAATAAGGGCATCCCGGGCAACAATATGAGCAGCTGGTGCTGCATTGCCCTCATCACCTTCATCCTCCTTGTCTTCCTCCTCCTCCTCCTCCTCGGAATCGTCTGCAGAGGATCTGCGCTTAGCGCGTTATTCCTCCTGCAGGTCCAAACCTCGCTGCTGCGCAATGTTGTGCAGAGCGCAGCACACCACGATCATTCTGGACACCCTGGCTGGTGCGTACTGATGGGCACCTCTAGATCTGGCTAGGCACCTGAAGCACATCTTCAGCGTGCTGATGGCTTGTTCGATCACACATCTGGTGCTCATATGGCATTCATTGCAGCGCTCTTGGGCGTCATTGGTCGGATTTCTGACAGGTGTCATCAGCCAAGTTTGAAGGGGGTATGCCTTGTCTCCTAGCAGCCACCCTTTAAGTGTGCTTGCAGGTCCGAAGACGTCGGGGAGCTTGGACTGCTGCAGAATGATAGCATCATGGTAGCTACCCGGGAATCTTGAGCACACCTGCAGAAATATCTTTTTGTGGTTGCGCACCAGCTGCACATTGATTAAGTGGAAGCCCCTGCGGTTCACGAATACTCCTGGTTGATCTGGGGCGGCGCAAATTGCCATGTGTGTGCAGTCTATGACACCCTGCACCTGTGGGAAGCCAGCCAGAGACACAAACCTGAATGCCCACTCATTCTGACTGGCGTTATCGCAGGCGAAGTTTACATAATTGCTGGCCTTGGCAAACAAGCCATCGGTCTCCTGACTTATGCACTTGTGGGCCACCGACTGGGAGATCCTGGATATGTCACCGGCAGAGCCCTGGAAAGATCCGGAGGTGAAAAAGTTGAGGGCGGTGGTCATTTTGAGAGCCACTAGTAACACATGGTCACCAGATGCAGCAGGGAGCAGGTCTTCTTCAGGAGACTGCAGATGTCTGCCACCACCTGACGCGACAACGTAAACCTCCTGAAGCACTACTGTACTGACATGTCAAGGAAACTCAGACTCTGCCTGTAAACCCTGTGTCATGGGTAGTGCCTCCTGAGAGCTGCACCTCTCTGCTACTCCCCTCTCTGCTGCTCCACCTCTCTGCTGCTCCCCTCTCTGCTGTTCCCCTCTCTGCTGCTCCCCTCTCTGCTGCTCCACCTCTCTGCTGCTCCCCTCTCTGCTGCTCCCCTCTCTGCTGCTCCCCTCTCTGCTGCTCCACCCCTCTGCTGCTCCACCCCTCTGCTGCTCCCCTCTCTGCTGCTCCCCTCTCTGCTGCTCCCCTCTCTGCTGCTCCACCTCTCTGCTGCTCCCCTCTCTGCTGCTCCCCTCTCTGCTGCTCCACCTCTCTGCTGCTCCCCTCTCTGCTGCTCCACCTCTCTGCTGCTCCCCTCTCTGCTGCTCCCCTCTCTGCTGCTCCCCTCTCTGCTGCTCCCCTCTCTGCTGCTCCACCCCTCTGCTGCTCCCCTCTCTGCTGCTCCCCTCTCTGCTGCTCCTCTCTCTGCTGTCCAGCTGCAGGACTCTCAACAGCAGGCTGCTGCTGGTGCTGGTCATAATGCTCCTCGTCCGAGGTCCAATCTAAGGCAGCCAAGGCGCCACCCATCCTGATGTGATTCAGAAAACCTCCAAAGTGTAGAAAGTAAACTCTGAGCAAAACTACGGTGAACAAACCTTTTCTCACTATTAGGTAGGAAAGCAGCTGAGTACTGAATATTTATTGCAGTATTTCCATGAGTTTTAATCAGCCCCTCAATTGCCATTGTGTTCTCGCCTTGCTTTCACTTAAGCATTTCAGGAAGCCCGGGAAACCCCTCAGATGTGACATTAAATTTAAAAGTGTGTTGAAATATTGTTCCAATTGAGCGATTAGCATATGTTAATAGGCAACCCGCTTCTCCCAAGGTCATTGCGCGTAAACAGCCTAAAACACTCAAGTTAAATGCGAAAGTTGGCAGGTTGGAGCCGGCTTCCGACGCGCTCACATTTCTGCCGGTTTTAATCCCCCCCCCCAACCGCACCCAAACCCATGTGCTCCTCCAGGTTAAAATTCCCCTCTTACTTTCATTTGTGGCAAGCAGACTGAAACTTATTCATTATAGTAAATATGCAGCGCCATGGAGGTGGTTGGACATAAGTTCACATCTGTGATTACCAACATGGCCACTTCCCAATCCAGAATTTGCTATCGTGGAGATAACAAATGGAGGCCATTCCCATCGTTACAATGATGGAGGGAAATGGTGTGGAAATTCTTCCGAGGCTACCCTTTTGCACTTCTTCGGAGCCCATTATATAATGGAATTGGCAGAAGCCTGGATTGATATTGCCTGCTTGGTGTAACTAATACAGATATACAAAACAAAGTGTGCACGCTTGTGATTATTTTATTATTAGTAGAAAATGCTAACTTTCTACTAAACTCAAATATTCATTTCCTAATTTTTAGTTTTAGAAGTTTTGTTACTTTTGAATTTTAAAATACTGCAGATTCCTGAGTGTGACTCTAAGGACTTTTAAAGACACAATTATTATTTAGAACAGACAATGCTTGTTTATTGAATATTACAGGCCTAACTATTTTAGGGAGGCTTTTGATTGCTAGAATGTTAAGGATTTACCAATCTATATGCAATGAATAACATGATAATTTATACTTTTTAATGGGAAATGTCTAAGTGAAGGGCTAAGGCCTATAGTATGCATAAGACCATTCAAGTTAAACATAGAGGATGGCAGATTAGATAAATGACGAGATAATAATGTGATACCAAGCTTGGGTTTTTCAAAGCCCGCAGATTGTAGGAGGAAGGGAAGACTAAGGGAGACAGAGCTCCACAGTTTTTAGGTACCGGAGAAGAATGAGTTAGAATAGGAGATGGTGGAATGAAGCTTAGAAGTGCTGAATGACAGACCAGGCATCAAGATGTAACATTTACTTCAGGAATTATGGGGTAAAAATTCTGCTTGAATGGAAAACTACAGGCTGAGGGTACGCAATTTCTGATATGTGCTGCTAGCTAGTGGCAGGAATGCTAAAGCAGAAAATCATTGCCTCGATTTAGCAGTTTTTCACCAAAATAACAATTTAAATAATACTTTGTCATTTTTTTTTAGTTTAGCATGCTTGTAGTTTCTAGTTTTTGAAAACACAAAAAGGGATTTAGTCCTCAAAGGTTAAAAGTTATGTCTAATTCAAGCTGTGCTTAATAATAATTCAGTAAAATTGTGCAGTTATACAAAGGCCAGCTCACCTCTCTGGGCAGCTCTATCAGGAAGTTTTCATCAGCTGCGAAGGTTCGGAGGTTGTGCAGATATCCAATGGTGTGGGGAAGAGATTCAAGTTCATTACAGCTACAGTCAAACTCCTCCAAGACAGAAAGACTGGTACAAAGAGGAAAACATAGTTAACTTACTCTTGAATAACATGATAATTTATACTTTTTAATGAGAAATGTCTAAGTGAAGGGCTAAGGCCTATAGTGTGTATAAGACCATCCAAGTTAAACATAGAGGATGGCAGATTAGATAAATGAAGTCCAATGTGAAGGCTGGCTGCAAAATCCAAATGATTGAGTCACACGACTAAAGACAATGGGGTAGAGTTTTCGCTTTGGGCGCAATCAGCGATCCGGGGGCAAATTGCACCCAAAATTGTGCAGAGTTTTGAGAAGTGTTTTTTTTCCTCAAGATTCTGCTCAAACTTATTTGCATATCGCCGAATGTAAAATCTGCCATGAACTAGTGCAATCGGGCAGCATTTTAGAAAGTAATTAAAAATATTCCTTGATATATTCAAGAGTTTTTAACTTGGTGCAGTTTGATTAATACAGCTGAAAATGGGTTTAACACAAAAAAATAAGCATTTTAATCACAGAGTATAATCTACCACCTGTGAGTAACCTGATTTTAAATTACTGAAAATGACTTTAAAAAACTATACAGAACCATTTGTTAGTTTTCTTGGGGTACAGTAGTCAGTTTCTTAGTAAATTTAAAAAAATTATATATAAAAGCTTTTAAAACATGCCGATTAGTGCCAAAAAGAACCAACTTAATTTTTAGAGCCTCCTCTAAGTCTCGCAAACAAAGCAATTAGTGGAAACTCCCAATGGTGATTAATGCGATCTGGGGCGTAGCCAGTTCTGTGGTTAGGTTTGGCTTCTAGCGCAATGTTTTTAAACAAACACAAAAGATCGCGGAAACTCGATTTGCACTGGATGTAATTTGTGCTTGAAATTCTGCGATCTTTTGTGCTGGTTTAGCCGATTTCGGGAGAATTGTGCTGAAAAAAACAACGCAACCTAGCGGAGACTCCAGGCCCTTATCATCACACTTAATTTACATCACTTAAATTTAAGTCAAGGTTCAGCTCTGCTTCCATGGCATTAGGGATCAAATCTGAAGAATGGAGACACACAAGGATAGCAATTTAACCCTAACCCCTTACAATATTAATGTTGCAAAAAGAAGACCGGAATATTGGGGTCAAGCCATTTCCAGTCCTCAGGTATTTCATCCAAGGGCCCATTCTTCATGCATGAGCCTAGGCAGTGAGTATTGGCAGGACATTTGGCCACAGGGCACCACAACTTGTCCTCATTCACTTACCCTCCAATCGTGTTGGGTAAAATGTTTAGCTGGTTGTCATCCACCTTCAATGTTGTAAGTTTTTTCAATATTCCTTGTGGGTAGAAAAGACAACAATTCAGTATCTCATAATTGGCAAATTATTAACATAAGAACATAAGAAATAGGAGCAGGAGTAGGCCATACGGCCCCTCGGGGCTGCTCCGCCAATCAATAAGATCATGGCTGATCATCGACCTCAACTCTACTTTCCCGCCAGATCTCCATATCCTTTGATTCCCCAAGAGTCCAAAAATCTATCTATCTCAGCCTTATATATACTCAACGACTCAGCATTCACAGCCCTTTCAGGTAGAGAATTCCAAAGATTCACAACCCTCTGAGTGAAGAAATTCTGCCTCATCTCAGTTTTAAATGGCCTACCCCTTATCCTGAGACTATGCCCCCTAGTTCTAGAGACTCCAGCCAGCGGAAACAACCTCTCAGCATCTACCCTGTCAATCCCCTTCAGAATATTGTATGTTTCAATGAGATCACCTCTCATTCTTCTAAACTCCAGAGAGTATAGGCCCATTCTACACAATCTCTCATCATAATACAGCCCTCTCATCCCAGGAATCAATCCAGTGAACCATTGTTGCACTGCCTCCAAGGCAAGTATATCCTTCCTTAGATAAGGAGACCAAAACTGTGCACAGTACTCCAGGTGTGGTCTCACCAAGGCCCTGTACAATTGTAGCAAGACTTCCTTACTCTTATAATAAAGTGGACCAATATACTATTCTTACATTGCCCTCTGCCCTGCAACAACTACCATCCATTTATCTTCTACTATCTTATTCCACTACATACCAAGTGAAGCTTCAGGACACAGTTCAAAAAAATCAATTCATTTTATTCCCCCAATACTGTGAATACATGTGTGCTCAGTGTGACTTGTTCTAGTGCATCCCCTTTGTGCACGTATATGGTATGTATCTTTTACTCCCTAACCTAGCGATCTGTCTCAGTGATTCCTCAGTAGGAAGAAAGAATGTGATGGCTGGCTGTTGTGTATTAATGCATGCTTCTTGGGAAGGAGGTAGTCCAGTGCTGGATCATGAGATAGCCTTGCAATTGCTGGTGACACATCTAACACTGCAGTGGTGACACATCTGTACTCATGTGAGAGGGGATGGGAGGATGTTGGATGTCATCCTAAGAGACATCTCTATCATCCATGCTAGCTCCTGTCATTCTCCTTCTGGTAGGCATACCCTTAGCATATTCAGAGATTTGTGTAGAAACAGGCCATTGGGCATCAATGAGTTTGTTGAAGCTCTGTATTCTTGTTGACTCAATCTGCTAGCACCACATCTAATGCTGTGATGGTTGCCTGGTCCTGCATGTGTCAAAGAGCTGAAAGGTTGCCTGCGTGCTTTGCATGCTGTCTCAATGAAGCAGCACCAATGCAAGAGTGAACTCTTGTTTGCATTCATCATAAAGCAATTTACTAAAAGTAGACAAAGTGTGAGTACACTTACTGTGGCAATCTTTATGAATCCAGAAGACTTTGTTAACTGACATGGCCAGCTCTGTTGAATCATTTCGAACTGTGCTCCTGATTGGAGGGTGCCCCACAGCTTGAAAGAGACAACCCTCTTTTGCAGCACCTCCCGGAGTAACATCTCCAGAGCTGCGTCCTCAAGAGGAGCACACTTGCTCCTCTCCCTCTTATTGCCGTACTGAACTGTTATCAGGAAAACTTTAAATTTAAAACAGCCCTTTAAGAGCTGCTAACTCGCTAGATAGCCCACCCTGCATCACCAGCGTGCTCCTTTTACATTAGCCAATCTGCGCAGGTAATGTATAGAAATTATAGGAAGTCAGCTCTACATAATATACACACAATGTGTAGAAACCCTGCAAATACTGCAAAAATATCTCATAATCTCTGGTTACAAAAATGTTCCTAAACCAACAGATGGCGCTGTTTCAATAAGCTTGCAGCTAGAAATTAGATAAGGCCCAAAAACGGGTGTGGGTATCGCGATGCACGATTAGCCCGCACCCGTTGAGTCTGATGCAGGCAGCACGCAAACTTCGTGCTTCCTGCTAATAAAAATGAGTGCAGCGGTAAGGAAGCGCTAAACGGGCTGTTCAGTGGCTTAGCACCTCAGCAGGTGTCACAAGTTTGTGCGAGGCTAGCACCAATTAAAGCTAGCCTGCACTTCTTAAAGGCAGTCTGCACCTCTTAAAGGGGAGATGGATTCTGACTTCAGCAGGTGGTGGAAGTGGCTGGGAAACAGACTGAGGAGCAAGAAAACTGAGTGATGGCACAACATGGCAGAGAGAGAGCTCTCAGATTTTCAGATGCAGCACTGGGACCTCGGTGAAGGAGGTGGACAGGAAAAGAGAGGTCCTCTATCCACGGGGGGGCAGGAGGCCCGGCAGACAAACTGTGAGAAGGCATTGGAATAGGTAACTGTCATGGTCAATGCGAACAGTGTAGCCCTGAGGATCTGGATGCAGTGCCGCAAGAAGTTTAATGACCTCACACGAGTGGTCAAGGTCAGTGAACTCCACTTCAAATGCCATATCTTTACAACTGAACCACTAGGCTCACACATTGCTCAATTCACCACCCCCTTTCACTAATCTACCAACAATCTCCATCAATCACGACTCATATACCTAACATTCATAGTTTCACCTCACCCTCACATACTTAGCACTACTGCAAGCCTCACACCCACATCTCACGGCATGCACACACTGCCAGCTATTCAACCATGACAGTCACATCACCCAAACACATTGCATCACACTTAATGACACACTTCCCTCTTTTTTGCAGGAGAAGGTGGCGCATAACAGGAGACAGAAGGGGCTACCCAAAGGGGCACAGGCATGCCTGCATAACCTTAACCCGATGGAGAAGACAGTGCTGGCCATTATTGGGAGGGCCATTGCAGAGGCCGTGGCCAGCGGCAGGGCTGAATCAATTGAAGATGACCTTATCCATATACCTAATCTTCCTTCTCACATCCCACTTCCCCCTCATCCCATAATCTCTTCTGATTTACAAGCTGCAGATGCTGTAAGCATGCACCTCTTGCTTTCCCCCCCTCCCCCCACCACAACCTTACCCTTTTGCCTTTCTCCTTTCAGATAGCCAAGAACTATAACCTGGTCAGGCACTGGTGGAGGAGCATGAAAGAGGAAGAATGCAATGATGCAGAACACACAGCACCGTCACTTGATTTCACACTCCCGGACAGCAGTTCAGATACTAACACTCTGCATACTTTAGAGGATAAATTAGATGCGGGATCTGCACGTGGTGAGACACCAGGCATGAGTAGCCTGCAGCCAGGGCAGGGGGAAAGGGTAGTGCAGGTGCCAGCTTGCCGGATGGCGAAGTCGCACACGAGTTCTGCTGCACAGGACTTAGATGAGGACTTCAATGGGGCGGCCTACAGAAGATGTCTGATGGGTATGCACAATAAAATGCTTGGTGCATTGGCAAGCCGGCCAGAAAGCCTGAGCATGGAGGAGTCCAGCAGAGCTTGGAGCCCATCCTTTCCAGCGTGGAAGGGGTGGGAAGATTCATTAGCGCACTTGTGGACCCAACCATCATCTGATGGCTGATATCTCAGCTTCCATTGTAGTACAAGCAGAAGCCACCCAATGTCTGAGTGCTGCAATGGAAGCTCAGACTGAAGCCATGCAAGCTCAGCTTGTTGCCATGCAAGCACAGACTGCTGCCATCATGGTCGAGTTTACCAGTGTTGAAAGGGGTTTGCAGGGTGTCACAGTAGTCCAGCATTCTGTCCTCCAGCAGATTACTAGGATTGTTGAGTCGCCGCCCTGGGCAGTGGCAGTGGCTCTGTGGAGCATGAACCTGCTGTCCTCTCTCAGGATGACAGCATTCATCCTCCCACCACTGCCACTCCGCCAGTGCCCTTGCTGTTGCCTGTCAGGCAGCCAGCCCATGCTGAGGTGGTGCAGTCCAAAGCCAGGCCTACTAGGCCCAGAGCTGTTCAAGGTCGTCCTGCAAGACCATCTGCAGTCTCCTCACTGAAAGTCAGCAGCCTTCCACTAGCTATGCTGCAGCCACTGGGGTAGCACTGCATAGGAGCACAAGGACAGGCAAAGGCACACTGAAGATAGGTACTAAGGGAATACACACGGGTGATTAGTTGACTTTTGATTGAAATATTGTAATGGTGTGATTCATAAAATTGGTTTGGAATGTTTGTCTTGAGGTGGTTTTTATTGTGGCCAAGAGGACACTGTGATAGTCAGCATCAGAGGGAAGGTAAGGTGTGAGACTATTGTTGAATGGGGAATTGGGGTTATGTTCACTGGTACCACAGTCAGATGTTTCAATCACGGACAGTCCGGGCAGAAAGGGGCTGTCTGGGTTGCCTCCTCCCTTCCGCTTCCTCCTCTGCCTCTTCCTCCTCTTTCTCCTCCTCCACTTCCTCCTCCTCCTCCTCAGGTGGTTGCCGTATGCCTGGTGGCAAGGGCTGTGCCCTCATGATGGCAAGGTTGGGGAGCATGCAGCAGACCACATCGAATCTTGAGACGTGCTCTGGTGAGTACTGCAGGACTCCTCCAGAGCGGTCCAGGCAGCAGAAGCGTTGTTTGAGGACGCCAATGGTCTGCTCTATCAAATGCCATATGGCAGCATGGCTTTCGTTATATGCATGCTGCTCATGTGTGGTTGGGTAGCGCAGTGGAGTCAAGAGCCAGGTGGTCAACAAATAGCCCTTGTCGCCCAGTAGCCACCCTCTGGTTTGTCGTGGTGGCTCAAATGCTGACGGTACAGCGGACTGCCGGAGAATGAAGGCATCATGGCTGCTGCCAGGATACCGAGCATTGACTTGCATGATGTGGTGAGTATGGTCGCACACCAGCTGGACATTGAGGGAGTGGAATCCCATCCGATTACTCCAAATTGAGATGCGGTGCCCACAAAGCGATATGTGTGCAATCAATGGCACCCTGCACCATGGGGTAGTCTGCTATCCTGGTGAAGCCGCGTGCTTGCTCTGCCTGTTTCTCCCTGGCAAGAGAAAATGAAATGTATTCAGCTCTCTTTGCATACAGAGCCTCACTCACCTCCCTTATACAGGAGTGGACAGCGAACTGGGAGATGTTACAGATGTCACCTGCTCCAGCCTGGAAGGAGCCCGACGCGAAGAAGTTCAATACCACGGTCACCTTTACAGCCACTGGCAATGCCGTCCTCACCCTGGACTGTGGCTGCAGGTCTGCCAGCAGCAGGTGGCAGATTTCTGTGAGCACCTCCTTCGTAAAACGGAGACATTGTATGCACTGTTCCTCGCTGAGGCTGAGGTAGGAGAATTGCTCCCTGAAGACCCTGGGTGGATATGGCCTCCTGCTGAGAGTCCTTCTCCCTCTCCTCCTCCTGCCTCTTCTAGCAGCTTGTCCTGCTCTGTGTAGCCTCTGCTCATTTTCCCTGTTATGCTGCAGGCCAAGGGGGTACAAACTACTGCACCCATGTCTGAGAGCAACTGGTCTGAGCAGGCCCCTTACAAGTCAGTGCCAAGTCCTTGAGCATGTGCCACACCACTCCTTGTAGACTTTAGGCAACTTTAAAGAAGTCTAGAAAGCACAAAACACCTGTACAAACTTAGCAACAGCTAATAGAAATCATTCAGCAACTAACCTGTAAGTAGGTGATGCTCCCTTTAAATAGCACTGGTGGGGGTCGTTCCTGGGCTGAACACATGCTCAGCTATGCGAGGTTCAGAGAGGGCATTAGCTCCAACGTTGAGGTCAAAAGTGGCAGCGCTGGCGTCAAATCAGCGTTACACACTGATTGATGTCACAACCTGCCTACTCTGCATACTTACGGTACACACTCCCAGCGCGACGCTGACGCCATCACTAAAATGGCATCCGGCACGGCCCACGCAAGAAGTTTGCACGCACTGCTTGGACACCAGTTTGGACACAAAGCGGCACCCATAGTGCCGAAAAACTGGGCGCTATGGAGCCGAATTTCTAGCACTTTTTCTTTCAGCTGTGCACCTCCTATGAATTTATATTCATAGTTGTAGTCCCTTCCTATTTTTCTTCTACTATTAAGTTTCATCGTCATGTAACAAAAGAGTGCCATTACAAAGGAACCAATTTTCACATGTATTTCAAATAATGGTTTAAATGTATAAAAATGTCTCATCACTATGTTTCTTTTACATATAATAGGATTACAGTCTTTAGTGTGTTACAAGTCAGTAACACATCGGGAAGGGATGGATGTGGGTTGAGATAATATTGTAAACTATGAGAGCATAGCTTGAGCAGTTTATTAATATTGTCCCAATCTTAACTTGTAGCTACTGTCCTGTAAGACAATTCAATCTGTCGTTCTGTATATAAAAACATAAACTTAAAAATATTCAATTTCTGTACTAAATTTGCTGACTCATGTTGGAGTGTATGGTTCATCATTATCCATGAGCCCAGACGTAGAGGTAGTCTTCAAGTTATTTGACCATGGGGTGGTATCACAGATGAACCTGATTCCATTCTCAACCCATTCTGATTTCCCCCTCCTTAACTGAGTGGTGTGTGGCCAGCTGTAGCAGCCCTGCTGGTACCCCATCTGAAATCACTGAACTCAGAACAGGCCAGAGACCAAACATAGGATTTTCCTAATCTGTATGCATTAGGAAGGCGTTGCATTTATCTGCTGGGAAAGCCTGATGAGACTGCCTTTTGTACACTCTTTAATTCAGTTAAGTTGCACAATTAAAAATGGATACTTGTAGCAATTCATGATTCCTTTGTTATAACTCTGGAACACTGAAATTTTTACATTACTGAGTTGTGCTCTTCTTTCAAAATCTTCGCAAAGGTTTTAAAATATACATGGTGCCTATGACTCATTCTCCGTTCCCCCTCCAATTTTTTTTTTAAAAACAGTCATGGACTCAGAATTGGTGCTGATTGAAATTAATGCAAAATGGTAACATTGTTCCTACCTATGGAGTCGGGCAGCTGTTGCAGCATATTGGATGAAAGCAGGAGGTCCTCCAGGCCTTCGCATCCAGAAATATCTGACTCAATGGTTTCTAGTCTGTTCTTCGACATATCCAAGTATGTCAGATGTTTCAACTTTGCTAGAGGCTGAGAAAATGCAAAATACGTAAAGATATGTAATATGTTTCATATCCATTTTAAAATAATTTTTTTAACTTTTATTTCCCCCCTCCCCCTTTCTTTCCCTATCTCCTGAAGACTGTGAATTTTGCTGGGGTATGGATCCTAGCATCTGGTACCTCAACCAAGTGGCCAGTCTTTGAGTTTGCTCTTAGACAGTGAGTGTCGACAGGATACACTTGACCACATGTCCTATACATGTCACTGGATAGTGATCAGCAGCAGGGACCCTGGGTGAGCTTTTTCTCCGCCTAGCTCAATGACACTGAGGCTATTTGTAGAATCTTTGCTGCTCCTCCTGTCTTTAACCCTCCCAAAACACTGCTGCCAGTATCCTATCCTGCATCAAGTCCCACTCACACATCACCCCTGTTCTCACTGATCTACATGGGCGTCTGATCCCCCAACACCTCAAATTTAAATTTTCACCCTTGTGTTTTAAATCCATTCCTTCCTATTTCTGTAACCTCCCCCAACAAAACTCTCTATTCCCCTGACTCCAACCTCATGTGCATTGCCCGTCCTTTCAACCAAACATTGGTGGTTGTGCCTGTAGCCGTCTAGGCCTCACATTCTGGAATTCTCAGTGTAAATCTCTGCCTGTACATCTCCCCCTCCCCCTTTAAGACCCTCCTTAAAACACACTTCTTTGACCAAGCTTTTGGTCATCACTTCTAATGTTTCTTTCTTTGGCTTGATGCCCATTTTCTCTTTACACCTCTATGAAGCACCTTGAGATGATTTTCTATGTTGAAATCACTATATAATTGCAAATTGCTGTCATTGGTATTGTTGCTGAAGTTGTTACTCTGGCTAATTCACAACAGACTAGGGATCACTCTCCTTAATCTATTTGAAAACGCAAACTTTGAATTTTGAAATAGCCAATTTGGTGTGATCAGCTTTTTTCAAAGAGAAAGAAATAGCTTGAAAGGAGAGGAGTACAGCTCCCCCTACAGGTAGGCCTGATCCAGTCCTCACACAATCTGCACTTACCAGTGGGAGTTACTGGCCAGTGGTCAGGAATGGGATTTTTGATTTTTCCCTTCCTTCACCTAGGGATACTGTGACCAATTGTACTGTCCCTAGGGATGTCCTGGATGAGATTAGCAAAACTGTAACCAAGCTGGGATAATTTCTGGGAGCTTCCTAGTCTGTGTAACTCATTACCACAACCTTGAATTTTATCAACTATCCCCCTTGGGACATAAGCAGTTATCAGCCCAGGTTGGAGAACACAGCCTTTATACAGCGCAAAATAGGTCAGGTTTTATAACACAGTGCAGATTGGTGTAGCAGCTTGGGACACTGTGAGACCTGCTGGAAAGTCGAGGATAGAGGGTCTGGCCCAGGAGCGGGTGAACGCAGCAGCTGAGTGCAACCACAAATTCAATATATTCAGGTTTTACTTCAACATATCAAAGCAAAATTCAGTATAATTTGATCTGATAGACCAAGAGCAGGACAAAACATCAATATACTGAATATTCAATATATCAAAGTTCCATATCTCAAGACTCAGCAATACAATTTTTGGGGATTTTTTTTGTGTTCATCAAAGTTAAGATTGCCCAGGGTTTCCACCCTATTTTGCATCTTTTTGAGATGGATCACCTTTGCAGTTTTGTTACCAAGGGGGAAAAATTGGGTTGCTTTGCGCCTCCTGTTAGCGCCCGGGCAGGCACTAACAGGGTGCAAAGCCCCTAGCGCCTGGGCATGGTGCCGCTAACGTTTCCCGTGAAATTCAGCGGCAGGTTAGCAGTGGCAGTAGCTGGTAGCGCTCTGCGGCGCTGCACCTCCGGCGATTACATCATCGCCGTGCGCAGCGCCCCGCTCGTGCCCTGGCCGCAAACTTCAGTTGCGCCCCCGACCTACCCCCGGACAATATGTCCGACAGGGTCAGGGTGGCGTTTTTGCGGCCATGGCAGCGTAAATTAAAGGGCAGGTACCGGGCGGCCATTTTTTTTGGGCCGCCTGCCAGCAACTGCCCCCTTGTGCTACCTCATGCTGGGTGCCGGCCGCGATCGGTCAGCTCGACACCCCGCTTCCCGGTGGTCCAGCAGGGCCCCGGTGTGCACTAGGCCCCTCCCCTTTAATCAGGGGAGGAAGGCCTGCAATACCGCGGCACTATGTGCCGACGCACGTGGCGCTGTTGCACATAGCGCCGCAATATTGAATGGTAGCGCCCCAGGAAGGAGGGGGAGCACTTCCAGTAGCGCCCCGCCTCCTGTTTGGGGCGCTAACACTCAATTTACGGCGCAGCGGTGCTAATCTTTTCGGGGCGCTAAAAGTAGCGCCCCGGTGACATTAGCACCCCAAAGGGGGTGCGACCAAATTTTTCCCCCAAGTGTTTTCATCAAGCATTCCTGGAACAGGTATAGTACGACTGGATGTAAAGTAAAACTACCTCTGGTCTTAACCATTGTTTTATAAAAGCACTTCCGGCTGTACCAGTGTAACATTTTCATTTTGCATAGCAATCTCTGTGTTTTCTCTCAGTGAGATTGCCAATTTAATTTCAATTCAAACTGAATTATATTTTATTTTGCTGCGGGCTGGAATTCAGTTGGAACTAGGTTGAGACTGTTCAAATCTATTTTGCGTGGAATCCTTACCGCAAGCATAAAGAGGGGACATTTTCATCTCATCAAACTAAACTGGATTTGAACCCAAATTCTAGAGGTGAAAGGATAATGTGCTAAACCACTGAACTACCCAGTCTCCATTTGGTCAAATATTTATTCATTTCTTTCTTAAGCAATTACTGGATAATTTCAATGAAATTTCACAGACATATGGCTGCACTGAATGTCCTAAGTGATTTCCACACCTCCACCATGGTGCACTTCAGCAGAATATGTTGCACAAATTTGAGCAAGGGAGAAGGAAGAGAAGCTAAGAATTAATCGGCTTTTGGGAAAAATTAGCCTGCAGAGTGCAATGCAAAACATTGTCACTGCTGTGTAAATGGAATAAAATTAGCTGTACATTTTGGTATGAGAATTCATAAATAGAAAATATAGGTATTTCATTTTCAATTAATTCTTAAGTAATAAAATGAACAATAAAATGTAGGTGTATATTAAAGGGATGCTGTCTATTATGAAAAGTGTTTGCTGAACCTTTTATCCATTTTCTTACAAGCATTGGCGTGATGATTCTTAGTCAGGTTGAAAAGGATCACTCCTTCCCTTTTAATGCTATTACCATGACAACCATGATACATGGCTTTCTGCCTCGTTTCCAAATATATATAAAAAACAATTTTGATAATCTTTTCAATTATTAAGAATGCATTGTTTAATACTGTTCCAGAAAAAGGCAGAATTCCCAGGCATTTTAGCAGAAAATCCAGATTTCGGATGTTGAAGGGATTATGAAAACAACATGGAATTTTGTTGGGGAAGATTGCAGGATTTATAAATATATGAGGGGGGATTTTGCATGCAGTGTCACTAAATAAGTTGGACTGAAGTGCAGTGGGCTTTGCACACACCACTTTAACTGAATGCCGACGTGGCAGGATTTCTCATGATCAACCGATTTAATATATTCAGATTAATGTAGGTGAATTCCTGGCCTATATTGGGTGTGGCACTAGGAGCTCTTTATTGGGAGGGAGGATTTTGTCCAATTGCACTGCGGGAAAATTAAAAAGGATGTGGCCACTTAAAAGCAAATGGTCATATATATGGGGATATAAATTTTTACAGCCTTTATAAAGGCTCTACTGATGAAGGTAACTTTTTTTAAAAGCCTTTATAAAGACTGCATGAAATATGTAAAAATTTAAAAAGCCTTTATAAAGATTGTAGAGGTCAAAAATCAGTGTCAGCCAAAATATATATAGAGGCAGGAAAAGGAGTCTGTGCTCAAGTGATGGAACAGTGCACTATCTGAATCCCCTGTCTGATGGGTAAAAAGATGGATGTAATGCTGCATGAGGCGTGTCTGAGGAGGATTGCCCTGTTCAGAATTCCAGGGCAATTTTCCCAGAATACAGCACTGCAGTATGGGTGCCAGGCAATGGTGGGTAGGGTCAACAATAAGTGTAATACTTGCAATATCTGGGAGCAGAAGAATATGGCAAACTTTAAGGAAGCTGCCAATGGTACCATTTACTAGGTACATGGCTCAAGTATATATTGAGAGGTCGCACAACACCAGGTTATAGTCCAACAGTTTTATTTGAAATCACAAGCTTTCGGAGCTATCGATCGCCCCTTCCTCCTACTTCACCTGAGGAAGGGGCGATCGATAGCTCCGAAAGCTTGTGATTTCAAATAAAACTGTTGGACTATAACCTGGTGTTGTGCGACCCCTCAATTTTGTCCACCCCAGTCCAACACCGGCATCTCCGCATCAAGTATATATGCCATGAAGTGTTCCCAAGCAACTTGTTGCACATCTGCTGCTGGCCCTTTGGGAAATACAGCAGTGCGCTGATAATCATGCTCCTGACGCTAGTCAGTAGCAAAGGAGATAAAATAGCTGGTTATGCTGATCAACGCATCAGACACGTATTCAATACATCTGTGGACAGTGCATTGACTTATAGTTGAGATGATCCCTAAATTGGGAGGAGGCAGAGGCAAAAACATTGCCCCTACTGCAATGCCAACCCTTGGAGCAAGTAGGCTGCAGATGTCCTTGCAAAAGAGGGAACAGATCTGTAAATGGTTCTATGTTGATCTGGAACTTAGAGTCAATTCCCCACAGACATTGCCAGGTAGGTATGACTGGGCTTGCAGATAGGATTGGTGGTACCATGGTGGGTGTGGTGGTATGGTGTGGTACATAATCATTGAATTAAAAAAAATATTCCTTACAGGCAGGTCCATAGGAAGGGTAAGGTACAAAGTATCAAATAACCTAAACTATATACAAATAAGTGTTCAGACAGCAAGGTAATATAATTCTGATGCTGCGGTGCAGATTCTTACCCCAGGTAACATCTGTATTGAGTTATTGTCCATCCATAGCTCCTTCAGGCTCTGTAACTGTTCCAGGACTTCAGGCTAAAGAAACAGAATACTGTGTATAGCCATTAGTCCATTTGCATTGAGATCAGAATTTTAGATTGAATCAATACAGCTGTACAACATACTGACCTCATTATAACGTAAATTGGATTATCTCCAAGCTAACTGAGAAGCTCCTTACCTTGTAGATATGCCACTGAACTCAGGGTATGATAATTCTGTACAATGAAATCTCAATTAAAATTTTCTGCACACATCCTCCAGTCCTTCAAAATCAAACTACTTTTAGTTTCCCAACTCTTCCACTCTGCCATTGGTGGCTGCACCTTCAGCCATCTTGTCCCTACCCTCTTGAGCTCCACACCTCAGCATCTCTGCATAGCACCTCCTCTCTGGCTTCAAAGGCTTCCTTAACACATTGCTTTTTAATGGTGCCTTTGCTCCCTCCTGTTCCTTTCCCCCCCCCCCCCCCCCATCCCCCACCCCCACCTCACTGGGGTCAATTTGCAATCATCCACCTGTACAGAATGTACTCTGGGTGGGGGGACTTCAATCTCCATCACCAAGAGTGACTCAGTAGCACCATTACTGACCGAGCTGGCCGAGTCCTGAAGCACATAGCTGCCAGACTGGGCTTGCAGCAGGTGGTGAGAGAACCAATAGAAAGGAAAAACCTACTTGACTTCGTCCTGACCAATCTACCTGTTGCAGATACATCTGTCCATGGCAGTATTGGTAGGAGTGACCACTGCCTAGGTGGCCGTTAGGATGACTACATTTTAGGATAACGTGGAGCAGGCTCCAGTGGGCCAGGAGTCTGGTGAAGAAAAAAAATGGTTGACACCAAGGGTGTGGCCAGCACGGTGGTCCAACAGCCCTCACCCCAAAGCACCAACCAGCTCCCCTTTCCCAAGTCGACATGCCCATTCAACATTGTCAGTACCTACTGTTAGAAAGAAAATGGGAGCTATAGTTAACGTCTGAAGTTATTAAAGTCAATTTAAGGCCAGAGGTCTGCAAAGTGACTAGTGGAAAGATAACACTTTACAGCTCATTCTATTTCTTTTACCCTGTGTATCTGGTCGTTGTATGTGCTTTGTTCTCCTCCCTGTTCCCCCTTTCCCCTTCCCATTCCCCCGTTCCCTTATTCTGTTCCTTTTTAAATGTTATTCACCTGTAATATCTTCCAGTTCTGAGGAAGGGTTTCCTCATCCAAAATCTCGACTACGTTCTCTCAACAGAGGCTGCCTGACCTGCTTAGTAATGCCAACATTTTCTGTTTTTGCTCCTGAAGATGGTATTGTTGACCTGTCGTATACAAGACTGCATGGCACCCTGGCTGATGTTGCATAAGTCTCCCCTAGTAGCCTGGAAGGAGCCAATGGCATAAAAGAAGAGAGCTGTACTAACTTTGACAGCCACTGACACAGCTGTTCAGGCATTTGATCTGGGCTTCAGATCAGCATGTAAAAGGTGACATAGTTCATCGAAGGCTTCCTTGGTGAAGTTGACAAAGGCACAGTTCCTTGCTTAATCCCTTATAAGATCTCTAGGACATATAGACCCATTGTGGGGTTAATAGCAGGTTGGTCTCATCCTCCTTTGATGCTGCCTCATTCTTCTTTGCGCGCTTTCATTCTCCTCCTCCTCCATCATCAAGGCTGTAAACAGGGAAATCCCCACAGAGTAACCTATGATGTCTATGGTATCCCTTACTTTGGATAAAGGTCAAAGACATTCTGCTGACTAGAAAGTCCCCAACTCTGTCAGTTTGAAGTGCAGCTTAACAGCTCTCTAAAGCAAAAAAAATTCTGATATTGCAGGCAATTCTGAGAAATGGGCAAAAGTTGTCCAGTCAGTGATCATCTTTAAATGGATCACTTCCATAGAGGGGATATGATCATGGCAAGGCTATGCCTCATTTATCTACATATAAGTTAACACTAATTCAATGGGAGCAGAAATGTTGGGAATTCTGACACCTTATGCCACTCATCTCATTTGCGCATTGGTGAAGGGACAGATAGAGAAAAAGGCTCCACCCACTCTGAGCAAAATTTTAGTAAAATCAAAATGTGGCGTACAATCATCAGATACAATGACCGCCCAAAAATCCAACCTGAAAATGTTGCTGTGCCTATATTATGCTCCATCTTGCCAAAAGAGTGTGGATTTTCAGCCCCAGAATGTTGACAAATTCTGTATTTGCTCCAAGAATAATGCAAAAGAAGGAATGTTGTATGGCTTCAGCTATTTCTCTCCTCTCCTTTGTTTATTCTTTTCTAGCCAAAAGGATTGGGTGGTCTGAAGTGTGGCCTTCTCCTAATCCATAACACATGGACCTCTGGCCAAAGGTGTAATTCACACTGGCTGCAAATATTGCACTTCATCCAAGAAGTGTAACCTTAATTCAATGTAGTGCTGAATTTAGTAGAAGATTCACATCTCCATAACCTTCCTTACAACAAGGGGAAACCTCAGAAAATATCTGTAGACACTGGGCTGGATTTTACCAGCCCTGAGGAGGCGGGTTTGGAGGCGGGACTGCTGGGAAAATGGGAAAAATTGGGAGCGGGTCCCAACCCCGCTCCCAACCTGCCTCCGAACCATCTTCCCGGGAGGTGGGTCCCCGACTCGCGCAGGGACCCATCTCCTAGCGGCAGGAAGGGGATTAGAGCCAATTAACTGCTTGTTAACAGGTAGTTAACAGGCAGTTAAGAGGCTTTTCCCCATTTAACGCCTGCCGATGCGGGCTTCCCGACGTCGGGGAACCCCGCCAGGGTCAGCGAGGCGAGCTGTGGGTCTGCTGCAGTGTGTGCAAATGACAGCTGCAGAGGTAGTGTGATGGGTGCAATGGTGCACAGGTAAGTATGACAGGTGAGAGAATGTAGTGAGAAATATTTTTATTCTGTTTATATGTATCTGCAGGTGACAAGATTTGATGTTTCTGGGAAGCCTCATCTGATCGGGAGAATTGACAGATGGCTTCTGCAATCTCATGCAGCTGCCATCTGTTTTCTCCTAAGGAGAGAGTCATTGGTGAGCCTGGATACAAAGGCCCACCTTTGGACAGTTATTGTCAGTGTTTGACAGCACCTCATTGCTGTCAAACACTGTCAAATCATCTGTCAAAAAATTATGGTACCTGTCACTTTAACAAAACCAGCAGATGAAGCGTCATGCACTGACGTCATCTGACACCGGCTTTCCCTTAATTGGCCGGCAAGCCCGCAGGGTGGGCTTAACAAGGCCAATCAGGGGAAAATAGCGTCAGGTCGTCAGACGTCACTGGGGGCAGGACTAGAACCCGGAAACCAGCAGTCCCGCTCCCAACGCGCCTCCTCAGGTAAGATCCCGGCCACTGTCCCTGAAGAAGAGTTATCTTCAAAAGTACAGATGAAAACTTAGGATGAAGATCATGCATACACACCAATCAGGAATATTCCAAATCATTTGAGCAGCTCCACACTCCTATTCAGATATAAAAGCGAATGGTTAACATCAGTTCTTTTAACAGCTGCACTGTGGAAGAAAGATTCCTGAAATGGGAGGCTGTCAATAGCAGTATTTACATGTGTGGCAAGGCTTTCCTTCAGACAGCATGAATCACCTGAGTAATATTCTTTTCTTATTTAAACAGGATTTTACATATGCATAAAGCCATTCTCTATTTTGGCATCTTTCAGAGTCTCCGAATCCTCTGAATCCTATGGAATAGTATATGAAAGGGACCCAGAAGATCGGGGCAAACAATTTATCTATGTGGATAACCTATGGATCTTTATTCCTAAATAAATGTAATTCCCCTTGGATTAAAGCTCAGGGTCTGTTTTTCTTTAGTATTAATTTACTTGCTTGGTACATCTGGTGATATTGATTTCTAGATAAAATCAGCAGGAGATATACATCTGTGTTTACTTCAGCCTCAAGTGAAACTCCCACGCCAGAGCTCCAGACTATTTTGATGTCAGACGGTGGGAGTCTTTGCTCTGAAATCAGATTGGAGGAAATAACTCTGCACTATTCATGCAAGACCGGCTGCTAAAATGTAGCAGTAATTCAGAGATGTATTCTCAGTACAAGTATATATAGGATTGGCTGGCTCAGAACCACCCAGTCCTATTGAGCAGAGTGTTTTGAAGAGATTTAAGAGTGAATGACCTCAAGTTTCTGCCACTGTGCACCTGATTTTGTGGCACTAATTGGGCAGGCGGGTGCTGGGAAATGGGGCAGATAATACCGAATCTCTGCCCACTTTTGTATCTGCCCCATTTTCTGCTGTTACTTCCGACGGCACATGGAAGCATCCACCCATTTAGAGGTTGATGCATTTAAATCTGGCAGTAAAGACACAATGATGCCATATGTCCTATTTTCCAAAATTTCTGTCTCTTTTACATTCTTTCTTAACAATGCTAGTATAAAACTGTCTGCCAGGGTTCAAAGCAGAAGGGACTAGCTTTACATTTACAGATGCGGTAAAAACTTTGTAGTTCTGTTGCTTTTTTATCTTTTTTGTTGTTGCCACCTCCTTTGCCATCTGCTTTTGTACCATTGGCTGAGGGCCTGACAATTCCCCAGCCCCATTTTACAGGCAGGACACAACGATATGTCCATCGGGAATTTCTTTTATCTTTCTTTCTTGAATGAAGAAGAGAAGAAATAGAGAGTGGTCTGTCTGGTGAGGCTGCACCACTGGTGCATGACATTTGCCTGCCGATGCCATCACACTAGAGTATATAAGCAGGGACTATTATCCCCATTTGATTGAGGAGCAGTGCATGACAAGGCTTCGCTTTCCAAAGGATGCTGTCACAGAGTTATGCTGCAAGCAGACCTGCAGCCAATCTCCATCACTGCACCGCTCTGCCAGTGCTGTTAAGATCATTACTGCCCTTAATTTCTTTGGGATCATTCCAGGCAGTCACTAGGCACATCTGTAACATAAGCCAAACAGCTTTATACAGATGTAAAACAATGTAAGAACTTGTATTTATATAGCACTTTTCATGATCTCAGGAAATCCCAAAGTGCTTCACAGCTAATGGAGTACTTTTGAAGTGTAGTCACTGATGTAATGTAGGCAAATGTGGCAGCCAATTTGTGCACTGCACGGTCCCAGGAGAACTCCCCTGCTCTTCTTTGAATAATACCATGGGGATCCTTTACATCTACCAGAAAGAGCAGATGGAGCCTCGGTTTAATGTTTCATTCAAAAGATGACACCTCTGACATTATAGCACTGCAGTGTCCTAGATTATGTGCTCAAGTCTCGGCTAGTGCTTGAACCTAACAACCTTCTGACTCACAGATGAGAATGCTACCACTGAGTCAAGGCTGATACCTGTATCAAGCAAGTCATGGATGCATTGTTCTCTAGAGTTGGTAATTTCATAAGCTTTCTTATGGACAATTGGTGTGTACATGATGGTGTGATTTTACTGAGTGGCAAGAGTTTCCAAGGTCGAAGAAATTGTAGATTGCCCCCATGTGGCCATAAACACTCCTTTCATTAATAGGCATAGATACCACTCTCTCCATGTGAAGCCCATTTTAACCAGTCCCCTGGGGTGGCTTGGAAGGACCCAGTAGTATAAAAACTTAGTGCTGTAGTAACTTTCACTTTTATAAAAAAGAGCCATCCTTGTTCTAACCATTTTCTGCATGTCATCCTGCATCAGATAGTACAACTCTGTGACAGCCTGCCTTATGAAGTGGAAGTGAAGACAGGTCTCCTCTAACGTATTCAGGTATATGTGGAGGGCTCCATAAACACAGATCCCAAGGTAGTTTGTTCTTCCCCTCCTCCCCACTTCCCTGCCTCTGTACTTGCTTTTAAAAACTGTTACATCTCTGACTTTTTCCAGTTCTGACGAAAGGTCATCGACCTGAAACGTTGACTCTGTTTCTCTCTCCACAGATGCTGCCTGACCTGCTGAGTATTTCCAGCATTTTCTGTTTTTATCCCAAAGGGAGTGACAGGTTTGGACAAAATGTCTCAGATGTCATTGCACATGCAGTTAATAGCTCCTCATAAACTTCTTTTCCTCATTTCAATGAAATTAAATCAAAATTCCCAACAAAATTCCCATGCTCAACACTGAGATGCATGGTTTAAATGGCAATTGTAACCATGAGTAATGAAAGAAAGTATTGGCAAAAAAGCCCACAAAAGTGTAAAAATGGTGGGCTTCTCAGTAAGATACTTAAATGCAAAAATTAATTAAATTATATTAAAAGTAATTAAATTAAATGTAGCAAAATATAATTTAAACTCAAATAGATAAAAGACTTTTACTAGCATCTGAAATTGCCATCTCGCTTTAAGAAACCTGCTTGAACAGGCCAGGTTTCAGGACAAAATGCACACTGTGGGCAGAGCCTCACCTCAAGTTGCAAGATTCAATGTGAGGCCAATTTTAAATAACTGTTCAATTTAAATTGTTCAGTCTGGTAGTGCAGTCTCAGTTTTTTCTTTGCTCCAAATTGGCCAGCCTAAAATGTGAATGCAGCAAATTGGGCACATAAAGCTTTATGAGGTCACACACTCAATTTTATGGCACACGCCTGCCTTCAGCAAGGTCAGGCAAGGCCTCATAAAATTAGTTCCTTCAATTAGTTAGACCCTGGCATCTCCATTCCTCATTATTGATGCTAAACATAGAAACTTAATGAAATCTAATTGACATTTTTGTGACATAAACATTCTTTATGAGACGGGCACCATTTCCAGAAGTCCTGTAAATTATTAAATTTCAGTTTTGTCCTGTTTTTAATGCTTATGTATAATTTTTAAATTAACACCAGAATTAGCCCTTGTGAATAATTTAAAAAAATGTTCATTAAGTTTGCAATTTTCTCACTGTTGGACAGGGAGAAATCAAATAGCAAGATAATTGAAGGCAAAACCCTTTCCTTTTTTTAAATTTCTTTTTTTTACCTTTTTTTAAATTAGCATTTATCAGATGAGTACTCAACCAGAAGGCCACTGTGGGGCTTTATCCTGGAGTATTCCTTTAAAAATAATTAAGTATATAGTTTAAATCCCATTAGAAACTTTTTTCAATTAAATGTCTAATTTTACCCTAGAGTTCACCCTTAAAGCTGAAAATTCTAAAAATGTTGTAACATTTATTTGGAGCAAAAATAGATGAAAATAGTCAACAGGACCTAGAGTGCATTTTAGGCATATTGTAAATGGTTACTGTGAGAGAATAAATTGAATAGTGACTAATTGAGTAATAATCAGGGAACAGAAAAGAGAAAAAGAGATGAAAGGTGGAGGAGAGACCTGGAGACAAGTTGGAAATCTATGGTACATGAAGCATTGCTGATGTTTATAGATCATGAAAGTTCAATCCCTGTGCCTCTCTTTCTTCATTCTATTCTGTGTCCCAATCTCTCCTTCCATTCTACTTCTCTCTATCCCTTCTCACCCTCTTCTTTTTTCTCTCCTTTCTTCTGTTTCTCTCTGCTTCCTCTTATTTTTATCTCTTGGTCCCTGTCCTCTCTACTTTGTTATCTCTATCTCTCTCTCTCTCCTCCCCTCCCACCCCCGAACACTCAGGCTGCGATGTTATCAATGGAGGCAGGTTGGGTGCGGGTTCGATGGTCGTCGGGTTCCGGACCCGCCTCCGCTTTCAGCCGGTCAGAATTTGTGATTTTGAGTTAAGTAGCCTATTGAATCTCTGCGTGCGCGCTACCCGGCCCAATTAGTGGTTTCGGGTCTGCTGCTCGCCTCTGCTGACGTTTGTCAGCCAGCTGTATTTAAGGGGCCCTTGCAGCAATGTTTCATTTTCATCCTTTTCTGCTGGTTCTCGTTTGCAAATTATAGGCATGACTGCTGCAAGAGCTAAGGCTTCTCACCGCTTTGATAATTACTCCCTCCATGCTCTTGTGGATGGAGTGAGAGGGCGCCAGGAGGTACTCTTCCCATCATCTGGACAGAGGAAGCCTCCTCAGCAAAGCAAAGCAGCTTGGCTACAAATTGCTGAGGAGGTCAGCTCCAGATCTGTCTGTGCTCGCTCCTGGGTCCAGTGCAGAAAAAGGTTTAATGACCTGGTATGCTCAGGAAAAGTGAGTATAACATCACACTTACCCACAATCTGCTCCCCATCTCCTCTCATCGCCAGCACGCTGCATTGTCAACCTACTCCTGCACATCCCACTTTACCCTTACAACCCTTGCACCCTTAACCATCCCTCTCTCTCTATGTACAGAATCACTTCACTATTCTACTATGCACCCCTCACACTCGCTATCACTGGTATGCAATGCCAATAACTAATAACGCACAGGGAGGGCCCTTGGTATTGGCACCTCACTCCATCTTTGTCTCCCTCTAAGCATCGATGCTATGGATTCTCTACACTCACTCCATCATTCTCACTCAAACTCCACTTGTGTCTCTCATTGCAGGAAAAGAGAGCCCACAATAAGAGGGAAAGGGCCAGGACAGGAGGAGGGCCACCTTCCATTGCCCATCTCACCACCGCTGAGAAGGCTGCTCTGGAGATCATAGGAGGTGCTGAGGATCTGGAAGTGGGGGACAGACAGACGGGCGCAGCAGAGAAAGCTGGTGACAGAATAGATTTGCATCCCTCTCATTTACATTGCATGAGTGACTGATATGGCATCTGATACTCATACAGATTGAGTTATGATCATCTGCACAATTCGATGTGCATGAAACTTTAATATCACATGTCTAACTCATGCCTTTACTCCCCCACAGGACCATCGAGAGCCCCCCTCCCCACTGTCCAGGCGGAAGAGCCGGAAGACTCCTCAGAGGAAGCTGTAACCTCTGAGAGCGCAGCGTCAGCAGAATTAAGCGCACCCAGCACCAGCGCAGATACGTAAACCTCAGTGGGTCCTTCGCGAGATAGTGTTGTCACCTGGTGTATCACAGCTCACAAGTGAACATCAGCAGATGGTGGAGACAGGGACAGCAGTGGAGAGTCCTCGTTGGAGGCCACAGGGCGCTTCCAGCACTGCTCAGCTGCATGTGGACCCTGTGCCTCTGGGGCCATGCAGAAAGAGAGCGGTGCTGGAACTCCAGGAACAAGTGCAACAAATCCTCTGACAGGTTTTGCATCCAGGGTAACTGTGAGTGTGGAGAGGATAGAGGAGTCCATCTCTAACATGAGCAGTGCCTTTGTGGAGGCAATGGCGCATGAACGCACCACCACGGATAGGATGGCAACCTCCGTGGAAAGGATGGCTACGTCAGAGGAAAGGATGGCTACGGTCATGGAGGAAATAAGTCACCAGAGTCAGGAAAACATGGTGAATGTTTAGAATAGAATGACATCTCTGGAGGAGCGATGGGCAGCTATTGAGCAGAGAAACCAGAGCTTCATGGAAGTCCTTTTGAGGAGGACTGCCAGTGCAGATACGGGTCCTCATGGCCTCCCTGATGTGCAGCAAGGTGCTGTCCAGTCACTTGCTAGCACTGAAGTGCGGCTGACCCATGAGAGGGATGTTGGTGGCAGGCAAGAAGGAAGTGTGGGCTCCTCTCCAAGTGCTCACACTCCCATGCCACTGCGGAGCCCTCGGTCAGAGCCCCACCAGAGTCCTCACCCAACTGAGATGGGCGTCTCAGCCCCTGCACAGCCGCAGGAGGAGCAGTTTGTTGCCGAGCCCTCCCAGGCTTGCAAACCCAGAGGACGCCCGCCAAAGTTGTCGAAGCAGGAGCAGCATGAAAGTGAGCAAGATGCCTCCACATCTGCTGAAGCCACAGGGGAAGCACCACGTAGAAGCACGCGTAAGAGAAAGATTAAGCACCTATAGTCACAAGGGTAGTCACTTGGGTGTTTTGATGTGAGACATTTTTAATATAATCATCGCCATTTCAATTACAATAAAGTAATGGGATGGCAAACTTTCAAAGAGTTGGCGTATGTGTTCCCAGAAATGTAAGTAGCACAGTGAGGTGCCAGGGTGCCTTTCATCTGTAATGATGGTGGTGAGAGTGATAGGAACCCACAGGTTCTTGTACATTGTGTATGGTGTGTTAAGAAGGTACCAGCCACATGTGTTTGCTTCTTCTACTTAAGCGAATCTGGCATAGATTAGTGCATCCCTTGCATCACGGGCATCAATGTGCTCACGTGCTGCTGGAACTGGCGCATCCGCCTCCGCAACGTCTTCCTCCTCCTCCTCTTCCTCCTCCTCCTCCTCATCTGAGGAGGCTATGCGCCTAGCCACTTGTTCCTCAGGCAGCTGGAAGCCACGCTGCTGTGCGATGTTGTGCAGTGCACAGCAGACCACGGTGATTCTGGAGATCCTGGCTGCTGAGTACTGTAGGGCTCCACCTGATCTGTCGAGGCATCTGCATCGCATTTTGAGCAAGCCGATGGTTTGCTCGATGATGGCTCTGGTTGAAATGTGGCTCGCATTGTAGCGCTCCTCGGCTTCGTTTGATGGCCTCCTCAACAGCGTCATTAGCCACGTCTTCAGGGGATAGCCCTTGTCTCCAAGTAGCCAATCCGGAAAGTTGGGTTGGCGGATTGAAGAGCGGAGGCACAGTAGACTGCCGCAACTGCCAGGGTACTTTGCGCATGCATGCATAATGTTCTTCCTGTGGTTACACACCAGCTGGACGTTAAGGGAGTGGAAGCCCTTGCGGTTGACAAATACAGCTGGGTTGTGATGGGGTGCCCTAATGGCTACATGTGTGCACTCTACGACGCCCTGCACCCTTGGCAAGCCTGTCATATTTGCAAAGCCAACCGTATGCACGGTTACACTTGCTTCATCCGTGGAGAAGTGGATGTAATTGTGCGCCTTTGCAAAGAGGGCATCGGTAACCTGTGTGATGCAAGTGTGTGCGGCCGACTGGGAGATGCCACTGATGTCTGCTGATGATCCCTGGAAGGATCCTGAAGCAAAAAAATTGAGGGCAGTGGTGACTTTGACAGCCACTGGTAAGGGGTGTCCACCCGCTCCTCGGGGCTCCAGGTGTTGTTGCAGCATTGCGCAGATGTCAGCGACTACCTCTCGCAAAAGTTTCAGCCTCCTTTGGCACTGCTGCTCAGTCATGTTGAGGAAGCTCATCCTCTGCCTGTAAACCTGTGTTGGGGGTATCTCCTGCGGCGAGGTGCAGCCCTGCGTTGACACCCTCTGCCCTGTGCAGCATCAGGTGGGTGAGGAGCAGGTTGGCGCTCCTGTTGCTGCTGCTGCTGTTGTTCCTGGTTCTGCTGCCGCCGCGGCTGCTCTTCCTCCAAATCTGAGGACCAGGATGACAGGGTATAAATGGTTCCCATGCTGCTGGTATATATCTCAGTTGAGGACTAGAAGTTATAAGCGCTCAGTTAATGTGGGGAGAGGGTTTTCCCAGGAGATCACAGTGCATATGGATCTCAGCTTCACCACCTACAAGCTCAGTAGACCTGCAAAAAGTGTTCCAACACCTGAAAAAACAAAGTTCTGTCATCTGTAACTGAGCCATGTTGAGAGCTCTGTTTTTATGCTGGAGCTGCAGCTGTCAAGAAGTCAGGCACCTGCTGAACCCGGCACAATCAGCTGGCGTGGTTTGGGAACGGCGTGGAACACGCTGAAAATGTATAAAAATTGAAATACCCTGTTAAAATCGGCTTATCCAGGCAGTTAACAAGCTGTTAACTGCCTTAAGGGCCTCTCCCGCTGCTTGGTGGCGGGACCGATCGGGACTCCCATACCCGGCACTTGGGGAAATTGTTTGGAGGCTGCCGTCAATCAAAACGATTTTAACCTCAGACCCGCCTCCAAACCCGCCCTCTAAGTGCCGAGAAAATTGTGGCCTCAGTGTTTGAATATAAAACATGCAATAAAGTGACATTGGACTTTACAACATTGAATGGATTCTTTTTTTGGAAAACAAAATGTCATTGATTATTAGTACCTGACCCATACAAACCAACATCTGTTAATCTCTTCTTACCAGCTCTGTAAATTCGTTACTGCCCAGGTCCAATCGATCTATCTGTGTAAGTCTGTGCATTGACCTGCAGCAAATGAGAATAAAAAGATTCAATTCCAAACAAATTATTACATCATTATGGATGATTCAAGTCCTCATAATGCCCCATAAATGTACATAATTAGGTGTTACGGACTGGATATATGGGAAAGAAAATAAAATAAACAACTTGTATTTATATACCAACTTTTACATCCTCAGGGCATCTCAGAGTGCTTCATAACCAAATTGAAGTGAGTTATGTAGGCAAGATTGCCAGCCAATTTGCGCACATGGTCCCACAAAAAAGAAGTGAGATGTATGACCAGTTAATCTGTTTTTGGTGGTGTTGATCAAGGGATAAATGTTAGCCACAAGGGACAAAATATGTCAATCTACAGTCCACAAATTCATTAAGCAGGTGACTGACGTAGTTTGCCAGCGCAAGAATTTCATCATTTTCCTTTGGAGAACCAGCAATAGGAGAGAGAAATAAAAAGGAAAAACTGCAACTGCCGGAAAACTTAAACAAAAACAGAAAATGCTGAAAATACATAGCAGATAACTCAGCATCAATAAAGAGAAGAGATTGGGGTAGATTTTCAACTTTCTGCCTGGTTGTAAACTCGCGCTTCCTTTAATTTCAATAACGGGCGGCGAATCTGCAACACCAGTATTATGTCTGAAGGGCAAGTTGAAAATCTACCTCATTATGATGTTTTAGGTGTGTATGCTTCATCAGAACACTGACGAAAGCGAAGGCTACAGACCTAAAATTTCATAACAGGAGATGTGACTGGATCGCTCCCAAATGGCAGGATTTCCCAAAGTCCAGGGCATCTCTGATTGCACACAACAATAACAACTTGCATTTATATGATAAAAACAGAAAATGCTGGAAATACTCAGCAGGTCAGGCAGCATCTGTGGAGAGAGAAACAGAGTTAACGAACTAGGTCATCGACCTGAAACATTAAATTTGTTTCTCTCTCCACAGTTGCTGCCTGACCTGCTGAGTATTTCCAGCATTTTTTGTTTTTATTTCAGATTTCCAATATCCGCAGTATTTTGCTTTTATTCTTGCATTTATATTGCACCTTTAGTGTAGTAAAACGTCCCAAGACACTTGAGGAGCGTTATCAAACAGAATTTGATACTGAGCCACATAAGAAGATAATTAGGACAGGAAAGAGGTAGGTTTTAAGGAGCGTCTTAAAGGAGGAGAGAGAGGGGGAAAGGTTTAAGGAGGCAATTCCAGAGCTGAGAGCCTAGACAGCTGAAGGCACGGCCACCAATGGTGGAGTGATGAAAATCGGGGGTGTGCAAGAGGCCAGAATTGAAGGAGCGCAGAGGGTTGTAGGGTTGGAGGGATTTGAAAACAAGGATGAGAATTTTTAAATTGAGGCGTTGCTGGACTGAGAACCAATGTAGGTCATGAGTACAGGGATGATGGATGAACGGGACTTGGTGCAGGTTAGGATATGGGCAGCAGAGTTTTGGATGAGCTCAAGTCAATTTTCCAAACCTCCTTAGACACAGGGGTGGTGCCAAAGGACTGGAGGATTGCAAATGTTACACCCTTATTCAAAAATGGGGAGAAGGATAAACCTTGCAATTGCAGGCCAGTCAGTTTAACGTCGGTGGTGGGGAAGCTTTTAGAAACAATAATCCGGGAGAAAATAGAGTAAATTAACTTGGACAAGCATGGATTAATAAAGGAGAGCCAACACGATTTTTTAAGGGAAAATCGTGTTTGACTAACTTGATGGAGTTTTTTGATGAAGTAACAGAGAGGGTGGATGAGGGCAGAGCAGTTGATGTTGTGTATATGGACTTCCAAAAGGTGTTTGATAAAGTACCACATATTAGGCTTGTTAGCAAAATTGAAGCCCGTGGGATAAAAGGGGCAGTAGCAGCATGGATACAAAATTGGCCATGGGATAGAAAACAGAGAGTTGTGGTGAATGACTGTTTTTCAGACTGGAGGGAGGTATAGAGTGGAGTTCCCCAGGGTTCAGTACTAAGACCACTGCTGTTTTTGATATACATTAATGACTTAGACTTGGGGGTACAGGGCACAATTTCAAAATTTGTCGATGAAACAAAACTTGGAAGTCTAGTAAACAGTGAGGAAGATAGTAATAGACTTCAAGAGGACATAGACAGGCTGGTGGAATGGGCGGACACATGGCAGATGAAATTCAACACAGAAAAGTGTGAGGTGATACATTTTGGAAGGAAGAATGAGGAGAGACAATGCAAGCTAAATGGTACAATTTTAAACGGGGTGCAAGAAGAGAGAGACCTGGGGGTGTTTGTGCACAAATCTTTGAAGGTGGCAGGACAGGTTAACAAAGCAGTTAATAAAGCATATGGGATCCTGGACTTTATAAATAGAGGCATAGAGTACAAAAGCCAGGAAATTATGCTAAGCCTATATAAAACACTAGTTCAGCCCCAGCTGGAGTATTGTATCCAATTCTAGTAACCAGAGGGCACATTTTTAAGGTGATTGGCTAAAGAACCAGAGGCGACATGAGGAAAAACTATTTTACGTAACAAGTGGTTAGGATTTGGAATGCACTGCCTGATAGGGTGGTGGATACAGATTCAATAGTAGCCTTCAAAAGAGAATTGGATAAATACTTGAAGGAGAGAACATTGCAGGGGTATGGGGAAAGAGCGGGGGAGTGGAATTAACTGGATTGCTCTTCGGAAGAGCCGGCACAGGCCCGATGGGCCGAATGGCCTCCTTCTGTGCTGTACTATTCTATGATAAGTTTATGGAGGGTGCAAGCTGGGAGTCTGGCCAGGAGAGCATTGGAATAGTTGAACCTAGAGGTAACAAAGGCGTGGATGAGGGTTTCAGCAGCAGATGAGATGAGGCAGGGGCGAAGATGGGCGATGTTTTGGAGGTGGAAGTAGGTGGTCTTGGTGATGGAGAGGATATGGGATCGGATGCTCATCTCAGGGTCAAATATGATGCCACGGTTGCGAACGGTCTGGTTCAGCCTCAGACAGTGGCCAGGGAGAGGGATGGAGTCGGTGGCCAGGGAATGGAGTTTGCGGCCCTATGTGCTCCTGCGTACAGTAGTGGTGCATTCATTAACTGTAACGTCTACCACTCCATCAATGTGCAGTTCACCTCTGACCATCTGCACAGGATTATGCAGATCAATGCTTGCTTCTCCAATAACAATCATGAGCCAGGATTTTCTTCTTTGACGGAAACCCACTGTAATGTTGCCAGGGTGGGCTTTGCATCCACCCAATTTGGCTGCTGTTGACACTGGAGAATTTCCTGGGTCAGCCTAATTATAATAATGTTGGTGGGTCTGGATGAGTTGTCATTCTAAAAGATAACAATATCACGCATGCCCATTCCACCCCTGCTATTAGATACTACCTAACCATGCTCACTTAGTTAGGTGACAGCATAGGTAGAAACAAAGGAACAGGAGTAAGCTATTCAGCTCCTCGAGCCTATTCTGCCATTCATTTAGATCATGGCTTATCTGTATCTTAACTCCATCTACCCGCCTTGGTTCCGTAACCGTTAATACCCTTTGCATAACAAAAATCTAGCAATCTTAGTTTTGAAATTTCAATTAACCGAGCCTCAACAGCTTTTCTGGGGAAAAAACAGAACCGATGGCAGCAATGAGATTGTTAAAGCCTCTTTTTCACAGCTCTCTCCGTGTAAGTGCTAAGCCAGTCCAAGGTGAAGGAGGCAGCTTCTAGCACATCGGAGCCTCTGTAGCAGCAGTCCGAGCATTCATGAGAGATGCCACAATTGATCTTATGGCCTCTATCACGGGGAGGCTCCATTGCAGATATCCCTGGAGTTGCCAGATACTCCATGGTGGACTGCGTGTTTCAATTATATTCAACAACACAGGTGGTTGTGCTATCCTTCACATTAGTCGTCATAGTTTGATGACTGATTGGCAGAGATTTCAATGACTCCAGCATTCCCTGATGCTCAGAAAGCATCCTTCTCTTAAAAGCATGTCTGTTTTTTTTAAATTCGTTCATGGAATGTGGACGTTGCTGGCAAGGCCAGCATTTATTACCCATCCCTAATTGCCCTTGAGAAGGTGGTGGTGAGCCACCTTCTTGAACCGCTTCAGTCCGTGGGGTGAAGGTACTCCCACAGTGCTGTTAGGGAGGGAGTTCCAGGAATTTGACTCAGCAACGATGAAGGAATGCCGATATATTTCCAAGTCAGGATAATGTGTGACTTGGAGGGGAATTTGGAGGTGATGGTGTTCCCATGCGCCTGCTGCCCTTGAGGTTGAGGGTTTATGAGGCGCTGTTGAAGAAGCCATGGCGAGTTGCTGCAGTGCATCTTGTAGATGGTACACACTGCAGCCACAGTGCGCCGGTGGTGGAGGGAGTGAATGTTTTAGGTTGTGGATGTGGTGCCAATCAAGCAGGCTGCTTTGTCCTGGATGGTGTCGAGCTTCTTGAGCGTTGTTGGAGCTGCACTCATCCAGGCAAGTGGAGAGTATTCCATCACACTCCTGACTTGTGCCTTGTAGATGGTGGAAAGGCTTTGGGGAGTCAGGAGGTGAGACACCCGCTGCAGAATACCCAGCCTCTGACCTGCTCTTGTAGCCACAGTATTATGTGGCTGGTCCAGTTAGGTTTCTGGTTAATGGTGACCCCCAGGATGTTGATGGTGGGGGATTTGGCAATGATAATCCTGTTGAATGTCAAGGGAAGGTGGTTAGACTCTCTCTTGTTGGAGATAGTCATTGCCTGGCACTTGGGTGGCGCAAATATTACTTGCCACTTATCAGCCCAAGCCTGAAAGTTGTCCAGGTCTTGCTGCACACGGGCATGGACTGCTTCATTATCTGAGGAGTTGCAAATGGAACTGAACACTGCAATTACCAGCGAACATCCCCACTTCTGACCCTATGATGGAGGGAAGGTCATTGATGAAGCAGCTGAAGGTGGTTGGGCCTAGGACACTGGTAAGGTCCAGATCCCTGTCCTCATCAACTGAGGATGGACACGACCTGGCACTCCAGACCACAGGTTTCTATTCCCCACCGGCCACCATTTCTTGCTCTTGCTCACGTGCTCTGTGTACTACCCAAAATACTCCCTATTCTCAAAATCTCCTGAGTGGATGAACCTGAGCTAATGCTTCGCAGGGTTAGAGTGAAAAGACAGCACATGCTGTGAGGCTCCACAGACCCCAAGTGGTTCATGTGGCATATCTAAGAAAGAGTAGAGGAACAAATGTTATAATGTTGTGTAAATGACAACTCTTGTGATGTAATTTTCCACTGAAGGACTGGCATAGAAATGTGCTCTAGTGTTTTGTTTGGTTTCAGTGAGTGAGTAAGTGAATGAATAGGATCAGAAAAAAGAGCAGGAGAAGTGTGGCACAAACCCTGATCTAGGGCCAGGTCTCTTTCTCCCTTATCTCTCCTTCCTCAATGGTCTCCGTTATGTTTTTGGGGTTTACTCTAAACATTTTGTTGGGTTCAGCAACTTACTCCCTATGAACTGGAATGTGCTTTTATCTGCCTAATGTCCAAGTAATATGTTGGAAGTCCAGGGGCGGAACAGTAAACCTTCATCACTGTATTTCGGTTTATTGGTTATTTCACATGTCGGTTCTAGGACCACTGCTTTTCTTAATATATATTAATGACTTGGATGTGGGTGTACAGGGCACAATTTTAAAATTTGCAGATGACACAAAACTTGGAAGTACAGTGAACAGTGAGGAGGAGAATGATCGACTTCAGGAAGACATAGACAGGCTGGTGAAATGGGTGGACACATGACAGATGAAATTTAACGCAGAAAAGTGTGAATTGATACATTTTGGTAGAAAGATTGAGGAGAGGACATATAAACTAAATGGTACAATTCTGAAGGGGGTGCACGAACAGAGAGACCTAGGGGTATATGTGCACAAATCGTTGAAGGTGGCAGGGCAGGTTGAGAAAGCCGCTAAAAAGGCTTACGGGATCCTGGGCTTCATAAATAGAGGTATAGAGTACAAACATGTGGAAATTATAATGAACCTGTATAAAACACTGGTTCGGCCCCAACTGGAGTACTGTGTCCAATTCTGGGCACCGCACTTTAGGAACGATCTTAAGGCCTTAGAGAGGATGCAGAAAAGATTTACGAGAATGATTCCAGGAATGAGGGACTTCAGTTACATTGATAGACTGGAGAAGCTGGGGTTGTTCTCCTTGGAGCAGAGAAGGTTGAGAGCAGATTTAATAGAGGTATTCAAAATCATGAGGGGTCTGGACAGAGTAGATAGAGGGAAACTGTTCCCATTGGCAGAAGGGTCAAGAACCAGGAGACACAGATTTAAGGTAATTGGCAAAAGAACCAAAGGCGATGTAAGAAAAACTTTTTTATGCAGCGAGTGGTTAAGATCTGGAATGCACTGCCTGAAAGGGTGGTGGAGGCAGGCTCAATGGTGGCTTTCAAAAGGGAGTTGGATAAGAATCTGAAGGAACGAAATTTGCAGGGCTACGGGGAAAGGGTGGGGGAGTGGGACTAGCTGAAGTGCTCTTGCAGAGAGCTGGCACAGGCTCGACGGGCCGAATGGCCTTCTTCCGTGCTGTAACCATTCTATGATTCTATGATTCTATGAAATATAAGGGCCAATTTTACAAGTTCACACTCCTACCAGGAGCATATATCAGAAAATCACATGCAAGCTCCCATAATTTTCCATAAGTTTAATGGATGGAAAATTATGGGGAGAGCAGTTGTGATTTCCTAATATGCACTTTCAGTGGGCGAAGCTCCTAACTGGGAACATGCATTCGTAAAATTGACTCTATACTTTCAAAGGTTGTTTGAGACAAAGGAAACTTAATTAGTTAACTCTTATATTCAAAATGAGCTTCCAATCAAATACATAATCAAACAAAAGGAACAGGATGCTTGTATTTGAATTAAATAGTAAAGCTATTCCCTTAGATACCTGTTGCAGATATAACTCACTGGATTTTCTTCTCTAAAGCCTCCTGAAAATAGGTATTGTAGCAGCGATGAGTGAAGTAAAATATGACAGCCAGGTGTCCCTCTGAGACTCTGACCCTAAAAGAGCCCATCATAATCTTGCTCTGGGGAACCTGCAAGTATGTGAAGCTGCCCACGCATTTGTAAATGGAAACAGGTGGGCGTGATTTGGTTGACACTGCTATTTCCCTTGGTTTCCACCCCTGTACCACCCCCAGAAATCAGCACCAATATAAAAGTGGCTGTGGGAAGACTAGCATGGTGTCCCAGGGATGGCTGTGCAGAATGGGGGCCATAATTTCAGGCATGCATGAAAGGTGCAGCGAGAAGCAAATCCTTTGGGGACAGAAACTTCACTGATACAAGTGTCATCTTGGTCTTGGAAGTTCACATCAAACTACTTCTACTTCTTACCTCCACGTGTATCCTTGTTACTAAGAAAGAAAGAACTTGCATTTACAAAGCACCTTTCAGAACCTCAGAACATCCCAATGTGGTTCACAACATTGTAAATAGTTTTGAAGTGTAGTCCCTGTTGTAATGTAGGGTAATGCAGCAGTCAATTTGCACTCAGCAAGGTCCCACAAACAGCAATTTAAAAAATGACCAGCTAATTTGTTTTTTTAATTATGTTGGTTGACGGAGAACCCGTCTGCTCATCTTCAAATAGTGCCATAGAATCTTTTACATCCATCAGAGAGGACAGACAGTGTTTTGGTTTAATGTCTCATCCAAAAGACAGCACCTCTGACAGTGCAGCACTCCCTCAGTACTGCGCTGAAGTGTTAGCCTAAATTATGTGCTCAAGTCTCTGGAATGGGACTTGAACCGATAACCTTCTGACTCAGAGGTGAGAGTGCTACCAATGAGCCAAAGCTAACGCATTCTTACTAATTTCTGCCCTAACCTCTTACATGGTGCTCCCTGAATGACAGAAGGTTGAGAGCAGGGTGGCTGGGACATTTCTGCTGGAACTTCCAAAGACTGAGATGACACTTGTCTCAGTGAAGTTTCTGCCCCTGAAGAACCTGCTTCTGGCTGCACCTCTCTTACATTTGTAAGGGTTACCAGGCCCCTATATGAAGCTTCTTCACGTACTGGCATCAGAGAGGGCTGGATGGAAGGTACATCAGTCATTATCCTCGAAGACAGCAAAATCTGTTACCTTTCCTTGTAGCTCTCTAGTGCTAACCATGGGTTCAGTTAGCTAATTGTAAGAACAGTCTCAATTAAGTCCTGAAAGCACTGCGCTGTTAAATGTGTCTAGCAAGGAATCCATGGAAGCAGTCGTAGCAACCATGTCGGAAGCCACAGTTGCCCTTAGAACCTCCTCCTGACGTCTCCTGGACTGCTACATGCTCCAGTGTGTTCTGTATAACCGGACAAACTTCCAGCATTGGGGTTGTAGATACAGATAGTGGATTCTTTTACCAACCGTCTCCACCACATTCATGGATACCATCACGTGGAGTCTGTGCCTCATGGCTTCAATTGTGTCCAGGAGGGCTTGGAGGTCTTTATCAGAGAAGTTCTGGGTCCTTCTCCTGGCTATAGCCCTACCCTGCTGCCTTCTGGACAAAGATGGAATTTGACTGGTCATAATGCTGCCAAAATATAACTAAGATATTTGGGAGAAATTCATTGAAGTAATTTGAGAGAGAAATGGAAGAGAGAAGCAGTGTTTGCATCTCCCAGAGTGCTGCTGAAGAGTGCAGGCTGCATAGTACTTTTAAAATGCTTTTCTTGGAGGCACAGCTTCTTACTACCATTTTACACGGGTTTTACACCAATGCTTGCACCAATATTAAACTTGAGAAAACTTCAGAAAATGCAGAACTGGTAAACTTCAGAGGGCGTCCCAATTTTGATGGATCCTGCTTCGGAGTGCTGCCAGTTCCAGTATCTGTCCCAAATCAATTTGTTTAGCTTCTCCGGCCTCTGTTTCCCACCTTCAATGATGCTTTTTCAGATAGCATAGTCATTGGGTACTGGTAGGAGACCAATTTCTGAACTTAATCTTCAATAGTCTGATTCATAACTGAGAAACTAAACTTTCTGGTGGATTATTTCTTAATTCCATGTGCAAACAGCGATTTCATTGCAAAAGTATTAGGGAAACAATGGAATGGGGAAAGTTTGGGAAACAACGGGCTGCTCAAATATATGTTTGGGGATTTCAGCCTAAGTATAGTGGGGCTGTTACCTAATGTTTGAACTCCTCCAATCAGGTTTCCATCCCTGCCACAGCACTGAAACAGCTCTTATCAAACTCACAAATGGCATTCTTTGTGATTGTGACTGGTAAACTATCCCTCCTCATCCTTCTCGATCTGTCTGCAGCCTTTGACACGATTGACCACACCATCCTCCTCCAACATCACTCCTCCATTGTCCAGCTGGGTGGGACTGCCCTCGCCTGGTTGCAGCCCTAGCTATCCAGACATAACCAGAGAATCACCTGCACTAGCTTCTCTTCCCGCTCCCGCACCATTACCACTGGAATCACCCAAGGATCTATCCTGGGCCCCCTCCTAATTCTCATCTGCATGCTGTCCTTCATCATCCGAAAATATTGGGCTGGATTTTATCAATGGAGGCGAGCAGGAGGCGGGACTCCCACTTTTGGGGTTGTAGTCCCGCCTCCATTGAGTTGTGGCCAACCCACTCGATTTTCCCTTGATTGACCTTGTTGAGCCCGCCCAGTGGGCTCAGCAGGCCAATTAAGGGCCACCCGGCAACAGGTGACGTCACAGATTGACATTTCATCTGTCAAGAGCTTTTGACAGATGAAATATCAGCGTTTGACAGCTCCTTGAAGTTGTCAAACACTGACAATCTGTTCTCTAAGTTAATTCCTTCCTCTCAGGCTGATTTAGAGATCTCTGCAGAACAAAAAGCAGAGGCTGCAGCTTTTGACAGCTCAACGGCCATTCTGCTTTCTGTGCTGGTGAGATTTCTGACTCCCGAGACCTGAAGGGCTGACACCTGCAGGAGGAAGTTAAGGTAAGTAAAACTTTTTTCCACACTTTACACTTACCTTACACACTTACCTCTGCACACATGCACCCATCACTCACCTGCCCAGCGGACATATCGACCCCTCCAACCCCTGCAGACCCACGCTCCGCCTCGCTAAATTGGCATGGTTCGGACCTGTTGGGAAGCCCACACTTCAGGGCTAAAAATAGGGATTAGGCAAAAAACTGCCTGTTAACTACCTGTTAACAGGCAGTTTATTGGCACTAATCCCCTTCCCGCCTCGGGGAGGCGGGTCCCAGCACAGGTCGGGTACCCGCCTCCTGTGAAACTGGCATGGAGGCGGGTTGGGGACAGGATGGGTTCAGGACCCCTGAATCTGCTATTTTCCCACCCCACACGCCTCCAAACCCGCCTCCACAGGGTCAAAAAAAATTCTGCCCATTATGTCTGGTTCCACATGTACGCTGACGACAGCCCAGTTCTACCTCACCACCACCTCTCTCGACCCCTCCACTGCCTCTGATTTGTCACGCTGCTTTTCCGACATCCAGTATTGGATGAGCAGAAATTTCCTCCAATTAAATATTGGAAACACCGAAGCCATTGGGCTGGATTTTGTCAATGGGGACGTGATGGAGGCGGGACTCCCACTTTTTGGGTTGTAGTCCCGCCTCCATCGACTTGTGGCCAACCCACTGTATTTTCCCTTGATTGACCTTGTTAAGCCCATCCAGCGGGCTCAGCAGGCCAATCAAGGGTCCCTTGGATACAGGTGACGTCAGCCATTGAAATTTCATCTGTCAAGAGCTTTTGACAGATGAAATTTCAGCGTTTGAAAGCTCTGTGAAGCTGTCAAACACTGACAAAATGATTTCTAACGTGAGTCCCTGTACTTAGACTCAGTTAGAAATCAATCCAGCACAGAAAGCAGAGACTGCAGCTTTTGACAGCTCCGCGGCCATTCTGCTTTCTGTGCCGTGGATGTGAGGGACTCCCGACACCTTAGTCTGCAGGACAAAGTTAAGGTAAGTACAATTTCTTAAAACACTTTACACACACCAAACACACTTACCTCTGCACTCATGCACCCATCACTCACCTGCACACTGGCATGGAGGCGGGATGGGTTCGGGACCCCCAAATCTGCTATTTTCCCACCCCACACGCCTCCAAATCCGCCTCCACGGGTCAATGAAAATTCTGCCCATTGTCTTCGGCCCTTGCCACAAACCCTGTTCCCTAGCCACTGACTCTGTCCATCTTCCTGGCCATTGACTGAGGCTGAACCAGACCATTCGCAATCTTGGCATTCTATTTGACCTTGAGCTGAGCTTCCAACCCCATACCCTCTCCTTCACCAAGACCGTCTACTTCCACCTCCGTAACATCGCTCTTCTCCGCCCTTGCCTCAGCTCAACTGCTGCTGAAACCCTCATCCATGTCTTTTTTACCTCCAGACTCGAGTATTCCAATGCTCTCCTGGCTGGCCTCCCATCTTCCAACTTCCATAAACTTGAGCTTATCCAAAACTCTGCTGCCTGCATCATAACTCGCACCAAGTCCCATTCACCCAATGTGTTCAGCTTTGCGAGATTAAGAGAGGGCGTAGGCTGGAGCGTGGAGCAACACCTCGATTCAAAAATTCTCATCCTTGTTTACAAATCCCTCTATAGGCTTGCCCCTCCCCGTCTCTGTAACCTCCTCCAGCCCTACAATCCTCCGAGATCGCTGCGTTTCTCCATTCTGGCCTTTTGCACATCCCTGATTTTCTTCGCTCCACCATTGGCAGCTGTGCTTTCGGATGCCTAGGCCCTAAGCTCTGGAATTCCCTCCCTTAACCTCTCTGCCACTCTATCTCTTTCTCCTGCTTTAAGACCCTCCTTAAAATCTACCTCTTTGATCAAGCTTTTGGACACCTATCCTAATATCCCTTAATGTGGCTTGGTATCTGTAATAGAGCCACCTGGTGGACTACTGATGTATATAATAATAAAGCTATGTGCAGTACAGTTCTTACCAGAAGCCATGTTGTGCTGTTGCATATATATGCTGTGTTCCAAGATATCACAGAACTGGCGATGAGGATGCGATTGTGGATTCCCTCGCTGAAATTTTTGTTGGAGGATAATCCTGCCAACCGACGGAGGGACTGTTAGAGGTTCTTCGTTTTGCAGAAAAACTTAAAAATCCGAGGTAAATTTCGACCACACGTGGCTGAACTGTCGACGTTGCCAGAGTCCAGATGGCCGCGCCTATGGGAATAATAGGGTGCTTGGGTGAGTTCCATCACGACCGAGAGACTTTCGGAGCATATGAGGAGCGGCTAGAAATGTTTTTCACCGCAAATAGTATCATCGAAGTCCCCGATGATGTAAACCGTAACCGGGCGGTTTTAGAAATGAAACGGGCTATTTTTTTGACTGAAGCAGGACCGAGGTGTCTGAAACCCTGAAAAATTTGCTTGTTCCCGCCAAGCCGAAGGACATGCCACTGAAGGAGATCCTAACCAAGTTAGAACAGCACTACAGTCCTGAGCCCCTGGAAATTGCTGAAAGTTATCGTTTTGGAACACGTGATCAATTAAATGACGAGGGTATCAGTGAGTACATTGCAGCTATAAAAAAGCTATCCATTCACTGTCATTTTGGAAACTTTCAGGACCGAGCTTTGCGTGACCGTTCTGTTTGTGGGTTGAAAAATGAACGTATCAGATGTAAATTGTTGACAACCCCTAACTTGACTTTTAACTTAGCTTGTCAGACAGCTATGTCAATGGATATGGCCGATCGATACTCCCGAGAGTTCTGCGCCATTTCCAGTCGTCAGACAACCGAGGTGAATCGGCTGCAGGCTAAAAGTAAAAGGCAGTTGGGCCCCAAGGCCTCAGCAACTGGCCAAGGTAACAGTGCATTGAAGTCGTGCTATCGGTGCCTGGGACAACACATCGCTCAAAGCTGTCCATATGTGAAGGCAGAGTGTTTCTACTGCAAGAATACTGGGCATCTTGCGAAGGTGTGCCAACAGAAGAGTAAACCGACTGGCAATGCTAGAAGCAGAAATCGCCAGACACTACATACCGTTGAAGAGAAGCAGCAGGACGAGGAGTTTCTGGAGATTCACGTCATCAGGAACACGAAGGTATCTAACAGCGATTCGCGAGGTATTGTCATCCAAGTCGATGTCGCAGGAACCAGGATACCCATGGAAATCGACACTGGTGCATCCGTGAGCGTAGTACCAGAATCACTATATCGCGACAAGTTGTGTGATTATCGACTAGAGAAATCAAAGGTAGAGCTGCGAGGCTACTCAGGAGAGCAAATCCTTGTAGTTGGAAGTGTCACCATACCAGTGAAATACAAGGATCAGTGTCAGAGCTTGCCTCTCATAGTAGTGGCAGGAGATAAGCCTGCCTTGATTGGTAGAAATTGGTTGGGATCACTGAAGCTGGATTGGAATGAGATTTTTCGTGTGGAAGCGAAAGTTGCATTGAAAGATGATGTCATCAAGTAGTATCCGAAGATATTCAGCGAAATGGGCAGTCCAATCCAATACTTCAAGGAGAGTGTCAGAGTGCAGAAGGATGCAAGACCGGTTTACTGCAAGCCACGTCCCGTAGCATATGCGCTCAAGGAGAAAGTTGAGCAAAAATTCAAAAGACTAGAAACTGAGAACATTATCTCTAAGGTAGATCTGAGTAATTGTTGTTGTACCTAAGTCAGATGGTAAGGTAAGGTTGTGTGGTGATTATAAGGTAACCGTAAACCAGGTTCTAGAGTGTAATCTACCCAATATGTTGCCAAATGTAGAAGATTTGTTCACAACGCTGACAGGTGGCCAGATCTTTTTGAAGTTAGATCTAACAAATGCCTACCTACAACTTGAATTAGATGAAGAGTCCAAGTCATGCTTGACTATAAATACTCACCGAGGCCTATATCAGTTCAATAGGCTACCATTTGGAGTGTCTTCTGCCCCCGACATATTCCGGGGGTGATGAACCAAATTTTGCAAGGGATTGAAGGGGTAGTGTGTTATTTGGATGACCTACTCATTTCAGCACCAAACAGGCAAGTCCATGATGAGGTGTTGTGTTGAATGAAGTGCTCAAACGGCTAGAGAAGCATGGAGTACGAGTGACAGCTCACAAGTGTGAGTTGTTTCAAAACTCACTGGAGTACTTAGGGCACAGAGTAGACAAAGATGGTTTACATCCAACCAAGGGAAAGCTGGATACAATCAGAAATGCACCCACTCCCAAGAATGTCTCTGAACTTCGATCATTTTTGTGTCTTCTGAATTATTATGGAAAGTTCCTCCCAAACTTGGCTACATTGTTACATCCACTGAATGAGCTGTTGAGAAAACAGGTCCCTTGGAAGTGGTCAAAAGAATGCGACACAGCATTCAAAGAGTGTAAAAGCCAGTTAGTAGAGAGTACCATGTTAGTTCACTATGATGTATCTAAGGAGATCAAGCTAGCGTGTGACGCCTCTCCGTACAAAGTTGGGGCAGTGATCTCTCATGTACTAGATAGTGGAGAGGAGAGACCAATTGCTTTTGCTTCACGCACTCTCAGTGCCAGTGAGCGGAATTATGCGCAGATCGAAAGGGAAGCTTTGTCATTGATTTTTGGGGTCAAAAAGTTTCACAAATACTTGTTTGGTTGTAAGTTTACCATAGTTACTGACCATAAGCCCCTGACAGCAATCCTCCATCCAAAGTCCCCAATTCCAACCTTAGCTGCAGCCCGAATGCAGAGATGGGCTTTGATTTTGTCAGCGTATATGTATGACATTGAGTACAGACGATCAGCTGATCACAGTAATGCTGATGCTATGTCCAGGTTGCCATCCCCATCACAAGTTACACCCAATAAGGAAGAAGTGTTTTATTTCTCATACATTGATGAGCTGCCAGTCACAGCTGAAGAGATTGGTAGGGCAACCAAACATGACCCAATTATGTCAGAGGTGTTTGATTACGTAGCAAATGGATGGCCAAACCTGGTATCAGAGGAAGATATCCATCCATACTTCGTTCGTAGGAATGAATTGTCAGTGGATAAAGATTGTATCATGTGGGAAGCAAGAATGGTTATCCCAAATAGGTTCAGGTCTAAATTGTTAGGAGATCTTCATGACCAGCACCTGGGAATGTACTTGACCAAGAGCTTTGCACGCAGTTACTTATGGTGGCCAGGTTTAGATAAAGAGATAGAGTACATAGTCAGTCAGTGTACAACATGTCAATCTGTGAGCAAGAAACCACCATCAGTACCATTACAGCCATGGAAATGGCCTCCCAGAGTGTGGCAAAGGTTACATGTAGATTTTGCTGAGCTAGAAGGACAGCAATTGTTCACAGTGATAGATAGTCACTCGAAGTGGGTAGAGGTGTTTCCGATGCGGATAACAACAAGCAAAACACTAGACAATTTGCGAATATTGTTTTCTTCATACGGCCTCCCAGAAGAAAATGTGTCTGATAATGGGCCGCAATTTTGTTCAGAAGAGTTCACACAGTTCATGAGCAGAAACTGTGTGAAACATACTAAAGTTCCACCGTACCACCCTGCTTTAAATGGTGCAGCACAGCGCACAGTAGAAATTGTCAAACGTGCCTTCATCAAGCAAATGTTGGATCCAAATCCAAAGAAACATCAGTTGTCGTTGGACCAAAAGCTGGCAAATTTTCTGATTACCTATCGGAATACTCCTCATACCACTACTGGTAGAAAACCAGCAGAGTTGTTTCTCAAACAACAGCCACAAACTAGGTTCTCATTGTTAAAGCCAAACTTGGCACAGTCCGTAGAAGAGAAACAATCAAGGCAAAGAGAGAGTCATGATAAAGGTAGAATTAGAGAGAGAAATGTGAAGTTGAACCAGAAGGCTAGAGTGAAGAACCATCACCATAAATGGTTAAAGTGGTTACCAGGAAGAGTAGTGAAGATATGTGGCCTTCGCACATATTTGGTCAAGATGTTTGATCATGGAAAGGTTAGGTTTGTTCACATTGATCATATCTTACCTACAGATATGGAAGGAGTTGAAAGCTGGAATGATTTAATTTATTCTGATGAGGCTGCTTAGACATACCAGATACATCAGACGTACCAGAAACAAGTCCAAGACAAAGTAAAAATTTAAGTCTGAGCCTGAGTCAGGCAGACAAACAGTCTGAAAGTGTAGAGAATCCAAATGTAGATCAAGGTCAGCCCTTCGAGAAAAATTCTCCGCAGACTCAGCCTAGAATGAGTCAAAGTCCTACAACAAGATCTGAAAGTTCTGTTCAAGAAAGAAGGTATCCTCTTCGAAACAGAAAACCAGTGGTTAAGTTTAATCTGTAAATATGGAAAATAAGTTCATATCTTTTGTTTGTGTTACAGAATTCTATAGTAGAATTTGGAAACATAAAATGGGTTCCATTTGAGATATGTATACCAAGTGTTGTGTATACCATGCAAGTCATGTAAAATTATTATTTGCTATGATTAACTTCTTCAATAAGGAGGTAGAAATATAATAGAGCCACTTGGTGGACTACTGATGTATATAATAATAAAGCCATATGCAGAACAGTTCTTACCGGAAGCCATGTTGTGCTGTTGTGTATATATATGCAGTGTCCCAAGATATCAGTGTCAAATTTTGTTTGATAATCGCTCCTGTGAAGCGCCTTGGGACGTTTTACAATGTTAAAGGCGCTATATAAATACAAATTGTTGTTGCTTTTGTTTTTGACCTAGCATTTGCTGGAGTGGGACACCTCATGGCATGCCCTGTTTGTTAAACTTTTTTCCTGGCCCTTCAGCTCGAAAATATTTTGCGCCACAAATTGTTGGAAGTGCAAACTGATAACGGGGCATCTGGGGCCCTAGTGAACGACTGGAAGAACAGTCTGCCTCCTTAACCAATAATATTTAAGGATAGAGAAAGAAACAGATGAATGACTGAGAAAGAAATAGGCTGAATTAGAATCAAATTAGATAAATGAAGAGAAATAAAGCGAGGAAAGAAAGATTGGATTAAGAGAGAGAAAAAAAAATAGAAAGGAAAAGTAAGAAAAAAATTAAAAAATATAAACAATTTACTACCTGCAGGAATGAGAATTCACAGTTTCAATGCTCCCTTTCTGCGTCCAAGAGATTGAGTGGCATTGCAGGAACATTAATCTCGTCATTAAAAGGGTCCTTATGTCATTAAATAGCAGCCCTAACTTTCTGCAGTGAGTTTAATTCGTTTTAATAGCACAAATGCAGTAAATTCTTCAAAATCATGCAGAAGTTGACGGCTAGGTCCCGTTTTCACAAAGCTAACAGCAGAGCGGCGCAAATCGTCCAGCAATTTGTGGCAATTCGCAACTCCCGCGAATCTCTTTCTTGCCACAAATTGCTGGGTTATTTACACACTAATAACACTGTGTGCATTAAACTCTGTTATTTTCCCAGCAAATTCTGGGCCAATATATCACATGACATGACCCAGAATGTTTTGACTGCTCACCATTTTTTAATGTATATATATATATTATATCATTAATCCATCCATGGCGCTGCATGTAGGCAGTCAAGATGATCGCAGTATTAATTTGAAGCAGGGTTAGAGGGCAAGGGGATATTTGGACCAACGTAGGGAAGGGGGTGGGGCGTGACAGGAAGGACTGGATGGAAGAGGAGGAGAGAGGGAAGGGAATGAAGATGGAGGGAGGGATGAAGGCTGTGGAGGAGGAGGAAGAAGAATGTTGAGGGAGAGGAGAGGAGGGAGGAGGAGGTTCAGGTAAAGGGTGAAGGAGGAGGGTAAGGAAGGTGGAAAGAATGGGTGAAGTAGGGAGGAGGTTGCAGAAGAACAGGGAGGAGGGGAGAGGGAAATGGAGGAGAGAGGGAGGAGAAAAGGAGAAGGAAGAGAAAGGGTATGGGGACAGAGTGGGAGAGGGGTCAGAAAAGGGTCGAGAAGGACATGGCAAAGGAGGGCAAGGAAAGAGCAGAGGAGGGAAGAGGGTGGGGGAATGGGAAAGAGGGGTGCAGGAAGGGGTGCTCTTTAGTGAACTGCATGTCTGCCTAGGAAATCCTCTCCGTGCAGGGGTGAGTGCCAATGACCAAAACTGAGGGAATACTAAGGATGGGGAATTCAGATCAGTGGGGATAGAGGAATTGAGGCACGTGTCAGCCAACCATTGAGGGAGGAGAATAACAGCCAGTGGGGGTGCAGTTCTATGGATGGGAAATGCAGTTGGAGGGTGTTGGCAACTATGCATAGGGAGAAGAGTTGCATTTACTGGTTAGTGAAGGGGAGAAAACTGGAAAGAAAAAGTTTCCAAAAATGTAAAAACAAAATGAAGTAATAACTCTAAAATACTAAGTCTACCTATGGATGTTTCCCAGGTACACTGAGCAGGGGCATGAATGCATAACCTGAACATTTGGAAAAGGCTTAGGGCATTTTTGCATTCAAGCACTGCAACTGATGGCAAACATGCGGTTCTCTTATCTTTGGCTGTAATTACAAATACAAATTTCCTGAATTTTCTTGTTCTGGTGGCAGTAGAGGCCCACTTTTTGTGGATCTTAAGTGCTGCTGGTAGATTGGGCAGTTCTGCTTCTCCTCGGGCCTAATGGAGAATAGTGCTGGGTGGCATTATGAACAGGGAAAGTGGCATTGGGAAGCCAGTATATTCTGTTCTCCAGAATTTGCAGAAATAAAGACCCGGAATTTGCAGTCAGCGGCGAAGCAAAGGCACTTGCCGCTGGCCCCAAGGAAAGCTGCCCACAGAGATCTCGCGATCTTTGTGGTGAGAAGTTTGCCTTTTTCGATGTTCAATTGATTTCAGTGCAGTGTAGTGGGAATCCCTAGCGCGAGCTGCTGTGACATCAACAAGCTGTCTAAGCAGCCAATCACATTGCAGAATTCTCACAGACAGGAAACCAGGAAATGAGAAGCTGCTTTTATCCCGACTTCTTAAAAATGTTACAGAGAGCGAAACAAAAATTGAGACTCTCACATGGGGATAAGGTAGAACCTGAAATATCATGACCAAATTTTAAAAAAAATTTTTTATTGTAATTTTTATAACAATGGAGAAATTTCACACTCCACAAATATAAAAATTAGTTTTTCAGGGCCACAACATTTGTTTAGCAGTCAATACGCTGTTAAATCCCTAGTTACACCTATTCCAACAAGGCTTAACATTTAATGGGGTATTTAACAGCTATATTACCAGGGAAAAGCCCAAGTTTTCGTCAGTTTCACTGATTACACTGATTGCCGGCTTATTGGCGGGGAGGGGGGTGGCACAGCGCAGCCAGTGTCGGAGCAGTGAATGATTGATCCCAACTTTAGGATTTCCACGTTTAGATGTGCATGCGCTAAATCTTGAAGTTGCGGTCAGTTTAGGAGAGGTAATACCGGCAAACACTGTTAGTTCGTCGTTATGACCCACCGCAAATTCCGGGCCATTAAAGTGCCTTTTGGAAACCCATCACAATGGCTACCCACTATAAATGCTAAGTCATTTACTAATACATTAGAAAGGTCTTCAATTGTGTAAGTTCATTCTTCACCTTACTGAACATTAATATTTCAGGGATAATCATTATTCAGCTTCAGTCAAAGCAAAATACTATTGTTTCACAGTCTCTAATGTCCAGTAAAAATGCAAAAATACATCACCATGGCTATTATACAGCTCTGAATTGCAAATAGCACAGTACCCACAACTTTGTCTGGAATTTCAGTATCCATTATTAATCAGCCTTATCTAATACTCTAAACAGAAATGTCCTTCATGCAAAACAAAAATAGCTATCTGTAATACTTACATTAAATAGGCTATGCATATTGACTGTATAACCCTCACAGTGTTTGATTCCCCTGTTACTAAAGTCATTTTTACACTGGTACTTGTTTAGATTCTGGTAAATCTGTGTCTGTGAAACAACTCCTAAAGTTTATACTACTAAAGACACTTTTAGAGGAAGAAAGAACTTGCATTTATATAACAGATTTCACAACCTCAGGACATACAAAGGCACTTCACAGCCAATGAAGCACTTTTGAAGTGTAATCACTATTGTAATTAATGCAAAAATGGCAGCCACTTTGCAGGACACCAGATGAACTCCCCTGCTTTTCTTCAAAAAACCCATGTGATCCTTTAATCCACTATAGAGGGCAGGCAGGGCCTCAGTGTAACATCTCATCCAAACAATGGCACCTCTGACAGTGCAATTTTCCCTCATTAGAGCACTGAAGTGTCACTTTAGATTATATGTTCAACTCTCTGCAGTGGGACTTGAACCCAAAACTTTCTGACCCAGGGGCAAGAGTGCTACCACTGAGCCAGGGCTGGGAGACAGGTGCTCATGCACAATCTTCCAGTATTTACAATACTAAACTGGCTCCTTTATGTTGGCAGCAGAATTGTAACCCCAGATTACAGTCAAGAGCCAGTTTAAAAGTAGCATAAATCTGACTCCTATATGCTGGTGGCAGAAATGTAGGTACATGAAAAACTGGGTCTGTGCTTCTGCTATCAAGATAAAGGAGCTGGATTTAATAGTGTAAACTCAAGATACTTTTATACTGTTCTTTTAATTCATCTCTCCAGAGCACTGTCTCTAGCTGCTGGTGGTTATGCTGTTAAATCTGTTTTCCACAGCTGATGACAAAACTGTGTCTATGAGCCTTCCACCAGGCTACAGAAAAGGGACACAACAGTATAAACACCGGGAGCCAGCTCCCAGATGGTGGGAACCCAGAAGCCGAATTAAAAGAACAGTTTAAAAGCAGCTTCAGGGTGCTAGCTCACACTTACCAGTCTCCCAGAATCCAAATTAAACAAATGGTCGTGTGATTCCTTCGCACTAATACAAAATGGTCAAAATTTATCAAGAAACTGGAGAATGTTAAAAGAGAAGTTGTGAGGATTTTGATCTATTTTGACAGCTTTGAATATTGGCCTAAAATACTGACTTAAATGATCAAAAGCCGTCAACTGCGCAACCTTTAAATACTCTTCAAAACAATTCATGTTTAGTCCTTTTTTGAGACTTGATACACTAGAGCCTGATTTCAGATTTCAACATTGTAATTATAATTTAAATTTGTTAGACTAAGAGTTCTCTTTGACACAGACTTGATTATTTTTCAACTTATTATGTATGGATATCTTAATTAAGCAACAGATTTATGCATAACATTAATCATATCTTTAAGATTAGAAAAAGGTCATATTTAGAGTTAACAGTAGTTTCTGAGCCTTCTTGATATTAATTGTTACTCATTATATTTGTAAATGTTAACTTCACTATTAGAAGGTCAAGTACAAAATCTAAATATCTCCTTCAAAAGTTCAATCCTGGAAACTGAACCAATGGCACAGGTGCTTAGTGAAGAATTTTGTTACCTCCACCCCCACTCCTTCTCTGACCTGTGTGACTTATACTTGGACATGGTTCCCGGGCATCAGCTGCACTCGAGTACATCACCAGTGGTTATATTTCATATTTGAGCATTGATGTGAATGTCAGCATGCCATTCAACCATCTGGAAGGGAGGGGGAGACATCAATGCTAAACCAACTCTTTTCTCACCTAATGTCCACACATGCATTTTCCAGCAGGGGGTCACTAGATAGTAATCAGGAGCTGGTTGATTTTTCTCCTCTTTAGTCCAGGGCAATGAGGTCATTTGTAGTGCCCTTGTCACTCTCCCAGCTAGGATCAGCTAATTCAGCCAGCCTGGGGGTTGGCAGAGCAAATGTTAAGCAACAGTCTTGAAAGAAGTTGGGGCACTTTATTCTGGCTGGTATTTAGGTTGACATTATTCATTATATAGGCAATATATATTATATTAGGTACGGCAAAGACATTAATGGGGCAGATTTTGCGGTGGGTATGACAGCGTACTCTGAGCCATCCTGCCGCCTTTGAAATTGACCGCAAGTTTGGGATTTCTGCATGTGCTTGACAGATGATCCGCACTGACGGGGAAATACTCATTGCTGGCGCAGAGTTGGGCTAATTGCCCAACAACTGCCCAGCAATTATGGACGAAAATGTTACGGTTATTGAAAGCAGGCGCAGGAGCCTATTTCACTGCGAAAGGAACCACCTTTCCGTTCTTTTGCAGGTTAAGGCGCGTTAATGGTGAAAATAAATAAGAGTTTGCATCCAGCAGGGTGGTTCAGCAATAGCTAAAATGCTTTAAGGAGTATATTCTTTTAATTTATCAAAAGTTTTTTTCATTTTAGACAGGCAGTGATATATTTTGATATCTTGAATAAATACGGTACAATTTACTGTATTACAGTTTAATTAATGAAAAGAAAAAATCTAATATCAATTTGCATCTGTGTCAAAGAGAGAGAGAGAGAGAATGGATCATTTTGGAACTATTTATTCTCCTAGTCCTTATAATCATTCTGAAAATACAACCAATTGCAGATAATTCTGTAAAAATATAACATTGGGTGAAATGTAAGTAAGAACGTTACCAGTATTGGAGGTAGACACTTTCCCTTCGGTGTACTGATTGGAGCACCAGGCCCATGTGATCCCAGGTACGCTTCCGCACACGCTGCGCCCCTGGGATCCGTGGGCCAATACGCTGCCCTCGAGTATGCAGCGTCAGGGAGCAAGTTCACAAAAGAGGGTCCCCATCAGGTAAGTTCATATTCTATTCGGATGCTGGCAGCGTACTCCGAAGGTATGCCGCCGACTGCAAAATCTGCCTCATAAGAGTTTTAGAGAAAGTCTGACAAAATCATAATAAAAGAAAGCCTGAAAGCAGCAATAGTATGAAGCCCAGGAGGATGCACAGATGAAAGAAAAGAAAGTAAATGATCTCACAAAACCTCTTGCAGGATTTGCAGTGATAGCAAAAGGTGCTTGAGCAGGGACAAGTGAGGCAGGAACAGAGCTAACACTGACAAGTATTTGGGGAAAAAAACTTCACTTCAAACAGATTTAGCTAACAATGCTTTTCAAGGATAAAAAAACTAGCAACTTATTACAATTTTTTCTCAATAGGTACAGTTTCTGGCAGAGCTTCAGCTTTAATTTTCCGTCCATTAAAATAAATGGATAGAAAATTGTGGGAAGGTGCTGCCTGAATTCCCAATATGCATTTATAATGCACAAAACTCTGTGCTGGGAATGAAGATAAGAAATGTATCCCCAATATTTAGATGGAAGAGGTGGATTTTCACCTCGAGCGGTATCTGGGCGGCTGTCCGGTGGAAAATGGCAGCTGGCCGCCCAGTCACTCTACCAGGGAGGTCTGATCCATTTTGAGGACCGGGCCTCTTTCGCATCAGGCCGGCGGGCTGCAGCCGGAAACCAGGCACCCTGGGGCAGCCCGCTGGCTCCGGGCCTCCACAATCTCAGGCTGCCCGGCCGACCTCCAGGACGGAGGAAGGTAGATTCCTGTGGGTGTGGGGTGCAGCGATAGTGGCCCAGGCTGGGCATTCCTGCTCCTCCCAGCCCCACAAGAATGAAAAAATTTACCTTTCAGGTCTTCTTCAGCAGCTGAAACTGGCTGGAGATCCATGAACACACTCCAGCCAGTTCAGTCCAAACATGGCAATTGAGGTCCTATTGACGTAATATCCATTGTAAATAGGCCTACCACCTGACTCCAGGGGCTGCTCTAGCTGGCCAGCGGTCAGCCCCGGTGAACATTGCCGCGGCTACAGCGACAATAGCAATGGGGAGGTAGGTCATTGCCCATTGAAAAGTCAGCCCAAAATCTCAACTATTGCTTTTGTTTAAAGTAATTTCATGCCCAGTAAGGAGTGACTAAAGAGAACACAAAAGTAAACGTGACTGAAGAGACCATAACAGTGTTAGTATATGAAAAGAACATAGGGAAAGAACATAGGCACAGAAGTAGGCCATTCAGCCCCTCGAGCCTGTTCTGCCATTCAATTAGATTATGGCTGATCTATATCTCAACTCCATTTAGTCACCTTGGTTCCATATCCCTTAATACCCTTACCTAACAAAAATCTATCAATCTCAGTTTTGAAATGTTCTATTGACATAGCCTCAACAGCTTTTTTGGGGAGAGAGTTCCAGATTTTCACTACCCATTGTGTGAAGAATTGCTTCCTGACATCACCCCTGAACGGCCTAGCTCTAACTTTAAGCTTATGCCCCCTTGTACTTGTCTCCCTCACCTCTAACTACCCTATCAAATCCTTTAATCATCGTAACCCCCATTCTCATAATTTAACCCTTTTAGCCCTGGTATCATTCACGTGAATCTGTGCTGAACCCTTCCAAGACCAATATATCATTCCTGAGGTGCGGTGCCCAGAACTGAATGCAATACTCCAGAGCTTTGTATAACTGTAGCGTAACTTCCACCCCTTTGTATTCCACCTCCTTGAGATAAAGGCCAACATTCCATTAGCCTTTTAAAATATTTTTTGTACCTGTCTACTAGCTTTGAGTGATTTCTGTACATGGACTCCTGCATCTCTCTGCTCCTCCACAGTTTCTAGCTTCTTACCATTTACAAATACTCTGATCTATCTTTATTAGGTCCAAAGTGGTAGACTTTACACTTCCCCACATTGAACTCCATCTGCCACAGTTTTGCCCACTCAGTTAATCTATCAATGTCCTTTTGCAACTTTCTGCTCGCATCTACACTGCTTACTATGCCACTTAGCTTAGTGTCATCAGTGGGATATACGGCTCTCTATTCCTTCATCTAAGTTTGGATCAATTAACAAAAGGCGAAAGAAAGCTCAGTTCTTGACACAATAATTTTGGTTAAGAGCATGCTTTTTGTTCGAAAATTCTACCTCGCTCAAAAGGAAATATCTGTAGTCAAGCCGAGTTTATTAGCTACTGTTGAATGTTACAGATAAGATAAAATTAGAAACAATTTCACCCAACGATTCACCTAACATCTTGTGTGGCAACTCAACTGGTTGCTATGGATACTGTTTCTATAGTACAAAAAGACAAACAGTAAATCATGGAGGTGGTGGATCCTCTCATACTGCCCGTAAATCACCTGATATATGGTAACGTAGGTTACACACTCTAATGGGAGGAAGTTATCAGCAGCAAGGCAACAGGATCATAGAGTCATAGAGTTATTCAGCACAGAAAGAGGCCCTTCGGCCCATCGTGTCTGCGCCGGCCATCAAGCCCTATCTATTCTAATTCCATTTTCCAGCACTTGGTCCGTAGCCTTGTATGCTATGGCATTTCAAGTGCTCATCTAAATGCTTCTTGAATGTTGTGAGGGTTCCTGCCTCTACCACCCTTTCAGGCAGTGAGTTCCAGATTCCAACCACCCTCTGGGTCAAAAAGTTTTTCCTCAAATCCCCTCTAAACCTCCTGCCCCTTACCTTGAAACTATGCCCCCTGGTTATTGACCCCTCTGCTAAGGGGAAAAGTTCCTTTCTATCTACCCTATCTATGCCCCTCATAATTTTGTATACCTCAATCAGGTCCCCCCTCAGCCTTCTCTGCTCTAAGGAAAACAACCCCAGCCTGTCCAGTCTCTCTTCATAGCTGAAGCGCTCCAGCCAAGGTAACATCCTGGTGAATCTCCTCTGCACCCTCTCCAATGCAATCACATCCTTCTTATAGTGTGGCGACCAGAACTGCACACAGTATTCCAGCTGTGGCCTAACTAGCGTTTTGTACAGCTCCATCATAACCTCCCTTTTTCAATGCAATAACATGTAAAGGTTCAAAAGCTAGAACAAAGGGTGTAAACATTTTCAGGAACAGGAAAGGTCTGTTCCTTTTTGACCGGTTTCAACCCCATCCACCTGACCTCAACGTATCTTACGATCTTTTCTCTCTTCAGAACACCACCTATACTATTTCCTCAAATTACCTTTTTTGGTAACTTATTCCACAATTCAATTACACATAGTGTAAAATATTTTTGCCTTACTTTCCTTCTTATTGCTAAGGATAGTGCAGCTATCTTTTTGTTACATTGTTCAAGTAGCTATTCTTCATATGTGACCCTAGACAGGGAGTGTTGGTAGAGGTCATTGGATAGTAATCAATAGTGGGAATTTGGGCTGATATTTCTTCTCCCTTGCCTGGGTGTACTTTTGCCACCCCACCCAGGCTGAGATCAACTAATTGCTTCTTGGTCTGTATGACTCTGTACCATACTGGGCTGTGGATTTATCCATTAAGCCATGAAGGAATTGAACTACATTCAAGCAGTTCAATTTCTGAGTTTATTTTGCTCCCTTTTTAAAAGTAACTTTCATGCTTTTTCATCCCACTGTGCAATGCACCATTCCCCAACCATGGGGGAATGCCATGTGAACTTAAACTGCCAACATTCACACACTACCAAAGAGGGGAAATAATTGACTTGAATATTGTGCTGAGTATGTATTTGCTATTGTTTACAATGTAGCTCAGAACGGCAATAGACAGTATTTGAAGAACTGAGTGTGAAAAGTATAGGATGAGGTGGCTTGAGCACCATTACTTCTTAAATATGGTTTGACCCTTTAAGAAATAGTGTAGCTGTGGCACTCGTTGGGAGGTATTAGTGTCGGGCACACCATTCTTTCTTGGTGCATAGCATTGTTGGCATTCACCCTCTTACTGTACCATGGCATTGTCACACTGGTTATTGAGGTGCGTGCCGAGGCCTCTTTTCAGGGCAAAGTTATGGAGCATGCAGCAGATGACAATTATTCTAGAAACCCAGGGAAGGGTTTGCACTGTAAGACTACCTCTGATTGATTCACTGATAATGCACTGTGAAGCACTGTTTAAAGATTCCAATAGTATGTCTGATCATAATTTTGATTGTAGCATGAGCTTTGTTGCACCAGCACTTTGCTTCTATCCATGTTTAGTGTATAGGTATTATGAGCTAAGGCTGCATTGGGTAGCCTTGATCTCTCTGCAGCCAGCCTTCTACTCTTCATCCCTTCAAATATGAGGGACACAGGTGATTGCTTTAAAATGAAACCGTCCAAAGAAGCAAGCACTGGCCTACATGATTCAGTACTGCTGATCATATACCATTGAGATTTTTAAAAACCCTCCAGATTCATTTCGGAAGCAGCATTTTGTTGAGGGACCAAATGTAACATGGGTGCAATCAATAATTCTCTGGACCCTGGAAAAAAACAGCAGTTCAGCAGAGTTCTGTTGACCTCTCATTTTGCTGCTGTTGACCAGTAGCAAAGGCGACAACATCATTGGCCCTGCTGAATAAATGCCTCTGTAATCGCTTTGACACATATGTTTCCAACAAACAGTCTGATATTGCAGATGTCCCCCTGTGGCAGCTTCAAAGGGGATAATAGCATAAAAACTGAGAACCATGACTACCTGCATTGCCAATGGCAGTGCTGTATCAATGATCAAGCTTTTCTTGAAGCAGTTGGCACAATTGCCAGGTATCTGTACCTGGGTCTGTAGATGCAATGGGTATTATATTGGTGGCTATGGGCAATATATTTCTGCTGCCATCTGGGACTTTTAGCAGCCCTTCTGTGTTCCAGCCTATCCTCTTGGTACAACTGCTGCCAGTGCAATACTGAATGCTGACACCAATTTTTTCATGTATAGGAAGCTTGATTAGCTACCAAAGGTTGTAAAGAAAAACTACCCCAACACATTATGAGTCATATCCATAATTCATAATGTAAGACATGGCATGCTATTAATAGCACAATACAAAGAACATTTAAAAAAGTTACCTTCAAGAAATCCTCTGAGGATATAAGTATGAAAATCTATAATTGCAGTGCTTCTAATTTACAGTAATTAACGGCATAGATTATATTGAAGACAGTAGTGCCATCTCCAATGTCTTCAGCTATGTTTTCACAAATAGCAACAGTTTACACCTCTCCTTGTCCGAGCCAAAAATGCAGCACCTGAGTCATGTATATTGAACACATCAAAATGCAGCAAATGCCTTAATTCCTGAAATACCAGAATTTGTCATGAGAATCGATAGCAGAAATGCTGATACTGGTGTAACATACTTTAATAGTTTGCTACTTAGTTAATTAGGAAGACTCACAGGAGTAGTAGCAAGAGTGTGAGACTTCCGTAGTAATTAAGAAGCCAACTGTAAAACCATATTTTACCAGCTCCTGCCATTGATTCTGGGGAAGAAGTATTGAGACTGTTGAGAAGTTACTATCAAATTGATAAAGTTTAATCTCATGCCATGAACTTTTAGTTCTTCAGCTTCTTATAGAAGACATTTTCCTTCTAAACAACTTCTTTCTCTGGTTTAGGGACGATCTGCTCCTTCTTGGAGAAGATCACTGAGAAAGATCAGATTGTTCCCAAACCGGATGAAGAAGTTGAGTACCATTGGGCAGATTTTATGAATTCATGCTCCTACACAGTGCTTCGTACACCAGGAGTGCATATGGGGAATTCGGTACCTCTATCAGCACACCACAAAAAAAATGTATTCACAGAATCACCACAGTGCAGATAGAGGCCATTTCGGCCCATCGAGCCTGCACCGACACACATCCCACCCTATCCCCGTAACCTCACGTATTTAATCCCCCTAACACTAAGGGTCAATTTATCATAGCCAAATCAACCTAACCCGCACATCTTTGGACTGTGGGAGGAAACCCACGCAGACACGGGGAGAATGTGCAAACTCCACACAGACAGTCACCTGAGGCCGGATTCAAATCCGGGTCCCTGGCGCTGTGAGGCAACAGTGCTAACCACTATGCCACCGTGTTGCCCTTTCATTAATGAATGCTCTGAAATTCCTGTTATGCAGTCCTAGTGTGAAAAGTTCTGCACCAGGAGTGCAAATTCTTAAATCACCCATCATATATAATTAAACAATAGTCACAAGAGGGTTCTTTCAGTTGGCTGAAACTTAGACTTATATGCCTCAGTTATACCATGAAAATGCTGACATATGCCAATATTTGAAGAAATAAAATTGAAGCTTTAAGATCTGTTAATAGCTCAGTGGATACAATTACTGCCTGATTATATACTGAATCATACAGATCAAGAAGGTCCCAGGTTTAGCACCTGGTCATACTTAATTATGTTGGCTCAGCGGTGGCAGTGGTACAACTGGCCTCAATATCCCTGGGTTGGGATTAAAAATCAATCAGGGATGTACACATGCTTGTGTGTGTGTGCACTCGCTTAAGGTACATTGGGTAAGGACAGGTTAAGGTTTTATTGTCATGCCTCCATGGTTTACCTGTCTACTGACATTCATTGCCTAGACTCACACATGAAGAATGGCCATTTAGGTGAGATACCAAAGGGCAGCCAGGATCTGTGGAATCGTAGCCCAGCATGCACTGCCACCTTTATGAGATGAAAGGAGAGAATAGGAAACACTGCAAAAAAAGTTTTAGTCTGGCTACTTGCTTCCAGCAGTATCCAAAACTTTTCAATACCTGACTCGTGTTGTTACTTTCTCAGTTCCTCAAGGCCTGTAGTTTTCAATTGCGGGTATTCAGTGAATTTCAGAGATCACTTTCATGGTACAAATCTGATTATTTCAGTATTCCAGATTCAACTAAAATCACTGGCAGTCACTTGTTAAACCTTGTGTAAGTATTAACTTACTTTGGTAGTGTTTTCAGGTGATTTTCTCTCAGCTCCAGAATGCGTAGCTTGGTAAGTCTAAAAAATACAAAAACAAAATCTTCAAAATGTACTTCTGAGAAATATTAGAACATTATCATATTACTATTATTTCAACATTTCCTGGGGCTGATAATGTAGTCCAGGTGCAATGGTGCTGGGACAGTTGTTCTTCGGATGTGGCGTCTACTCTTGCTTCACTGAGCTGACCTAGTCTTGGATACAATACTGGATTGTTACATGGAGCAGTTGGTCAAGGAACCCACGTGAGCAGGGCACATATTACACATGATATTAAATAGCAACCAGAAGTTGGTAGAGCAGGTCAGAGTCAAAGAATACCTTTGTAAAAGTTACCATAATATAGTGGAATTTAAGGTGAGGCTTTTGATTGAGTATAACAACAACATCTTATATTTATATAGCATATAGTAGAAATATTCAACTTTATTTGAGGTGAGCTAAGGAAACTGGACTGGACAGCACTGTTAGGGAAAAGTATAGAACAAAAGTGGATCATGTTTAAAAATACTATACATATAGTACATTACAACAGAGATTACACTTCAACAGTACTTCTTTGGCTGTAAAGCATTTGGGATGTTCTGAGGTTGTGAAAGGTGCTATATAAATGCAAGTTCTTTCTTTTATAGAACAGACATGTACCACTAGGGAAGAAAGATAGGAGAGGGGGAAGTCTTTTATGGACAATAGTGGAAATAATTCAAGAAAGAAGAAAAAAAATGTTTGTAAAGTGTAAAATTACGGGTAGCACGGTGGACCGAGACGAATATAAGAACAAGGCAAAGAAACTGGTCAGGAGCACAAAAATAGAAAATAAGGTTAGATCAGCAGGGACTATTAAAAGAAATGCCAAGCATATAAATATATTTGCAGCAAATAGGCAAAAAAGTGAGGACATTAAAAAAATCCCTAAAGTGAAATTATATCAAGTGATAGCAGAGTATGAAATTAATCCTTCTTTTCTGTGTTCATGGAGGAGATTATGGGAAATCTCCTCAGCACGGAAGTTGAATTTGTGGGGGGCAGGTGGAGGAAGTACTAAAATAAATAGAAATTTAAAATTAGGTAATCATTGATAGGTTAAGGGAAGATACCAGCCCAGATGACTTACATGAGTATTAATAGAAATGGCCAGCAAATCCAGTCATGCTTTCCATTATCTTTTGGGAATAATTAGAAACGGGAGTAGTGCCCAATACCCAACAACCATTGGTACAGAATCAAAGATTGAATTTACATGAGGATTTTCCTAAGCCGAAATCACAGCAGATAATCAGCAGAACCCCCCCAAGGAAATTCAATCTCCAATTATCTTAAAACTTGGAGGCCCCTCCAGCACAAGCATTCCTGTATAATGTTCCTAATGAACTGTAACATCAACCTCAATTACATCGTGACCCTATACTATACCTCACCCAAAGAAAGAACTTGCATTTATATAACGCCTTTCATGGCCTCAGCATGTCCCAAAGTGCTTCACAACCAATTAAGTAGTTTTGATGTCTAGTCACTGTTATAAGGAAATGCAGCAGCCAATTTACACAGAACAAGGTCCCACAAACAGTAATGAGATAAATGACCAGATAATCTGTTGGTTGAGGGATAAATGTTGTCTAGGACACTGGGCCCAAGACCGCACAAAATGGAGGAGAAGCATTCGGGAAGGCGCCGAACACCTCGAGTCTCTTTGCCGGGAGCAAGCGGAAGCCAAGCGCAAGCAGCGCAAGGAGCGCACGTCAACCCAAGCACCCCACCCACCCACCCCTTCAACCACCGTCTGCCCCACCTGTGACAGAGACTGTAGGTCCCGCATTGGACTCATCAGTCACCTGAGAACTCATTTTTAGTGTGGAAGCAAGTCATCCTCGGTTCCGAGGGACTGCCTAAGAAGAAGAGAAGAAGGACACCGGGAGAACTCCCCATGTCTTCTTTGAATAGTGCATCCACCTGAGAAAGTAGACAGGGTTTCAGTTTAACCATTCATCAAAATGCTCAAACAATGTAGCACTTCCTCAGCACTTCACTGAAGCATCAAGTGCTTATTATTTTCTCAAGTCTCTGGATTGGATTTGAACCCACAACCTTCTACCTCAGAGGGGAAAGTGCTCTGATTGAGCCAAGGCTAACACCATGCATGCACATATCCTCAAGCAGAAATGTGGAACAGGACAAAGGTACTCCCAGCACAAAGTTCAAGTCCAGATTCCCAAAATGTATTTATACAAATTACACTTTTTATGTGGTGTCAGTGGGGCCTAAATTCAACATTGTCGTGACCATTTTACAGGCACAGAATGGACGCAACTATGATGTTTTTAGCAGAGCGATGGCCTGCGTCCAATTTGCGCGTGTGTTTGAGCCGCTGCTAAATTTGTCAGGGCTTTTTTTTTGGTGCTTCTAGGGCACAGGTCTCATTTCAATGTTGAAAGAGGTCTGTGCTCATTTTCAGGAAATTCTTTAAGACTACTCGAGCTCCGACTAATTTTTCAGGCTCTGCAGTGGCCTAACCAGTGGTCCTTAATGGGACCGCTGGAGGCCACGGAAGAAACCGGCAGCTACCGCGCCTTCTGCCTCCACTTTAATACTGATAGCTGCAGCCGCCTCGCACTTGCCGCCCTCCCTTCCCTGCCCTTACCTGTGGACTGGCTCTATGTCCAAGCTAGACGAAATTCGAAGAGCCCGGACTGGCGAGCTGCGTCAAGGCGCCCGATTAACGTTCGCAGCTCGCCAGATTATTCTAATGGGGCTTGAGGGTGAGTTTAGGAGCTCGGGCCTCTCTCTCTTCTGGTGCACAAGTTCCGTGCGCTGATTATTTAGCATCTGTTAGCTGGCGATTCACAAGTTGAGTGAGTGGGCAAATACATGGCAGATGCAGTATAACGTGGATAAATGTGAAGTTATCCACTTCGGTAGGAAAAACAGAAAGGCAGAGTATTATTTAAATGGTGATAGATTGGGAAATGTTGACGTACAAAGGGACCTGGGTGTCCTTGTACACCAGTCATTGAAAGTAAATATGCAAGTGCAGCAAGCAGTTAGGAAGGCAAATGGTATGTTGGCCTTCATTGCAAGAGGATTTGAGTACAGGAGCAAGGATGTCTTACTACAGTTATACAGGGTCTTGGTGAGACCACACCTGGAGTACTGTGTGCAGTTTTGGTCTCCTTACCTAAGAAAGGATATACTTGCCATAGAGGGAGTGCAGCGAAGGTTCACCAGACTGATTCCTGGGATGGCAGGACTGTCGCATGAGGAGAGATTGGGTCGACTAGGCCTGTATTCACTAGAGTTTAGAAGAATGAGAGGGGATCTCATTGAAACGTATAAAAATCTGACAGGCTAGACAGACTGGATGCAGGGAGGATGTTCCCCTGGCTGGGGGATCTAGAACGAGGGGTCACAGTCTCAGGATACGGGGTAGGACATTTAGGACTGAGATGAGGAGAGGTTTCTTCACTCAGAGGGTGGTGAACCTGTGGAATTCTCTACCACAGAAGGCTGTGGAGGCCAAGTCACTGAATATATTTAAGAAGGAGATAGATAGATTTCTAGACGTAAAAGGCGTCAAGGGGTAAACATAGAAACTAGGAGCAGGCCATTCGGCCCGTCGAGCCTGCTCCACCATTCAATACGATCATGGCTGATCATCCAAATCCAGTACCCTGTCCCTGCTTTCCCACACAGAATCCCCATCGAGCCTGCACCGACATATATCCCACCCTATCCCCATAACCCCACGTATTTAACTCCCCCTAACATATCCCATCCTATCCCCGTAACCCCACATATTTAATCCCCCCCCACCACTAAGGGTCAATTTATCATAGCCAAATCAACCTAACCCGCACATTTTTGGACTGTGGGAGGAAACCGGAGCACCCGGAGGAAACCCACGCAGACACGGGGAGAATGTGCAAACTCCACACAGACAGTCACCCGAGGCCGGATTCGAACCCAGGTCCCTGGCGCTGTGAGGCACCAGTGCTAACCACTATGCCACCGTGTTGCCCGCATGGGGAGAGAGCGGGAATATGGTATTGAGATAGAGGATCAGCCATGATCATATTGAATGGTGGAGCAAGCTCGAAGGGCCGAATGGCCTACTCCTGCTCCTATTTTTCTATGTTTCTACGGTGTTTCCCATTTGTCATAAGGCTCTTTTACTGATTATTGTGGTGCTCGCTTTTGTTTTTATTCGTTCCTGGGATGTGGGCGTCGCTGGCAAGGCCAGCATTTATTGCCCATCCCTAATTGCCGTTGAGAAGGTGGTGGTGAACTGCTGCCTTAAACCGCTGCAGTCCTTGTGGTGATGGTACTCCCACAGTGTTATTAGGGAGTGAGTTCCAGGATTTTGACCCAGCGACGATGAAGGAACGGCGATATATTTACAAATCAGGATGGTGTGTAACTTGGAAGGGAACTTGCAGGTGATGGTGTTCCCATGCGCCTGCTGCCCTTGTCCTTCTAGGTGGTTGAGGTCGCGCGTTTGGGAGGTGCTGCCGAAGAAGCCTTGTAGATGGTACACCCTGCAGCCACAGTGTACCAGTGGTGCAGGGAGTGAATGTTTAAGGTGGTGGATGGAGTGCCAATCAAGCGGGCTGCTTTGTCCTGGATGGTGTCGAGCTTCTTGAGTGTTGTTGGAGCTGCAGTCATGCAGGCAAGTGGAGAGTATTCCATCACACTCCTGACTTGTGCCTTGTAGATGGTGGAAAGGCTTTGGGGACACTTGCCACAGAATACCCAGCCTCTGACCTGCTCTTGTAGCTATAGTATTTATGTGGCTGGTCCAGTTAAGTTTCTGGTCAGTGGTGACCCCCAGGATGTTGATGGTGGGGGATGCGGTGATGGTAATGCCATTGAATGTCAAGGGTTGGTGGTTAGACTCTCGCTTGTTGGAGATAGTCATTGCCTGGCACTTTTGTGGTGCGAATGTTACTTGCCACTTATCAGCCCAACCCTGAAGGTTGTCCAGGTCTTGCTGCATGCGGGCACAGACTACTTCATTATCTGAGCAGTTGCGAATGGAACTGAACACTGTGTAATCATCAGCAAACATCCCCACTTCTGACCTTATGATGGAGGGAAGGTCATTGATGAAACAGCTGAAGATGGTTGGGCCTAGGTCACTGCCCTGAGGAACTCCTGAAGCGATGTCCTGGGGCTGAGATGATTGACCTCCAACAACTACAACCATCTTCCTTTGAGCTAGGTAAGACTCCAGCCAGTGGAGAGTTTTCCCCCTGATTCCCATTGACTTCAATTTTACTGGGGCTCCCTGATGCCACACTTGGTCAAATGCTGCCTTGATGTCAAGGGCAGTCACTCTCACCTCACCTCTGGAATTCAGCTCTTTTGTCCATGTTTGGACCAAAGCTGTAATGAGGTCTGGAGCCGAGTGGTCCTGGCGGAACCCAAACTGGGTATCGGTGAGCAGGTTATTGGTGAATAAGTGCCACTTGATAGCACTGTCGACGACACCTTTCATCACTTTGCTGATGATTGAGAGTAGACTGATGGGGTGGTAATTGACCGGATTGGATTTGTCCTGCTTTTTGTGAACAGGGTATACCTGGGCAATTTTCCACGTTGTCGGGTAGATGCCAGTGTTGTAGTTGTATTGGAACAGCTTGGCTAGAGGTACGGTCAGTTCTGGAGCACAAGTTTTCAGCACGACAGCTGGGATGTTGTCGGGCCCATAAATTTTGCTGTATCCAGTGCACTCTCGTAGATTCCAAGCATGGTGAAATCAGACAGAAATAAATCAAGGACATTGGAGCCCAAGATCTCGCTAGGATCACTTATGCTGTTCCTGAGAGTGCACACAGCTCAGCTTAGAATCTGAGTTAAAGGGGGCTCCTCTAGAGTGCTCCACTGCAGTTCTGTAAAACGGTCAAACTTCACTGCACAGATGTTGGCTCCTCTATGCTTATTATAATACTTTGCAAGGTTCTTACATACTCTTAAAGAACTCTATAAATTGATGGTGCTCAGAATCTAGCATATCCTGGATGGTACCAATCACAGAGCATCTGAGGGTAGCCTGGAGCCAGCTCTCCAGCTAACTTCTTCCTGCTTCTCTGCTGTACCTACACTTGTTCCTCCTTACTTGTGCTGTGTTCTTCACCCAGTGTTCCCTGCTCTAATCCTATTGCTACACCTTCCCCCGGAGCAGATATTCTTGGGCTGATGCTTGATGCAGGAGGAGTGAGTGATGCTGTGTTGTGTGAGGTGGATGGACACAGCCTCAGGCCATGCAGGCTGTTGCTCCTTAGCTGCCACTATAGAAACGCAATGGAAATCAGCTTATTTTATTCTGCAAGACTCTCCTTGTAGCATATTTCATGAGCCACAATATACCATATGATATATGCGGGTAGAAATTAGGTTGCGCCCCATTTGGGGCGCAAATATCGTCTGGACGCAAATATTAGCGCCTGGCGCTAATTATTGGCACTGACTGGAAACTTCACTTTTACCGCCCCGGGAGGTGAGTGGAGCGCTAAATCAGGCGCTGCACACCTGTCTTAAGGCGCAAAGGCCAAGGAGTGAGGCGCTAACTCAGAGCGCTGGCGAAGCTCATGTAATGTCAGTCAGCAATGGAACACACACACAATGGCACGGGCCAGTTCTTAAAGGGGATGGTTAATCTTGCTTTCCATCCACATCCTGTTCATTGCAGCCTTGAATCTCGGCCTGGAGAGACTTGCACATCAAATGTGCTGGAAAGAACAATGGAGAGTATCAGGCAAAGAGCTCAGAGTGCAGCTCCCACAGTCTCTGCTAAATCGATACAAGGAATGGCAAATCAAAATGAACCTGCAAAGTGCTGCTCAGTACCCAAAACTCCTTCACACAACGTTGAATCTCTCCAGAAGTCTCTCCCTCTCTCTCTCAGAATGCGTAGTTCAAAAATGCCACCAACAATAAAAGACAGGAAGAGGCCCCCTTTAAATAGCGCCCCCCCCCAGCCCCACAGCGATTGATAGCGTTCCAGTCTTCTGGTCGTTGGATGCGCCAGGCGGTAAGGCAGGGGGCGCCATTCAATTTCCGCTCCGGGGCGCCACAAGGGCGTTGCACCATGGAATGACGTCACAATCTGCGCGCGCAGGTGGTCGCAGCGGTAAGTTTTAGCGCCGCCGCACAATCTCAAGTTAAGTTCTCGAGCGGCGCAAACATCGCTGCGCCCGGGCGTTAGCGGCTTTGCGCCCCATTAGCGCCCTCTTAAGGCGCTAACGGGAGGTGCAACCAACTGAATTTTTACCCCATGGTGTCATATCAGGAAGCAAATAAAACCTTTAGGCTGGGTATTCCAGGAAAACAATAATTTTAAGGTTTTGTTTTACAGGAAAAATGAAAAAATAGAAATCAAAATTCTTTGACTTATAACATAGAGGCCCTGAATTTGCGGTCGTCACTGTTGTGTGTCCTCTCTGCTGCAGATCATGTCTAACTCCATCGGGTGTTTTAAGCTGTCTGTTTCCCCTAAAGGCTGCTTTTTTTCCTGCAGTGTGGACTAGACCATCCATAATATTTCAATTTAGCCTTGTGCATTTGAATTTTTCTGCAGCTACTGCCTTTGAAACTGACCGCAAGTTCTAAATCCCGAACTTGCGATCTGTCAAGCTACGAATACACAGAGGCTTCGCTGCGACTTTCACCTCCTGATAGAAATTAATCTGCTGGCGAAAAGTTGGGCTAATTGGCCACCTACTCCGAAGTATTTACGTTTTCAATTTTTAAAGTCTTGTGCAGGAAGCCTGTATGCAGAGCGTAAGAGAAGGTACCATCGATTGTATATTGTGCATAGCCCTGTTAGGCTGTGTATCCTGCAAGAAAATGGTTTACAATCAGCTAATACCAATTTAGAACAATCATTGTAGATTGTCATTTTTGTTTTAATTTAAATCATGAAAACGGAAACATTTTTATTTTTAGATGTCCCGAACATGTGTCACCAGATGGTATGTTTAGTGTAGTAATTATGGAGGAAATTGACTTAGATATTTTGTAGAATATATGCCACCAAGGACAGTGACTGTCTCGCTATCTACAGTAACATAACCACATCACAGAATGATCTCGAGCCAGTCATTAACTCCCAGCCAGAGCATGAACTCATTTTCTATCCCAGTTCAAGAGTGAAGCATGATGATTAATGCAGTTCGAGATAAAGCTGTTGGTTCAGTGCGTGTACAAATCTTTGTTGCAGAATGCGTTGCTGTATGAAACACCAGTAAATCTCAGCGCGCCGCAGTGTTGAGACAGGTTGTGACAATGATTATTCCATCCATTTGTCTAGTGGTGTAGATCAAATGAATGACATGGTCCTGGTTTATTTCTGCCATCGGAGTCAGCTGCTAGCTGAAGCTAAGCACAGACACACCAGCTACAGGCAGCATTAAAGCTGGCAAGTCCCGAATGAATAGCTTATAGAAAAGCTCATCTTCTAAGAATCAGGAAGTAAAAGAACCACCGCCCCACATGATACCAAGTTTGCATATGGACAACGCTGCACTCCTGTGTTTCGTGGGGGAGAACGCTGCGCAGAACTCTGCAGCATTTTAAAGGAAGTTCTTGCAGGGGGATCGCATGAGGTAGGTGCGGATTTACTTGCGATGTCGGCGGCATACTCCTTAGCTTTGCCACCGACAGCAAATTCAGGCCCAGAGTATCTAAAAGTCAAATCTGTAATCTTGTCTATCATTGCATTCAACAACCAATTACGTGTCCAAAAGTCCTATCCACAATGCCTGGGGAATGCTCATTTCCTAGGTGCTATAGAGAGAAATATCAGCAGAGGTGCATTGCTCCGGTATTAATGCAAAGGTGGGTTCTGAGCCGGGGCGGGGGGGGGGTGCGGAGGAGGGGGGATTGCGTGCGCGAAACCCAGAAGTAAAGTTAGCGGGTCGAGTTCTCCGATAACGACTTGATTGAATCATTAAAATTTTCCTTCTGGGTTTCGGGTCTCCAAGCTGCGTGATGCGCACCGCATGACACTATCTGAAGGACATAGCTGCCAGTCTGGGCTTGCGACAGGTGGTGAGAGAACCAACACGAAGGAAAAACCTACTTGACCTCGTCCTAACCAATCTACCTGTCGCAGATGCATCTGTCCATGACAGCATTGGTAGCAGTGACCACCGCACAGTCATTGTGGAGACAAAGTCCCGTCTTCACACTGAGGACACCCTCCATCGTGTTGTGTGGCACTACCACCGTACTAAATGGGATAGATTCAGAACAGATCTAGCAGCTCAAAAATGGGCATCCATAAGGCGCTGTGGGCCATCAGCAGCAGCAGAATTGTATTCCACCACAATCTGTAACCTCATGGCCCGGCATATCCCTCACTCTACCCTTACCATCAAGCCAGGGAACCAACCCTGGTTCAATAAGGAGTGTAGAAGAGCATGCCAGGAGCAGCACCAGGCGTACCTAAAAATAAGGTGCTAACCTTGGGAAGCTGCAACACAGGACTACATGCATGCTAAAAAGCGGAAGCAGCATGCTATAGACAGAGCTAAGCGATCCCACAATCAACGGATCAGATCAAAGCTCTGCAGTCCTGCCACATCCAGTCGTGAATGGTGGTGGACCATTAAACAACTAACGGAAGGAGGAGGCTCCATGAATATCCCCATCCTCAATGATGGTGGAGCCCAGCACGTGAGTGCAAAAGACAAAGCTGAAGCGTTTGCAACCATCTTCAGCCAGAAGTGCCGAGTGGGTGATCCATATTGGCCTCCTCCTGAGGTCCCCACCATCACAGAAGCCAATCTTCAGCCAATTCGATTCATTTCACGTAAAGAAATGGCTGAGCACATTGGATACAGCAAAGGTTATGGGCCCCGACAACATCCGGGCTGTTGTGCTGAAGACTTGTGCTCCAGAACTAGCCGCGCATCTAGTCAAGCTGTTCCAGTACAGCTACAACACTGGCATCTATCCGACAATGTGTAAAACTGCCCAAGTATGTCGTGTCCACAAAAAGCAGGACAAATCCAATCCGGCCAATTACCGCCCCATCAGTCTACTCTCAATCATCAGCAAAGTGATGGAAGGTGTGGTCAACAGTGCTATCAAGCAGCACTTATTCACCAATAACCTGCTCACTGATGCCCAGTTTGGATTCCGTCAGGACCACTTGGCTCCAGACCTCATTGCAGCCTTGGTCCAAACATGGACAAAGGAGCTGAATTCCAGAGGTGAGGTGAGAGTGACTGCCCTTGACATCAAGGCAGCATCTGACCGAGTGTGGCATCAAGGATCCCTCGTAAAACTGAAGTCAATGGGAATCGGGGGAAAACTCTCCACTGGGTGGAGTCATACCTAGCACAAAGGAAGATGGTTGTAGTTGTTGGAGGTCAATCATCACAGCCCCAGGACATCGCTGCAGGAGTTCCTCAGGGCAGTGTCCTAGGCCCAACCATCTTCAGCTGATTCATGAATGACCTTCCCTCCATCATAAGGTCAGGAGTGGGGATGTTCACTGATGATTGCACAGTGTTCAGTGCTATTCGCAACTCCTCAGATAATGAAGCAGTCCATGCCCGCATGCAGCAAGACCTGGACGACATTCAGGCTCGGGCTGATAAGTGGCAGGTAACATTCGCGCCACACAAATGCCAGGCAATGACTATCTCCAACAAGCGAGCATCTAACCACTGCCCCTTGACATTCAACGGCATTACCATCGCTGAATCCCCCACCATCAATATACTGGGGATCACCATTGACCAGAAACTTAATTGGACCAGCCACATAAATACTGTGGCAACAAGAGCAGGTCAGAGGCTGGGTATTCTGCGGCGAGTGTCTCACCTCCTGACTCCCCAAAGCCTTTCCACCATCTACAAGGCACAAGTCAGCAGTGTGATGGAATACTCTCCACTTGCCTGGACGAGTGCAGCTCCAAAAACACTCAAGAAACTCGACACCATCCAAGACAAAGCAGCCCGCTTGACTGGCACCTCATCCATCACCTTAAACATTCACTCCCTCCACCACCGACGTACCGTGGCTACAGTGTGTACCATCTACAAGATGCACTGCAGCAACTCGCCAAGGCTTCTTTGGCAGCACCTCCCAAACCCGCGACCTCTTCCACCTAGAAGGACATGGGCAGCAGGCACATGGGAACACCACCACCTCCAAGTTCCCCATGAAGTCACACACCATCCTGACTTGGAAGTATATCGGCGTTCCTTCATCATTGCTGGGTCAAAATCCTGGAACTCCCTCCCTAACAGCACTGTGGGAGTACCTTCACCACACGGACTGCAGCGGTTCAAGAAGGCGGCTCACCACCACCTTCTCAAGGGCAACTAGTGATGGGCAATAAATGCTGGCCTTGCCAGCGACGCCCACATCCCAGGAACAAATTTAAAAAAAGTCCACTATTTAAAGGGCTAATGCAGAAATGGTATTTGGAGGAGCCAGGAGCTGTTTAGCATGGATTCACAAAGAGCAGGGGCAGTGCTCAGAATCAATGATGCTTCCCTTGAATTACTGCTGGGTGCAGTCAGGAGTAGGAGGGCAAAAATTTCCTTAGCAATTGGAGAAAGAAACCTGATGCTGTGACCAAGAAGGCGAGGTTGGAGTTGGCTAAGGAGGTGAGCAGCTGGAGCATTGAGTCTTGGATGCAATGCAGGAAGCAGTTTAATGACCTAACCAGTCAGGAAAAGTGAGTACATTTGCTGATTCATCTACATCCTATGGTGTAAGCACCCCGCTCCCCCCATTCTATCTTGCCAAGTGTACTCCATCACATCACTCCTCACACCCACTTAATTTTCAGCAGCACCCATCCTTCACTTTCTATGCCCTTCTCCATGTATCCATCCACCACTGCCACTCACCCCAATCCTTATGCAATGTGATGCATCTGTCTCATAGTCACCCTCACTGAATGCACTGCATCCATCGAGTGAATATGTGACCTTCATTCACTCGCAGGTTTATTTTTTTGCCCCTTATAGGAGAAGAGAGTGCAAAATGCAAGAGACAGGGAGAGGACTGGAGGTGGCCCGCCACAAATAGTGCAGCTTACAGATGCAGAGGCGGATGCAATGTGATATGTGACAGATCTGCATCGCTGTCAATCAGAGATGGAGAGACTGGGAGCTTGCAGGTGTCTGGTGACAGAATTAAAAATATCTCTGACAGACATGTTGACTTCATTTCATCTATGTCTGAACTATGAAAGGTCTGAGTATGGTGATTGTCAAGATGGTTACTTTGCCACGACTAATTCATATCCCTTTCTTTTGTCTTCCAGCGCCTTCACGTGTAGAGCAAGAGTCGCTGGAGATGCATGAGGACGATTCTTCAGAGTGCCTCATTCCTTCTGAGGGCGCATTGTCACACTACGTACAGCCATGTAGCAGCACAAAGACTTTGGTGGGTCCAGTTAGACAGTTGGTTGGGATTTCATCTGGTGACCCACATTTCACAAGTGAGCACGAGCAGACACTGCCAGCAGGGACAGCTGTGGAGAGTTTGCGTTGGGGGGTGCAATCCTCTCCAAGCTCTGCTCAACTGGACACAGAAAAAAGAAAAAAGAAAGACTTGCATTTACACAGCGTCTTTCACGACCTCAGGACATCCCAAAGCGCTTTACAGACAACTAAGTACTTTTGCAGTGTTGTAATGTAGGAAACGCGGCAGCCAATTTGTGCACGGCAAACTCCCACAAACAGCAATGTGATAATGACCAGATAATCTTTTTTTGTGATGTTGACTGAGGGATAAATATTGGCAAGGACACCAGGAATAACTCCTCTGCTCTTCTTCGAAATAGTTCCATGGGATCTTTTACGTCCACCTTAGAGACTAGACGGGTCTCGGTTTAACGTCTCATCTGAAAGACGGCTCCTCCAACAGAGCAGCACTCCCTCAGTACTGCACTGGAGTGTCAGCCTAGATTTTTGTGCTCAACTCTCTGGAATGGGACTTGAACCCACAACCTTCTGACTCAGAGGCGAGAGTGCTACCAACTGAACCATGACTGACACCACAGATACTGAACCCTGGGGGCCATCAATGAGAAGGAGAATGTTAGAGGTACATCTGCAACTTTGTGAGGTATTGACAAATGTGCCACATACACTCTCCACAATAGCAGAGAGGATGGAGGTGACCAATGCGATTGCTAGTGGATTGGTGGCGCAAGCAATTGCAAGATTGTCTGCCATGCAAAGAGTGGCCGCCTCCATGGAGCTTCAAGCCAGGCTCTCAAATGAGTCCATGCAGGCCATAACCACGGACGTGCAGACTTTGGATGCCAACATGTCTGCCGCCTTAAGCAGGATGGCAGATACCTTTTCTGTGGCCTTACAATGCGTCACTGATCTACACCAAGTTGGTCTGCAGTAGAATGATAGGAGTGATGTGGCACTGGCCTAGGAGAGAGATGATGGTGAAAGGAGATGTGGAAGTGGAAACTCCACTTAAAGCGCTCCCACTTTTCACCCATTGCCCCACCTTCAGCCAGTATCTAACATGCTGCCTCATCCCCTGATGGCTGGGTCTGTCCCTGCACAGGTGCAGGTGGTGCAGTCTTTGACGGGACCCTCAGGGGCTCTGAAACCCAGAGAGCACAGGCCAAAAGCATCTCAGCAGTCAGGGCAGGGATCTGAGCACAAACAGAAAATGCTGGAAATACTCAGCAGGTCAGGCAGCATCTGTGGAGAGAGAAACAGAGTTAACGTTTCAGGTCGTTTCAGAAAGTTGAGTAGCCTGCCTCTACCTCTGCTGAAGCCACATGGGATGTACCACATAGAAGCGGTAGAAAGCATAAGTTAAAGCAATTGTAATTCACCAGGGGTGAGAACATGGGTGTTTGACAACATGTTATGTTGTTAAGTTTCCTTTTTTATAACGCCACATAAAATTTATTGGTTAGCACCACTTCCACGTCTTACCCATTTTTGCATCCTGAATGCCAACTCGCCTTTTCACTTGCTTCATGATGAATGTCAATACATGACGGGATCCATTGGGTGGATGTACAATGGGTGTATGCATGGTTGAAGAACTATTTTGTGCTAAGGGAGAGGGGGTCGCGGTGATGGTCCTGGTGGAGGTGGGCCGGTGATGGCTTTCATTTGTTATTTGTTCCAGTCAGAATAAGGTTGAGCTATGAGGGCATTCCTGGCAGCTATGTACACAGCTGGTCTGGTGATGGGAGCCCCATCTTCATATTCCTCCTCCTCCTCTTCTTCCATGTTTTCCTCAACATAAGATGTTTGATGAGTGCCTTGATCGTCCTACACCTCTAATCCTCTCTGCTGTGCAATGTTGTGCAGGACGCATAATACCACTATGATTCTGGACACCCTCGCTGTCGAGTACTGAAGGGCATCTCCAGACCTATCTAGGCACCTGAACTGCATCTTCAACATGCCGATGGCTTGCTCAATGACACACCTGGTGGTCATAAGGCTCTTGTTGTCACACTCCTGCGCCTCATTGGTGGGGTTCCTCACAGGTGTTATGAGCCACGTTTGAAGGTGGTATCCCTTGTCTCCTACGAGTCAGCCCTTAAGTCTGTTTCCTAGATTGAAAAATCCGGAATGTTGGACTGCCGCAGTACAAAAGCATCATGACAGCTCCCAGTGAATTTGGCGCACACCGCTTCTTATGGTTGCACACCAGCTGTACATTGATGGAATGAAATCCCTTGCGGTTAATAAAAACTCCTGGTTGATATGGTGGTCCTCGGATTGCAACGTATGTGCAATCAGTGGCACCCTGTACCTTTATCAGCCAGAGAAGCAAATGCGAGCATCTGCGCATTCTGCTATCATCGTTGCAGGGAAAGTTGACATAAGTCGACGCCCTGGCATACAACCCATCCGTGACCTGCTGTACACATTTATGGGCAGCCGACTAAGAGACCCTCGAGATGTGTCCAGTGGTGCACTAGAAGGAGCAAAAGGGAAAGAAATGGAGGGCAGTGGTGACTTTGACAGTGACGGGCAATGCGTGACCACCAGGTCCAGCAGGGAGTAGCTCTTCTTGAAGGAGGCTGCAGATGTCAGCGACCACTTGCCGTGTCAATCTGAGCACTGCTCTTCAGATAGGTCAAGGAAGCTGAGCCTCTGTCGGTAGACCCTTTGACGTAGGTAGTGTCTCCTGCGACCTCAGCCCCTTTGAGGCTCTCCTCTTTGCTGTTCTGCAGCTCTCTCCTGTGCATTTCTCTCCTGTGCACCTGCAGATCCCACCACAGCATGATGCTGCTGCCATGGATGGTGATTGTCTTCCTCCTCCAATGTCGAAAGCATCCATGGCGTCCCCCATCCTGCTGGTGTCCGTTTGAAAGCCTCCAAACTTCTCAAAAACATCTATGCTGACAAGAACTCTCTGCGAAATGTTTGCCAGATAGACTGACAAAGCAGCTGTAAGCACTAAGCCTTTATTAAGATTGGGCAATCTGAACTTTAAACATCTCAATGAAGTGCCGTTCAATTTCGCCTCCGTTTCACTGACCCCCAGGAAACCCGTGCTGGTGGCGGTAAATTCAAATGCCTGCTTAATTCAATTGAAAATCGGCTCATTATCATATGCTGATGATGTTAATGGCTGAGCTAACTACTGATGTGCCTGTCCTAATGATCATGCCGACTTCGATGAGCAGGTTACTCGCACGCAGCTAAACGTGCCTCTGTTAAATCTAGAAGTTGGAGCTGGGTTGCGATCGCGCTTCAATTTTCTACAATTTTTACTTCCCACCCAACCCCAACCCACCTGTTCTTGGGGGTTGATATTTCCCTCATTGTGTCAGGTCTCCACTCCCTTTATGTTGCATTTTTGGGGCTTTGAATGCAATGTTCCCCCTAAGGTACGCGGCCGCGCACTGATCGCAAGATCCCATGCAGACCGCTCACCAGCTGTTCCGCTGGAAGAGATACGGCACATGCAGCAGCCACGCAGCAAATTTAAAGGGCCCGCGTAGGGAAAAAAAATTAGAGGGAACATTGTTCGAAAGGTGTCAGACCAGTGTTGGCATGCTAATGAGGCAGGTGAGGGCATCTCTGGCCATTCTACCTCAGTTTCCTATTCTTGCGTCCCTGGAGAACCCATTTACAGCGATGTCGCAAGAAGTTGGCGATGGACCATCTGTGGATACCAGGCATAAGGCAAAGAGAGCCAAAAAGGTAAGCCTGATGTAAAGGGACCCAATGGATTTTCAGCAGCCAATAGGCCCCAAGGCCAATGGCCAGATCTGCAGCTGCACTCTTGTTAACACATCCAATTCCAGGTGCAAGGCCCTGCCAGAGGACCAGCTTGTGCAAGGGATAAACTGGGTTAATGGCCCAATCCACAAAATATGGGTACACTTTGGCCTGGAGAAGCAGGGTACACTTTTTGTGCAATTCACATGTCCAGTGTCTGGAGGGGGGGGGGGGGGGGGGGGCGGCGGCAGGTGGGGGAGCGCGGTGGAGGGGTTGCAATATCCCTATATTTCTGTTAAAATTACGTTTCTTTTTACCCTGTTGGGTATGTACCTGGTCTATGCTCATCACCCCCACAGAGCCACACAGCTGGTACAACCACCCCAGTTTGGTGGCGAAATCAGACCTATGTTTCATGGTGCTGTGCATTGGTGCTCCAACACTGTGCATCTTATGATCTTGGATATTCTTCATTAGATAACCTTCATTGTAAAAATGTATTGCGCGAGTCTTTTTTGCAATTAGGTTGAGGAGTATATATGCAATTGAATAAAATTTAACTAGAATAAAAATGAACTGACAGAAATGTGCATGTAGATGGATTCTTTTCAGGATTTATTATTTATTGTCATCCAATGCCAAAAAGAATAAAGAGTAAAGGAAACAAATTCATTGATTTCATCTGGGCTGGTGTGCAATCATGCCTCTTCTAGCTGTAGAAAAGTGGCTGAGCTGCTGAATACTAGATAGTATTTTTGGAAACTCCAGATGAATCCAATTATATGGTGGCTTTCACCTATGAGATGTGACTCACACAGACTGTTGGTTCATCAAGGTTCATCATTTGGCAGAAGATTCACTGCTTGACTAATCCCTGTATGTGGGTGTAAATTAAAATGTGCGTAGTATTTTGATGTTTTCTATGTCTTCAGAATATCCAAACATGGGATTACAACACTAGGCATTTTTCTCCCCTGATGAGTTGTTGGACTGCTGGAAGTGGACTGGAAATCTTTATCCTAATGATATGCTGTGCTCTTTTGATTATATCGAGAACAAATCTGTTGTCAAACTACGCAGTTTTTACAATTTATCCAGCTAAAGTCCATATCAAAGTCGGGGGACCGATTTAATGTCCGTTATATCCCACCTGCAATCAAAACAGGCACAAACACAACAAAATTTAGGCAAAAAACAGTTTTGCCTGATTTCTGCCCAATTTGCCTACCTTAGAATTTTCTGATCAGGTCTGAGGTGGGTGATAGAAGTTCCCATCTGAACCAGGTGGGATCTTTATAACCACATGTAAAATGAGGCATTGAAATCCCCCTCTCCATTCTGTGGTCAGCATGCCTAGAAAATCTGGCATCCAGGCTGCCAAATACACACCTTCAAACAGGAAGTTATTTAAAGGCCACACAGATTTAAAAGGGGGTCCTTTTTTAGTATCTTCTATTTGCATTTTTTCCTGGTGGCTCTCACAAGCCTTTTATTACAGTTGTTGTTCATTTTTTTTTGCCTGAAATCCCTTTTACCAGCACAAATGAGTTTCCCAACAGGCTGATGTGTTCAGAACAGGACCTATGGAGAGATGCCAGGCAGTTCAGGCTGCCTGAGAGGTGATCCTTGCCCTCCCATTGGTACTTGCACACCCACATATGCAGAGAAATTACCTCAGTTTGGCAGGCACAGTGCTGGTGGAGGTTCTATTTCCAAATGAACACCAGCAGATGGCATCACTATGATACGTGGATGCCTGACTAACCATGCTTGTAGCTAGCATGTAAGCTATGGTAGGTATGCAGGGACAGGAGTAGTCAGTTTGGCTGCACCTCTTTCAGGCAAGCTGTAATGTTGACCAAAGCAAATAGTACCATGGAGGACAACCTTTCTCACAAATACCTCATGCAGCACTACATCTATTTCAGCAGCCATCAAACAAGGGGGTGAATACATGGTAGCTGCAGGTACCCTTGCAGTGCATTACAGAGCTCTGCATTTGGCAGGGACCGTTGATGTCTCAAAAGGCTAACACTATCCTCACAGAGGAAGGCGAGGCAACCAGTTCATCCACAGTAGGGCAAGGACATATAAGTTCTGGAAATAGTGCTAACTACAAGCATATAGGCTGCGAAATTCGACACCTTAGCGCCGGTAGTTAAGGCCGGTTTGGAGAAAAAAATGGCAGCCGCCTCGCCTCCGCCCACTTCCGGCATGGCCCATGCTGTTTGCCATCTTGGTGAGGGCGATAGCGTGGGTGGGATGTGCGTGCGCCGGCAGTATGGCTGGTGGAAGGCTGCTGACTTTCAGTGGGGGACACTGTAGATGGCCTTGAGCAGCTCTGGGCCTGGAAGGCCCGGCTGCAGACTGCACCGACTTGGCATGTGTGGCAGCAGTCTGGGCTGGCTGTCTGACAGGCAACAGCAAGGGCATTGGCGGAGTGGCAGTGGTGGGAGTACGAATGCTGTCATCCTGAGAGAGGGCAGCAGGTTCGAGCTCCACAGAACCACTGGCACTCCCCTGGGGCGGCGCCTCAGCAATACTAATAATCTGTTGGAGGACAGATTGCTGGACTGCTGTGAGACTCTGCAAGCCCCTTTCCACACTTGTAAATTCTTCTCTTCTTAGGCAGTCCCTCGGAACCGAGGATGACTTGCTTCCACACTAAAAATGAGTTCTCAGGTGACTGATGAGTCCAATGCGGGACCTACAGTCTCTGTCACAGGTGAGGCAGACGGTGGTTGAAGGGGCGGGTGGTGGGGTGTTTGGGTTGACGTGCGCTCCTTCCACTGTTTGCGCTTGGCTTCCGCTTGCTCCCGGCGAAGAGACTCGAAGTGTTTGGCGCCTTCCAGGATGCTTCTCCACTTTGAGCGGTCTTGGGCCAGGGATTCCCAGGTGTCGGAGGGGATGTTGCACTCTTTCAAGGAGGCTTTGAGGGTGTCCTTGAAGCGTTTCCTTTGCCTACCTGGGGTTCTCCTGCCGTGTCTGAGCTCCAAGTAGAGCGCTTGTTTTGGGAGTCTCGTATCAGGCATGCGGACAATGTGGCCCGTCCATCAGAGCTGATCAAGGGTGGTCAAAGTTTCGATGCTGGGGATGTTGGCCTGAGCGAGAACGCTGACGTTGGTGCGCCTACCCTGCCAATGGATTTGCAGGATCTTGCAGAGGCAGCATTGGTGGTACCTGTCCAGTGCTTTGAGCTCCCTGCTGTACATGGTCCATGTCTCTGAAGCATACAGGAGGGCGGGAATCACTACTGCTCCGTAGACCATGAGCTTGGTGCCGGGTTTGAGGTCCTGGTCTTCAAACACTCTCTTCCTCAGGCGACCGAAGACTGCACTGGCACACTGAAGGCGGTGTTGGACTTCATCATCGACGTCTGCCCTTGTTGACAGTAGACTCCCGAGGTATGGAAAGTGGTCCACGTTGTCCAAGGCCTCATCGTGGATAATCGGGGGGCAGTACTGTGTGGCGGGGGCAGGATCGGTAGAGGACCTTTGTCTTACGGATGTTTAATGTAAGGCCCATGCTCTCATACACTTCGTTGAAGGTGGTGACGATGGTTTGGAATTCGACCTCCGAGTGTGCGCAGACGCAAGCGTTGTCTGCATACTGTAATTCGACAACTGACGATGGGACGACCTTGGATCTGGACTGGAGGTGACAGAGGTTGAACAGTTTCCCATTTGTCCTGTAGATTAGCTCCACTCCAGTGGGGAGCTTACTGAGGGTGAGATGGAGCATTGCAGCAAGGAAGATAGAGAAGGGCGTTGGTGCGATGACACAGCCTTGCTTGACCCTGGTTCATACATGAAATGGGTCTGTGGTGGATCCGTTGGTCAGGATCACGGCTTGCATGTCGTCATGAAGCAGGCGGAGGATGGCGTCAAACTTTTGAGGGCAGCCGAATTTGAGGAGGACACTCCATAATCCCTCACGGTTGACAGTGTCGAAGGCCTTTGTGAGGTCAAAGAAGGCCATGTACAGCGGCTGGTGCTGTTCCCTGCATTTCTGTTGTATTTGACGGGCGGTGAAGATCATGTCCATTGTGCCCCTTAATGGGCGGAATCCGCATTGTGACTCTGGGAGGAGCTCTTCAGTCACTGGGAGAAGGTGATTGAGGAGGATTCTTGCGATGACTTTCCCTGTGGCAGACAGCAGGGAAACTCCTCTGTAATTACCACAATCGGACTTGTCACCTTTCTTGAAGATGGTCATGATTACGGCATCTCTGAGCTCACCTGGCATGCTCTCCTCCTTCCAGATAAGAGAAAAGAGTTCATGTATTTGCGCCAATAGTGCTTCTCCGCCATGCTTTAGTGCATCGGCGGGGATGCCATCTGCTCCTGAGGCCTTGTTGTTCTTCAGTTGTCGGATGGCCTTTTCAACCTCATGCCGGGCTGGGGTTGTGCTGAGGTGGTGGCGGGTAGCATGCTGCGGGATGGAGTTGAGGACACTCGCGTTGAAGACAGAGTCTCGGTTAAGGAGATCTTCGAAGTGCTCCTTCCAGCGGGCACTGACTGCCTCTCTGTCCTTGATGAGTATTCTCCGTTCTTGGCCCGCAGTGGGGTAGGACCTTGGGTGCTTGGGCCGTAGGTGGTCTTGACTGCGCTAAAGAATCCACGCACGTCGTAGTTGTCGGCTAGCTGCTGGATCTCCTACGCTTTCTCCACCCACCATCTGTTCTTTAGGTCGCGAGTTTTTTGTTGGACCTCGGCCTTCAGGCATCTGTAAAGCAGCTCTACTTGTACATGCAGCCACAGTAGCAGCAGTCTGAGCTTGCGTGGCAGGAAGCTAAGCTTGCATGACAGAAGTCTGAGCTTGCACTGCAGCACTGAGACATTGGGTCGCTTCCGCTTGTGCTGCAATGGAAGCTGAGACATCGCTCATCACACCCAGCATTATGGTTGGGTCCACAAGTGCTCTAATAGAGATGCCCATCACTTCCATCCTGGAAATCATGGGCTCTAAGCTCAGAGCAAAGCCCTGTGCAGGGTTGGAGACGGACTCCTCCATGCTCCTTGACAGTGACAAGAGGATCTCTGGCAGACCTACCCTTGCACCAATCATTTCTGTGTATATGCCCATCACCTTTCTTCTGAAGGCCGCCCCATCGAAGTCCTGATCTGAGTCCTCTGGAGCAGAACTAATGTGTGACTGTCCCCCTGTCCTGGCTGTAGCCCACTCGTGCCCAGTGACTCACCACGTGCAGATCCCGCCTCTATACTACCCTCTGTATAACATCCGTAATAAGGTGGATGAATTGACTGTGCAAATAGATGTTAATGGATACGATGTGATTGGGATTACAGAGACGTGGCTCCAGAACAATCAAGGCTGGGAACTGAACATCCAGGGGTATTCAACATTCAGAAAGGATAGAATAAAAGGAAAAGGGGGTGGGGTAGCATTGCTGGTTAAAGAGGAGATTAATGCAATAGCTAGGAAGGACATCAGCTTGGAGGATGTGGAATCAATATGGGTTGAGCTGCAGAACACCAAAGGGCAGAAAACGTTAGTGGGAGTTTTGTACAGACCTCCAAACAGCAGTAGCGAGGTGGGGGAGGGTATGAAACAGGAAATCAGAGGTGCGTGCAAAAAAGGCACGGCAGTTATCATGGGTGACTTTAATATGCATATAGATTGGGCTACTCAAACTGGAAGCAATACGGTGGAGGAGGATTTCCTGGAGTGTTTAAGGGATGGTTTCCTAAACCAATATGTTGAGGAACCAACTCGAGGGGAGGCCATCCTGGACTGGGTGTTGTGTAATGAGGAGGGACTAATCAGCAATCTTGTGGTACGAGGCCCCCTGGGGAAGAGTGACCATAGTATGGTGGAGTTCTACATTAGGATGGAGAAGGAAACAGTTAAGTCAGAGACCATGGTCCAGAACTTAAATAAGGGCAACTTTGAGGGTATGAGGCGTGAATTGGCGAGGTTAAATTGGCAAGCGATATTTAAGGGGCTATCAGTGGAAGGGCAATGGCAGACATTTAGAGATCGCATGGATGAACTACAACAATTGTACATCCCGGTCTGGCATAAAAATAAAAAAGGGAAGGTGGCTCAACCATGGCTAACAAGGGAAATCAGGGATAGTATTAAAACCAAGGAAGTTGCATACAAATTGGCCAGAAGTAGCAGCAAACCCGGGGACTGGGAGAACTTCAAAACTCAGCAGAGGAGGACGAAGGGTTTGATTAGGGCAGGGAAAATAAAATATGAAAGGAAGCTTGCAGAGAACATTAAAATGGACTGCAAAAGCTTCTATAAATATGTAAAAAGAAAGAGGTTAGTAAAAACAAACGTAGGTCCCCTGCAGTCGGAAACAGGGGAAGTCGTAATGGGGAACAAGGAAATGGCGGATCAATTGAACAAGTACTTTGGTTCGGTGTTTACTGTGGAGGACACACACAACCTGCCGGAAATAAAAGGGGTCAGAGGATCTGGTAAGAGGGAGGAGCTGAGGGAAATCCTTATTAGTCGGGAAAAGGTATTGGGGAAATTGATGGGACTGAAGGCTGAAAAATCCCCGGGGCCTGATGGTCTGCATCCCAGAGTACTTAAGGAGGTGGCCTTGGAAATAGTGGATGCATTGACGATCATTTTCCAACATTCCTTAGACTCTGGATCAGTTCCGATGGAGTGGAGGGTGGCCAATGTAACCCCTCTTTTTAAAAAAGGAGGGAGGGAGAAAGCAGGGAATTATAGACCGGTCAGCCTGACATCGGTCGTGGGTAAAATGATGGAAGCAATTATTAAAGATGTCATAACAGACCATTTGGAAAGTGGCGACATGATAGGTCCAAGTCAGCATGGATTTGTGAAAGGGAAATCATGCTTGACAAATCTTCTGGAATTTTTTGAGGATGTTTCCAATAGGGTGGACAGGGGGGAACCAGTAGATGTGGTGTATTTGGACTTTCAGAAGGCCTTCGACAAGGTCCCACACAAGAGATTGGTGAGCAAAGTTAAAGCACATGGGATTGGGGGTAATGTGTTGACGTGGATTGAGAACTGGTTGGCACACAGGAAACAAAGAGTAGGAGTAAATGGGTACTTTTCAGAATGGCAGGCAGTGACCAGCGGGGTACCGCAGGGTTCGGTGCTGGGACCCCAGCTGTTTACATTATATATTAATGATTTGGACGAAGGGATTAAATGTAATATCTCCAAATTTGCGGATGACACTAAATTGGGAGGCAGTGTGAACAATGAGGAGGATGCTAGGAGGCTACAGAGTGACTTGGACAGGTTGGGTGAATGGGCAAATGTATGGCAGATGAAGTACAATGTGGATAAATGTGAGGTTATCCACTTTGGTGGTAAAAATAGAGAGGCGGACTATTACCTGAATGGTGGCAGATTAGGGAAAGGGGACGTGCAACGAGACCTGGGCGTCATGGTACATCAGTCACTGAAGGTGGGAATGCAAGTGCAGCAGGCAGTCAAGAAAGCAAACGGAATGATGGCCTTCATAGCAAGGGGATTTGAGTACAGGAGTAGGGAGGTGATGCTACAGTTGTACAGGGCCTTGGTGAGGCCACACCTGGAGTATTGTGCGCAGTTTTGGTCTCCTAACTTAAGGAAGGACATTCTTGCTATTGAGGGAGTGCAGCGAAGGTTCACTAGATTGATTCCTGGGATGGCCGGACTGACATATCAAGAAAGATTGGGTCAACTGAACTTGTATCCTCTGGAGTTCAGAAGAATGAGGGGGGATCTTATAGAGACATTTAAAATCCTGACTGGTTTAGACAAATTAGATGCGGGCAGAATGTTCCCAATGGTAGGGAAAACTAGAACCAGGGGTCACAGTCTAAGGATTAAGGGGAAGCCATTTAGGACTGAGCTGAGGAGGAACTTCTTCACCCAGAGAGTGGTGAATCTATGGAATTCTCTTCCACAGAAGGTTGTTGAGGCCAGTTCGCTAAATATATTCAAAAGGGAGTTAGATATAACACTCACAACTAAGGGGATCAAGGGGTATGGCGAGAAAGCAGGAATGGGGTACTGAGGTAGCATGTTCAGCCATGAACGCATTGAATGGCGGTGCAGGCTCGAAGGACCGAATGGTCTACTCCTGTACCTATTTTCTATGTTTCTATGTTTCTATTTTGAGGGGCCTAGATAGAGTGAATAGGAAGGACCTATTTCCCTCAGCAGAGAGGTCAATAACCAGAGGGGCATAGATTTAAAGTAATTGGTAGAAGGATTAGAGGGGAGCTGAGGAGAACTTTTTCACCCAGAGGGTGGTGGGTGTCTGGAACTCACTGCCTGAAAGGGTGGTAGAGGCAGAAACCCTCATCGCATTTAAAAAGTACTTGGATATGCACTTGAAGTGCCATAACCAACAAGAGCTGGAAAGTGGGATTAGGCTGGATAGCTCTTTTTCAGCCGGCACAGATACGATGGGCCGAATGGCCTCCTTCTGTGCCGTAAATTTCTATGATTCTCAAGTTCGCGTCGTGCCATTTTTTGAGCTGGTGCCTGAGAGTGTCAGTTCGAGTGGTGGTGTCTCTTCTTCCCTATCACTCTCCTCCTGTTGTTCTTGATGTACAGGCTGGGCTGGTTGGAGTTCTTGGCTATCTCAAAGGAGAAAGGCACAAGGGTCGGGTTGTGATGAGGAAAGGGAGATGAAAGCAAGATGTGCATGCTTACACCTTCAGCAGCTTGTAAGTGAGAAGAGACTGTGGGATGAGGTGGAAGTGGGCTGTGAGAAGAAGGTCATTAAAATTCTTCCAACACTGGATGCAGATCTTGGGGGAAAGACTGGTGGCACTGACCACTTCTGCAATCTGCTCCCACTGCCTTCATCAGTCTGTCTGGAGGGCCTCCTGGCCCCCTATGGGTAGAGGACCTGTCTCCACCTATCGATGCCTTGCACTAAGGCCTCTGGTGCTGCATCCGAGAACAAAGGTGCCCTTTCTCTGCCCTGTTGCGCTATTGGTACCTTTCACCTTCCTTAACTCCACTAAGAATGAGGTGCTTCTTTCAGAAAGCACCTCCCCTTTAAGAAGTGCAGGCAGCGTTTCACTCGGCAGGCAACCTTTAAGTAGAGATCACACTTCCCACTAAATTGGGCCCCCTGCTGAGCACTGAGTCAATCAGCCGCGCGTTCAGCACTGGGCTCAGCACTTCAATCATGTTAATTAGCAGGCAGCAGGAATTTTGCATGCTCACTGCATTACTTTCAACGAGCGCGGGCAGATCGCACATCAAGATCCATGCGCCCGTTTTTATGTCTTATCGAATTTAGCCCCATAGACTTTAATCTACTACTGTGACTACTACTATGACAACTACAACAACAACATGCATTTATTGGCACCTTTAACTTAGGAAAACTTCCAAGGTGCTGCACAGGGGTGTAATCAGCCAAAAATTATATGCAAAGAAGGAGATAGGGTAACAACTATGTTTTGTCAAAGAGATGGATTTTAAGGTGGGTCTCAAAGGAGGAGAGGGAGTGGAGAAGCAGAGGGGTTTAGGGAAAGGAACTGCAGAGCATGGGGTTTCGATGGATAAAGGCACGGGCCCCAATAGTGGAGTGAAGGGAAGGGAGGATACACACAAGGCCAGAGTCAGAGGAATGGAGAGTTTGTGGCGGGGGGCGGGGGAGTTGTAGGTCTGAAGGAGGTTATAGAGATAGGGAGCGATGAAGCCATAAAGGGATTTAAACACAAGGATGAGAATTTTTAATTTGAGGAGTTGAGGAACAAGGAGCCAATGTACATCATCAAAGACATTTGAATGGGACGGTGCAGGATAGGATACAAGTAGCAGAGTTTTGAATGAGGTAAAGTTTATGGAGATGGACAATGGGAGGCTGCCTGGGAGAGAATCGGAATATTTAAGTTTAGAGTTGAAATGAGTTGGAAGCATAAAAGTTGAGTGACATGTTTACTTTTACTGCCATAGGCAAAGCTGTCTGTGCAGATTATTTTTGGTTTTCAGACAGAAGTTATCCTCTAATCTCTCTGGTGAAAGGACTCTTCTCACCTAGAGCTCTTCCCTATGGTCTTCGTAAGATCTGCGCTGCCTATTAAATTCTTTGAGGGGGGTGGTAGTATCTTGTAGAGCAAATCATCCTCAAATGTTACCTCATTCTCCTTTACTCCATCCTGTACTGCTCCTACTCCTGTTCCTCTCCCTCCAGTAAAATAGCAAATGAAGGAAAACCCATTGGAATCATAGAATCATAGAATGATACAGCACAGAAGGAGGCCATTCAGCCCATTGTGCCTGTGCTGGTTCTTTGAACGAGCTATCCAATTAGTCCCATTCATCCGCCCTTTCCCCATAGTCCTGCAAATTTTTTCTAATCAAGTATTTATCCAATTCCCTTTTGGAAGTTATTATTGATCTGTTTCCACCACCCTTTCAGACCATGCATTCCAGATCACAACAACTTGCAGCATAAAAAAAAATGTCCTCAGCTCACCTCTGGTTCTTTTGTCAATTACCTTAAATCTGTGTTCTCTGGTTACTGACCCTTCTGCCACTGCAAACAGTTTCTCCTTGTTTACTCTATCAAAACCCTTCATGATTTTGCAACCTCTATTAAATCTCCCCTTAACTTTCTCTGCTCTAAGGAGAACAACCCTGGCTTCTCGAGTCTCTCCAGGTAACTGAAATTTCACATCCCTGGTACTATTTAACTAAATCTCCTTGACATCCTTCCTAAAGTGTGGTGCCCAGAATTGGACACAGTACTCCAGCTGGGGCCCAACCAGCGCTCTGCTTCTTCCTTGAACAGAGGCCCAACCAGTCCCCATCCACCACCACTCTCCTCCGCCTGGCTGAACGTGTTCTCACATTGAACAACTTTTCCTTTGACTCCATTCACTTCCTCCAAATTAAAGATGTTGCTATGGGAACCCGCATGGGCCCTAGCTATGCCTGCCTTTTCGTGGGATACGTGGAACATTCTTTGTTCCAGTCCTACTCAGGTCCTCTTCCTCACCTCTTTTTCCGGTGCATTGATGACTGTATTGGTGCCGTTTCCTGCTCTCGCCCTGAACTAGAAAATTTCATTCACTTTACTTCCAATTTCCACCCTTCCCTCACCTTCACATGGTCCATCTCCGACTCTTCTCTTCCCTTCCTTGACTTCTCTGTCTCCATTTCTGGGGCTAGGCTATCGACAAACATCCACTACAAGCCCACTGACTCCCACAGCTACCTGGACTACACTTCCTCCCACCCCGCTTCCTGTAAGGACTTTATTCCATTCTCCCAGTTTCTCCGTCTCCGCCGCATCTGTTCTGACGATGCCACCTTCCATACCAGTGCTTCCGATATGTCTTCCTTTTTCTTTAACCGAGGATTCCCCTCTACCGTGGTTGGCATGGCCCTCGACTGTGTCCGTTCCATTTCCCGCACTTCTGCTCTCACCCCTTCTCCCTCCCAGAACCACGATAGGGTTCCCCTTGTCCTCACCTTTCACCCCACCAGCCTCCACATTCAACGGATCATCCTCCGCCATTTCCGCCACCTCCAACGTGATCCTACCACCAAACGCATCTTCCCCTCCCCTCCCCTTTCAGCATTCCGAAGGGACCGCTCCCTCCGCAACACCCTGGTCCACTCCTCAATCACCCCCAACAGCCCCTCCCCTCCCCTCCCCACTGCAACTTCTCGTGCAAGCACACCAGATGCAACACCTGCCCTTTTACCTCCTCCCTTCCCACTGTCCAGGGCCCCAAACACCCCTTCCAGGTGAAACAGTGATTTACTTGTACTTCTTGCAATTTAGTATACTGTATTCGCTGCTCACGATGCGGTCTCCTCTACATTGGGGAGACCAAACGCAGATTGGGTGACCACTTTGTGGAACACCTCCGATCCGTCCGTAAGGGTGACCCCGAGCTTCCGGTCGCTTGTCACTTTAATTCTCCGCTCCACTCCCACTCTGACCTCGGCCTCTTAGACTGTTCCAATGAAGCTCAACGTAAGCTCGAGGAACAGCACCTCATCTTTCGATTAGGCACTTTATAGCCTTCTGGACTCAACACTGAGTTCAACAATTTCAGACTATAACCCCTGCCCGCATTTTTTCAGGCGGCAGCTGTTGATGATTCTGCCATCCCCATTTGAAACATTTAATCTCTTCTGCCTTCAATCCTAGCACAGACCGTCCCTTTAGTTCCTTCCTCCCCTCCCCCACCCTTTCCCTGCCTCTGCACCTGCTTAAAACCTGTTATACCCCTAACTTTTTCCAGATCTGACGAAGGGTCACAGACCTGAAACATTAACTCTGTTTCTCGCTCCACCGATCCTGCCTGGCCTGCTGAGTGTTTCCAGCATTTTCTGTTGTTATTTCAGATTTCCAGCATCTGCAGTATTTTGCTATTGTATTAGCATAACTTCCTTGCTTTTGTACTCTATCCCTCTGTTTATAAAGCCAAGGTTACCATATGCTTTTTTAACAGCCTTCTCAACTTGTCCTGCTACCTACAAAGATTTGTGTATGTGCACCCCAGGTCTATCTGTTCCTGCATCCCCAACTGTAACTCAGAGCCTCTTACTTTATGAGGATGGAAACATTCCCAGTGGTCTTACAGACTGACAGAGGCAAGGTCAGATCGGTTAAGCTGGAAATTAAAAAAAACTTCAAAAGCTCTTTTGCAGCTTCAATAATCACTCTTCAGGGTTTCTTCAGGCTGCAGGCTCCAAAGTAAAGATCTTCCAACAGTACCAACTGACACTGGCAACAGGTATGCCTCTTTGAACTTATTGTTAGTTGCCCATGATGCACTGGGGTGCTAGTCAAAGGTTCTGGACATTTCAATGCTGGTCATGCTGATTTTAATGTATTATACTGACCTTTTAGTATCATCGGTGACTGCACACATGGAGGGCCCTAGGCTATGACAGAAACAGCAGCACAGCCATTACAGGGTGGAAACCAGTTGAAAATGGCTTCCAGCCCAGAATGCACCTCAGAAGTGACAGTGTGTTCAAATTATACTCTGAAATCTCTTTAAACTGAATGTAAATTCAGGGCCATTATCTTTACTGGTATACACTTAAAGAAATAGGCTTACAATATATTGGTTTAAGCAAACTACATTGAAATATACACTGAAGGGTAATTACAACTGGAACATTGAAATTCTAAATAAAAAGTAGACTGGCACCAAATATCTATTCTTATACTTTATAAAAGGAAATAATTCATTACCTTCCAAAATTAGCTGGAAGAAATTCCAGAAATGCATCATTTAAGTAGAGCTGCATTAGGTTCAACAACTGGGTGAATCCGTCTGGAAGTCTGAAATGATTGGAAAAAAAATTACAATTAATTCCTGTGGTTACCGTTACTGTGGAAAATAACTTAAAAATCAATCTCAGAGAGAAAAAAAATTGTGAGATGATAAATTCTTAACCCTTTACTGCCTTTAATAAAATTTAATTTGTATTGTGTTAGGAGGCTTTTTGATCTTTAAAGTTAATCTCTGATTTCTGCAGTTCAGACTTTCCTATTTTCTTATTCTAAATTGATCAGATTCTGCTAGTGTAAAAAACAATACATTACAATTTACAATTAATTCAAACAAAATAAAACAGTTCACATTCTCATTACTTCTGATCACTTGTTTAGCTATAAAATTGAAACAACAGGGGTCAATCCATGATCCTGCATCCCAGGAGGGAGCTATACTTATAGGAAGTGTTGGTTGGAGACAGGGCTACAACACAGTAGCTTCAATTCTCTGACCCCTGTGAGAGACTGTGGATTCTAACCGGGTGTGCGGGATTGGGGAATTATGCTTAAAGAGCACAGATATATTTTGTATTGTATTGGAGTAGGACTTAGGTTTTATGTAATTTCTATATATTTGCGCTCATCATATGGAGGGATGTTAACACTGTGTAATGAAGCATTTTCCATTTCAGACGCCCCCAATGTCAGCATCAACCACTTAGATATAGCACAGTTTACATGCAGAGTAAAGCTCCTTAAGTGTCTCATCCTCAGAAAGCAACCTGTACTGAACTGGTGTGGCATTTTCTATTTCCTCCAGCAGCCAACTGTTGATCTGTCTGAGTAAGACTGCTAATTTAGTTCTAATGCCAATTTAGGGGCTGTGGGATCATGCCTACAAGGATAGCAGGCTGAAAATGGATAAACTCATTTCATGTAGTACATTTAAAATCAAAGAGAAAAATTTCATCCCATCAGTCCAGGATAATTTCAAACTCTGGTCCTAGAGATGAAAAACAGTCTGCTAGCCTGCTGCACTACCCTGTCCCCAACACACACAACCCTCAAAGTTTTAATTTTTATACCACTGAAGGCCTTTCACAAATGGATTTAGTTTAGTAACATAGGTTAGAATGGATTAGTGAGTGCAGATAGTCTCAGAAATCTAAAATCTTCATAAAATCTGAGTTCTACATTTCAGAACTCAGTTCATGCTGCAAGTATTGATACGCAAAGCAGTGCTGGTACTTAAGCAGCTCTGTATTTCAGCACAGTACACAGGTTTTTAATCAAAGTATTTATGTCTTTACAATGCTCACAAAGCTAGAGGTTTTCACTTCTCTGATCTTCAGCTTTGGGACAACCCATTTAACCCAAATCCTGCAGCAGGGATTTTCAATATAACAATCAAACAGCCTGAGGAGAGGTGAAAGTCATCTTGCATAACTACGAGGAGCATTAACGTACCGTGTACATTTGTAATGGTCTCCAATAAAATTAAACTTTTTTTTTACTTTGTGTTACTGAATTTGGCATTCATTCAGCTGTGGAATGGAGAAGTTACCAAATTTCAGCATCCAGTGTCAGCATCAAGTGCTCCCAGATCAAGTCTAGCATGGATAGCAGCAGAATAAAGCTTCCTTTACTCTGCCCAACAATGGCCGGAATATTTACCTGCCAATGCGCTGGGAGCAGGGGATCCGGTATTGCGCTGGAAACCCGGAAGTAGCTGCAGCACGCCTGTCAGTGACTTTATAACCCAGCCACTGCATTTGCATCCGACTTCCGGGTTTCCTGATCAATTAGCGTGAGCGGGCGTGTTGACGACACGCATGGGTCTATTTCAGCTGAGGTATTTAAAGAAACACTGCAAAGATGACAGTTGAAGAATTGTGGAGGTGGGAAAAACTGAGGAAGGATATAATGCCCAGCATTCCATTAGGCTTTTTGATGATTTTCTGTACATGTCCATGGCATTTTATGTACATGCACCCCTAAGTCTCTTTGGACCTCCACTGTTTCTAGCTTTTCATTATTTAGAAAGTACTCTGATCTATCTTTTTTAGGTCCAAAGTGGATGACCTCACACTTGCCTACATTGAAATCCATTTGCCACAGTTTTGCCCATTCACTTAATCTATTAATGTCTCTTTGTAATTTTATGCTTCCATCTACACTGCTTACAATGACGCCTATCTTTATGTAATTTGCATAATTGGACATGTAGCTCTCTACATCAGTTAAGTCATTAGTAAATACGATGAAGTAATTGAGGCCCCAACATAGATCCCTAAGAGACACCACTAGTCACATCCTGCCAATTAGAGTACCAGCCCATTAAACCTACTCTCTGGCTCCTGCCACTCAGCCAATTTCCTAACTAACCCAATAATTTGCCTTCAATTTTACCCTGTATTATTGAACATTTGCCCTGTATTATTGAACATTTTCATGATAGTGCAGATAATACATAAAGATAAGCATTTCCATTTAACATTCTAAAAACTATTCACATATGTCCTATTGCCTCACTCCAATGCAATCTATTTTGTAGGAGGCTCCTGTCAAGCAAAGACCTGAGCCCCAAGACTTCTAGCACTGAGAGAATAACATCAAACAAGTAACTGATTCTTTACTAACTTACTTGGAAATAGGATTGACACTGGCTTCGATAACCGATAAGTATTTACAGCACTTAATATTTTCTGGAAAATCTTGAATACCTGCCAAGAACAACACAAATAATTATTTTCAGAATTTGAAAAGCAATGTTAATTTAAAAAAAGTAATATATTGACAAGGTAGCACTGTGTTTCAATATCAATCACTTTATTTTTACCAAATTATTTTTCAAACACAAACACACAGAGATTTATATTAGCCACACTGTTAGTCTTTCCATTAAATAGATAACTTAAAAGGGTACAGTGCTTTTGAAGCAACTTTTTTTATTTCCCCCCTTATCTTCCCTCCTCTCCTGGTAGCCTTCAGTACCTCAGCGAAGTGTCCATTCTTCATGTGTGGGCCTAGACAATTAATGGTGGCAACCTATTCAACCACTTGTGTGTCATCACAGCCAAACCCAATTCTGTGCTCACCTGATATTCACACATGTTCTAGCAGACGTCAATGGTTAGTGATCAGCAACAGTAACTCTAACTGAATTTCTCCCTGCCTTACTCAGGGGACATTGAGGTCAGCATTAGCATCCCTACTGCTGCTGCAGCTAAGATCAGCTAACTCAGTACAGACCAGGAGTCAAACCCAAGACCTTCGGATCTGTATAAGTCAGGGATAAAATAATGTGATGCACTAACCCACTGATCCATTGGGGAGGGGCGTGGCATGTTAAAGGTAGAGTTACTTTTAAAATGCTGCTCCCACATAATTTTAATGAAACAGATGTTGATTTATTATTTTGCCTGTGAGGATAAATGAATGCTCTTATTACAGTCTGTTGGAATCTAACCATGTTGGGCCTCCAACACGTTTGCTAATAAGGGGGCATTATTTAAATGAGGATTGGCATCTTTGCCAATGCTTGATACTGATCTGGGTATTCCAAAGTGATTAAGGAAATGCAATATTGAGACTGTATAGTGATTATCCAGTCCAGCCTTTTTAGAAACATAGAAACATAGAATCTAGGAGCAGGAGTAGGCCATTCGGCCCGTCGAGCCTGCTCCACCATTCAATACGATCATGGCTGATCATCCAAATCCAGTACCCTGTCCCTGCTTTAATCCCCACAGTACACATATCCCAACCTACCCCCGTAACCCCATGTATTTAATTCCCCCTAACATATCCCATCCTATCCCCATAACCCCACATATTTAATCCCCCCCTAACACTAAGGGTCAATTTATCATAGCCAAATCAACCTAACCCGCACATTTTTGGACTGTGGGAGGAAACCGGAGCACCCGGAGGAAACCCACGCAGACACGGGGAGAATGTGCAAACTCCACACAGACAGTCACCCGAGGTCAGATTCGAACCCGGGTCCCTGGCGCTGTGAGGCACCAGTGCTAACCACTATGCCACCGTTTGAGCCCCAGAATTGAATAGGATGCTGATCCTCACTCCCACAGTGATAGCTGTTTGCTGTTGTACCATTACCCAAGTCAGCAGACTGCTGTGTTTCAGCTGGCAGGCATGATGGGTCTTTAATAGGTTCCTAGCCAGAGATAAAAGTGGTGATTTCTTCTTATATCATAGGAGAATAAATGAGAGGCTTTGTTTTAATAAACCATGTGTGGTGGGGTTAGGTATAACTTACATTGGTAAATCTAACAACTCTATAAGTGTCAGCACTACTCATCCAAGTGATCGTTCTTTGTTTTGAGTCGGTGAGTATTCACCATTAGGAGCCACATCCAATCATGTCTTCACCTGATGTCCACATATGCACATTATCCAGCACTGGGTCACTGGATTGTGATCAGGAGCAGAAGGTCTGGCTGATTTTTCCCCTTTCAAGTGAAGGAACGCCAAGATCAATTGTGCCCCCCATCACAGCCCTGGCTGAACCCACGGATCAAAGCTGGGACCTTCTTCGTCTTGAGGTTTGATGCAATACCGAATAGTGCGTTTACCCACAAAGCCAACAGAGGAGCATATAAAGAAACTCTTAATCCTAAAAGCAATGATACCTCAATGCTAACGTCTATTCTATTGCTGCCTGAATGTTAATCATGACCTTGTAAGTAACACAGAATGGCTGAGTAAAAGTCCTCACAAAACCCACAGCCATAATTAAAGAGACATTTCACAAAGGATAACCCCAGAAAGTCCTAAAATATGCATCAACACATCCATTCATGAAATATTTAATATTGCAGTCCAATCTGTTATGGACATGGTTATTGACATGTTGGATGGCTAATATTTTGCATGAGCATGTTGTAACTGTCCACATTTTTAAAAAAGGAAGCGTTTCCCCTATGTCTCTGTTTGCAAAGGCAGTGTGTAGCTCAGCCATCCAGATCACAGGTTCCCAATTTCAAATCATAATCTATGCTGAGAGAACAAATATTCATCAGGAGGACAGGAAGGGCACTAAAATGCAGTAAGGAGGGGAAAATCAACCATCATCCCAACTCATTTCTATCTGGGAACTCCTTCTGGACAGGTGCACGTGTGTAGGTGGGACAGAATTGGGCTCAGTTTTATCGCCCCCCAGCATCAAATAGGCTGTGTTGACACTGGGTACATAGGGTCATACATAAAGAATGGCCACTTGGCGAGGCACTGAGGAAGCCCTAAACAAATGGATTCAATGTCTTTAGGGCAAGATGAGGAGAAAATTGTCAGATGCAAGAAATTGGCATGAACAAATAAATAGATAGACAAAGGGACAACAGATAGATGACTACAAAGAAAGATAGGTAGACAGATTGATATTTCCTATTCCACTAGATGATAGCCTAGAAATGGGATTTCCAGGCCTTATTTGTTTATTACCGATGGACTGCGGGTGCCAGTTGTGACTCCAGAGGCAGCTTGCCAGTCGCAGAGGGGGAGCCAATTCGGCCAGCTCAGATTCCGGCCGAGGTCCTCAGCAGAATGTGTGGGGTGGGGGGGATTGCAAACGGAATGGAGGGTAAGTTGTGGCTGGCAGCGGCTTGAGAATTTAATGTGGAGCCATGAGAAGCACTCTTGGCTCTACAATAAGGTAAATAAAAAAGTTAAAGTCTACCTTTGGGGTAGCAACCTCTCTGTAAGGATCAGTGGTTTGGCTGCTAAGCACTTGAACATAAGAACATAAGAAATAAGAGCAGGAGTAGGCCATACGGCCCCTCAAGCTTGCTCTGCCATTCAATAAGATCATGGTTGACCACAGCATGCACGGTGCAAAGGGTGCCTCAAACAAGCATTAGACCCCCTATTTTCATATGCCTATGGAGGAGCCCTAACAAATACAGCAGGCAGCACACTTCCGGCACGGAATGCGCACACGCTCACCGCCCGCCACATCAGACCCTTAGGTGCTCGTTTTATGCCTGTAGAATGCGCGCATTTCCAGGTCGATGAGTCCACAGACTGAAAGAAAAAATAAAATCTAATGGAAGTGAAGACTTTAAAAGCTTCAACTTATTTTAAAAGCAAATCAGAATATGGCTGCCTGTTTCTGCATACAAGCATGCATCTCATTACCAAAAATGTTTATATTCTGTCCCACGTCAGGTCCCTTTACCAATTATTTTGTACTTTAAGGGGCACTATATTCATGAAAACCTATTTGGCAAACCTCTTTCTGCTTGTTTATAACCATTTGACATGAAGATGAAAATTGTTTCAAAATAAAATGCATTACCACTTGTGGGTGACATCACCCTAGTTAAAAAGGTGCATGATCCTTCAAACTCTTCTCCCACTTCCCAAAAAATGTTTGCCAAAGTTATTTCAAGTAGGCATTACCGTTTTAAATTATGTGCTCAAAGAAGGGAAATTCTACAAGCGGGGCGGAGTTAGATGAATGGATAAAGAAAAACAGAACAATTCTGTCTGGTAGGGAAAAAACATGGAACTCCTATTTACCTGTTCCCTTCAAAGCAACAGGAACTCCTGTTCAGAAGTCAACATATCTAAACAAGGATATGGGGTTTTGTGCTTCTCACATTGCTTTTCAATTTTGTAGGGATTGGCTAAACATAATTCCACAGCTCCTCAGATAACTTAGTGGGTAGATCCACTACTCACTCCACAAACTAAGAAATTCCCAGGTTGAATCCTTCGGCTGTGTTGAGTCAGTTAATCTCAGCCAGGACATCAGTAGGGATCCTACTATTTTCCTCAGTGTCCTAGGGCTTATAAAACAATAAAATCACCCATCCCTGATAATTATCAAATGATGTGTTTGGATGTCAGGTCAGAACAGGATTGGCACAGTTCAAACTTTTCTGTAGTTGAGCACTTGAGATACTTTGCTGTTTAGGCTTACACATAAAGAATGGCCACTTTGATGATATAATGGAGGACTACCAGCATCTGTAGATCTGCATGGTATCATGAGTCAGAGCCTTCAGGAGAGGAGGAGAAAAAATCTAGAGAAAAAAAAATCCTATGTCTCAAAACAAGAAGTAAGTCGTTACATAAGTGGCAAACTAAAAATCAGACTCAGTTCTGATGAAAGGTCATCGACCTGAAACGTTAACTCTGTTTCTCTCTCCACAGATGCTGCCTGACCTGCTGAGTGTTTCCAGCATTTTCTGTTTTTATTTCAGATTTCCAGCATCCGCAGTATTTTGCTTTTGTAAAAGTCAGACTGAATGTTTAAAAAAAAGAGTATGTTTCATCCTTACCATTTTTGCTGATGTCTAGTTCTCTTAGATTCACCAAGCTGGCAATGGTGGTGGGCAGATTAGAAAGATCATTGTCTGGAACGCTTAGTTTACGGAGAGCTTGGCAGCTGAACAATTGCTGTAATATTGAGAAACAAATTAGAAGGCAAGTGTTTCTCTTTCTCTGCTCTTTAAAGAAGCATTTCATCATCAGTGGGCCCCATGGACACTAGAATAGCTATTATAGCAATTTTAAATGAGATCATAGCATCATTCAGTGGTATTGCTTTTATTCTCTATGTACTACATTTGTGATAAAGTTTGATCAAACAACCATGCTTTCTTTTCCTTATACAGTAATCACAAAAGCCACTGTTTTAAGTACAGAAACAAAGTCTGGGAGCAGGTTGCTTGAAAAGAACATAAGAACATAAGATTTAGGAGCAGGAGTAGGCCGTACAGCCCCTCGGGCCTACTCCACCAGTCAATAAGATTATGGCTGATCTTCGACCTCAACTCCACTTTCCCGACCGGTCTCCATATCCCTTGACCCCTAGACTCCAAAAATCTATCTATCTCAGCCCTGAATATACTCAATGATTCAGCATACACAGCCCTTTGGGGGAGAGAATGCCAAAGATTCACAACCCTCTGAGTGAAGAATTCCTCCTCATCTCAGTCTTAAATGGCTGACCCCTTATCCTGAGACTATGCCCCCTAGTTCTAGACTCTCCAGCCAGGTGAAACAACCTCTCAGCATCTACCCTGTCAATCCCCTTCAGAATCTTATATGTTTCTCATTCTTCTAAACTCCGGAGTGTAGGCCCAATCTACTCAATTTCTCCGCATAGGACAACCCTCTCATCCCAGGATGTTCCCATACCAGACCTATTATTGGCATAATATTCTTTGAAGTCATTATGTCACTTCTTGTTTAAAATGGAAAGAGAATAAAAATCGTGGATTGCACATGAATCAGTAAAAGGAGGTACATACCATAAGAAAGGAGCTACATTCCCTTTATTTAAAAAAGTTTGCATTTACTTCAAAGTGCTACACATACTACTTTGAAGTACAGTGACTACTGTCATGTGACTGTGTGCAAACAACAGCAATTTTGCACACAGCATGATTCCACAAGCAGCAATTTGATAAATTACGAATAATCAGTTTTTTGTGATGTTGGTTGAGGGAGAAATGTTGGCTAGGACACCAGGACCATTCCCTCCCCTCCACAAGATCATAAGATGTGTTTGAATGAAGAATGCCCTTCAGCCATTTGCTCTCATCCTTCCAGAATATCAAACTGGCTGTCTCCCAATTACAGCATCTACTTAATTTTTACTTCATTTTTAAACAGATCCAGTGTCCTGCCTCAGCCACTCTTTCTGATGTTCCATTTCAGCTGTTGATCACTCTCTATTTAAAGGAATACTTTGACATCTGTCCTAAGTTGACTGTTTCCAGTGATTAAGGGGTCTAGAACGAGGGGATATAGATATAAAATTAAATGTAAGAGATTTAGGACAGAGAGCAGGAGAAACCTTTTTACACAGAGGGTTGTGAGGATGTGGATTGCACAAGAGACTGAAACAGAGACCATGTCAGCATTTAAGAATAGGTAAAAGCTGGAGCAGGGGAAGGAAATTAAGGTTGAGCGAGGAGACCACAATAGTCCTTGCCACCTGATTTTCCCTGCTGTTTCCGCTGCTATCGCTCCCAATTTGGGTGGCATAGTGGAGGAAATTCCAACTCCTAATGCCCTCTGAAGTGGCCTAGCAAGGCACGACTGTTACAGAACAAACCAATAAGAGAACTATCAGATGAGCCTATAATTCCTTACCTACATTTGCCTACATTATAATAGTGACTATACTTCAAAAGTATTTCATTGGTTCTGAAGTTCATTGGAACATCCTGAGATTGTGAAAAGCACTATATAACTGCAAGTTCTTTCTTTACCTAACACCATTGTGTGAGCACCATCAAGGAGAAGGCCTCCCACCACCCTCTATGGGCAACTAAGAGAAATTAGAAGATTGTTTTTCATGCAGAGTGTTGTTGGAACACATAGGGGGAGAAATTCGGTATTGCCCGTTTGGGGCGCAATTATCGGCCGGGCGCAAAGTTTAGCGCCTGGCGCTAATTATCGCCTCCGACTGCAAACTTGGCTTCTATCACCCATGGAGGTGATTGGAGCGCTAAATCAGGCGCTACACACCTCTCTAACGCCAAGGAGCGAGGTGCTACCTCAGAGTGCTGGCGAAGCTCATGTGATGTCAGTCAGCAATGGAACACAGACACACTGGCGCCGGCCAGTTCTTAAAGGGGTGAGTCGATCTTGCTCTCCATCCACACCCTGCTCATTGCAGCCTTGAATCTCGGCCTGGAGAGACATGTACATCAATTCTGCTGGAAAGAACAATGGAGAGGCCCAGGGAAAAAGCTCAGAGTGCAGCCCCCATAATCTCTTCTAAATCGATGCTAGGAAGGTCAAATCAAAATGAACCTGCAAAGTGCTGCTCAGTACCCAAAACTCCTTCACACAGCATTGAATCTCTCCAGAAATCCCTCTCTCAGAATGCGTGGTCCAAAAATGTCGCTGACAAAAAAAGGCAGGAAGCAGCCGCCTTTAAATAGCGCTCCCCCAGTCCCTTCCTGACTGCAAAACGCTCCCCTCAACCAGTCGTTGCTAGCGGCAGGCGGAAAGGCAGGGGACGCCACTCAATATCTGGTCCTGGGCACTACCGGGGCGTTGCAGGCTCGACTGACGTCACGATCTGCGGGCACAGGAGATCATGGCAGTAGTGTTTAGCGCCGCCGCAAAATGTCTGGTCAATTTCGCGAGTGGCGCAAAAATCGCCGCACCCGGGCGCTAGTTGCTTTGCGCCCCATTAGTGCCCTCTTAGGGCGCTAACGGGAGGCACAAAGCAACCAAATTTTTCCCCCATAATGCTTTATCATAAGTGGTAATTGAGGCAAAAACAATAACATCATTTAAAAATGGAACTGGATAAGTATTTGAAGATGAAAAATATAAAAGGATACAGGGAAATTGCAGGAAAATGTGATTAGAGTAGATTACTCCAATTGCAGCTAGCAGCTGCACTTTTGTGATGGGCCAAATGGTCTCCTCCTTTCTTTGATTCTGTGACAATGGGGATCAGCTTCTCCTCTGCACTACCACTAAATCCTGGGTGACTCTTTTACATCATGGCGATCAGGATCATACAGGTACAGAGTTACCAAGGCACTATATAGCTTCAGCATGATCTCTGAGGATTTAAACTTAACTGATTTGGCAATATAACTTAGAATCCCATTTGCTTTGTTTATTGGTGCCTCACTGTGTTTAATCCTGGTGAGCAACAAGTCAACTGACACCTCTAGGCCTGTTTCAAGGTTTCCCTTAGCAAGATCTATCCCACCCATGGAGTACACGTGCATCTTATTTCTATTTTCTATATGCAATACCTTCCATTTGTCTGTATTGAATTCCATTTGCCATTGTACAAGCTCTATTTTTTTGCCAGTGCTAGGCCCTGTTAGGGGGTGGGCCTGTGTCAGTGGTACCCCTAGGCCACATAAATGACTTGGGACATATAATGCTTGGACAGGTACAACACATTGCAAGTGTACTGGTGCTGTCCAGTGCTGGGGCAGAGGGGAATCAGAAAAATCACTCCCTTTAAGTTTATATTTTTTTGATGAATTATTCTGTCTTTCAAGGGAAGAGATGTTAATGCTGGGGCATGTGACATTTCTGCACATTTGTTATCCAATGTCGGATCAAACACTCTTACATTAAGTATACCACTGACTAAAGAGTAGAGCTCCCGATACACTATAATAATCTAATTACATAAGAAAATACCAAACAACAAAAGGCTATTTGGCCCATAAAGTCCATTCCTTTCACAGATCAGGTATAATCTATGGACTCTCTCCAATTTATTTAATATCTTTCAGCTAATAGTGTGTCTTCATACCAATGTCAGAAGAAGCAATTTAGTGCCAGGTTGTGTTGCAGCATGGACAGTTTAGTACTGTGGATCAATGCTCACTAGCAACTAGACTGAGACTGAAAACCATTCGAGAAAATAAACTTTCATTGTATTAATCGGAGCTGGATTAAAACTGTGGCTCTTGAGATGAAATGAGAATGTGTCAATTTATCATGTGACCCAGTCTCCCTCAATAAAATGCAGTTCTTCATTCTGGAACAAAACCAGACAATGCTGGAAACATTCACCAAGTCAGGCACAGCATCTGTGGAGAGAAGTGACTAGTTAATATTTCAAGCATTGCCCTTCATCCTGGTTCTGATGAAGGGCAATGTCTGAAACATTAACTGCCTGACTTGCTGAGTGTTTCCATCATTTTCTGCTTTTGTTCATGGTTACATTCATGGTTAATTTTAACAGTTAGGAAAATTATAGGGGGAATATTAATCCCCAAAAAACGAGTGGGTTGGGGATAGGGGTAGTTAAATTGTTAAAAATGGGATTCCTGACCTGAATCCACCTCCAACCCATCCATTTCCGGTTTTAACGGAAGTGGGACGGGGTGGGTTGGGTGCGGGGACAGGCAACCAACCCGCTCCAAGGAGGCGGGACATCAATTTAAATATTATAATGAGGCTGGAAGCCTCTTTTTAAACCTCCATTTTGTTTTTAATTGCATGTGGACTGGTTTCCACACAATTCGTAAAACCCGGCAGTTACAGCAAGGCGGGGACTGCTGGATCCAGGAGGTAAGTGCCTTTACACCTACCTTCAGGATCCAGGGCCCCTGCCTAACCCACCCCCCGCGATCGGAGACCCCCTCACAAGGCCTATGACCGCATTCCCAGGCCTCCACCCCGCCACCCCACCCCGAACCGATGATGCTGAGGCCGGCCACAATCCACCGTTGGCTGGCCATAATCTCCTCTTCACCAACCCCGATCATCCGGCCCCGATCCTCTCTTCCCGCCCCAATCATTTTACCAGCCTGATCCCCGATTCCCGACCGAACCCCCCCCCCCCCCCAATTCTTTTACCGGCCTGATCCCCGATCTCCCAACCCCCAATCCTCTTAGCGGCCTGATCCCCGATCCCTGGCCAACTGTCCCCCATCCTTTAACCGGCCTGATCCCCGATCCCTGGCCAGCCCCCCGCCCCCGATCCTTTCAATGGCACTGCCCGATCCCCAACCGACAACCCACCCCCACCCCCCCACCCCGATCCTTTTAACGGCACGGCCCGATCTCCAATCCCTGGCTGACCCCACCCCCCATCCTTTACCAGCCTGATCCCCGATCCCTGGCCGACAGCACCCCCCCACCCCGATTCTTTTACCGGCACGGCCCGATCCCCGACCAATCCCTGGCCCAATCCTTTTGCCAACCTGATCCCCGATCCCTGGACAACCGCCCCCCCCTTCGTTTTAACGGCCTGTCCCGATCCCTCCCTCCCTCCTCTGTGCAGCCTAGTGCCGCAGGCCTACCCGCCCGCAGCCAGCCAGCCTCTCCATCTGGCTGGCTGCGGGTGGGAAACAGAGGATTTCGATGCAAATTTGGCCCTGCTGTTAAAGTCGGCAGGGCCTGCTGGAAACCTGACCTCCCTTTCCCATCTGTAGCGATGCCCCTCCCTGCCCCCAAACCACCCTCCTTCTTAAAATCCAGCCTGTAGAGATTGCTAAAAACCAAACATTTATCCACTTTTCATCAAGAAATACAGTGCATTTTCCTGAGTGAGTTATATCAGATCCACTCCTATTGGTGAATTTGTGCTGCGACAAGTATATAACATGTTTACCTTTGCTACTTGTTCCTTTACAACTGGGTATGTTGAGGGGAAAGACAGTGTCTTAAAGGGGTTTGTGAAAATGAAACAATTCTTAACCAAAATGGGGGGGTTTCAATATTTTACCCACCACCTCATCAAAAAATCAAACTGGAAAATTATGCAAACTGTAAATTTCTGTATTTTTTTCTTTTTAAATACCTGGGTTTGAAATTGATTGGTTAGATTACATTACATAAGAGAAAATAAAACACCATCCTCAGTATTAGTTTTACAATACTTCCTTCGTGCAAACCTTCATTATTAGTGCTCCCTTCCCACTCGTTTATTTACCTAGTTCAGCTGTTATCACTTCCTCCCCACCCGCCACCCATTGTTTCCCTTTCTCTCCTGAAGGTAGCAACTCATGCTCGGGTATGGTTTCATGGCACTTATAGCCCTTCAGTATCTCACCCATGCGGTAAATTTTCATTTATGAGCCTAGATAGTAAGTGTTGGGAGGCTATTCAACAACAATAACAACAACACCAATTTGCATTTAGTTAATGCCTTTAACATAAACATCCCAAGTCTCTTTACAAAAGCGTAATCAGAAAAAAAATGGATGCTGAGCTAAAGAAGTAGAGTCATCCAGACTTGAGTCGTCGTTGTCTTGTTCACAGATGTGATTTCCAGTTTTTAAAAAAAAGTAAAAAGCTTAACTGCAGACTGCAGCATTTGACATGTTGGACCCCCTGTGACCCCACCTCATTGTCTTAGCTGTATTTTGCTGTGTCTTTGATGTAATGCCTTCCTGACTGATTGTATCTCTGCCGAGGTGTGATGGAGGGCAGTCAGAAACACATTGTTCTCTGTCTATATATGCTTTGCTGATTTGTATTCCCTCACTTTACCTGACGAAGGAGCAGCGCTCCGAAAGCTCGTGATTTCAAATAAAACTGTTGGACTATAACCTGGTGTTGTGCGACTTCTCATTTTTGTCCACCCCAGTCCAACACCGGCATCTCCGCATCATGGCCACTATTGACACCACAAACTGCCGGCTCAAAGTGGAGAGAATCTCCAAGAAGATCGCGCATATCGACACAGACATCAAGTATCTACAGAGATGCAAGAAAGCAGACAAGATCCCGAAAGAACTACAGATCACAAACCCACTCAAGTCGACATACAACAGAGACTACGCTGAGAGACTCTGCCGTCGTACCTCTCGCACACTCCTCAACCATCTCGTACACCAGCTCTACAGCAGACGCCGCAACCTCGAAACCGAGATAGAGTCCATGCTCTCAGCCTGTGCTCAGGACACAGCAGACCAGCTACGAGACACCGCCAAACAGACGAGGCAATGGAACTACGCTGCCTACATGCGCATCAAGAACAGGAAGCTTGAGAAACTCGGCATCACCACCAGCAGCAACCAAGCCTCCCCCGGTACCACGGTTGCAACCACAGGGAAGTCCATCGTCAACTTGTCCGACCACACCCTTCAACCAGACGAAATCGAAGTTCTCGCCCGAGGGCTCAAGTTCTGCTCCACCACCAAAATGGACCCCATCGGTCTCGCGGCAGACACAGAGGAATTCATCAGGAGAATGAGGATCCGGGAATACTTCCACAAATCCCAAGATGTCAGCAACAAACCCAATGAGACAATCAATGATCCGGAACAGCAGACAGAGGGAACCGCAGTGCTACAACCAAAGAAGAAAGAGTCAAATTGGACCCCTCCGGAGTGTCGCTGCCCTAAGCTTGACATGTATGCTCAAGCTGTCAGGAGATGCATCAACGCCAGATTCATCAGCCGCACTCACAAGACAGTCCAGAATGTCACCCGAGCACAACGCAACGCCATCCACGCTCTCAAGACCAACCGCAACATCGTCATCAAACCAGCGGACAAAGGAGGAGCCATCGTCATACAGAACAGAATGGACTATTGCAAAGAAGCATACCGACAACTGGACAACCAGGAACACTACAGACAGTTACCTGCAGATCCGACCAAAGAACACACCCGCCAACTCAATAGACTGATCAAGACCTTCGATCCAGACCTTCAAAGCATCCTACGCGCTCTCATCCCACGTACTCCCCACGTGGGAGACTTCTACTGCCTCCCAAAGATACACAAAGCCAACACACCCGGACGTCCTATCATATCAGGCAACGGAACCCTGTGTGAGAACCTCTCTGGGTACGTCGAGGGCATCCTGAAACCCATCGTACAGGGAACCCCAGCTTTTGTCGCGACACTACAGACTTCTTACAGAAACTCAGCACCCATGGACCAGTTGAACCAGGAACACTCCTCGCCACGATGGACGTATCGGCACTCTACACCAGTATCCCCCACGATGACAGCATCGCTGCGACAGCCTCAGTACTCAACACCAACAACAGCCAATCTCCAGACGCCATCCTACAACTCATCCACTTCATCCTTGACCACAATGTCTTCACCTTCGACAACCAGTTTTTTACCCAAACACACGGAACAGCCATGGGGACCAAATTCGCACCCCAATACGCCAACATCTTCATGCACAAGTTCGAGCAAGACTTCTTCGCTGCACAGGACCTCCAACCAACGCTGTACACCAGATACATCGACGACATTTTCTTCCTTTGGACCCACGGCGAAGGATCACTGAAAGGATTACACGATAACATCAACAGGTTCCATCTCACCATCAAACTCACCATGGACTACTCCTCAGAATCGGTTTCATTCTTGGACACACGAATCTCCATCAAAGACGGACACCTCAGCACTTCACTCTACCGCAAGCCCACGGACAACCTCACGATGCTCCACTTCTCCAGCTTCCACCCTAACCACGTTAAAGAAGCCATCCCCTATGGACAAGCCCTGCGAATACACAGGATCTGCTCAGATGAGGAGGAACGCGATGGACACCTACGGACGCTGAAAGACGCCCTCGTAAGAACAGGATATGACGCTCGACTCGTCGATCGACAGTTCCGACGGGCCACAGCGAAAAAATCGCATAGACCTCCTCAGAAGGCGAACACGGGACACAACCAACAGAGTACCCTACATCGTCCAGTACTTCCCCGGAGCGGAGAAACTACGCCATGTTCTTCGCAGCCTTCAACATGTCATCGATGACGACGAACACCTCGCTAAGGCCATCCCCACGCCTCCACTACTCGCCTTCAAGCAGCCACCTAACCTCAAAAGTACCATCGTTCACAGCAAATTACCCAGCTGTCAGGAGAACAGCGACCATGACACCACACAACCCTGCCACGGCAACCTCTGCAAGACATGCCAGCTCATCAACACAGATACCATCATCACACGTGAGGACACTACCCACCAGGTACATGGTACATACTCATGTGACTCGGCCAACGTTGTCTACCTCATACGTTGCAGGAAAGGATGCACCGCAGCATGGTACATCGGCGAGACCATGCAGACATTGAGACAACGTATGAACGGACACCGCGCAACAATCGCCAGGCAGGATTGTTACCTCCCAGTCGGGGAACACTTCAGCAGTCAAGGACATTCAGCCTCGGATCTGCGGGTAAGCGTTCTCCAAGGCGGCCTTCGAGACACACAACAACGCAAAATCATCGAGCAGAAACTGATAGCCAAGTTCCGCACCTATGAGGACGGCCTCAACCGGGATCTTGGTTTCATGTCACGTTACATGACGTAGAGTCATCCAGACTCGAGTCGTCGTTGTCTTGTTCACAGATGTGATTTCCAGTTTTTAAAAAAAGTTAAAAGCTTAACTGCAGACTGCAGCATTTGACACGTTGGACCCCCTGTGACCCCACCTCATTGTCTTAGCTGTATTTTGCTGTGTCCCCCTCACAAGGCCTATAACCGTATTCCCAGGCCTCCACCCCGCCACCCCCCCCCCCCCCCAACCGATGATGCTGAGGCCGGCCACGTCTCATTTTTGAGCTAAAGAAGGACAGGCAATTAAAAGACTGGTCAAAGAGGTGGGCTTTAAGGAGGAGCAGGATGGAGCAATGGAGAAGTTTAGGGAAGGAATTCCGGAGCTTAAGGCCTAGCCAGCTAAAGGCACAGTCGCCAATGGTGGGGCAAAGGGAGTGGGGGATACACAAGGGGGGGAATTTTAACCCCAAAAAATGGGTGGGTTGGGGTCTGGTGGGAAGTTAAAGAGTTAAAAAACTGAATCCCGACCCCCAACCCACCTTCAACCCACCCGCTCCCAGGATGCGGGTTGTCCATTTAAGTATTATAATGAGGCTCCATGCCTCATGGTGATCCACCATTTCAAATTTAACTCTGGCTGGCTGGGTTTCCCAGGCCTCGGGGAACCCACCAGCTAAAGGGAGGCAAGGATTGCTGGATCCAGGAGGTAAGTGCCTTTCCACTTATCTGATGGATCCAGCGTCCCTTCCTCACCAATCCCCTGCGATCGGACACCCCGAACATTCTGATCTCCCCCCGAGGCCTCCGACCTCCCCCGACCTTCCGTGTGAGGCCTCCGACCCCCCACTCCCCCCGAGGCCTCCGATCTACCCCCCGAAGCCTCCGATCGGCCCCCCGACCCTTCTGATCTCCCCCCACCTCCCGTTCGAGGCCTCCGATCCCCCCACAAGGCCTCCAACCCCCCCCCACCATGAGGCTCCGATCGCCGATCCACCCTCTGGCCTTCGATCCTCAACCCCTGATCCCCCTTCCGGCCCCTGACTCCCTTCCGGCCTCTGATCCCCCTCTGGCCTTCCGACCTCCCCGCTCTGGCCCCAATCACACTCTGACCCCAAACACCCTCCAGCCTCACCCGTCTGGCTCCAATCCTCCTCCGGCCCCGATCCTCCTCCGGCCTCCCCCATCTGGCCCCGATCCTCCAAACCTCCGGCCACAATCCTCCTCCGGCCCTGATCTTCCGGCCTCTGTCCCCCACCCCCCCCACCTGATCCCTCCCTCCCTCCTCTCTACGGCCTGCTGCTGCAGGCCTACCCACCCGACAGCCGGCCAGCCTCTCCATCTGGCTGACTGCAGGCAGGAAACAGAGATTGAAAATACAAATTTGGTAGGGCCTGTGAGAAGCCTGTTCTCACAGGTTTCCTGACCGCTTTTCCGCCCCCAGCTTCCCACCCACCTCCAAATTAAAATTCTGGCCAGAGTTGGAGGAACGTAGAGTTCTCGGATGGTTATAGGGCTGTAGCAGATAGGTAGTAGCAACACCATGAAGGGATTCAAACATTTTAAATTGCTGCTGTTCGGGGACCGGGACTCGATGTAGGTCAGCGAGGACAGGGTGAAGGGTCGGCAGGACTTGGTGCGGTATGGGATATTTGCTGCAGAGTTTTGGATGAGCTGAAGTTTATACAGGGGTATGGATGGGAGGCTGACTAGGAGAGCACTGCGAGCAATGTAGGTGTGCCCAATCCTTTCCTTATCTAACTTCCGCAGATACACTTTCGAAGAAAGGTCATGGTGTAACAATCAGCAATGGGAATCCTGGTTGATTTATGCCCGCCCTCACATAGTGACAACTAAGATCAGTTTAGCACCTCCTCATTCTTGGAATAAAATTATCTTCCACATGCCATGGGAATGTCCCAGTTATTGTGGGAACATTCCACATATACAATGGGAATTCAAATTGGATATTTTCATCTGAAAAGATTTTCATCATAAAAAAATAAGATACTGCACATGATTCGCCATTCCTGTATGCTATACAAAACCTGCCCAGGGCTCCAAACTATGCAGTGGGCAAATAAGCATAAAAATTATACATTGATTATTCATGTATATATTTCCCTGCATATGCCCACACATTAAAGAAGAGCAGGAGCAGAGGGTTTTTCAAATATTGCCACTGTGCTCTGGATAAAAAGTGGGGCTGATCTAAAAATTTTGCTTTGCAGAGAAGCAACAAAATCACACATTATGGGCTAAAAATTCGGAGCTTAGCGCCTCCGGGGGGGCGATAACGGGGCACTAAGGACTTACCGCCGCCCACGAAATTCACCTGGTGGTTTGCGGTGGCAGTAACCCCTAGCGCCACGATCTCCTACGCTCGGAGATCGTGAAGTCATTCGGCTGCGCATCGCCCCGGTAGCGCCCCGGACCCGAAATTCATTTCCGCCCCCTGCAGCATCACCGGGCGATGACACTGACAGCTGCAGGAGGCATTGATCGGGAGGCCGGGCGCTTCGGGGGTGATACTTAAAGGCGAGGTGGCCGAGGTAGGTTAAAAAAAAATCTGAAATGCTCTGCGTTTTTTTTTGTTTCGTCGCCACCCATCGATCAGCCCGGCACTCTGCTGCAGTGCATCGGGCTGATCGGGCCGCATCGCGGCTGCCGTCGGGGACCAGGTAAGCCTTTTCCTTGCAGAGCCTGCAGCGACGGCATTTCCCTTTAAGGGAGGGAAGAAACCTTCCAACGCGACAGCGCTGCACGGTCCAGTGTGCAGCGTTGCACACCTACCGCCCCGCCTGCTGCCTCTTGCGCTCCAGGAAGGAAGTGGAAAGCTTAATTTAGCGCTCCACTTCCTTCCTGGAGCGCAAAACCGAATTTTTTAAAAGTTGAGAAACATTAGCACCTGGCACTAATTTTCTCAACTTTTAAAAGTTAGCGCCCCAAATGGGGCTACAATGAATTTCTCCCCCTATAACTATCTTTTAAAAGAAGTGACATGCCTGTCTTGGGATGGCAACAAATTGTTTAGGTTAACTGTTATTTGGAAAACTATTAAGCCTGTAATGTAAAACCTTCAATGAAACAGATAATTGGTAATAAGACAATGAGGCTGAGGCACAAGCCTGACAATATGAGAGAAATAAAAATGCAATAAAAATGAGCAGATTGATGAAGCTTTCTGAAGATATCAACTCCTTCATGCTGTTAGGCTCAGTAAATCTTCACAATCACAGCACTGAGTAAAATCACCAGCACTTAGTGACTAAATTAAAAATATTCCAAAAATTAACAGAATGACAGAATAAAAAAGGTTGAAGTTAACGGCAACTTATGTTAAAGAGAGATTGTTGCTGTTTTCAAGAAGTAAAATTAATTGCTCAGTTCTGGAAGAGCTCTTCCATTGGCAAATGCACATTCCACTGTAGAATTGGGACACACACAACAAGAAGGTCTCAAATTCAATCCCTGCCCTGTGCTTAATTAGCTGATCAAAACGAGGGTGGTCTACAGTTATCTTGGAGTCGGGTTGCGTGTGTGCGTGCGGGCTGCGTAGCGGGTCGGGAACCCGAAGATGTGAACAGCGCGTTCTGTACTACACGTTTAACTTAATGGCCCCAATTAAAACAGTCATGCGCGTTTCCCAGCCCAATTAAATGGAGCGGGTCTGATGACGTCACCGATGACTTGTTTTCAGCTCGGATATTTAAAGCAGTCTTGCACACATCTCATTTGAAGGTTGATGTAGGAGTGCATAAGGTGGTTTCCAGAGGTCTCAATAACTCAATAATTATTGACAAAACTGTGGGTCATGGAGACAAGGCAGAGGGCAGTGCCAAGATTCACCAATGCCTCCCTGGAAGTTCTGGTGCAGGCAGTAAGAGCATGCAGGGAGGTCCTCTTCCCTGGGGATCGATGAAAACGACCGCCCAAAGACACTCACCCACATCCTAAAGCAATCATAGCAAGTAACGCCACAGAAAGAGGCCATTTGGCAATGTCATGCCACTCCCTCATATTCACCCTCTACAGATGTAGCCCATCCATTCCTTACACTCATTCCATCACTCACTCAAAGTTCTCTTCTTTTCCTCATGGCAGGAGAAAACAGCCCACAACAATAGGGAGAGGCAGAGAACCGGAGGTGGCCCTCCAGTCTTCAGTTAATTGACTCCAGCAGAGAAGGAGGCCCTGGAGATCTCTGGAGGTGCAGAGCTGCTGGCGGTGGGAGACGGAGAGGGGGGGGGACCTCCCAGCAACCTGGTGACAGAGTTACATCTCATACAGCCACATGGCATACAACAGTCACTCATATGGTGACTGATGTCAGCATCCCGTGAAATGTCATCATGTGCATAATGGTAACATTACCCATTCTTATCATAAGACTTCTAATTCATCTCTTTACTCCCCCACAGATCCATCAAGTGCCCCCCACCCCCACTGTTCAGCCGGAGGAGGAAGATGACTCCTCAGAGGAAGCTCCATTCTCTGAGGTGCACCGTCAGCAGACCCATGCGCAGCCAGCACCAGCGCAGATACGCACACCTCGGTCGGTCCTGTGAGTGATAGAGTAGTGTTGTCACCTGGTGTCTCTCACATCACAAGTGATCAAGAGCAGATGGTGTTGACAGGGAGAGCAGTGGAGACTCCTCACTGGAGGATGCAGGACACTCCAAGCTCTGCTCAGCTGCATGCAGATGCTGAACTTCGGGGGCCATCCAGAAAGAGGGTGATGTTGGAGGGGCAGCAACAATTGCATTAGGCTCTGGCAGCTTCTGCAGCCAGAGGATAGGCTGTTCCATGGAAAGGATGGCCACCTGCATGGAGCAGCAAATGCACCAGTCACACAAGAACATGCTTGTTGTGGACAACAGATGGCAGTGGGGGCTCTTCTCAAAGCGCTCACACTTCTCCCCCGTTGCCTTCCCCTCAGTCAGAGACCCATATGCTTCCTCGATCCCAATGGCCGAGTCTGCCCCTGCACAGTCACAGGAGAAGTCTTTTGCAGGGCCCTGACAGGCTCCAAAATCCAGAGGACATCCGCCAAAAATGTCAAAGCAGTCGCAGCAGGGAAGTGAGCAGCCTGCCTCTATCTCTGCTGAAGCCACTGGGGTTGCACCTCGTAGAAGCATGCGGAAAAGAAAAAAGACACAATCCTCGATGCACAAGGGTATGCACATGGGTGTATGAAAAAATGTTAGTGATAAGTTTCAGTTATATTTATGACACAGATAAATTTATTTCTTTGCATCACTTTCCGGTCTTGTCCATTTTTGCCTGCTACCTGGGAAGTGGCCTTGCCACTTGGAGTGAATGGTGAGACATTAATTAATCTCGAGCAATGGGGATTGGGTGAGAAAAATGGCTTGGTCATTGTAGGGCTGCTTTATGGTGTTGTTGGGGGTGGGGGGGTGGCGGGCAGGGGACTTAGTATAGCATGTGGTAGCCATATGGGTGCACTGGAGCAAGTTAAGTAAATTTGTCCATTAAGAGGCCATCCCAGGACTCCCAGGTAACAATGTACGCCACTGCTGATGCCATCTCTACCTCAGGTTCCTCCTTCTTGTCTTTCACCTGTTCCTCCTCCTCCTCCTCCTCCTCCTCCTCTGAAGAGGCTCTGCGCTCTGCGCCTTGCCCCTCCTGCAGCTCCAATCCTCGCTGCTGCGCTCTGTTGTGCAGCACATAGCAAACGATGATGACTGTGGAGACCCTGGCTGGTGCGTACGGAAGGGTTCCTCCAGATTTGTCAAGGCATCTGAAGCGCATCTTCAGCATGCTGATTGCTTGCTCTATTACACATCTGGTGGACAAGTGGTTGTCATTATAACACTCCTTGGCCTCAGTACTTGGCCTCCTCAAGGGTGTCATCAGCCACATCTTCAGTGGATAGCCCTTGGGGTTGAAATTCGGTATCGCCCCGTTTGGGGCACTAACTTTTAAAAGTTGAAAAACTTAGCACCAGCCGCTAAGGAGGCCAATTTCTAGGCCAATGTCTCCAAGCAGCCAGCTGGTAAGTCTGTTTGGAGGTGTGAAGAGCTGAGGGAGGGTGGACTGGCGCTTCCTTCTTAGGCAGTCCCTCGGAACTGAGGTTGACTTGCTTCCACATTAAAAATTAGTTCTCAGGTGACTGATGAGTCCAATGCGGGACCTACAGTCTCTGTCACAGGTGGGGCAGACGGTGGTTGAAGGGGCGGGTGGGTGGGGTGCTTAGGTTGACGTGCACTCCTTGCGCTGTTTGCGCTTGGCTTCTGCTTGCTCCCGGCAAAGAGACTCGAGGTGTTCGGCGCCTTCCCGGATGCTTCTCCTCCACTTTGTGCGGTCTTGGACCAGGGATTCCCAGGTGTCGGTGGGGATGTTGCACTTTTTCAAGGAAGCTTTGAGGGTGTCCTTGAAGCGTTTCCTCTGCCCACCTGGGGCTCTCTTGCCGTGTCGGAGCTCCGAGTAGAGCACTTGTTTTGGGAGTCTCGTATCAGGCATGTGGCCCGTCCATTGGAGCTGATCGAGCGTAGTCAAAGCTTCGATGCTGGGGATGTTGGTCTGAGCGAGAACACTGACGTTGGTGCGCCTATCCTGCCAATGGATTTGCAGGATCTTGCGGAGGCAGCGTTGGTGGTACCTCGCCAGTGCTTTGAGGTGCCTGCTGTAAATGGTTCATACAGGAGGGCAGGTATCATTACTGCTCTGTAGACCATGAGCTTGGTGCCGGGTTTGAGATCCTGGTCTTCAAACACTCTCTTCCTCTGTTACCCTTGTTGGGGGTATCACCTCCGACGCAGTGCAGCCCTGTGCTGACCCCCTCTCTCTTGTTGAGCATCAGGTCGGTGAGGAGAAGGCTGCAGTTGTGGTTGCTGCCGCTGGTATTGTGGCTGCTGCTGGTGTGGCTGGTGTTGTCGGTGATGGGGCTCATCTTGGTCCAATTCTGAGGTCCAAGGTGAGACAGTATAAGCATCACCCATGCTGATGTAATAGATGGCAGGTAAATTGGAGATCAGAGGCACAATCCCTCAATGTTGTGATAGTGACTAGCAATGTGGGGAGAGTGGCTTCCGAGATTACAGAAATGACCTGCAAACTCCTGACAGCTAAATCTCTGCACAAAATGGAGCCAACAAGAGCCTTTCTACTGGTCAAGTAGGCAGGTGTAATGTGGGAGCATTTAAGTGTTTTTCCCAGCTGTCAGTTAATGGACTCACACAATGGCCCCTGAGCTTCCGCCTCCCCATTACAGGCAAGGTTCCCGAGGTGCGTGAATCCCGTGTGCAAGAAGTTAAAGCCAAAACCTGCTGTTAAAAAGCCTCTCAAGTGTCTCTCAATAAGCATTTAAGTGCTGACGGCGGGTTCCCAAAGCATTGGGATTTTCGGCGATTTTTACTGCTGACCAGCCCCCAAACCCGCACGCTTGGGACTGGGAAAATTCCGGCCGTTGTCACTCACACATGAAGAATAATCACTTGGACAAGGTATCAGAAGGCAGCTGGCACCCATAGAATTTTACCCCAGCATGAATCAATGCATTTAGGAGTGCAGGAAATAAAATTGGAAAAAATGGATTGCACCTTTTTTTTATTTTTTACATTTTTATGGCTTCAGATTCAAGTTACATGAAGGCATAAGAATACATTTTTCAAGGCCCCTATGGCACTGGTGGGGCCTTGACATCGCCCAACGCCCTTGCCTCAGCTCATCTGCTGCTGAAATCCTCATCCATGCCTTTGTTACCTCTTAACTTACTATTCCAATGCTCTCCTGGCCCCCCTCCCATCTTCCACTCTCCATAAACTAAAGCTCATCCAGATCTCTGCTGCCCGTATCCTAACTCGCACCAAGTCCCGTTCACCCATCACCCATGTGCTCGCTGACCTATATTGGTTCCCGGTACGGCAACACCTCAATTTAAAAATTCTCATCCTTGTTGTCAAATCCCTCCATTGCGTCACCCCTCCCTGTCTTTGTAACCTTATCCAATCCTCCAAGATCTCAGCGCTCCTGCAACTCTGGCCTCTTGCGCATCCCCGATTTTAATTGCTCCACCATTGGTGGCCATGCTTTCAGCTGCCGAGGCCCTCAGCTTTGGAATTGCCTCCCTAAACCTCTCTGCCTCTCTACCTCTTTCTCCTCCTTTAAAATGCTCTTTAAAACCTACCTCTTTGACCAAGCCTTTGGTCATCTGTCGTAATATCTCCTTATGTGTCTTGGTGTCAAATTTTGTTTGATAATGCTTCCGTGAAGCGCCATGGGACATTTTACTACATTAAAGGTGCTATATAAATGCAAGTTGTTGTTGTTAGAATTGTGGGCAGCATGACTGTGATTTTCTGATATGCACTGGCCGCTTGTGAGGCTCCACTGGTGGAAAAAGGTCCGAAGGATAGAAACAGAATTGGATTGAAATAAAAGATAAGAAGGGATCGATCACAACAAATGTAACCCCATTATTTAAGAAAGGAGGGAGCGAGAAAACGGGCAACTACAGACCAGTTAGCCTGACATCAGTAGTATGGAAAATGCTAGAATCTATTATTAAGGACGTGGTAACAGGGCACTTAGAAAATAATAATAGGATTGGGCAGAGTCAACACGGATTTATGAAAGGGAAATAGTGTTTGACAAATCTGTTATTTTGAGGTTGTAACTAGCAGAATAGATAAGGGGGAATCAGTGGATGTGGTGTATTTGGATTTTCAGAAGGTATTCGATAAGGTGCCACACAAGAGGTTATTAAACAAAATTAGGGCTCATGGGATTGGGGGTAATATACTAGCATGGATTGAGGATTGGTTAACGGACAGAAAACAAAGAGTAGGAATAAATGGGTCATTTTTGGGTTGGCAGGCTGTAACTACTGGGGTACCGGAGGGATCACTGCTTGGGCCTCAGCTATTCACAATCTACATCAATGATTTGGATGAGGGGACCAAATGTAATATATCCAAGTTTGCTGATGATACAAAGCTGGGTGGGAATGTAAGTTGTGAGGAGGATTCCATTAGGCTTCAAGGGGATATAGACAGATTAAGTGAGTGGGCAAGAACATGGCAAATGGAATATAATGTGGAGAAATGTGAAGTTATCCACTTTGGTAGGAAAAATAGAAAAGCAAGAGTATTTTTAAATGGTGAGAGATTGGGAAATGTCTTGTACATGAATCACTGAAAGTTAACAAGCAGGTACAACAAGCAATTAGGAAAATAAATGGTATGTTGGCCTTTATTACAAGAGGATTTGGGGGAAAAATGAGGTCGCGCCCCATTTGGGGCGCAAATATCGTCTGGACGCAAAAATTAGCGCCTGGCGCTAATTATCGCCACTGACTGGAAACTTCACTTTTACCGCCCCGGGAGGTGAGTGGAGCGCTAAATCAGGCGCTGCACACCTGTCTTAAGGCGCAAAGGCCGAGCAGTGAGGCGCTAACTCAGCGCGCGAGCGCAGCGCAGGTGCTGCCAGTTAGCGAGGGAACACAGACACACTGGCGCCGGCCAGTTCTTAAAGGGGGGGGGGGGGGCCAACTTGCTCCCCAGCCACACCCTGCTCATTGCAGCCTTGAATCTCGGCCTGGAGAGACCTGTGAATCCATTTTGCTGCCAAGGATGGAGAGGGTGAGAGAACGAGCTCAGCGCTTCACCGAGCGGGCCTTGGATGCTCTGGTTGGCGCGGTGGAGCGCAGAAGATCTATACTCTTCCCTGAGAGTGGCAGGAGGCTTTTGCCACGCGAGTACAGAAGAGTGTGGAGGGAGGTGGCTCAGAGCGTCTCCTCCAGGAGCATGGTGCCCAGGACCCATGTTCAATGCCGCAAAAAGTTCAACGACCTCACTCGGGTCGTCAGGGTGAGTGGCTTTTTCTCAATACCTCTCCATCCCTCCATCTCAACCTCACTCTATGGCCAGAGGGTCTTAAAACCCCAATGCACAACACTCATCCAACACCTATGGCCCTTTCATGAAACACACACACACATTCCACACTTTGCATACAGTAAGGGCTATTCACCTATGGAAGGCACATCAGGCAAGACCATGGCTGCATACAGTAAGGGCTATTCACCTATGGGAGGCACATCAGGCAAGACCATGGCTGTATATTTACTCAGATGCTGTCCTTTTTCTTGCAGGCCAAGCTGGCGCATAATAGGAGACAGCAGCAACGGACAGGTGGAGGGCGGCCTCAGCTGCAACCCCTCAGCGATCTTGAGGAGCGCGTCCACAGGATTGTGGCAAGCCGGGTGATCGGTCCCGTCGCCACTGGAGACGCCGACCCCGTTCTGGACAGCAATGGTAAGGTCATCACCTTTTTGTCCTCTGTCCTTCCACTTGTCCCTCACAACACCAGCCTTTGACACTTTCAATCCAACTTGCTAACTCGCTGCACTTATTCCTCCCTTACTGCCACCCTGTCCTCACGCTAAAGCCACTCTTGTACCTCCCTGCTTTCAGATGGTGATTCACCAGCTGAGGAGACGGGCCCTGAAGCTGCCAGTGGGAGTGAAGCTGCAGCTGAGGAGGAAGAGGAAGCCGGAGCATCAATGCCACCCTCTCCCGAGGAAGCCCGTGCCCACACTGGGAACATGCCTTCCCTGGAGGGGAGCAAGGGGGAAGGGTCTGATGAGGGTGAAGCTCCAGGACCCAGCGGGCTGCAGCAACGCCATGGGGGTAGGGAAGAACGGGGGCCTTCTCCCCAGAGGGAGAGTATGCCAGCGACTCCTACTGCAATGGACGCAGAGGAGGAGCGGCTGATCGCAGAAATGAACACCCAGGCGGTGGGCATGCACACTGAGCTCATGGGTGCAGTGGGAAGGGTGCCCGAATGCATTGAGTCACTGGCAAGGAGTGTGGAGCACTTCGCTGTAGCACAGGCGGATGCCACACTAAAGCTTAGTGCTGCAATTCAGTCACTGACTGCCGTGATCCCATCTCTGACTGCTCTCATGCAGACTCAGATTGAGGCCACGCGAGCACTGACTGCTGCCAACCTCGATGGTTCGTTCACATGTCCCCGGGGCTCTCACCGTGCCGCAGCAGGCCAGCAATCTGTGCTCCAGCAGATTGCTCCGGATGCTGAAGTGCTGCCCCGTGGGAGTGTCAGTGTGTCGGTCGAGCAGGGAGTTGCTGTCCTCTCTCACGATGACAGCATTCCTGCTGCCAACACTGTCACTTCTCCACTGCACTTGCCACCGCCTGTAGGACAGACTGCTGCCGCCCATGCAGAGTTGGTGCAGTCTGCAGCCGGGCCCTCCAGGCCCAGAACTGGTCGAGGCCGTCCTTCAGGGGCATCTGCAGTGTCAGGGTCTGACAATCAGCAGCCTTCCACCAGCCTTGCTGCAGCCACTGAGGTCCCATTATGGAGGAGCAGTCGGGTTAGAAGGGGGGAAGTGCGCAAGGGAAGGAGATCACCCTCGAAGGGCAAAAAGTAGGAGGTTTGACAAAATGCTGGTCATTTTTTTATTAAAGGCCGAGGTTCGTGGTCCAACTTTTGTCTAGTGTTTTGGACATTATCTCCAGGTTGTGAGAACCAGTTATGTTAATGACTGTTTTTTTGTGTTTATTTCTATGAGTTTGTCATGAGGAAATGACACACACAGAGTTTGTAAAATAAATAAGTTTTTGTATTCAAAATATACATGTTTGGTGTTTGGAATCATTGGTGCCTTGGCCGGCTTAGGGGTTGCGTGCTGGGTTCATTGATGTTGTTAGCAATGGCAGAAGCCATTTCCACAGCAGGGGCCCTAGAAGCGGCTTGCTATCAGCCGTTGACGGACAGCCCTTGCAGTTTCACCATTGTGGGCCGCCCTCCCGCCTTGGTGCTGCTGATGATCATCCTCCTCGTCCTCTTCCTCCTCTTCCTCCTCCTCCTCTGGTGGTGCTCCAAGGCCTGGTGGCATTGGCTGGGTCCTGATGATTGCCATGTTATGCAACATGCAGCACACAACTACGAAGTTGGATACTCGCTCAGGCGAGTACTGCAGGGCTCCTCCAGAATGGTCGAGACAGCGGAACCGTTGCTTCAGCACGCCGATTGTGCGCTCAATGATGTTCTTGGTAGCTTGATGGCTCTCGTTGTACCGCAGCTCAGCAGGGGTGTTGGGCGTACGGAGCGGTGTCATCAGCCAGGTGCTCAATGGATACCCCTTGTCCCCGAGAAGCCAACCAACTGGCTGATGCGGTGCCTCAAAAAGTTCTGCCACAGTAGTCTGGCGCAGGATGAAAGCATCGTGGCAGCTGCCAGGATAGTGGGCATTGACAGCGAGTATCAGCTGTCTGTGGTCACAGACCAACTGAACATTCAAGGAATGGAACCCCTTTCTGTTCCGGAAATCCTCGGCATTCTCATGTGGAGCACGCAAAGCCACATGCGTGCAGTCAATGGCGCCCTGCACCATGGGGAAGCCCGCTATCCTCGCAAAGCCCAGAGCGTGGTCACGCTGCTTGTCTGGGGTCATGGGGAAAGAGATGAACTCACGTCTCCTTTTAAAGAGGGCATTTGTGACCTGCCGGATGCAGCAATGCACCGCGAACTGGGAGATATTGGCGAGGTCCCCAGCAGCAGCTTGAAATGAGCCAGTAGCATAGAAGTTGAGAGCCACTGTGACCTTCACTGCCACCGACAGAGACGTCCTGGACCTCAGTTGAGGCTGCAGATCTGGCTGCAGCAGGTGGCAGAGCTCAGTGACCACCTCCTTGCTGAATCGCAGCCTTCGCAAACACAGCTCCTCAGACATATGAAGGTAGGAGAGCTGTTCACGATATACCCTGGGAGGGTAAGCTCTCCTGTACATACGCCTGTTGGCCCTCCTCCGTCTGGCCATCATTGCCACTCTCTCTCTGCGTCTCTGTGTCCTCCGATTCAGCTGGAGCAGGACAACGCCCCCAATCAGTGCAGCCCCCCATAGTCTCTTTGCAAGCAAAGTTATGAAGGACAGCAACCAAAGTACCAGCGAAGTTAGGATCAGTAGGCAAAACTACCTCACAAAGCGTTGACTCAATGCAGAAGTCTTTCTTTCTCTCTCTCCGAATCTCTCTCTCTCTCTCAGAACGAATGGTGCAAAAATGTCAACCACAGAAAAAGACAGGAAGAGGCCCCCTTTAAATAGCGCCCCCCCCCAGCCCCACAGCGATTGATAGCGTTCCAGTCTTCCGGTCGTTGGATGCGCCAGGCGGTAAGGCAGGGGGCGCCACTCAATTTCCGCTCCGGGGTGCCACAAGGGCGTTGCACCATGGAATGACGTCACAATCTGCGCGCGCAGGTGGTCGCAGCGGTAAAGTTTAGCGCCACCGCACAATGTCTAGTTAAGTTCCCGAGCGGCGCAAACATCGCTGCGCCCGGGCGCTAGCGGCTTTGCGCCCCATTAGCGCCCTCTTAAGGCGCTAACGGGAGGCGCAACCAACTGAATTTTTCCCCCAAAAAGAGTAAAGACATCTTACTGCAATTATATAGGGCCCTGGTGAGACCACACCTGGAGTATTGTGCACAGTTTTGGTCTCCTTACCTAAGGAAGGATATACTTGCCATAGAGGGAGTGCAACGAAGGTTCACCAGACTGGTTCCTATGAGGAGAGATTGAGTGGACTCGGGGGGAAAAATTCAGCTGCTTGCGCCTCCCGTTAGCGCCTTAAGAGGGCGCTAATGGGGCGTAAAGCAGCTAACGCCCGGGCGCAGCGCCGCCCACGCCTCCCGAAAAATTTAGTGGGAGGTTAGCGGCGGTGGCAGCCGGTAGCGCCCTGTGGCGCTGCGCCGCCGGCGATGACGTCATCGCCGTGTGCAGCACCCCGCTCGCGCCCCGGCCGTGATCTTCAGTCGCGCCCCCTGATTTACCGCCAGACGCTATGTCCGACGGGTTCAGGGAGGCGTACGTGCGGCCGGGGCGGCGATATTTAAAGGGGAGGTGGCAGGCGGCCATTTTTGTTGCTGGCCGCCTGCCAGCACCTGCCCCCGTTGCTGTCCCTGGCCCCCGTGAAGCCCCCCCACCGTGAAGTGCCGGCTGCGCTCCAAGAGCCCGGCACTTCTCTTGAGTGCCGGGCTCTTTTGCCGGCACTCCCGATCCCTGGGGGCCCAGCTGGGCCCCGGTTCGCGCTGCGCAGGGTCCCTCCCCTTTAAGAAGGGGAGGAAGGCCTGCAATACCGCGGCGCGACGTGCCGCAGCGCGTGGCGCTGCGGCACGTAGCGCCAGGATATTCACTCGCAGCGCCCCAAGAGGGATGCGGGGTGCTTCCAGTGGCGCCCCGCTTCGCTCTTGGGGCGCAACCACTGAAGTTCCGGCGCGGGGCCGCTAATTTTTTCGGGGCGCTAAAAGTCGCGCCCCGGCGAGGTTAGCGCCCCAAATGGGGCGCGACTCAATTTTTACCCCTAGGTCTATATTCCCTAGAGTTTAGAAGAATGAGAGATGATCTCATTGAAACATACAAAATTCTTATAGGGCTTGACAGGGTAGATGCAGGGAGGATGTTTCCCCTGGCTGGGGAGTCTAGAACCAGGGGTCACAGTCTCAGAATAAGGGGTCGGCCATTTAGGACTGAGATGAGGAGAAATTTCTTCACTCAGAGGGTGGTGAATCTTTGGAATTCTCTACCCCAGAGGGCTGTGGAGGCTCAGTCGTTGAGTATATTCAAGACAGAGATCGATAGATTTTTGAATATTAAGGGAATCAAGGGATATGAGGATAGTGCAGGAAAGTGGAGATGAGGTAGAAGATCAGCCATGATCTTATTGAATGGCGGAGGAAGCTTGACGGGCCAAATGGCCTACTCCTGCTCCTATTTCTTGTGGGTTTCTTTCTTATGTTAACAGGGATATATCACAGGCCACCTATTAGTGGAAAGGAAGCGGAGGAAGAAATATGTAAGCAAATATGTGAAATGAGATTTTAACTCCCCCCAAATTAACTGTGAGAAGTCGCACAACACCAGGTTATAGTCCAACAGTATTAAAACTGTTGGACTATAACCTGGTGTTGTGCGACTTCTCACTTTTGTCCACCCCAGTCCAACACCGGCATCTCCGCATCATGGCCAAATTAACTGGTAAGAGGAGGTAGCAAAAAGGGTACAGGGAATGGAGTTTTTACAATGTGTGTAGGACCCCTTCCTTATCCAGTATGTAAAAAGACCAAGAAGAGAAGGAGCACTGCTGGATCTAGTAATGGGAAATGAACCAGAACAGATAAGAGAAGTAAGAATAGAGGAACTTATAGGCAATAGCGATCACAATATACAAAAGCAAAATACTGTGGATGGTGGAAATCTGAAATAAAAACAGAACTTAAAACATAAAATGCTGGAAATACTCAGCAGACCAGGCAGCATCTGTGGAGAGAGAAACAGAGTTAAAGTTTAAGATGCTGCCTGACCTGTTGAGTATTTCCAGCATTTTCTGTTTATATTTGCGATTACAACTTAATAAAGTTTAAGATAAAAATTGAGAAGGACATACGTAAGACAAAGGCCAAAGTAATAAATTGGAAAAAAAAGTTGATTTTAAGGGGATGACAATGGAACTAGAGAAAATAAACTTGAAAATTTAAAGACAAACAAAGAAATATAACAGCAATGGGAAAGATTTAAAATGGTGATCAAGACAGTCCTGTAGAGATAACTCCCACTAAAAAGCAAGAACAAATTAGCCAGTGATGACACACCATGGATGAATAAAGAAATAAAAGTAAAATTGAACCTAAAGAAAAAGGCATATATTAAGTACATAAATAACAAAGGAGATGATGACAAAAGGGACTTTGAAGAGGTTAGGAAAGAAGTTAAAAAAAATTAGAAGGTAAAAGAAACTACAAAATGAAATTATCAAGGAATATAAAATGAAATAGTAAAGTATTCTACAGACACATAAATAACAAAAGAAAAATCAGGATAGGGATTGGGCCACTGAGGGATACACAGGATAAACTCACAGGTAATGACAGTGAAATAGCAGAAATATGAAATAATTACTTTGCCTCAGTAATTACCAGGTGGATTAACATCATGGGCATGACATTAGAAGCTGAAATCAAAAAGATATAAAGACATTTAAGACAGAAAGAGGGGGATAATTGATAAACTAATTAAACCTAGAGAGGATAAAACCCCTGGTCTGGATGGATTGCATCCATGCATGTTAAAAGAATTTAGGGAAGAGATATCATATATAAAAATTCATTAGAAAAGGGAATAGTGCCAGAGGACTGGTGGACAGCTAATGTGATTCCTATATTTAAAAAGGGAGATAGAACAAGTCCAGGGAACTATTGACCAATTAGCTTGACGTCGGCGGTAGGAAAGATAATGGAATCCTAACTAAAAGGTGTAATAGAAATACATCTAGAAACTGAAAATATCATAAAGAATAGTCAGCATGGATTTCAAAAGAGAAGTTCCTGCATAACCAACCTTATTGAATACTTTGAAGAAGTAACAGAAAGGGTAGACAAGGGTAATGCAATAGACGTAATATATTTGGATTTTGAAAAGGCCTTTGATAAGTTACCACATAGTAGAATTATGACTGCGGTCAGAACATGTGGGGGGAGAAATTCAGTATTGCCCCATTTGGGGGTGGTAACTTTTGAAAGCTGGGAAACTTACCGCCAGGCGCTAATGATTCCCAGCTTTTAAAAAATTGGGTTTCAGCTCTCCAGGAAGGAAGTGGAGTGCTAAATCAAGCGCCCCACTTCCTTCCTGGAGCACTAAAGGGTGCAGGCGGGGCGGTAGTTGTGCAGCGCTGCACAATGGGCCGTGCAGCGCTGCCGCGTTCCGAAGCTCCTTCCCTCCCTTAAAGGGAAGGGCCATCGCTGCAGGCTCTGCATTGGGACCAGTTAGCTGGTCCCTGACGGCAGCCACGATCCGGCTCGATCAGCCACATGCACTCCAGCAAAGTGCCGGGCTGATCGAACGTGGCCCAGGAGAAGTAAAAAAAATTGAACAAAAACATTTCAGAAATTTAGGTAGTTACCTCGGCAACCTCCCCTTTAACTTTCGCCCCTGAAGCACCCGGCCTCCCGATCAACGCCTCCTGTAGCTGTCGGTGTCATCGCCCGGCGATGCTGCAGGGGGCAGAACCGAAGTTCGGGTCCGGGGCACTACCAGGGCGATGCGCACGGCAATGATGTCACGATCTCTGGGCGAAGGAGATCGTGGCGCAAAGTCTTACCGCCGCCGCAAATCTCTAACCGAAGTTCGCGGGAGTTGTTCATCTCGCCCGGGTGGTAAGTCATTAGCGCCCCGTTATCGACCCCCAGGGGTGCTAACGGGAGGCGCTAACCCACCGAATTTCTCCCCCGTGGAGTATGAGGAGAAGTAGCAGAATGGATAGCAAGCTGGCTACAAAACAAAAAATAGAGCATAGGGATTAAATGTAGTTACTCCGACTGGCAAAAGTTGGTGTTCCACAAGGATTGGTGCTGGGACCAATTTTTTTCACCATTTACATAAACGATTTGAACTCGGGAATCTGAAGTACAATTTCAAAATTTGTGGATGACATCAAATGGGGGCGATCTAGTTAATACAGAGGAGGACTGTGACAAAATACAGGAAGACATTAATAAACTTGCAGAATGAGCGTGTAATTGGCAAATGGACTTCAATATAGATAAGTGTGAGGTTGTACATTTTGGTAAGAAGAATAAGGAGGCCACATACTCCGTGGAAAGTAAGGGCTCGATTTTCCAAGCCCCGAGGAGGTGGGATTGGAGGCATGTGAGGTGGTAAAATCGGAGAAATTGAGGGCGGGTGGCATACACGCCCCCATCCCGCCTCCGTGCCCTTTTGCCAGGAGGCGGGAGGATGTGCAGCTTCGGGTCCCGTCTCCTGGAGGCGGGAAACGCTTTTAATCCTTTTAACTGCCTGTTAACAGGTAGTTAACAGGCAGAAAAAGGGATTAGTGCCATTTTACCTTCACAGGTGAAGGCTTCCCGACCTCGGAGAACCCCGCCGGGTTGGAGGAGACGTGGAGGAGGTCTACGGTGGTCAGAGGCACCTGGAAGTAAGGTGTAGAGGTGAGTGATGGGTGCAAGTGTGGAGTGGTAAGTATGCAAGGTGAGTGATAAGTTTCAAAAAGTGTTCACTTACCTTGTTTTACTTCTGTAGCCTTTAGCCATGGTGGATCAGGAGAGCGGACATCCACCTTGTCAATTTCAGGTAATGGCTGATGGACCCTCCGATCCATCAGATATCTGAAATTTACTTTTTCACAATGTTTTTTCAGTCCTCACCACAAAAACGAATCAAACTCAAGAGAATGTCAGTGTTTCACAGCTTCACAGAGCTGTCAAACGCTGTCATTTCTTCTTTCAAGAAGTCTTGACAGATAGCACATCTGACGTTGACGTGATGTGTCAGTGACTTCTTCCCTAATTGGCTTGCTGAGCCTGCCGGGCGGGCTTAACAAGTTCAATCAGGGGAAAATCCCTCTGAATGGTCAGGCGAGGATGGAGGCGGGACATTGACACGACAAGCAGCAGTCCCGCCTCCAAGTTGCCTCCATTGACAAAATCCAGCCCTAAGTGTCTAAATGGGGTAAAGGAGCAGAGGGATATGGGGGTACAGATACACAAATCACTAAAAGTAGTGACACAGGTTAATAAGGCCATAAAAAAGGCAAACAAAGCACTGAGGTTCACTTTTAGAGGGATAGAATTGAAAAGCAGGGAAGTTATGTTAACCTAGTATAGAACCTTGGTTAGACTACACTTGTAGTACTGTGCACAGTTCTGGTCTCCATATTATAAAAATGATATAGAAGCACTGGATTTACTAGAAGGATACCAGAACTGAGAGGTTATACTGATCAGGAAAGATTGAACAGGCTGAGGCTCTTTTCTCTAGAAAAGAGGAGACTGAGGGGGTGACCTGATAGAAGTCTTTAAGATTATGAAAGGGTTTGATAGGGTAGACGTAGAGAAGATGTTTCCACTTGTGTGGGAGACCAGAACTAGGGGCCAGAAATATAAGATAGTCACTAATAAATCCAATAGGGAATTCAGGAGAAACTTCTTTACCCAGAGAGTAGTTAGAATGTGGAATTCGCTACCACAGGGAGTAGTTGAGGCGACGAGCATGGATGCATTTAAGGGGAAGCTAGATAAACATATGAGAGAGAAAGGAATAGAAGGATATGTTGATGAAGATGGTTAGACGAAGATGGGTGGGAGGAGGCTGGTGTGGAGCATAAACACCGGCATGGGTCTGTTGGGCCACATGGCCTGTTTCTGTGCTGTAAATACTATGTAATACTATGTAACTATGTAATAGAAAACTGCTAGGATAGACTTTTGGTCAGACTCGGGTTGCCGGAGAGTAGTTAGACATTATTTTATTAAATTCAAGCAAGATGACCCACTAATGTGAGGAACTGTAGCATTTTCATTATTTTATATCAATACATAAAGATAAGTTGTACTAATTGAATTAAGAGAGTCCGATCATAACTTGTTCTGTACGTTCACTTGCAGCCTGTGAAATAAAACAGCTTAATGATTTGTATCTGGCCTCGCGTTACCAAGTGTTTTCTCAGTCCACCTTTGGAAAGACTGGAAGGGTGCATGTGGGGCAAGTGCAAAAGATATGGGCCCAAAAATTCGGCCGTTCCCGGGTGAGTACACAGTCCGTACTCACCCGTATTCATTCCCGAAGTGCCGGTTTCCTGCATGCACTGCGCATGCGCGGGAAACCGGAACTTCCGGTATGGTGAAGGGGGTGGTTCCTAGGTGAACCGCGTGCGCGCTAGAGGCTGTGCGCACGCAGCACACTGAGATTTTTTTTCAGGTTTCAACGCGAGGGTAAGTATTGAAGATTCTACGCTAGTAAAAAGGAGGCGTAAGACCCCTTTTGAACAAGGTAAGTGGTTAATTAAGTATAATTTTAAATTTTTTTCAACAGGTTTATCTTTTTTAGATACTTTAAAGAAAGGTAAGTTTATTTTTATAACTTTTAAAAAGTATTTTAATTTTTTCAAAAATTTAAATTTTTGTTTAAAGTGGTTAATTTATTTAACTATAGTTATTTTATAAATGTGATGGTTTTTTTTTTATTTATTTGAAGTTTAGCTGTTCTTTTGGGGCCAATTTCAATTCACAGATTTGACAGGTCTGTCAAATCTATGAATGAAAGATGGTCTGCTGCCATTGGCTCTCCATGGCCCACGTGATCCCAGGGGTCGCATCGCACTAACTGCGCCCCTGGAACACGCAAGCACTGCGCGCCGGCTCTTGGGAGAGGCCCGGGACCCGAAGTTCCTGTGGGCCCAAAACACAACGGCAGGCGCGGTGGGTAAGAGCGCACGCGATCCTTACCCCCGCGGCAAGCCGGCCACGTGAATTTCTAGGCCATGATATCAAGTTTGTATATCAAGTTACATCCCCTATAAGTAAATATTTGGCAGTGTGAGTCAACTCTGGAACATAAGGGATGTGGGATACACTTGCAGAAGCAACTGAAGCCATTGAACCAATTTGTATTACACATCTTTCACCCCTGCAATATCACCTGTATCAGCCTCTGCTCATCTCCAGTGCCCTCATCTACATCTTTGTCACCGCTAGACAACTTTACCAATTATAGTCAGTGTTTGCAGGAGAAAAGATAAATCATGCATTTTTAAAAATGTTGTACTCATCAATGTGAGGTATGTTATTGCTAGAAATGGAAAACTTTCCACATCAGGCATATAGGGGGAATTTTAACCCCAAATTTTAAAAATGGCAAACCCGACCCCAACCCACCTCCAACATGCCCACTTCCAGTTTTAACAGTCGTGGGTTGGGGAGCGGGCGACTAATCTGTTCTCCAGAGGTGGGTCCATCCTTAAAATATTTTAATGAGGCTGCTTACCTCAGATTTAACCTTTGTTTCACATTTAACTCCTGGGGGCTGTGGCCTCAGTAAACCCGGCAACTGATGGGAGGCGAGAATGGCTGGATGGAACAGCTAAGTGTCTTTCCAGCACTGCTTGTGGGCCAAGAGGAGCAGGAGTGCTCCCCGGCAGCCTACCCGCCCGATAGCCAGCCAGCCTCTCATACTGGCTGGTTATGGCTGGGAAATCCATTAAAAAATTTTTAATCAGGTCCTGCCGAAAAACCCGTACTTCCTGGTTTCACGGTCATTAAATCTCCCCCTCCCCAGCTCCTTTCCTGCCTCGCAGTTATTATCGGGGCCTTAGTGTCAGCAGTAAGTAACCCCATGTCAGGCACAAGACAGTCAAATACAGAGTAAAGCTCTATTTACTCTGTCCCGACCCTGGCATCTGTCTGAGGCTGAACCAGACAGTTCGCAACCTTGGTGTTGCATTTGACCCTGAGATGAGCTTCCGAACACAAAGCCACTCCATCACTAAGACTGCCTACTTCCCACTCCGTAACATCGCCTAACTCCACCCCTGCCTCAGCTCATCAGCTGCTGAAATCCTCATCCATGCCTTTGTTACCTCTAGACTTGACTATTCCAATGCACTTCTGGCTGGCCTCCCATCTTCCATCCTATATAAACTTGAGCTCATCCAAAACTCTGCTGCCCGTATCCAAACTCGCACCAAGTCCCGTTCACCCATCACCTCTGTGCTTGCCGACCTACACTGGTTCCCAGTCCGACAACGCCCTAATTTTAAAATTCTCATCCTTGTTTTCAAATCCCTCCATGGCCTTGCTCGTCCCTATCGTTGTAACCACCTCCAGCCCTACAACCCTTCGAGATAGCTGCGCTCCTCCAATTCTGGCCTCTTGCGCATCCCCGATTTAAATCGCTCCACCATTGGTGGCCGTGCTTTCAGCTTCCTAGGCCCTAAGCTCTGGAATTCCTTCCCTAAACCTCTCCACTTCTCTACTTCGCTCTCCTTTAACTCGCTCCTTAAAACCTACCTCTTTGACCAAGCTTTTGATCATCCGTCCTAATATCTCCTTACGTGGCTCGGTGTTAAATTTTGTTTGATAACGCTCCTGTGAAGCGCCTTGGGGCATTTTACTACGTTAAAGGTGCTATATAAATGCAAGTTGTTGTTATTGTTGGGAGAGCATCCCCTACTGTACCAATTATTCCATTTCTCACACCATTCATCTTTAGACCTGTCTGAGTGACACTGCTAATTAGCATCAGTTTGTGTGTTAGGCCTATAAACACTAGGAAGTTGGGTTAGATGGCCCAAAATAATTTCAAATAGGACCTTTACAGCCTGCAGAATCATTCATACCATCAATATGAGCCAGATTTGAACCCAGATCCCAGAGATGAAAGGCCAATCTTTAATTCACAGCAATACCTAGTTGCACTGTTAATTTTTTTTTAAAAGCATGAAATTGTGAATCTACATCTATAGTACACCCAATATGTTTGTGCTTCCTACCTTGGGGAGCTCCTCTATCTGATTGGCATCTAAGTAGAGCTCTTCCAAAGACCGCTCAAAATTGAATATCTCCTTTGGTACATGTTGAAGGCTGCAGTGGGAATAATCCAATACTGTGATGACCTCTTCTTCACCCCGGAAACATCGGCAAGGCACCAGGCGGCCAATAAGTTTCCTCTTTGTTGTCATCTCCAGACACTGCGCTGCAATGACAGAAGAATAGCCGCCAATGAATGAAAAAACATAGTATGGCTGGCACAACTACAAAAACATTAATAAAATGATTAATCTGTACTTCTGAAAAAAAATCTAAACAACAGTACTGAGATTATTTTCCCAATATTTCCCCTCCTTTCTTGAAGGTAGTGGCAAATGCTGAGGTCAGTTCTAGTGGTGCTGCCTTCCTCTGGTACCATTGTAATTGGCCATTCTTCATATGATGATAAAGAGTGATTGTTGGCACGCTATTCATCTGTAGGCATACCTAATCCTATACTTGGCCGATGTACAGACTGCTGAAGGAGGAAAACATTAAGGGCTAAAAATTGAGTGGGGCGCTACTTTTAGCTCCCCGGAAAAATTAGCGCCCCAGCGCCGGAAATTCTGTGGTTGCGCCCCAAGAGGGAAGCGGGCGCTACTGGAAGCGCCCCGCATCCATCTTGGGGCGCTGCGAGTCAATATCACGGCGCTACGTGCTGCGGTATTGCAGGCCTTCTTCTCCTTCTTAAAGGGGAGGGGCCTTGCGCAGCGCGACCCGGGGCCCAGCTGGGCCCCCGGGGATCGGGAGTGCCGGCAAAAGAGCCCAGCACTCAAGAGAAGTGTCAGGCTCTTGGAGCGCAGCCAGCACTCCGTGGGGGGGGGGGCTGTTCAGGAGGCCGGCGACGGGAGTGCAGGCAGGTGCTGGCAGGCGGCCAGCAACAAAAATGGCTGCCCCGCACCTCGCCTTTAAATAGCGCCTCCCCGGCTGCAGGTAGGCCCCCCTGACCCTGTCGGACATAGCGTCCGGTGGTAAGTCAGGGGGCGCTCCTGAAGATCGCGGCCAGGGTGCGAGCGGGGTGCTGCGCACGGCGATGACGTTATCGCCGGCGACGCAGCACCGCGGGGCGCTACTGGATAGCGCCGCCGCTAACCTCCCGCTGAATCTCGCAAGAGGCGTGGGCGGCGCCGCGCCCGGGCGCTAGTTGCTTTGCGCCCCGTTAACACCCTCTTAGGGCGCTAACGGTGTGCTAACGGGAGGCGCAAAGCAACCCAATTTTCCCCCCTACACCTCAGAACTCTGTGTAGTCAAAGCTTTAAAGTCAATCTAATCGATTTGTAATCTTGATTTTTATCATTTTTACTGAGAATATCTTTTTATTAACATATACATATTAGCTGGGTGATGTGGTTCCAGATTTCCACTACCCTTTGTGTGAATAAGTGCTTCCTGACATCTCCTCTGAATGGCCTCGCTCTAATTTGAAGGTTATGCCCCTGGACTCCCCCACCAGAGGAAATAGTTTCTCTCTATCCACCCTCTCAACTCCTTTAGTCATCTTAAACACCTCAATTAGATCACCCCTTAATCTTCTCTACTAAAGTGAACACAAGCCGAGTCTATGCAACCTGTCCTCATAACTTAACCCCTTTAGCCCCAATATCTTTCTGGCGAGTCTATGCTGCACCCCCTCCAAGGCCTGTATATCTTTCCTGAGGTGCGGTGCCCAGAACTGCATGCAGTACTCTAAATAGGGTCTAACCAGAGCTTTATATAACTGTAACATAATTTCCACCCCTTTGTATTTCAGCCCCCTTGAGATAATGGCTAACATTCCATTACCTTTATAATAATTTTTTGTACCTGTCCACTAGCTTTTAGTGATTTCTGTACGTGGACCTCCACAGTTACTACCTTCTCACCATTTAGAAAATACTTTGATCTATCTTTCTTAGATCCAAAGTGGATGACCTCACAGTTCCCACATTGAACTCCATTTGCCACAGTTTTGCCCACTCACTTAATCTAGCAATGTCCCTTTGCAACTTTCTGCTCCCATCTACACTATTTTCTGTTGCGCCTAACTTGGTGTCGTCAGCAAACTTGGATATGTGGCTCTTCCTTCATCTAAGTCATTTATAAATAGAGTTGAAAAGCTGAGTCCCCGGTACAGATCCCTGAGGACAGTACTAGTCACATCCTGCCAACTGAAGTACATAGCCGTTATCCCTACTCTCTGGGCGTGATCTTGCCAGCCCTGGGGAGGCGGGTATGGAGGCGGGACTGCCGGGAAACCGTGCCATCTTGCCAGGAGGCGTGTAGCCGTCCCGCGCCAGGTCCCGTCTGCTTGGAGGCAGGAAGGGGATTAGTGCCACTTATCTGCCTGTTAACAGGTAGTTAACAGGCAGATAAGAGGATTATCCCCATTTTACCCACAAAAGTGCGGGTTTCCCGAAGGCTCCGAACCCCGCCAGGGTCACCGAGGCGAATAGTGGGTCTGCGGGGGGTGGGGGGGTCCAAAAGTGTGCTGTGGAGGTGAGTGATGGGTGCAAGTGTGGAGAGGTGAGTATCTGAGGTAAGTGCAAAGTCTTAGAAAAAGTGTACTTACCTTTGTTTCTTCCTGCAGGCTTCAATCGCTGGGTATGCGGAGAGTCTCGCACCTCCGCGGCAGAGATGACAGATGGCCGTTGCATTCTCCAATGCAACAACCATCTAATTTCTGCAAAAGAAAGAGGTTTGATGAGGTCTTGAATTCAAGAACTCATCAAACTACAGAGAATGTCACTGTTTGACAGCTTCACAGAGCTTTCCCTTAATTGGCCTGCTAAACCCGCTGGGTGGGCTTAACAAGGTCAATCAAGGGAAAATAGCATGGGTTGGCCACAAATCGATGGAGGCGGGACCGACGTCGGGAAGCCCGCAGCTCTGATGGAAAAATGGGGATAATCTTCTTAACTGCCTGTTAACTACCTGTTAACAGGCAGTTAAATGGCTGTAATCCCCTTCCCGCCTTCAGGAAACGGGACCCAGTGCGGGTCGGGTACCCGCCTCCTGGGAAGATGGCATGGAGGCAGGTTGGAGGCGGGATGGGTACCCGCCCCCAGATTCTGCCATTTTCCCGGTAGTCCAGCCTCCATACCCACCTCCCCAGGGCTGGCAAAATCGCCCCCTTAGTGTCTGTCTTTCGTGTGCCTTTTCCTAGTCTCGTGCTCCTATGAAGTGCTCCCCCAGTGGCTGCAGCATGGCTGGTGGAAGGCTACTGACTTTCAGTGGGGGAGACTACAGATGGCCTTGCAGGTCGACCTCAACCATCTCTGGACTTAGAAGACTCGGCTGTAGACTGCACCACCTCTGCATGGGCGACAGCAGTCTGGGTTGGCTGGCTGATAGGCAGCAGCAAGTACAATGGCAGAGGGGCAGTGGTGGGAAGTAGGAATGCTGTAATCCTGAGAGAGGACAGCAGGTTCTTGCTCCACAGACCCACTGCCACTCCCCCGGGGCGGCGCCTCAGCATTCCTAGCAATCTGTTGGAGGACAGATTGATGGCCTGCTGCGTCACCCTGCAAGCCCCTTTCGAGACTCTGCGATGATGGCAGCAGTCTGAGCTTCCACTGCAGCAGTGAGATGTTGGGTCGCTCCCACTGTACTGCAATGGAAGCTGTGACATCGCGCATCGTACCCAGCATCGTCTGTGGGTCAACAAGGTCTCTCCTGGAGTTGTCCATCATTTCCATCCTGGAAATCATGGGCTCCAAGCTGAGCACAAAGACCCGTGCAATGTTATCCATGCTCCTTGACACTGACAAGAGGCTCCCTGGCAGGCTTTCCATTGCAACTAGCATTTCCGTGTGCATGCCCATCACCCTTCTTCTGAAGTTCACCCCATCGAAGTCATCGTCTGAGTCCTGTGGAGCAAAACCCGTGCACAAACTCGCCCTCTGGGGAGCTTGCACCTGAGTTACCCTTTCCCCTTGGCCTGGCAGCAGCCCACTCATGCCCGATGACTCACCACGTGCAGATCCCGCCTCTATACTACCCTCTAAAGTCTGCGCAGTGCCATTTTCTGAGCTGCTGTCTGCGAGTGTCAGATGCAGTGCCGGTGTCTCTTCTTTTTCTTCTTCTCTTCCATCAGTTTGTTCAAGATGTTAAGGTATAGTTCTGGTGGCAGTAATTGGGTATCTGAAAGCAGAAAGGCACAAGGGTCAGGTTGTGGTGAGGGGAGTGGATAAAAACAAGATATTCATGCATACACCATCAGCAACTGGCAAGTGAGAAGAGATTGTGGGATCTGGAAGAAGTGGGATGTGAGAAGAAGAATTAGGTATGAGCACACCGTCATCATCAGCAATGCTTTCAACTTCTCCACTCGCCACAGACTCTGTGACTTCCCCTCCAATAATCTGGAACACGGATTCCTCAACGTCTGTCAGGGTGTGAAGCCATGCTAGGCAGCCTCCCATCTGTTGTTGCTCACGGTGGTTGTGTTCCACCTTGGCCTGCAAGAGAAAGGGAAGCGTGTCAGTGAGTGCAGTGCAATGTGTTTGGGTGATGTGCCTGCCATGGTTGAATAGCTGGCAGTGTGTACAAGATGTGAGATGTGGGTGTGAGTGTTGCAGCAGTGGTAAGTGTGTGAGGGTGAAGTGAAGCATGATTGTGAGGTATGAGTGGTGATCGCTGGAGATTATTGGTAGGTGAGTGATGGGGGTGTGGTGCATTTGCTGAAGCTCTTCACTCACCTTGACCAGCCATGTGAGGTCATTAAATATTTTTTGGCACTGGATCTAGGTCCTAAGGACAACACTCGTTGCCGTGACGGATTGTGCGATCTCCTCCCGAATCCTTCTGCTGATGACCTTTGATGGCCTCTTGCCCCCCCGCGGGTAAAGGATAGCACGTCGTTGTTCTACCCCCAGGACCAAGGCCTCCAGTGCAGCATCCAAGATCCATCTCACCCTTTCTCTAGGCTGTTGCGCATTCCTTGTCCTGATCTGACAATGAAGTGCTTCTGCAACAAAGCACCTCCCCTTTAAGTAGTGCAGAGAGCCTAGGCCAAACTTTATTGGTCAGTAGACTGCACCCGATATTGCCCCCCACCCCACCCCCGTTGAGCGCTAAGCCAATCAGCAGTGCGTTTAGTGCTGAGATCAACGCTGCAATCATGTTAATGAGCAGGCAGCATGAATTTTGCGTGCTGCCTGCACCACTTAGAAGAGGCGCAGGCAAATAGCGCGGTGCAGTGCCCTCTCCCGTTTTCGTGCCTTAGCGAATTTCTAGGCCTATTTGTCAACTAGCAGCCTAACTGGACTCATACAGAACATGCTGTGCTGTGATACGTTACAATCTAATTCTCTTTGGCATTTGCCTTCCTTGTGGGAGTTGCCATAACACCTTCTATGCAAAAGTGTCTTTAATATTGAAATGTGTGTCATGTGGCAAACATCAGTTCTTGGTGCTTGTGAAATAAAATCTGCCTTTGCTAATCATGTATCAACCATACTTACATCAGACATGTAAACTGAATATCAATTTTTTATTTATAACAGAAACAGAAACAGAAAATGCTGGAAATACACATCAGATCAACCAGCATCTGTAAAGAAATAAGTTAAGTTAACATTTCAGGTGAAATCCGTTGTCAAAGTCAATTGTGATGAAGGGTTACAGCCAAAATGTTAACTTGTTTATTCCCTTTACAGATGCTGATGAATCTACTGTGTATTTCCAGTATTTTAGGAACAATTCTGCACCCTTGCGTTCCAGTGGGGAGTGGTGCTCACAGAGAATGCACGCTGCCAAAACATGGGTGCACAGACCGTTATTTTCCATTCATTATTTTAAGTGGTGAAAATTATGTGTTGGCAAAATGGTCTTTTCTTATTCCAAACTTTCCAAAATGTTAGTTAATAAGAGGTTTAAAGTAGCATTGTCATGTTTAAAGGAAATACCTGTGGAAAGCAATCATCTGGGGTTCAGTAATGGAGGTTGCAAAGTTCGACAGATATTTTGCAGTTTTGTTTAACTTTTGAGGTCAGGGGAAACTTTGCATGATTTCCTCTCAAGTAATTAAATAAATAAATATGTGATGGGAAAGATCATACATCACCTGTGGAGTGAGTGGGCTTGTGGATTAGTATTTCCTTGCTCAAAATTTTGTCTGTTTTTATACCCCTTATGACACTGTTTTATAGCAGTTTAAAATACTGTATGGTGCGACCATGTCAATCTCCACAATCCAGAAAATGGTATTTAAAGCTGGTATTCACCCAATGATAAAGCTTCTTTAAAAAGACATTTCTCCGATTGCCAAATTGGACAGTGGAAGCAAAGTGTCAAAAGAAGAAAGATAAATTAAACATTTTAAACTTCAAAAGTAGTTAAAAAGACAGAAAACAGTAAATTGAAAATTAAATGAAAACAACTTACATTTACATTATGCCTGTAACATACAATTTAAAAAAATAGTAGCAATAAAGAAGCAGGAGCTGAGCCACTCTGCAGGAGTTAGGAGATGTGATCAAAAGCTTATATGATAGAGAGAGAATAGGGAAGAAGAGAGGATAAGAGGAAAACCGGACAACAGGGTAAACACAGATATTTTTTTAATTTTGATGTAAAATTATGTTTTAGCGTTTAAGCTAGCAGCTTGGGGCTAATATTACAGTAATAAGCCTACTCCTGATGTTTGATTAATTTAATAGTATTATATTAGTGCTTATTTCAGAGCTTGAAAACAAACAAATCCACTTGACCTAGGGTGATCAGTGCTTCCCTGAATCTGCTGCCAGTCTGAAGGTTGAAGGACATTGTTGGCAAAGCACACTGCAGCTAACCAATGGAATACCTGTTGTGTGTGAGTGTAATGATGACACTGGGAATATATTTTCCTCTGTTCACTGCCTTTAGCAAAAACGTGAAAATGAGTACGTTTTATACTCATAGGGAACTCTAGGGTAGAAATTCGGGCGTGCCCATTCTTGGGTGCGCAGGGGCGCAGGGTGCATTCCCCTGCACCTAAATGGTGAGGCCCAAGGCACCCTGATGTTGGGCCTTGGGCCTTATTTCAATGGAGTCAACGTGGCACGAACAGCCAGCCGGCGAAGAGGTAACCAAGATCGGGCCACTGCTAGTGTCGTAGCAGCCCTCAGGTAAGTGAAGCCAGGTGTTAGGAGATAGGAGGCCAAAGGGGTGGATCGGAGGTGGGCCAGAGGGAGCGGCATCAATCAGTGGGGGGGTGAGCGGGAGGTTGGGAAAAGCACCAAAAATATGTAATTTCCTTTTCTTCAACAAAATGGCAGGCAGCGCACATCTGACCGGAAATGTCTACCTGCTTCCTGTCCGCTATATTGGGGACTTAGTAGGCCAGTTAGCGCCTGGAAAAGAGGTGCTGCGCGGCCAAATTTATAGACCACTGTTTTATACTCGTATCTATTTTTTGTAAAAATAGAAACAGAAGAAAACATATCTCCAAAATGAAAAAAGTATCACATTCACAAGCACCAAAATCCCTTACAAAAACATTTGGCAGAAGCAATGTAAAAATGAAATACGCATTCTTCCTTTGACATGGTATTTTTCCACTCTTGTTCCCATGGAGACACACTTGCACATACCTCCATTGAGTATGTACTTCATTATTCATGTGAAAAACAAATATATAGAGGGCGAAATTGATGTTCACTAGTAGTGCAAAACAGGCTCATAGCTAATTGGCAACCCGATTTACACCACGCCCAATTTTCTTTTCCATTGGCCATTGGTCTGTCACATCTAGGCCGGACATGGTAAGGACAGCAGGCTTTTTTCCCGAAAGGATATTCATGAACCAATTGAGATTTTATGACAATCTGACGGTATGTTCAAGACAGAGATCGATAGATTTTTGGATATTAAGGGAATCAAGGGATATGGGGATAGTGCGGGAAGGTGGAGTTGAGGTAGAAGATCAGCCATGATCTTATTGAATGGCGGAGCAGGCTCAAAGGGCCAAATAGCCAACTCCTGCTCCTATTCCTTATGTTTTTATGGTCTTCTGACAGCTTCATAGTCACTTTTACTGATCTGTCCATCTGTTGTGTTCTGCCCCTATAATTCTTGAGTCACTGACTAGGTGAGTAGCCGAGGTAGCTTCCCGTTGCCTTCCTCATGGTTATTATCTTCAGAGTACCTTCTCTTTGGTGGGCTGTAACCAAGGATAAAGAGCCACAGCTACCATTTACTCAAGTACCCTTGCTGGATGTTAGCCCAGTATTTAGAGCCAGCGCTCCAGTCTTTGCTCGCCGGGACTGGACTGCGACCCAAACCTAACCCTTCTGACACAGAGGCAGAAATACTACCACTGATCCAGTGGTCACTCTGTTAGAATGATAGTACCTCACTGACTTTTACTGATACCAGCTTTTTATTTCCAGCCTTTTTTTAAAAGCTTAAATAGAATTCTCAAACTGCCATGGTGCGCTTTGAACCAGTGGTGGTATTTGTCTTGTGGTGGTTGTGGGGGTGGTGGGAGGGGGCTGTGCAAAGGTTTGGTTTTGGACACCTACATTTTAAAAGACAATAATATGAAATACTACCTACTTAATCTAGTGTCAAATCCGCACACATACGATCGTGAAAAGGCATGTTTAAAATAGATAATACAAAAAATGACATCAAATGATTATAAAGGTCGCAAAACACTGATGTTATTTCAGTATATGAGCCATATGACAATTCAGAAACGCGCTTTTTGTGCTTTAGCTGCAACAACAACAACAACTTGTATTTATATAGCGCCTTTAACACAGTAAAACATCCCAAGGCGCTTCACAGGAGTGTTATAAGACAAATATTTGACACTGAGCCACATAAGGAGAAATTAGGGCAGACTTGGTCAAAGAGGTAGGTTTTAAGGAGCGTCTTAAAGGAGGAAAGAGAGGTAGCGAGGCGGAGAGGTTTAGGCAGGGAATTCCACAGCTTAGGGCCTAGGCAACAGAAGGCACGACCACCAATGGTTGAGCGATTATAATCAGGGCTGCTCAAGAGGGCAGAATTAGAGGAGGGCAGATATCTCGGCGGGTTGTGGGGCTGGAGGGGATTACAGAGATAGGGAGGGGCAAGGCCATGGAGGGATTTGAAAACAAGGATGAGAATTTTAAAATTGAGACGTTACTTAACCGAGAGCCAATGTTGGTCAGCGAGCACAGGGGTGATGGGTGAACAGGACTTGGTGCGAGTTAGGACACGGGCAGCAGAGTTTTGGATGACCTCAAGTTTACGAAGGCTAGAACGTAGGAGGCCAGCCAGGAGTGCATTAGAATAGTCAAGCTTAGAGGTAACAAAGGCATCGATGAGGGTTTCAGCAGTGGATGAGCTGAGGCAGGGGCGGAGACAGGCGATGTTACGGAGGTGGAAATAAGCGGTCTTAGTTATGCCGCGGATATGTGGTCGGAAGTTCATTTCAGGGTCAAATATGACACCAAGGTTGCGAACAGTGTGGTTAAGCCTCAGATAGATGTTAGGGAGAGGGATGGAGTCAATGACTAGGGAACGGAGTTTGTGGCGGGAACCGAAAACAGAAAATTTCCAGTACTGGATGTCGGAGAAGCAGTCTTACAATTTAGAGACCGTGGAGGGGTCGAGAGAAGTGGTGGTGTGGTAGAGCTGGGTATCATCAGCGTCCATGTGGAAACTGATGCTGTGTTTTCGGATGATGTTGCCAAGGGGCAACATCTAGATGAGAAACAGGAGGGGGCCAAGGATAGATCCCTGGGGGACACCAGAGATAATGATGTGGGAGCGGGAAGAGAAGCCATTGCAGGTAATTCTCTGGCTATGATTAGATAAAAAAGAATGGAACCAGGCGAGTGCAGTCCCACCCAGCTGGACGACGGTGGAGAGGCGTTGGAGGAGGATGGAGTGGTCAACTGTGTCAAAGGCAGCAGCCAGGTCAAGAAGGACAAGGAGGGATAGTTTACCTTTGTCACAGTCACAAAGGATGTCATTTGTGACGTTGATGAGAGCCGTTTCAGTACTGTGGCGGGGCGGAAACCTGATTGGTAGGATTGCAACATGGAGTTGCGGGAAAGATGGGCACGGATTTGGGAGCCGACAACACGTTCAAGGACTTTGGAGAGGAATGGGAAGTTGGAGATGGGGCAGTAGTTTGCAAGGGCGGAGGGGTCAAGGGTTGTTTTTTTGAGGAGAGGGGTGATGACGGCAGATTTGAAGGAGAGGGGGACAGTACCTGAGGAGAGAGAACCGTTAACAATGTCAGCTAACTTGGGAGCCAGGAAAGGAAGCTGAGTGGTCAGCAGTTTGGTAGGGCTAAGGTCGAGGGAGCAGGAAGTGGGTCTCATGTTCAAGATGAGCACGGAGAGGTCATGAAAGAAAAATAAAGTCTTGCATTTATATAGCGCCTTTCACATCCACCGGACGTCTCAAAGCGCTTTACAGCCAATGAAGTACTTTTGGAGTGTAGTCACTGTTGTAATGTAGGAAACACGGCAGCCAATTTGTGCACAGCAAGCTCCCACAACAGCAATGTGATAATGACCAGATAATCTGTTTTTGTCATGTTGATTGATCGATAAATATTGGCCAGGACACCGGGAATAACTCCCCTGCTCTTCTTCGAAATAGTGCCATGGGATTGTTTACGTCCACCTGAGAGAGCAGACAGGGCCTCGGTTTAATGTCTCATCCAAAAGACGGCACCTCTGACAGTGCAGCACTCCCTCAGTACCACACTCGAGTGTAAGACTAGATTTTTGTACTCAAGTCCCTGGAGTGGGATTATGAACCCACAACCTTCTGACTAAGAGGCGAGAGTACTGAGCCACAGCTGACACAGGGGAGATTGGAAAGAAACTGGAGAAAGATGCGAGTTCAGGGCTAGGGCAGGGGGGAACCTTAGAGGAAGTTTGGCCTGGTGGGCTAGGGGAAGGAAGGGAAGTGGCAGAGGCAGCTGAGCGGATGGTCTCAATCATAGAGACAAATAAATCCATGAGCTCCTCACACTTGTTGTTGGAGGTGAGGGTGGAGGAGACAGGGGAGCAGGGTTTAAGAAGACGGCTAACAGTAGAGAATAGAAGCTGGGATTTATCCTTGCATTCCAGAATGATTCTGGTATCGTGAGCCGTTTTGGCAGATGAGAGCAGGACCCAATAATGCTTTATGTGGTCCAGCCAGATCTGGCGGTGAATGGCTAAACCAGTTGTCTGTCATATCCGTTCAAGACTGCATCCCTTGGACTTGAGGGAGCGAAGATGAGGGCCGTACCAGGGAGAATGGCCAGGGTGAGAGAGAGTAATTGTTTTAATAGGGATGAGGGCATCAAAGGTGGTGGTGAGGGTATGGTTGAACAGATCAGTAGCTGCAGAAATGTCATGGTGAATGTAGGGTGGGGTGTCGCAATATTTATCAAGGAGTGAATTACTGCTGTAAGGAGGGATGATATCTTAGCAGGTTCCTCTAATGAGGCCATATGGGTAGAACTTAAAAACAAAAAGGGGGCAAGCACTTTGCTGGGAGTGTACTATAGGCCCCCAAACAGTCAGGGGGAGATAGAGGAACAGATATGTAGGCAAATCTTAGAGAAGTGTAGAAATAATAGGGTAATAATAGTAGGGGATTTCAACTTCCCCAATATTAACTGGGATAGTCAGAGTGTGAAAGGCTTAGAGGGTGCGGAATTCTTAAAGTGCATCCAGGAGAGCTTTTTGAGCCAGCATGTAGAAAGTCCTACAAGAGAGGGGGCGGTTCTGGACCTAATTCCAGGGAATGTAGCCGGGCAAGTGGTAGAAGTGTCAGTAGGAAAACATTTTGGTGACAGTGACCATAATTCGGTGAGATTTAAGGTAGTCAAGGAAAAGGACAAAGATGGACAGGAATTAAAGGTTCTAAATTGGGGGAAGGCCGATTTTAATATGATAAGGCAGGATCTGGCCAAAGTGGACTGGGATCAGCTACTTGTAGGAAAATCCACATCAGAGCAGTGGGAGTCTTTCAGAAAGGAAATAGAGATAGTACAACGCCAACATGTTCCCGCAAAGGTCAAGGGTGTGACCAACAAACCCAGGGAACCCTGGATGTCAAGGGATATACAAGAATGGATTAGGAAAAAAAGGGAGGCTTTTGGCAGATACAAAGGACTAAAAACAGTGGAAGCCCTAGAGGAGTATAGAAAGTGCAGGGGGGTACTTAAAAAAGAAATTAGGAGAACGAAGAGGGGGAATGAAAAAACACTGGCGGGCAAAATAAAGGAAAATTCCAAGGTGTTTTATAAGTATATTAAGGGCAAGAGGATAACCAGGGAAAGAGTAGGGCCCATTAGGGACCAAAGTGGCAATCTGTGTGTAGAGCCGGAAGATGTAGGTGAGGTTTTAAATGAATATTTTGCATCTGTGTTCACTATGGAGAAGGACGATGTAGGCATAGAAATCAGGCAGGGGGATTGTGATATACTTGAACAAATTAGTATTGAGAGGGAGAAGGTACTAGCGGTTTTAACGGGCTTTAAAGTGGATAAATCCCCAGACCCTGACGAGATGTATCCCAGGCTGCTGTGTGAGGCAAGGGAGGAGATTGCAGGGGCTCTGACACAAATTTTCAGAACCTCTCTGGCCACAGGGGAGGTGCCAGAGGACTGGAGAACAGCTAACGTAGTACCATTATTCAAGAAGGGTAGTAGGGGTAAACCAGGGAATTACAGGCCAGTGAGCCTAACATCAGTGGTAGGGAAATTATTGGAAAAAATTCTGAGGGACAGAATTAGTCTCCACTTGGAGAGGCAAGGATTAATCAAGGATAGTCAGCATGGCTTTGTCAGGGGGAGATCATGTCTAACCAATTTGATTGAATTTTTCGAGGGGGTGACTAAGTGTGTGGATGAGGGTAGTGCAGTTGATGTAGTCTACATGGACTTCAGAAAGGCTTTTGACAAAGTCCCGCATGGGAGACTAGTCAAGAAGGTAAGAGCCCATGGGATCCAGGGCAATTTGGCACATTGGATCCAAAATTGGCTTAGTGGCAGGAGGCAGAGGGTGATGGTCGAAGGTTGGTTTTGTGACTGGAAGCCTGTGTCCAGTGGTGTACCGCAGGGATCGGTGCTGGGTCCTTTGCTGTTTGTAGTGTACATTAATGATTTAGATATTAATGTAGGAGGTATGATCAGTAAGTTCGCAGATGACACGAAAATTGGTGGAGTGGTAAATAGCGAGGAGCTGCAGGACGATTCAGACGGGTTGGTCAGATGGGCAGAACAGTGGCAAATGGAATTTAACCCTGAAAAGTGTGAGGTGATGCATTTTGGGAGGACTAACAAGGCAAGGGAATACACAATGAATGGTAGGACCCTAAGAAGGACAGAGGATCAGAGGGACATAGATCCCTGAAGGCAGCAGGACAGGTAGATAAGGTGGTTGAAAAGGCATATGGGATACTTGCCTTCATTAGCTGAGGCATAGAATATAAGAGCAGGGAGGTTATGATGGAGCTGTACAAAACGCTAGTTAGGCCACAGCTGGAATACTGTGTGCAGTTCTGGTCACCACACTATAGAAGGGATGTGATTGCATTGGAGAGGGTGCAGAGGAGATTCACCAGGATGTTACCTGGGCTGGAGCGCTTCAGCTATAAAGAGAGACTGGACAGGCTGGGGTTGTTTTCCTTAAAACAGAGAAGGCTGAGGGGGGACCTGATTGAGGTGTACAAAATTATGAGGGGCATAGATAGGGTAGATAGAAAGGAACTTTTCCCCTTAGTAGAGGGGTCAATAACCAGGGAGCATAGTTTCAAGGTAAGGGGCAGGAGGTTTAGAGGGGATTTGAGGAAAAACTTTTTCACCCTGAGGGTGGTTGGAATCTGGAACTCACTGCCTGAAAGGGCGGTAGAGGCAGGAACCCTCACAACATTCAAGAAACATTTAGATGAGCACCTGAAACGTCATATCATACAAAGCTACGGACCAAGTGCTGGAAAATGGGATTAGAATAGACAGGGCTTGATGGCCGGCGCAGACACGATGGGCCGAAGGGTCTCTTTCTGTGCTGTATAACTCTATGACTCTATGACTCTAGGGCCAAAGACTGGACAGTTGGGATTTCGTAAGTGCAGTTGTAAGAGAGTTGGGAGAGAGTTTTTTCCAGGGGCGGACAAAGAAGGAGGGAGGGTTGGGGGTGGGGGGATGGGTGGGAATGGGGATGTGGGTGGAGAGTGATATGAGGAAATGGTCAGAGATGGCCTTGTCTACGATTGACACGATGGGAGTAGCGAGGCCACGAGAGATGGCAAGGTCGAGGGGGTGGCTATGAATATGGGTTGGGGAGTTTACATGGAGGGAGAGATTAAGGGAGGATAGGAGGGTAGTGAACTCAGAGGAGAAAGAGCATGATCGATTGAGATGGAGATTGAAATCACTGAGGATGAGAAGTCGCTCGGTGCAGAGGCTGAGGGAGGAAAGCAGTGAAGATATCTCGGTAATAACATTTTTATGGTGCAGTGAAATCTTATATACTATCTATGTAGTTAAGTGGTACTTACAGTTCGTAAGAATTGAATTCATCTTCTCCCTCTCCCACCTCAGTCATGACTGTGGGAGGGTGAGTGGGGTAAGTGAGAAGGTGAGGTCGGAGCTCACTGCAGGCTGCTGTATGTCCCCTGGATCATGACTTTTATTGTCACGCACTCTCTGACTCGCACTCATTCTCCTGCACTCACTCAGTGACACACACTCTCTTGCATTCATTCACACTCACTCACTGACACACTTACTCTCACTCTTTCACTGATTCACTCTCACAATCACTCACACTCTTATTCCCTTACTTACTCACTCTCTCACTCATTCAGCCACTCTCATATTCAGTCACTATCACTCAGTAATTCATCCTTTCACACAGTTTCCAATAGTTTCACCTGTTTCAGTAAATTATATGGGACCAACATCTTAAAAATAACTCTCCTTCCTTTTAACATGGCCCCACAATGGATCAGTGGGTAAGTGCATCACATTATTTTGTACTGACCTATAGAGATCAGAAGGTGTTGGGTTTGACCCCTGGTCTGTGCTGAGTTAGCTAATCTTAGCTGCGGCAGCAGTAGGGATGCTAACGATGACCTCTGTGTCCCCTGGGTAAAATGGGGGAAGATTTAGCTGGAGTTACTGTTGCTGATCACTAACCATTGACGTCTGCTAGAACATGTGTGAATATCAGGTGAGCACAGAATTCGGTTTAGCTGTGATGACACCTACTGTTGAATAGGTTGCCAACACTAATTGTCTAGGCCTACACATGAATCGCAACAGGTGTGTGTATCAGTACTGTGTGTAGTTTTTCTCTTTCTCTCTCTCCCTCTCACACACACACACAATCACTCTATTTTTAAAAGAAACACTAAGCAAATTTTACCTGGAAAAAGCTTTTGAAATTTGTCCTCTAGCTTTTCTAGAAATAATTTTGAAAAACAAACAAAACGATTCTGTGAGAGACTGAGGAGGAGCATTTTATCATGTTACTGATGGATCCTGGGAAACTGCGCACATTGCACATGCTCAGACTGTAAGTTCTACCTTTAGCTAAGAGAATCAGCGCACTGGGCAAAAAGTATCAAGACCAAGTCCAGGTTGACTGAATGGGCAAGAACATGGCAAATGGAATACAATGTGGGGAAGTGTGAAGCTATCCACTTTGGTAGGAAAAACAAAAAAGCAGAATATTTTTTGAATGATGAGAAACTGGGAAATGTTTGCACTCAGAGGCACCTGGGTGTCCTTGTACATGAATCACAGAAAGTTAACATGCAAGCAATTAGGAAAGCAAATGGTTTGTTAGCTTTTGTTACAAAGGGATTAGAGGATAAGAGTAAAGAAGTCTTACTACAATTATATAGGGCCCTGGTGAGGCCACACCTGGAGTACTGTGTACAGTATTGGTCTCCTTACCTAAGGAAGGATATACTTGCCATAGAGGGAGTGCAGCGAAGGTTCACTAGATTGGTTCCTGGGATGAGGGGATTGCCCTATGAGGAGAGATTGAGTAGACTAGGCCTATATTCCTTAGAGTTTAGAAGAATGAGTGGTGATCTAATTGAAACATATAAAATTCTTAAGGGGGTTGCCAGGGTTAATGCTGGCAAAATGTTTCCCCTGGCTGGGGAATCTAGAACACGGGGTCACAGTCTCAGAATAAGGGGTCGGCCATTTAGAACTGAGATGAGGAGAAATTTCTTCACTCAAAGGGTTGTGAATCTTTGAAATTCTCTACCCCAGAGAGCTGTGGATGCTCAGTCGTTGAATATATTCAAGACAGAGGTCGATAAATTTTTAGGAACGAAGTGAATTAAGGGATATGAGGATAGTGCGGGAAGGTGGAGTTGAGGTAGAAGATCAGCCATGATCTTGTTGAATGGCAGAGCAGGCTCGAAGGGCCAAATGGCCTACTCCAGCTCCTATTTCTTATGTTCTTATGCTGAGGCATTCAAGTAAAATCTTTAATGATGGTATTAAAAGAAATAAAAGGCAATTCAATAGATAAATGTAATCTGTAATTGTGAAATATGTATTTTAACTTTTGCTATTATGTTTACATAGCCAGTTTCCATTGTCAATGCTAACACAAAAGTATTGTAGGAAGTTACTCTTGTGGGCAGGAAGTGTGCGCAAAAAACAAGATTTTTAATAATATACAGATATAATTTTGTTGCAAGTAGAATCTCTCAGCAAGGTACATTACTTCTGTTTGAACATTCTTTTGTAAAACCACAAAATATTTGTTTAATTTTTATGCATTAATTTTCATCAATACAAAAGTCTTGCCTCTACACATGTTCATTGCACTTCAGATGTCGTATTTCAAAGTGTCAAAGGTATTAAAAGAAAGAAAGCCAACATATTTTTGACCTAGATAATGTAGCTTCTCCCTAATGACAGGAGCTGGAGATTTACAAGCAGCTGCCAATCTACAGAAATATCCCTTTGCAATTAGCCTCTAAGTGGTCTCAGAATATTCCTACTTAGACTGTTTTCCCACACAGATTACCTGAGCAGTAAAAAGAAAGAAAAGACTTGCATTTATATAGCACTTTTCATGGCCTAAGGATGTTGTAATGCGCTTTGCAGTTAATTAAGTACTTTTAAATGCAGCAGCCAATTTTCACACAGCAAGGTCCCATAAACAGCAAAGAGATAATGACCAGATAATCTGGTTTTTTTAGTGATTTTGATCGACATGTTAGCTGATGTTGTTAATGGTTCTCTCTCTTCAGGTACTGTCCCCCCTCTCCTTCAAATCTGTCGTTAACAGCCCTCTCCTCAAAAAACCAACCCTTGACCCCTCCGTCCTTGCAAACTACCGCATTATCTCCAACCATCCTTTCCTCTCCAAAGTCCTTGAACGTGTTGTCGCCTCCCAAATCCGTGCCCATCTTTCCTGGAACTCCATGTTTGAATCCCTCCAATCAGGTTTCCACCCCTGCCACAGTACCAAAACGGCTCTTATCAAAGTCACAAATGATATCCTATGTGACTGTGACAAAGGTAAACTATCCCTCCTCATCCTTCTCGATCTGTCTGCAGCATTTGACACGGTTGACCACACCATCCTCCTCTAACGCCTCTCTACCATTGTCCAGCTGGATGGGACTGCACTCACCTGGTTCCATTCTTATCTATCTAATCGTAGCCAGAGAATCACCTGCAATGGTTTCTCTTCCTGCTCCCACACCGTTACCTCTGGTGTCCCCCAAGGATCTATCCTTGGCCCCCTCCTATTTCTCATCTACATGCTGTTCCTCGGTGACATCATCTGAATATGCAGCGTCAGTTTCCACATGTACACTGACGACACCCAGCTCTACCACACCACCACTTCTCTCGACCCCTCCACTGTCTCTAAATTGTCAGACTGCTTGTCCAACATCCAGTACTGGATGAGCAGAAATTTCGTCCAACTAAGTATTGGGAAGACTGAAGCCATTGTCTTCAGTCCCCGCCATGAACTCTGTTCTCCAGCCACCGACTCCATTCCTCTCCATAGCATATGTCTGAGGCTGAACCAGACTGTTCGCAACCTTGGTGTCACATCTGACCCCAAAATGAGCTTCCGACCACATATCTGCGCCTCACTAAGACCGCCTATTTCCACCTCTGGAATATTGCCCGACTCCGCCTCTGCCTCAGCTCATCTGCTGCTGAAACCCTCATCCATGCCTTTGTCACCTCTAGACTTGACTATTCCAACGCATTCCTGGCCGGCCTCCCACATTCTACCCTTCGTAAACTTGAGGTCATCCAAAACTCTGCTGCCCGTGTCCTAACGCGCACCAAGTCCCGTTCACCCATCACCCCTGTGCTCGCTGACCTACATTGGCTCTCGGTTAAGTAACGTCTCAATTTTAAAATTCTCATCCTTGTTTTCAAATCCCTCCATGGCCTTGCCCCTCCCTATCTCTGTCACCCCTCCAGCCCCACAACCCGCCGAGATATCTGCGCTCCTCTAATTCTGGCCTCTTGAGCATCCCTGATTTTAATCACTCAACCATTGGTGGCTGTGCCTGCTGTTGCCTAGGCCCCAAGCTCTGGAATTCCCTCCCTAAACCTCTCCGCCTCTCTACCTCTCTTTCCTCCTTTAAGACGCTCTTTAAAACCTACCTCTTTGACCAAGCTTTTGCTCATCTGCCCTAATATCCTCTTATGTGGCTCGGTGTCAAATTTTGTTTTATAACGCTCCTGTGAAGCGTCTTCACAGAATCCCCACAGTGCAGATAGAGGCCATTTCGGCCCATCGAGCCTGCACCGACACATATCCCACCCTATCCCTGTAACCCCACGTATTTAATCCCCCTAACACTAAGGGTCAATTTATCATAGCCAAATCAACCTAACCCGCACATCTTTGGACTGTGGGAGGAAACCGGAGCACCTGGAAGAAACCCACGCAGACACGGGGAGAATGTGCAAACTCCACACAGACAGTCACCCGAGGCCGGATTCGAACCCGGGTCCCTGGCGCTGTGAGGCAACAGTGCTAACCACTATGCCACCGTCTTGGGGTGTTTTTCTATGTTAAAGGCGCTATATAAATGCAAGTCCTTGTTGTTTTTGTTGTTAACAGGTAAATATTGGTCAGAACACTGCTCTTCTTCGAATTAGTGCCATGGGATCTTTTACATCCACCTGAGGGGGCTGACGGGGCCTCAGTTCAACGTCTCATCTGAAAGACGTCACCTGCAACAGTGCAACACTTCCTCAGTACTGCACTGGAGTGTCAACCTAGATTTTGTGCTCAAGTCTCTGAAGTCTCTTAAAGGGGTAAGTCAGATTAAACACAGCTCTACTTTAGTAGCTAAACATCACAACTGTGCTACAGACCTTCGACTACCTGTCAGCAAAACCATGGATAATCAGCTAGTAGGTGATAAATTACATTAAGGTATCCTAGTGACACTTGGGAAAATCTCACCTTGAAATATGAAGTGATGAATATGTATTTTTAAAAATTTAATCAGGTCATGAGAATATCTCTTTCTTTCTTTCCTGGACAAGATATAAAAAAAGCTTTCTATCTAAAAGGCGATAGCTTCCAATCTCCCTCGCTCGGTCACATTCTTGTTTATCTCTATTTTATCAATACTACCATGGTGATTGCTCCTCCTTTCTTGTTCCCCTAAACTCCATATATGCGCCATATATTATCCTCCTCTCCCCTGTGAAACCAAGACTCAACACACCTAATCTAGCCTATTCTTTGCCAGGATCTTAAATCTGTGGCACTCTTTACCTCCCTCAGTCTTCCTATGACCTACATGCTTTTAAAACCAGAGATGGGTTTCTCCTAACCACTACTTCTTAATGTACCATTTTAACTTGGTGGTGTACTGCACCCTGGCCTTTGGTTGACCTAGGTTTCTCAATAAAAAAATAGTCTCACACTAGCTGCATTTCACAAATTTGGAAAGTAACATAAAAGAATTTCAGTGAAATATATTTGAAGCGTTATACTATTTTAACATTTTACTTATATATTCTTCATAAAAGAAAATATTTCTGTAGGAGTTCTGAATTGTATTACTTGTTACACGCTGCAGAAATGGTTTGGAGAATTTGAAGCTGAGAAAAAAAATTAATAAATATACTCCTAAAATAGGAAATCTATTCAGCACACATGTGTTGTCAGTTAATACCTCCACAGATCCATGGTTTTGGGCCAGTTTCAAACACAGATAGGGGAGGCTCCACAAGCATGTAACCCTATGCCCTGGATAAAGAGGTGTGAATGGTGAATATGCAAGCCAAAATTGTACCTGCAGCTGACATGTACAGATTTTCATTATCTCATACTAATGCACTGTCCACGTTTATGACCACCAAGAGATCAGTTTCATATTATGATTGATAAACACCACAATAACGTGAGCATGTAAAAAGGTCCTCAGATTGATTAGGTTCATTTGTAACACAAAATAAAATTCATTTCCATTCTACCTTATTGTCAAGCCAATATTTCTCTACTTCCCATTGATTCAGGAATCTCTCATTTTATATTTGAAGATTAATATTTCTGTAATTGACAGTATGCCTGCTATGCGTATCCTAGCTTAGCTTAGTTAAGATAATGGGGCACCAAAGCATTAAAATTACATCTATAAGGAGATAATGTTATGTTACTAGAGGCGGTGACAAATCTATTGCAATCTAGAGCTATGAAGAAAGGGCCATATGGCTAAGAAAGGAATATTGTTCTACTTCCACTATTTTGTGTTTCCTAGTGGAATGGATATAGGGGGGAACCCAATATTTATTTGGTATATAAACAGACAGAGCTCCACAAAATCTAGAACATTATGCTTAGATGCCTTGCAGACAGGTCACTGGTAGAGACAGCATACTGCAATGCTTACAGCACAGCACTTATTGGGTATAGAGAATGTTCTGGCAAATTTCTTCAGTGTATTCCCAGCCCTTGAATAGATCCCCAAAGTGAAGGGACCACCATGATTTACGATGATTGCTTACATACCTCCCTCCCTGATGTCCCCGTCAATGCTAAATACTTAAATGGAGAGACAAAAACAGAAAAAAGGATTTTAATTCCCTCATTTTGATTTCCTCCCCTGCCTCTTTTCAAGTGGTTACTCCTTTCCTAAAGGTAGTGAATCTTGCTGGGATATGGTTCCATTGGTAGCAGCCTTGCAGTAACTCATCCAAATGGTTTCTTGTGTATCGTACATTCCTCCATCACAAGATTAAGCGGGTGGAGTCTATAATAGAGTGGAATGTACATGGTCTGTGGAAGGAACGGCTGTGATAGTGCTTTCTACTCATGATAGTGAATGCCATTGAGCTATTTTACCCTTGGGCCAGTGAAACAAAGATTTTTTTTTTAATTGCTAATTTCTTTCCCACCTTTCCTGAAAACTTCTTGCTGGATTATGGTTCTATGGGAGCTGGGTTACCTCTGGACTCTTGCCCGGGTGGTCATTATTGATGTACGAGCTTTGATAGTGAGAGTTGTCTATTCAACGACATGATTCATCACAGCTGAGCCCGATCCTGTCCTCACATAATGTCCACACATATGCACTTCACGCAGGAGGCACTGGATAGTTAAGAGGAGTCAGACCAGTGCCAATTTACTGAGACCAATTGGAGCATCCCTACTGCTTCTTTGGCTCAGATCAGTTAACTCAGCACAGGCCAAGAATCAGGTTTGGAACAGGTCTCAGGCCTCCATGCACAATAAGAGGGGAAACTGGGGCTCAAAACACATCAGTGCAACGCGTATGTTCCATCACATTATCAGCCCCTAAATGTGTGCTATCACTAATTTAAATTGGTACTACTAATAGTTTATAGAAAGTATGCCAGTTATGAGAGGCCTGCAGTTCACACAATCATCTATTTTCATTCTCCATGTATCCTTGACAGGTACAATGCGATAAACACTTATTCTAGATTGGAGAACTGCAGAGAAACCTTCTATTCCATACAGATGTCATAGATTAGGTTAATACAACTGGAAATAAAGATTTTATTTTATTTACAGCTCCAATTAATAATTTGCCATTCAATAAATTACTAAATATTAAATTACTACCTACATATTGGAGCATTTGAAGCTACCACATTTATTGCTGACAGCTACGCATATGTTCAGCCTCACATTTTGGTTGCTATGGGAACTGGTGAAAACTGTGCACAGCATGTTGCTCAGAATGGTTTATTTTTAAACACATAGTTGCACAATTATAATTAAGCTGCCAGTATCATTAAAACTAAGGCATTCAGGGCTGGACTTTCCTTCCTTTTACTGCCCATTTTCAGGCAGTTTTGGGGGTGCCAAAACGAGTAAAACGGGGCAGTGAGCCCTCTCACTGCAAATACTATCCAAAAAAGTTGCGCTAATATTCTCCTCCTGAAAACCCACCAGTCTGCAGTATTGCCCACCCAGTGCCTGCCCTACCGAATGTAATTCCCGTGCCATTTCCCCCAACATCTGCCCCAAACACCGCCATGAGCAGTATGAACAGCAGAGAGGTATCCCTGAGGCAGATATCACATTGAGAAGGCCATTTTCAGTTCCTGACTGAAGCCGGCAAAGATTTTGCCTACATGGAGATCTTTGGTTTGTTCTTGCTCTGGAATCTTTCTGAAAACTTTTCCTGACAGTTTTTGTGAGTACTAGATAAAAATAGGGGAGAAACTGGCTAACCCCTGAAAACAGACAAGGGGATTGCGGTACGCAATTAACCCGCACCCGTTCATCGTGTTGCAGCATTATGGTAAATTCACGCTGCCTGATGTTTTACATGATTGCTACATGCAGACAGCACTACCCGTACTGTTCATTGGCTGCACGCTTCAGCAGGGGGCCCGATATCGGGAGTGGCTAGTGCTACTTAAAGGCGCTTGCACCTCTTAAAGGGGAGGTGCATTGTGACTGCAAGAAGCAGTGGGAGTCATTTGAAAACTGAATCTGTGCTCTGATACTTTGAGCATCAGCTGAACATGCGAGAGAGTGGAAGAGGTGGAAAGGAGAGACGTCCTGTATCCGCAGGGGGGCAGGAGGCCCTCCAGACATATGCTCAGAAGGCAGTAGGAAGAAGTAACAGTGGAGGTCAATGCCAAAAGTGTTGCTCCAAGAACATGGATGCAGTGCAGGAAGATGTTTAACGATCTCACACGAGTTGTCAAGGTCAGTGAGTTCATCTTCAAATGGCACATCCTATCAACTGTACTACTAGCCCCATCCACTGCTCAATTCACTACACCCCCATCACCCATCTACCAACAATCTCTATCAATCAGTACTCAACCTATAATTCATATGCTTTAACTCACCCACACACTGATGCGAGCCTCACACCCACAATTCACAGGTCATCATACTAGCAGCTATTCAATTATGACAGCCACATCACCCAAACATATTACATGACACACACTTCCTCTTTCTTGCAGGAGAAGGTGGCATGTAACAACAGGCAGCAGCAGAGAACTGGTGGAGGACAAGCGTGCCTGCATGTTTTAACCCCCATGGAGGAGACAGTGCTGGCCATCTTGGGAAGGGGCATCCCAGAGGCCGTGGCCACTGGCGGGGCTGAAGCGATCGATGATGAGGTATCTGCATACCTAATCCTCCTTCTCTCATCCCACTTTTCCCTTATCCCTCAATTTCTTCTGACTTAGAAGCTGCAGATGGTGTCAGAACGCACATTTCACGTTCTCCTCTCCCCCCACACAACCCAACCCTTGTCCCATTTTCATTTAAGATACCCAAGAACTGTAGCCTTACCAGTTAGAGGAGGAAGAGGAAGAAGACAGTGAATATGAAGAGAGACTGTCCCTTGATCTTATACTCGCAGCCACCAGCTCAGATATTGGCACTGCATGCAGTTTAGATGCTGGGATAGAGGAGAGATCTATATGTGGTGAGATACCAGGCACAAGTGCACAGGAGCCAGGGCGGGGGGAAAGGATAGCGTAAGTGCCAGCTTGCCGGAATGCGAGGTTGCATGTTAGATCTGCTGCAGAGGATTCAGTTGAGGATTTTGATGGGCCAGGCTACAGAAGACAGCTGATGGGTGTACATAACCAAATGCTTTATGCACTAGAAAGCCTGCCAGAAAGCCTGCCCTCAACGTTAAGGAGCATGGAGGAGTGCAGCACCAACTTGGCACAGGGCTTTGTGCGGACCTTGGGGCCCATCCTTTCCAACATGAAACGGTGGTCACCTCCATCAGCACACCTGTGGAACCCAGCATGATGCAGCATCTGATGGCCGATGTCACAGCTTCCATTGCAGCTTCCATCAATGGTCTGAGTGCTGGAGTGGAAGCTCCAATTGCTGCCTTGCAAGCTCAGACTGCTGCCATTGTGGCTCTGGATACCACTGTTCAAAGGGGTTTCCAAGGCATCACAGCACTCCATAAATCTGTTCTCCAACAGATCAGTAGGATTGCTGAGGCGCCATCCTGGGAGAGTGGCAGTGGCTCCATGGAGCATGAACCTGCTGTCCTCTCTCAGGATGACAGCATTCATCCTCCCACCCCTGCCACTCCGCCTTGCCCTTGCTGTTGCCTATCAGCCAGCCAGCCCAGACTACTACAGCCCAGGCCAAAATGGTGAAGTCTGAAGCCAGGCCTTCTAGGCCCACAGTTGCTCAAGGTCACACTCCAAGGTTATCTGCACTCTCCTCAATTGGAGGTCAGCAGCCTTCCACCACCCATGCTGCAGCCACTGGGGAAGCACATCATAGGAGCACCAGGAGAGGCAAGGGCACATGGAAGACAGGCAATAAGAGAATGCACAAGGATGATTAGTTTATTTTTGTATGCATTATATCATGATTTAATTCATAAATTAGGATTTGATTGTACATTTTCTGGTGTTTTTTTTATTTTTGTGCTGTCGTAAAGAGGATGACATGATGGTCAGTGATAGAGGAAAGGTAAGGAATGTGGGACTGTTGGTGAATGGGGAGTTGTGGTTGAGGTTACTGGTATCACTCATGAATTATTTAATCACGTAGAGCCCAGGCAGAAAGGAGCTACATTGTAGCCCCCCTTCATCTTCCTGTTCCTCTACTTCCTGTTGCACTTCCTCCTCCTCCACTTCCTCCTCCTCCTCGTACTCCTGCTCCTCAACGTCTCACCTGATAGGTGGTTACCAGGGCTGTTCCCTCATAATGGCCAGGCATTGCAGCATGCAGCATACTATCACAAATATTGATACCCGCTCAGTTGAGTACAGCTGGGCTCCTCCAGAACGGTTCAGGAGTGAAAGCATTGCTTGAACACGCCGATGGTGTGCTCTATAATGTTTCTTGTGGCTGCACGGCTCTCACTGTAGGTGTGCTGTGCACATGTGCATGGGTTCTGGACTGGAGTCATGAGCATGTCAAGTAGCCAGCTTTTGACTTGCCGTGGTGGGTCAAATACAGCTGGCACAGAGGACTGTCACAGAATGAAGGAACTGTGACTAATGCCAGGACAACGGGCATTCACCTGCATAATGTGCTGTCTGTGGCCGCACACCAGCTGCACATTGAGGGAGTGGAATGTGCAGCAATGTGCGTGCAGTCAATGGCACCCTGCACCATGGGGAAGTCTACAATCCATGCAAATCCTTGTGCTCGCTCTGCCTGCTTGTCTCTAGCAAAAGGGAATGAGATGAAGCTGCCTCTCTTTGAATAGAGAACCTCAGTGACCTCCCTTATGCAGCAGTGTACTGCAAACTGCGAGATGTTGCTTATATCTCCAGCAGCAGCCTGGAAGGAGCCTGATTCATAAAAGTTAAGAGCTACAGTCACCTTGACAGCCACAGGCAATGCGCTCCTTGCCCTGCTTTGAGGTTGCAGTTGGGGCTGCAGCAGTTGGCAGATTTCAGTCACGACCTCTTTAGTGAAACAAAGACATCTCAAACATTGGTCTTCGCTGATGTTGAGGTAAGAGAATTGCTCCCGAAAGATCCGTGATGGATATGGTCTCCTGCTGAGAGCCCTTCTCCCCCTCCCTCTTCATGCTCTGCATGCTGCCGGTGGTCATTAGGTGCGCGCATGCGCAAACCCCTTTACCAAGATGGCATCCAGCGCACTTCCCACTGGAAGTGTGCGCGTGCATCTCGGACACCATTTCCGAGCATTAGGAAGTCGCATAGTGCCAAAAAAATGGCCCCTGTAGAGCCCAATTTCTCCCCCGAAATTTCTGCACAGGGGAATGGATTTCCCAATGGGAATCCCTCTATTCCTGTGTTATGTAGAGGTAGAGAATGAGGATATAGAAGAGGCTAGGTGAGAGACTCTTAAATGAGACAGCACAGAAGATACTTGTTTCTTACACATCAATATCTAATTCACAAATTTTACAAACCTAGGTCTTATTTAGATTTCTATGCTCATGAATGCATCGGAAGGCTGCCCTTCCTCTGAAGGCTATTGGGGATTTCTGCCAGCTTCTGACTGAAGACCTACAATCTATTTCCATCAGGAGAACAGCCTGTATCAATGAAATTAACCACTGTCTTAATTTTTTTTGCCACTGCGTCATTCTGCTAATGCTGGATGACCTTTGTCACATTAATTGGGCAGCAACGCATCATTATGTGAAGAAGACCACCATTATGTAAAGAAGTACGCAGTTCAACTCTATAGTTTAAATTTGCCACAGGTTCAAGACAATCCTCTCAATTACATTAATAGGAAAGACTTTCATTCACTAAATCTCCAGCTATGGTGTGATGCCAATCACCTTATCATGCATGTTAATGTCTGATACCACGGAACTTGTCATGATGTCTTTATCATACGACAATCCACCAAACCATCTTTGATGACTCAGAACCATGTATGAGGATGGTTGATTGGTGATCAAGGATATCCCCTGCAGTCATGGCTTATGACTCCAGTAAGGCATCCACAGATGTAGGGGAGAACAAATAAATTGAGGTCCATAGGACTACAAGAATTTTAACAGAGAAGACCATAGCATTTTGAAGTTTAATTTTAAGTGCCTGGATAAATCCGGTGGAGCCCTGTAGTACAATCCAGCAAGTGTATCCAAAATCATTGTTGCTCGCTGTGCTCTACATAATACCACCTTGCAGAAACGACCAGTACTTCCTGATGCTGAAAGGGATGATAATGAAGAAGAAGGAGTAGAAGGACATCCATACCCACATCAAAAGAATGGTGCACAAGAAAGGGGGAAGATAGTGCAGGAGAAGCTTTAGCCAGAGAAAGGAGGTAACAACTTATAGTTGACTGCTTTCACTAAATTAAAGTTAAGAAACTGAATACTACCCCACCCCCCCATACCTGTCCTCCATCTATCTCATGAAGACCAGCATTCCCAAAGGCTTGTACATTTTGCCTCTATTTTACAGCAGTCACACTTTCACATGCCATTGTCCAAATCCATTAAATTGCAAACATCCACAGAAATGAACTCTGAAGTCTCTGTGGTCAAACAATTTTTAATTTCCACAACACAATTCAACAAAAGGTTCCAATAAGTTCCTACACTCTGTAACTATTTCTTACCACCATGTCTGCCCTTTGTGCCAGGTCCTTTATTTGATTTAGCTCCTAATCTACAATTTCTATTCAAAGATGAGGTGCAGGCAGCCAGAAGGTAATTCAGGAGATGGCAGGCCAAGTAGAAGCTTCAAGGGTCCCCGCTTCTGAGATGGAGCACTGGAGGTTCTGTTGGAAGAGGTCAGCAGGAGAAGGGATGTCCACTTCCCATCAAGCAGCAGGAAGGTATCCCACCAAGCTGCTCAGCAGCAGTGGGCACTGCTGACAGAACACATCAGTGACAGGAGCACTGCCCCCAGGACATGGCTGCAATGCAAAGAGAAGTTCAATTATCTGACCAGGATTGCTAAGGTACGACTCCTAACCCCTATCTCACATCACTCTCCGCACTACCTGAAGCCCCAGCACGCACAACCCTTCCTTCCCCCATTACCAGCATTTTTCACCATTCACGGCAGCACACTTCACCACATCTTCTTATGCTCCTAATGCCACATTATGCACCTCCTACTCTCCTCACTATTGCTGCCTTTTCTTCCTCACACCTCTGCCACCCTTCGCACACCAGCACTACTATTCAACCTTGACATACACATCCTCGAAGTATCTAACTAGGCTACCACTAACATTCCCAGGCAAAGCTGGCATACAATAATAGAGGGGAGGCAAAGACAGGGGGAGGGAGAGCATCTATTCAGACCTCTCCCTAAGCAAGGAGGAAGTAATGCAGATCGTGGGGATGGGTTGTGTCAGGGGCGTGGCGAGTGGTGAGGCTGGAGGACACATCCTGCAGGGTTCTTGGCTATTGTACATGCTATCCCTTCTCACTGAAAGCTTGCCCTCACACACTATTGCATGACAAAGTGCAGCTGCTTTCAGCAGCCACTCATCTGCCTCTGCTTATTCTTCACACTAAATGTTAATCCTTGTCCCTCTTTTCCCTTTCAGGTCAACAAAATCTAGAGTGCCCAGAAGCTAAATAGCCCCAGATGACACATCCTGACTCGACCATACTTTAGCAAGCACCAACTTAGACACTGGCACTATGCATACCGTAGAGAATAGGCTAGCGGGGGTGCACTGGGAGACTCATCAAGTGCAGGAGCATGGACAAGGGAATGGGACGGCCTGGGAAGCAGCTTGCCGAAGGGACAGCTCGCATCTTAGCCCTGCTGTCGAGAGCACAGATGATGGTCTCAAAGGCACAATCTACATTCAAAGACTGATTCCTATACACCAGAACCTTCTAAATGCACTGGGCAGCCTGCCACAATGGCACAGAGCATGGAGGAGTCCAGCTCGAGGTAGTTTGGGCAGCCCAACATGGCATTCAGACTCTGCAGTCAACCATAGAGCAAGTGGTAACTTCTTTGAACACTGCAATGGGGACACAATGAAGGATCCTCTAGTGACAGCTCTGACAGCTTTGCTGGGACCTCAGACTACTGCCATTGAGGCTCTGTGTCTAGCATCTCCTCAGTCTTTCAATCCATGAAGTAGAGCATGGATAGGAGTATGGAGAGTATGGATAAGGGTATCCAGAGCATCATTACACTCCTTCACTGCTCTCACGCTGAGGAGAGGAAGCAAAATACTGATTGAATTTTTCAATGGATTTGGTTTGATTGATGTAATAGACCTACGCTCGACGAATATTGATGCAGTGGAATTATTTCACAAACTCAGAATTATGACGAAGAGAATAAAAAATTGCTTATTTCTTGATTTAAATGGAAATGAAATATCACTTTTAGGGTATATACAGCAGGAGCACGATTGAATGGCAAATCAAATAAGGCTGATTGAAGATCAGTACTTGGAGTGCAGTCACATGCCCCGCTGAAAATGGAGTTTTCCACATGAGGAACCCCAGATCACAAATACTCAGGGCTTTAAAAGAAGAATTATATAAATCAAATTTAAATTCCAGTTAGAAACTAATGCAGTGCAAGCTGGATTTCACTGTCCTAAGGCTCACAAAGCAAAAAATGGATGGATGTTCTCCCAATGCACCTGAGGCAGAAGGTCAGAAAAACTGAGATAGTAGCAAAATGAGGTCAAACAGAAGTCAGTTACAGACAAAAGCCAAATAGCCAAAGTAAATCCAATGCTCTTGGAAAGCCACCGCTGTACAAAAATTCCTCTATTTGGAATCATAGGCCTTGTAAGTTGTAGGTTTATGAGAAACCATAAAAATATCAACCACTATCAATGAAAGATCCTGATTCAACAAATGTTTTCCTTGCAACAGTTAGGCCATACAACAGGACTCTCTCTGGTCTGGGTGGAGAATTCGGCCTGGCAGTTCAGAGAGGACGTCACACATGGTAGTGTGCTTGGCTGAAGGTGGCTCAGCACTCGGATATCTGAGAAACCACAGTTCCAAGGCCAATGAGACTTCATAATTATATTTGTTTCCTCCACTTAATTTTTGGTAAGGTAATAGAGATCATTATAATGCATAACAGGGGCTGCATATTCACAAACAGGTAAGACTTATCCGTGTTCTCAATCTGAAACATGAAGACTGGTGATTATCTTGTGTCACAAAAATTCTACTTCTAGATAACTTTGCGCTTCCTAGATGTCCTGGACTACCTTTAAGTGGAACTTGCATGCATAGGCAATTAATTTTCCTCTTATTGAAAGAGTCAGTTGCTGGATTGCCCATCCCAGCAAGAAACTGATGTATCTTTCATAATTCATGCAGATTTAAGGACCAAGAAGACCAGAATCTATTGGTTCTGTAGATGAACATTTAATCTGGACAAAGATGCACCTGTTACGAGTGATAACTGAAAAGGTGATTAACATAGTGTTCCTGCGACCAGAATCTCAAATATAGATCCAAAGGCTGGCAGACTTCAACAAAGTAGGTACAACTTTGTAAACAGTCATGCTAAAGCCTTGCAAAGAAGACTGTTGTCGTGTCATTGAGAACACAATGGTAGTGTTCTGGTGTGACTGTTGACCAGTGGACTTTAAATTTAAATGGAATGGAAAATAAAATCAGGTGGCTTCTATAACAGGAAACTGGCAAGGAGAAGGTGGTGGTGAGCTGCCTTCTTGAACCGCTGCACTCTGTGTGGTGAAGATACTCCCACAGTGCTGTTAGGGAGGGAGTTCCAGGATTTTGTCAAAGCAGTACAACTGTGTGGCTTGCTTGGCCATTTCAGAAGGCAGTTAAGAATCAACCACATTGCTGTGTGTCATGGAGTCACATAAAGGCCAGACCAGGTAAGGACAGCAGATTTCCTTCCCTAAAGGATATCAGATGGGATTTTATGAAAATCCGGTTCATGGCCACCATTACTGATGCTAACTTTTTATTCCAGATTTATTTAATTCACTGAATTTAAATTCGTGCGCTGTCGTGAACTAATATCTCCAGATCATCAGTCCAGGCCTCTGGATTACTAGTATGCTACCACTATGCTACCTTTCCCAATGAACATAGTATGAGAGGGTAAGAAGAAACTCCTTAAACTGAATGTCAAGAAGATTAAAAAAAAGAGTGGGCAGTGGCAGCAAATCAGCAACCACTGTGGCAAAAGACAAAAATTTCAGAACTTTGAGTTGTATCCCTGAAGATATCTGTTGACAAAATTTGAAGAAACATAAAAGATGAATTGAGATCGTGTGGCAGGTTTCATAGATTTAAGTGTCAGCTGGAAGGACAAAAATATAAAAATGAAAATGAAACTAACATTTTTAAATCGTTAATATGGAGTTCTGTCCTATATGATACAGAGATGGACACTGTAAGGTCAATGATGAGAAAAAGGTCAGGATGTTGGAAATTTGTTGTTGCCATCAGCTCCTTAATGGACCCTGGACAGCTAAATGCACCAATGATTAGAATCTTAAAAAGCTGGAAATGGAATTGATGGCACAATCAACAAGGCAAAGATGTCCTATTTCAGCCATGCAGTTCCATGCAGTATACAAACGGCATTTTGCGGGCTATCCACAGAAATGGTGGTGTGACAATTTGTAGTACTGCTCTTCTGACCCAGCTGACATCAGGTAACTCAGCACAAGCCATGGGTTGAACTTGAAACTTCCTTGGTCTATATGCCTCATATCACACTAGTCATTTCAATTCACCAACTGAGGTTTCACACTTTTTCGTAGCTTGCAGTTGATTATTTTTATGCTTGCAAGTCTTGAAGGAGGTTAGAAATAAGTGACATCTTTTGTGCGAAGCAGGCAAACTGTTGAAAGAGCTGGACTCTCATCATTCGTGTTGTGATGAGCAGTTTGGAGATGTGGGATTCTACTTTATGGATTTTATGCCAGTGGACGTCACAGTCAGAGACTTAGACAGAGAGAAATGTAGATCAGCGTGTACCGCACATCCTTGATGGAGTACCTGAGGTCTGGCAGCAGCTTCTGCTAGAACAGACTAATATGTAGTTAGGTCAAGTCAATACATTAAGGCTGCCATAAGTGAACCTGCGGATGCTTGAGTTGTTACTCAGTCTTTAAGAAGCTCGAAAGGATCAATGTGTTCTGGCATCTGTCACCTTTAGTTGTCAGTTAGTGAAAATTGAATACTTGCCTGACAACATTCCTGTTAAAAAAAAGTTCTGCAGGTCCTGCTTTCTGCATTGCATTATCACAAGAAGACCAGATATGGTTTGATCTAACAGTCCAGAACACAAAGTTTGAATAATTCTTCACTAATTGTTCCTGGGATCTAACTTTGTGCTACAATTAAAAGAAAGTCTAGCTTGGATCAGTCAACTTCCTTTCCTGAGTTTATTTTTTTCTAGATTTTGCAATATAGAAAAAATCCATAAGTTTGGTCTCCAATGATGGAAAAAATTGGCCTGGAATTTGCGGTCAGCAGCGAAGCAAAGGCATTCACTGTTGGCCCTGAAACATAGAAAATAAAACATAGAAAAATAGGAGCAGGAGTAGGCCATTCGGCCCTTCGAGCCTGCTCCGCCATTCAATATGATCATGGCTGATCCTCTATCTCAATACCATATTCCAGCTCTCTCCTCATACCCCTTGATGCCTTTTGTCTGGAAATCCATCTATCTCCTTCGTAAATATGTTCAGTGACTTGGCCTCCACAGCCTTCTGTGGTAGAGAATTCCACAGGTTCACCACCCTCTGAGTGAAGAAACCTCTCCTCATCTCAGTCCTAAATGTCCTACCCCGTATCCTGAGACTGTGACCCCTCGTTCTAGACCCCCCAACCAGGGGAAACATCCTCCCTGCATCCAGTCTGTCTAGCCCTGTCAGAATTGTATACGTTTCAATGAGATCCCCTCTCATTCTTCTAAACTCTAGTGAATACAGACCTAGTCGACCCAATCTCTCCTCATAGGACAATCCTGCCATCCCAGGAATTAGTCTGGTGAACCTTCGCTGCACTCCCTCTATGGCAAGTATATCCTTTCTTAGGTAAGGAGACCAAAACTGCACACAGTACTCCAGGTGTGGTCTCACCAAGGCCCTGTACAACTGTAGTAAGACATCCTTGCTCCTATACTCAAATCCTCTTGCAATGAAGGCCAACCTACCATTTGCCTTCCTAACTGCTTGCTGCACCTGCATGTTTGCTTTCAGTTACTGGTGTACAAGGACACCCAGGTCCCTTTGTACATCAGCATTTCCCAATCTAGTTTCGAGTCATCAGCAAACTTGGAAATATTACATGTGGTTACCTCATCCAAATCATTGATATATATTGTGAATAGCTGGGGCCCAAGCACTGATCCCTGCGGTACCCGACTAGTCACCGCCTGCCACCCCGAAAAAGACCCATTTATTCCTACTCTCTGTTTCCTGTCTGTTAACCAATTTTCAATCCATGCCAGTATATTACCCTCAATCCCATGTGCTTTAATTTTGCACACTAACCTCTTATGTGGGACTTTATCAAAGGCCTTCTGAAAATCCAAATACACCACATCCACTGGTTCTCCCTTATCTATTCTACCAGTTACATCCTCAAAAAACTCCAGTAGGTTTGTCAAACATGATTTCTCTTTCATAAATCCATGTTGACTTTGTCTAATCCCGTTGATATTTTCTAAGTGTCCTGTTATCACATTCTTTATAATAGACTCTAGCATTTTCCCTACTACTGATGTTAGGCTGATGTTACTGATGAAGTAAGCTTTGCACAAAGATCTTGCGTTCTCTGTGTTGAGAAGTTTGGGTTTTCCAACGTTCAATTCAAATCAACGGAGTATAGTGGGGATCCCATAGTGCGAGCTGCTGTGACATCAACAAGCTGTCTAAGCAGCCAATCAAAACGTAAAATTCTCACAGACAGCGAACAAGGAAGTGAGTAAGCTCTTAAAATTCTAACTTTTTAAAAATGTTAGGGAGAGCAAAACAAAGATTGGTGCTCTCACATGAGGAAAAGGCAAACCTGAAATAAAGTTGAACAAACGTAAAAAATTTTGGGGGAAAAATTCGGTACCTTAGTGTTAGCGGCAGCAGATGGCGCTAACGGACCACTAGAGGATTATCGCCGGGGCGAGGTGAATCCAACGCCGCACGCCAAATCCCGCCCCCCCTTGCAGCACCGCCACTAACAGTTATCGCCGGGAGCCTCAACGCCAGCTGGATAGTAATGTCCGTGAGTGTGCTACGCTCACTGACTGCCCGATTTGCAAAATTGATTGTCGCCACCCACCTTAGCGCATGGAGGAAACAGCAACAGGGAAAGCTGGTGTGAAGCAACAGAAAGCCAGCTCCAGGGACGTTATTTAAAGGGATCATCAGTAATGAGTTGCAGCTGTAGGTTAGTGGAGTTTCGGTGCTTTCTTGTCAGTTTCACATAATGCAACAGTCTCATTCTGTAATTTCAATGTTATTTAGTATCAGGAATGTTGTGGCAACTAAAAAGTAGCTACATTTATTCTTAAAAAAATAAAACTGCCACACTTGGTTATATTAATGGGGGCTGTACTGGCAGTCGACCTCGCCCTCCAGGATCTATGGCGGAGGGAGCGAGAAAGACTGGAACATGTGGCCAGAGGGAGGAGGAGGGCCATCAGGGCTCTCAACAGGAGGCCTTACCCGCCGAGAATATTCCAACAGCACTTCTCCTACCTCCAATTAAGCGAGGAGCATTGTATTAGAAGGCTCCACTTCACCAAGGAGGTGGTCACAGAGCTCTGCCACCTCCTGCAACCAGACCTCCAGCCTCAGATCAGGGCGACCATGGCTCTCTCAGTGGCAGTCAAGGTCACCGTTGCCCTTAATTTCTTCGCCAGCGGATCCTTCCAGTCTGCAACAGGAGAAATAGCTAACATCTCGCAGTTCGCCGTCCATCGCTGCATCCGGGAGGTCACAGAGGCTCTCTACAGTAGGAGAAGGGACTACATTTCCTTACCCATCACCAGAGAGAAGCAGGATCAGCATGCATGTGGCTTTGCCAGAATAGAGGGATTCCCCATGGTGCAGGGCGCCATTGACTGCACCCATGTGGCTTTGCGGGCACCGCATAACAATCCTGACATCTTCCATAACCGCAAAGGCTACCACTCACTTAATGTGCAGTTGGTGTGCGACCACAGACAGCTAATTCTCAATGTCAATGCCCGCTATCCTGGCAGCAGCCACAACACCTTCATGCTGCGCCAGACTGGTGTTCCAGCACTCTTCCAGCCACCACCTCAAGCTCGCGGCTGGCTGGTCGGAGACAAGGGCTATCCGCTCTCCACCTGGCTCATGACTCCCATCCGCAACCCCAACGCTCAGGCCCAGCACTCATATAATGAGAGCCATGCTGCCACCAGGAACATCGTCAAGCAGACCATCGGCCTGCTAAAGCAACAGTTCCGCTCGGGAGGAGCCCTCCAGTACTTGGCTGAGCAGGTATCCCATTTCGTGGTGGTCTGCTGCATGCTCCACAACTTAGCCACCAGGGATTGCGGGACCACCTCAGGAGGAGGAAGAGGGAGAGGAGGAGGACAAAGAGGAAGTGGAGGAGGAGGACGAGGAAGATGAGGAGGATGACGAGGAGGATGAGGAACAGGAGCGAGGAAGGAGGCAGCCACTCAATTGGCCTTCCAGAAGAGCGATCCGTGACCGCCTCATCAGACTGCGGTTCCAACCCCAGATCCCCGTTGTTCACCACATCCCCATCATTCCATCCCTGTCACAGGCCATATCACAGCGTAAAGCTGAAATGAGACACATCACAAAAGAATCCAAACTGAATTAATAAATTTATCAAAAATCAGTGAGCACATATTTACAACAAAAATATTAACTATTTCACCCTTGTGCAATCCCTTAGTACCTCTCGTTACTGCGCCTTTGCCTACTCTAGTGCTTCTACGAAGTGTTGGCCCAGTGGCTGCAGCAGGGCTGGTGGAAGGCTGCTGAGTGTCCGTGCGGGAGACTTCAGATGGCCTTGCAGGATGCCCTCAACCAGCTCTGGGCCTGGAAGGCCCGGCTGTAGACTGCACCACCTCAGCTGGGCGGCAGCAGTCTATGCTGGCTGGATGACAAGCAGCGACAAGGTGGAGTGCCAACGGTGGGAGCAGGAATGCTGTCATCCTGAGAGAGGACAGCAGCTTCCTGTTCCACTGACCCACTGCCACTCTCCCCGGGCAGCACCTCAGCATCCCATGTAATTTGTTGCAGCACAGATTGCTGGCCTACTGCGACACCGTGAAAGCCCCGGTCGACAGTGGTAGACCCAGCCACGATGGCAGCAGTCAGAGCTTGTGTGGCATCAAGCATGAGAGCAGTCTGAGATTGAATAGCACCAACCATGGACTCCATTATATCACTAAGACGTTGCGTCGCTTCCACCTGTGCTGCAATGGAAGCTGCCAGATCGCCCATCACATGTGGCATCAGGTCTGGGTTGCCACGGTCTCTCTGGGAGTCTACCATCCTTTGCAGACTGGAAATGATGGGCGCCATGGTGTGCGTAGAGCCTTGTGCAATGTTGGAGGCGGATTCCTCCACGCTCCTTATCATTGCCGAGAGGCTCTCAGGCACCCTTGCCATTGCACCTATCATCTCCGTGTGCATGCCCATCACCCTTCATCTAAACGCCTCCCCATCGAGGTCCTTGTCTGAGTCCTGTGCAGCAGAACTCATGTGCGAACTCGTCCTCCGGGGAGCTGGCCCCCGAGCTACCCTTCCACTGGCCTTGTTGCAGCCCGCTCATCCCCGGTGCCTCACCTTGTGTAGATCCCACTACTATACCAGCCCCTGGCGTAGTGCCAGTATCTGAGCTGGTGCCTGCGGGTGAGACATGCAGGGGCGCGGTGTGTTCTTCCTCCGCCTCTTCTCCCACCTCGCTCTCTACGGTGTCTTCAGGGAAAGGCTACTCAGGTGCTTGCTCATGATCTGAAAGCATAAAGGCACAAGAGTCGGGTTAAGGTGAGGGGAGAGGGACAGGAAGGGAGAAGTGCATGCATACAGCATGATTAGCTGGAAAGTGCGAAACGCTTGTGGGGTGAGGGGGAAGTGGGATGTGAGAAGAAGGAGTAGGGATGATCATACCGTTGTTGTCCCCAAGGGGGTCAACGTCGCCGGTGGCCACAGTGCCCACCACTTGGCGCCCAATAATCTGCAGCACTCTATTTTCCAGTGCAGACAGTGGTTGGGTGTCAGCTTGTCCCCTGCATGTGCGCTCCTGCTCCCTCCTGTTGTGAGCCATCTTGGCCTGCGAGAGAAAGGAGTGTGTGAGTGAGTGTGGAGCAATGTGTTTGGGTGGTGTGCCTGCCATAGTTGAATAGCTGTCACTGCGTGCAAGGTGTGAGATGTGGGTGTGAGTGTTGGTAGGTAGAGATTGTTGGTGGGTGAGTGCTGGGTGTGTGGTGCTTTGGGCAGTGTGTGAAGACTATGGGCTGGATTTTGAATGACCCATGGAGTCGGGTTTGGAGGCGTGTGGGTGGTTAAATTTGCGGGGTCGGGGTTTCCGACCCCATCCCGCCTCCACGCAATTTTGACAAAATCAGTCGCGGGGTTCCCGACTCCGTCCCGCCTCCAAGAGGCGGGAGAGGCCATTAAAGCCCTTAACAAGCACTAAATTGGCTTTGTAATGCCATTTTGAAACATTTTAGCTAGTTTAACCCTTTTCTGACGTGAAGTACACCTGGTGTGAAACACTCCAGTGAAACCTGGCGGGAGCACAAGTGGATAGCTGACTATGAGCTGCAGGTGCACTATTACAACGGAGATGTGATGAAGGTGGTAGTAGTAGTATTAGGTCTGAAAGTCGCCTCTGATGTTGCTGCATTGAATGTGTTCAGAGACTGCCTGGCCTTTGCTGTGAGAGGACTTGGATGCAAAAAAATTCTCTCTCTCTCTCTCTCTCTCTTTCTCGAATCTGACCTCGGGTGACTGTCTGTGTGGAGTTTGCACATTCTCCCCGTGTCTGCGTGGGTTTCCTCCGGGTGCTCCGGTTTCCTCCCACAGTCCAAAAATGTGCGGGTTAGGTTGATTTGGCTATGATAAATTGACCCTTAGTGTTAGGGGGGGATTAAATATGTGGGGTTATGGGGATAGGATGGGATATGTTAGGGGGAATTAAATATGTGGGGTTACGTGGGTAGGGTGGGATATGTGTACTGTGGGGATTAAAGCAGGGACTGGATTTGGATGATCAGCCATGATCGTATTGAATGGTGGAGCAGGCTCGACGGGCCAAATGGCCTACTCCTGCTCCTAGATTCTATGGGGTAGAAATTAGGTCGCGCCCCATTTGGGGCGCAAATATCGTCTGGACGCAAATATTAGCGCCTGGCGCTAATTATCGGCACTGACTGGAAACTTCACTTTTACCGCCCCGGGAGGTGAGTGGAGCGCTAAAGCAGGCGCTGCACACCTATCTTCAGGCGCAAAGGCCAAGGAGTGAGGCGCTACCTCAGAGCGCTGGCGAAGCTCATGTAATGTCAGTCAGCAATGGAACACACACACAATGGCACGGGCCAGTTCTTAAAGGGGATGGTTAATCTTGCTTTCCATCCACATCCTGTTCATTGCAGCCTTGAATCTCGGCCTGGAGAGACTTGCACATCAAATGTGCTGGAAAGAACAATGGAGAGTACCAGGCCAAGAGCTCAGAGTGCAGCTCCCACAGTCTCTGCTAAATCGATACAAGGAATGGCAAATCAAAATGAACCTGCAAAGTGCTGCTCAGTACCCAAAACTCCTTCACACAACGTTGAATCTCTCCAGAAGTCTCTCCCTCTCTCTCTCAGAATGCGTAGTTCAAAAATGCCACCAACAATAAAAGACAGGAAGAGGCCCCCTTTAAATAGCGCCCCCCCCAGCCCCACAGCGATTGATAGCGTTCCAGTCTTCCGGTCGTTGGAAGCGCCAGGCGGTAAGGCAGGGGGCGCCACTCAATTTCCGCTCCGGGGCGCCACAAGGGCGTTGCACCATGGAATGACGTCACAATCTGCGTGCGCAGGTGGTCGCAGCGGTAAGTTTTAGCGCCGCCGCACAATCTCAAGTTAAGTTCTCGAGCGGCGCAAACATCGCTGCGCCCGGGCGTTACCGGCTTTGCGCCCCATTAGCGCCCTCTTAAGGCGCTAACGGGAGGCGCAACCAACTGAATTTTTACCCCTATGTTTCTATGTTTCTCTCTCTCTGTCTCTCTGTCTCTCTCTCGCTCTCTCTCTCTCTCTCTCTCACACATATCAATTTTGCATCCAGGTCCAATCACATCAAAAGCCAGGCAGGTCCTCTCTCAGCAACAGCCAGACAGTCTCTAATACCAGGCAGACAGTCTCTCACCTACAATGCAGCAGGAATGATGGCATCATCAGAGGCGACTTTCAGACTTAAACCACTAATTAGTTCATGGGTTCCCACATGCTGGAACTCAATTGCCCAATTAAGTGAAAATTGCATCATTCATCCACATTAATCTGGAGTCGGGGGGGGGGGGACACAAAATGCGGATGACACGACCCCAACCCGACCCCAAGACAAAATCCAACCCTATGGTTCAGATGGTGGTATGTAGCATTTGTTGAAGCATTCACTCACCCTGACCACCCGAGTGAGGTCGTAAAATTTGTTCCTGCACTGTGTGTGGGTCCTGGGGACCACAGTGCTGCCTGAGACGTGCTGCGCTACCTCCCTCCACATGGTGCGGAAGACTTGTGGCGAGGGCCTCCTGCCAGTTACTGGGTAGAGCACCACCCTCCGTCTCTCCATAGCGAACATCAATGCTTCCAATGCTTGATCGCAGAATCTGCGGGCTCTCTCGGGCGTTGGTCTGCCATGAGTACAGCTGCTTCAGTCCTCCGGCTCCTTCTCCTTGACTTGCTGCTGCTTGCTGAGATAGCTGCACAGTCAGCAATGCTGAGAATGAACTTCTGCAGCATCAATGAGCCTCCCCTTTAAGAACTGGAAAAAGCCTGTGGCAATCATGACTTGCGATTAGACTGCACCTGATATTGGTCCACCTTTTGAGTGTAACGCCACTGAGCTTGGGCTTAAAGACTTGAATTAGCGCTCCAATCATTTCTTTGAGCAGTGAGCACAAAGTTTGCGTGCAGTCTAAAGCATTAGCGCCTGGCACTAATTCTCCAACTTTTCTAATGATACCGCCCTTTCCTGGGATATAATGAATTTCTAGCCCTTTAATTTTTATTAAAATGGATAAATTTGACACTGCACAAAATTAAAATTAGTTTTTCAGGGCCATAACCTTTGTTTTGCAGTCTATGCACTGTTAAAACCCCAGTTACACCTGATCCCTTTGGGTCTAACTTTTAGTGGGGATTTTAACATAGTGCAGCCTGTGGAGGAGCAGTGAATGACAGACCTCAACTTTAGGATTTCCGCATTAGGCTGCACATGCACTAAATTTTGAAGTTGCGGTCAGTTTCAACAGCGGAATGATGGCGAACGCTGCCGGTTCACCGTCATCAGGACTTCAAATTCTGGGCCATTGTTTCGTAAACTTTTTTTTGTTTGGAGAGAGAGCTGAGCCATTTATCATTTTCATTCACATGTTTGGTGCATTTCACAAGAACATAAGAAAACATGGAATGACAAGACGCTATTCAGCTTGCCAAGTCTGCACTTTTACACCCCATGTACAATCAATCCTATCATGGACTCCACCCTGATGGAAAATTCTGTATACATATTCCCTGATTCCCAAAGGTAAACACCAAATGTTCATGTATATCCTTACATCTCCACTTTACAATCCTGGCTTGCTGTCCTCCAAACAATAACCCCTGCCCCAGCAGCAGGTGCTATGGGGTATTTGATCACTTCAGTCTATAACTACCTATTAATATTATATTATAAATCTTTCATAAGATGCTCACTTCCTGTTCACAAACCTTATTTCCTGTGTCACATTTTTATGTGAAAATGACGATATAAACATTTATAATGGGAAAATAATGGGAAAACCCAATCCTAAGAAGTAAACATTTCCTTTGCAATCATAGTTCATTGATGAACTAATTGAATGCTTGTTGAAAAAAGCAATCCACCATTTTTTTTAATTACATGAAATTTCTCGTGTCCAAAATATATTTTAAAAATACACATTTCACAATAAGATGATTAAATTTACCGAGTGACTTTTTTGCATCCTTTAAAGCCTTCCTTATAGTTTTTACTTCAAAGCTTCAGCCTCTCTCAAAAGCCAGGGCTTTGACTGGATATTCTTATCTCACATCAGTTGGAGAGAGCTTTCACTACATCTGTGCATTATGAGCTTGAGCGTTTTGCAGAATTTCCAATTTTCTGTGCCTCAACAGGAATCGAAAGGAAGAAAGGTGTATGTCCTCATCCTGTGAGGATTTTAGAATTTCTTTGCTCTTTCCAAAAAACCTTGGAAGAAACTGGCGATTGAATTATCAAAGCTGTATTTCAGGCAAGTCTGGCATTTATGTAAATTTATTAACAAATGCTATTTTCTGTTATAAACTGCTCATACAAACAATACTTTTGAACATCAAACCCATGACTTTGATTTTTTGTTGATGAATAGAAGAGAAACAAAGGGGTGAAGTCCCTTGGTGTTCCCCTCGCTCATAACTTCCGCAGAAGTTCACTGGAAACCCTGTTTATGTGCGTACAGAATAAGTTGAACAAAATATGTAATTGACAGAGCAATTGTAGATGAAATTGATGCAGACCAATGTTCCCGCTAATTTTTTTTAGGGTGCGCGGCCCCTTTAATGGACTGTACGGCCCATTCAAATTACCGTGCATGCGCGGGTTTTCATTTAAAAGCTGCTGAGTGGCCTGCACAGGACCTCCAGAGCGCTGTGCGGCCACGCGGCCAGGCAGCTTAACGGGAACATTGATGCAGACAAATGTGAAGTGCTACAAATAGAAACAAAAAATAGATAGCGTGCATACTCCATGAATGGTGTTGAAATAGCTAAGGAAAAAGCAGAAAGAGACCAAGGAGTCTTAGTAGACTCAATGCTAAATACGTCCAACCAATGCAATCAGCAAAGCTAATAGGATGTTAAACTACATAACCAAACAGTAGAATATAAGTTAGAGGAGGTCATGATCAAACTGTATAGTGCTCTGGTCAGGTTGCACCTTGAATACTGTGTCCACTTCTGGTTGGCAAGAAACAAGAGAGGACTTTAAACACAGGAGGAAATGCAGAGAAGAGCCACAAGTCTGATACACATCTGGTGAAGCAAGTAGTCATATTCCTACAGAGGGTTCATTGTTCTCGTTCCTTCTTTTCCTCACAGTCCTGGTCAATGTTTCTGAAAATGACAGCTTTCAGGACCTTCCCATGAAAATGCGACCGATGAACAAAGCTCATGAACACACATTCACTGAACTATTAACTTGATGTGTTGTTTATCCCTCTTTGTGTCTTTACAGGAATGGCAGAACAATCAGAGGTCAGACCCTCCACAGAATATCTCATCACACGTCCCAACATATTTCCAAGACTTGTCATGCAGCAGCCTAGTTACATCCACTCGGGGGACTGTTGATAGAGAGTATGAAATCACTGAACACTGGAGAGAACAAACAGGAAAAGTGGGAGGACGAAGCAGAGGTGGCACAACATTGGAGGCTCAATACCACCAGCAGCTGCACAAGCAGCGAACCCAAGTCTCTTATTCAAAAGAAGTTGCTTTCAGTGCATGATAGACTGTTAGTCATTGAGTGAAGTGCCTAGTACCATAGCAACAAGTGTGCAGGAATCCACATCCTATGTGTGTGAGGTACTGATGCACAGTATCAAAAGCTTGCAAACATCCTTGGAGCAAGTAACACCTCCAGGACCATCTGCTGCGCAGCCCCTCACAGCTGAAACCTTGTTGCCAGTCTCAGATTCTCTCACGAATGCTCAAACTACTTCACTACAGGCCCTCGGCTGCACTGTGGCAGCCTCCATAGGCAGGATCACAGAAGAAGTGGCTCAAACAAGGAGGGAACTTATGGGCCAGAAATTCGGCTCTCCGGCTTCCCGCGGGTGCAAGAATCGCGCGCGTACTTACATACTGCGCCTGCCGTTGTGCTTTGGGCCCGCGTGGAATTCGGCTCCTGGGCCTCCTGCAGCTGCCGGCGCGCAGTGCTTGCGTATCCCAGGGGCGCAGTTAATTCGAAGCGTCCCCTGGGATCACATGGGCCATGGAGAGCCAACGGAGCAGGGAATCTTCATTCATAGATTTTGACAGGAAGACCTGTCAAATCTATGAATAGAGATCGGCCCCAAAACCTCACTAAAACTTCAAATAAATAAAAAAAAAATCACATTTTTAAAATAACTATAAATTACATAAATTAACTACTTTAAACAAAAATTTAAATTTTTGAAAAAATTAATTACACTTTTTAACGGTGCTAAAAATAAACTTACCTTTCTTTAAAGTATGTAAAAAAGATAAACCTGTTGAAAAAATGTTTAAATTGTACTTAATTCACCACTTACCTTGTTAAAAGCAGGCCTTGCGCCTCCTTTTTCCCCGCGCAGCTTCTCCGTACTTACCCTCACGGAGAAACCTGAAAAAAAACAAAGTTCACTGCGTGCGCGCTGCCTCTCCGGCGCACGCGTTCGACCTCTGAACCCCTTCCTTCAGGGGAACGGAAGTTCCGGTTTCCAGCGCATGCACAGTGCATGCGCGAAACCGGCACTTTCGTTGGGTCTACAGGTGAGTACCCAGCGCGTACTCACCCATGGAGACCCGAATTTCTGGCCCAATATCTACCATGCGCCATGCCAATCCTGCCAAGGTGTCAGACAACCTTCAGATGTACAGGGAAACTGGTAGAGAGGCTAAGAGAAGGGGAAGATTAAAACAGTCATGGATGTTTGTGCTCTCTCTACAGATGGCTCCACTTCCATAGCTATCCGTCTCTTCCCTCTTAACGCCAACCCCCACCCCCGGCCCCCCACCACTCTTGTGGTTCCGGTGGCACTGAAGGTCATATCCAACCACTTTGTTGTATCCTTTACCATCAACATTCCTCTACCCGCTTCCAACCTCACTTCCTTATGGTCCTTTCGCTGGAACAAGCTCTCCCCAAGTCACTTCAGTCATACTTTCAAACTCCCAACTCCCTGGCCTTTGACTGCTATTTGCTATGAGACCTCGGCAGCTTTGCTCAACCATTCCTTCACCTACACCCTCATTGCCCTTGTCCCCAGCAAAACCTTCATAGTCTCCCATCCTGGTCGTTCCCCCTGGTCTGACCCCCTCATCTTCGCTCCCTCCTAGGAGTGCAGACTTGTGGGTATCTCTTCTCCACTCACTACCTATCACCCATTTTCTGCCTAGTGATTAAAGTGAAAATGACCCCCATTATCTGCACAGTGATTGGAATAGTGCCCCTTTTTAAAAAATCGTTCCTGGGATGTGGGCGTCACTGGCAAGGCCAGCATTTAGTGCCCATCCCTAATTGCCCTTGAGAAGGTGGTGGTGAGCCAGCTTCTTGAACCACTGCAGTCCTTGTGGTGTTGTGTACAACTGAGTGGCTTGCTAGGCCATTTCAGAGGGCAGTTAAGAGTCAACCACGTTGCTGTGGGTCTGGAGTCACATATAGGCCAGACCAAGTAAGGACAGCAGATTTGCTTCCCTAAGGGATATTAGTGAACCAGATGGGTTTTTACGACAATCTGATAGTTTCATGGTCACCATTACTGATATTAGCTTTTTGTTCCAGATTTATTTAATTAACTGAATTTAAATTCTTGTCTCCAGATCATTAGTCCAGGCCTCTGGATTACTAGTCCAGTAAGCTAACCACTAAACTACCGTTCCCTTGTCTATCTATTGGAGCTCACATACCCACATGGGTGCTATCAATTATACCCTGCACCTGAGCAAACCAGTAAGATGGTAAAAAAAAATTTGCTACTCCCTGGCATCCATGAAAAATTATGTAGTCCTTTACCCTGGCAAGCAGGGCATCAGTAACCTGGTAGCTGCATTTATGTACCGCAGACTTGATGCAGGCAACATCACCTAGGCACCTCAAAACCTTCAAGTAGCGCAAAAAGCTGAGTGCCGTTGTTATCTTTACTGGCACTGAAAGAGCTATAGAGGCTCAGGATCATGGCTTCAGGCTTTCTTCCAGCAGATGACAGAGGTCTCAAACAATCTTCCTGCTAAACCAGAGCCTCCTTAAGCATTTCTCCTCTGAGAGGTCCAGGAATAACCGCCTTCGCCTGTAAACCCGCTTAGCTCAGTACCTTCGAGTCAACACCCTCCTCCTTTGGTGTCATCTCACCACCCTTGCATCTAGCAGTGCTTCCTACTCAGCCTCCTTTTCCTCCATATAACATATGTAAAGGGGGATCCCAAAGGACATCCCACCCTGCAACTTGCAGGACAAACTATCACAAGTGAATAAGACTATAAACTGCTACACAAAGCTCCTATTCCAGATTACTTGCTTTACCTTACCAAATGTGCTCCCTCACAGCACCATAAGTTTCTTAATTTTCACAGCATTCCGATGTAAATGGTTTTCAGCTGTACCTCCGAAAGTAATGTCTAATATGATGCAAAAGCAAGAAATCAGAGACAGAGGTGCAAAAAACATGGTTAAGAACATAAGAAATAGGAGCAGGAGTAGGCCATTCGGGACTTCGAGCCTGCTCCACCATTCAATAAGATCATGGCTGATCTTATACCTCATCTCCACTTTCCTGCACTATCCCCATATCCCTTGATTCCCTAAATAGCCAAAAATCTATCAATCTCTACCTTGAATATACTCAATCACTGCGCAAAGCACCAAGCGACCGGGCGCGGTGCTACTAACGCCTCCCGCGAAATTCAGCAGGAGGTTAGCGGCGGTGGTAGCCGGTAGCGCCCTGCGGCGCTGTGCCTCCGGCGATGACGTCATTACCATGCGCAGCGCCCCGCTCGCGCCCCGGCCGCAAACTTGGCTCGCGACCCCTGACCTACCGCTGGATGATATGTCCGACAGGGTCAGGGTGGCGTTTTTGCGGCCGGGGCGGCGCAAATTAAAGGACAGGTGCCGGGCGGCCTTTTTTTTGAGCCGCCTGCCAGCACCTGCCCCCTCTCACCTCCCCCTGCGGGGTGCCGACCGCAATCGGTCAGCCCGGCACTCCTCTTGAGTGCCGGACTCTTTTGCCGGCACCCCGCTCCCCGGTGGTCCAGTAGGGCCCCGGTGTGCGCTGTACTAGGCCCCTCCTCTTTAATCAGGGGAGTCCTGCAGTAGCACGGCGCTACGTGCCGACGCGCATGGCGCCGCTGCACGTAGCGCCGCGATATTCAATGTGAGCGCCCCAAGAGGGAGTGGGAGTGCTTCCAGTAGCGTCCCGCCTCCTGCTTGGGGTGCTACCATTCAATTTTGGGCGTGGGGGTGCTAACTTCTTTGGGGCACGACCCAATTTTCCCCCCCTAGGATGTAGGCCATCAGGTCCAGGGGATTTGTCGGCTTTTAGTCCCATTATTTTATCAAGTACTTTTTCTCTACTGATATTAATTATTTTAAGTTCCTCAGCTGTTAACTACTGTTTCTCACAGTAACCAGCAGGCCAAAATACCACCATGAATTTTTCTATTTTCCATACCTGCCACAACGTGGCCTCTGTAAGTGAGATTGCAAATTTATCAAAAAAGTTGGAATGAGTACGAAAGACACTGACTTTTTCACTAAAACTATCGACAGAAGCAATTTCACTTCCTTTGGGCTCAACTAGTCGCAAATTCAGAGCAATTTTGAGCCAAGGGGCCTTGCCCCACTGGCAAATATATTGAAACTGCCCCAGACTGAATTCATGGCCTTCCAGTCAACAGAGATGGTAATCTTCATTCCATCAATTTGGGCTGGATTCAAGCCCGAGTTTGTAAACTCACTGCACCAGCCAATATTTAAGTGCAGCAATACTCACTGGGGTTTTAAATCAATTGTGAATGTCAGTCATTTGACATGAGATTATTAATGCCATACAAGACAGCATAATAAGAGCAGCAGCTCATTGAGAGGACAGATAGGAAATTGTGCCATGACCTGCCTTTGAGATGTACTGCTAAGATTCCTTCTTTAACAATTTCAGTCCTTATCATGAATGCTACAAGAAATTGAAAAGCTTTATGTCAAGCTTATATTATACCAAACCACTTCAAATGAAAGCAGTTGTATCAGACTTGACTGCTGGTGCTGTAAAATTAAACCCATTTATATTGTGGCCAGATTCCTTAAGTATCAATGACAAATGAGAATTAATTGTTTATGGGCAAGCTTAGATGTGCGCACAGCTGTTTGAAAGTTGTGATCTTTCCTGATGGCTAGGGAAGGGACGCATAGTCTAGCAAGTAGGAAACCACATTGCTGGTCTGTACAGTTGGCTAAGCAGCAGCTATCTACTTTGCTGGTCCTGCTCGGCTATCCCTCACGATGTAGAAATAAAACCCCTGAGGTTATTCTCTACACTGACAGAGGCAGTACGGCTCTCATTATCTCACAGCTCTGTCACCAAAAGCGGGGCAACTCTGTAAGATAAAATACAGCTTTGCTTTGTTTCTCTTTCCCATGTGTTCTGCTCAGTAAAATGTTACATACTTGAATTGGAAAGCTAAAAGCACTAACGCTACATATACTGTCTGAACAAAGAAGATAGTCCAATTCCTGTGATCCAGGTTGTGAAATTAAACTGCACTTTATGCCTGACACAGAAACAAAATAAATGCAGTGGCAGATCGTAAATCTTTCTAACAAGCCTCTTTTGACCCTGGATCTGGATCGTGGCAGCTTTGGCTTAGCGGGGAAGCCGCCACTGCTAAGGACTCAAGTTAAAAATAGCAGTCGGGCCACGATGATGTCACTGAAGCCCAAACTGCACATTTAAAGAAGAACCCCGCTGGCCTCAGGTGAGTTAAAATTGTAGTTGACCAGATTGGGGCATGAACAGAATGCCTAAGTCCCCTACTCCATTTTAAATCCCCGCCCCGCCCCCCTCTCCCCACGCCCCCACCCCCCCGGCCTGGTCTCCGCTGGGCTGGGGGAATTAAAAATGATATTACAGAATCAAAAATATGATTATTTAATTAGCTGTTTTGAATCTAATAGGCAAGTTTTAACTCTTACAGTGACACATTGGTAATGCACTGTACAGTGTGGAAATGAGTTAAAAAGACAAAGAAAGTTCGAAAACAGATCACTGGTTTGTGCCGCATTAACTGTTCTTAGCCAGAGCAGTGATAGGTGTGCTACAATTGGCCACAACATCTTGGAAAGAAGAACAAAAAATAGCCAGGGTTCTTGCTCCTAGTTGCTATCTATTGACTCCCTGCTGGAGATTGCATGGGGGAAAAATTCAGTTGGTTGCGCCTCCCGTTAGCGCCTTAAGAGGGTGCTAATGGGGCACAAAGCAACTAGCGCCCGGGCGCGGCGATGTTTGCGCCGCTCGCGAGATTAACTAGACATTTTGCGGCGGCGCTAAACACTACCGCCACGATCTCCTGCGCCAGCAGATCGTGACGTCAGTCGAGTGCGCAACGCCCCGGTAGCACCCCGGAGCGGATATTGAGTGGCGCCCCCTGCCTTACCACCTGCCGCCAGCAACGACAGGTTGAGGGGAGCGTTTTGCAGTCAGGAAGGGACTGGGGGAGCGCTATTTAAAGGCGACCGCTTCCTGCCTTTTTTCGTTGGTGACATTTTTGAATCACGCATTCTGAGAGAGAGAGAGAGACTTCTGGAGAGATTCAACGCTGTGTGAAGGAGTTTTGGGTACTGAGCAGCACTTTGCAGGTTCATTTTGATTTGCCCTTCCCTGTATCGATTTAGAAGAGACTGTGGGGGCTGCACTCTGAGCTCTTTCCCTGGTACTCTCCATTGTTCTTTCCAGCAGATTTGATGTACAGGTCTCTCCAGGCCGAGATTCAAGGCTGCAATGAGCAGGATGTGGATGGAAAGCAAGATCAACCCTCCCCTTTAAGAATTGGCTGGCGTCATTGTGTCTGTGTTCCATTGCTGACTGACATCACATGAGCTTCGCCAGCGCTCTGAGGTAGCACCTCGCTCCTCGGCCTTTGCGCCAAAAGACAGGTGTGAAGCACCTGATTTAGCGCTCCAATCACCTCCAGGGGCAATAAAAGTCAAGTTTGCAGTCGGAGGCGATAATTAGCGCCAGGCGCTAATCTTTGTGCCCGGACGATAATTGCGCCCCAAATGGGGCGATACTGAATTTCTCTCCCTATGTGTTTGGAGATCAGACGAAGACACAGTCAGGCTTGGCTGTAATTACTGCCTCCCACCTGAAGGGAGAAAAGGATAGACCGAGTAATTACAGGCCAGTCAGCCTAACCTCGGTGGTGGGAAAATTATTGGAAAGAATTCTGAAGGACAGGATAAATCTTCATTTAGAAAGACACGGATTAATCAAGGATAGTCAGCACGGATTCGTTAAGGGAAGGTCGTGTCTGACAAACTTGATTGAATTTTTTGAGGAGGTAACAAGGAGGGTAGATGAGGGTAGTGCATTTGATGTAGTGGATATGGACTTTAGCAAGGCTTTTGATAAGGTTCCACATGGCAGACTGGTCACAAAGTTAAAAGCCCATGGGATCCAGGGCAAAGTGTCAAGTTGGATTCAAAACTGGCTCGGAGGCAGGGAGCAGAGGATAATGGTTGATGAGTGTTTTTGTGACTGGAAGGCTGTTTCCAATGGGGTTCCGCAGGGCTCAGTACTAGGTCCCTTGCTTTTTGTGGTATAGATCAATGATCTAGACTTGAATATAGGGGGTATGATTAAGAAGTTTGCAGATGATACTAAAATCGGCTGTGTGGTTGATACTGAAGAAGGAAGCTGTAGACTGCAGGAAGATATCAATAAATTGGTCAGGTGGGCAGAACAGTGGCAAATGGAATTCAATCCGGAGAAGTGTGAGGTAATGCATTTGGGGAGGGCTAACAAGGAAAGGGAATACACATTAAATGGTAGGACACTGAGTAGTGTAGAGGAACAAAGGGACTTTGGAGTGCATGTCTACAGATCCCTGAAGGTAGCAGGCCAGGTAGATAAGGTGGTTAAGAAGGCATATGGAATGCTTGCCTTTATTAGCCGTGGCATAGAATACAAGAGCAGGGGGGTTATGCTTCAACTGTATAAAACACTAGTTAGGCCTCAGCTAGAGTACTGCATGCAGTTCTGGTCACCACATTACAGGAAAGATGTGATTGCACCAGAGAGGGTACAGAGGAGATTTACAAGGATGTTGCTGGGAGTAGAGAATCTTAGCTATTAGGAAAGACTGGATAGGCTGGGTTTGTTTTCCTTGGAACAGAGGAGGCTGAGGGGAGACCTTACTGAGGTGCATAAAACTATGAGGGGCCTAAATAAAGTGGATAGAAAGGACCTATTTCCCTTAGCAGAGGGGTTGAAAACCAGGGGGCACAGATTTAAAGTAATTGGTGGAAGGCTTAGAGGGGATTTGAGGGGAAATTTCTTCAACCAGAGGGTTGTGGGGGTCTGGAACTCACTACCTGAAAGGGTGGTAGAGGCAGAAAACCTTACCACATTTAAAAAGTACTTGGATGTGCACCTGGGATGCTGTAGCCTGCAGGGCTACGGACCAAAAGCTGGGAAGTGGGATTAGGCTGGATAGCTCTTTGTTGGACAGCACGGACACGATGGGCCGAAATGGCCTCCTTCTGTGCTGTAACTTTCTATGATTCTATGATTCTGTGACCTGCTGGAATAGCTTAATGACACACATTTGCATTAAGAATGACCACTTGCGCAAAGTACCAGAGGGTAGCTGGCATCCACAGAATTGTGCCCCAGCAAAAATAAAGAGCTTCAGGAAAACAGTAAAGAAAATTGGATGAGGGGAATAGGTAAAGAACAAAATTATGAAACTATTGTTATTCATTTTCCTCCATTATACTGTAACATTGAAGCCAGCAGCAAAGTCAAGTCCCATAGAATTTTAGTTCTGTATTAAATAAGAGCGAGACAAAAAATCAATTTGGCTGTACAATCTTGAATTCCTATACTGTAGGAATAGTCTGACAGTCGACATTGTAATGTATTGTTAAACATTCTATGATCTCATGCAGCTATCTAATGAAATGCATAGTTTATCAAAGCTTAATACAAGTAGAAATAAGAAAATAAATTCATTTCACTTTCATTTCTCATGGTGCATTGACAATAAACAAGGTAAAGTATGTTTCAAACTGTTATGTTGATTTGGGATAATAATCTACAGGGAGAAACAATAACAAATAATTATTTTTTTCTGCTTGTACAATTTCATCAACTCTGTCAAACTTGTGGTTTGAATTCAGCAAAGGATGTCACTCTTTGCTTTTCATGGTCAGTCCTTTGGTAATACATCTGCTTGCAATCTGTGAATGGCAGAAGGACATTACTTCAGTAGAGCAGTATTTTACTGCATGAATAAAACAACTGTTGGTGTTTCAGTAACTTTATTACTGTGAAATTAGTCCTATTTTCAGCATTATTATGCAATTTGAAAACAAACAAAATCACTTGGTCGAGGGAGATGGGAATTTCCTTGAAACTGTTGGCAGTCTATGGGTTAATCACTTCATAAAACACAATAGCCCGGAATTTGCGGTCAGCAGCAAAGTGAAGGCGTTCGCTGCTGGCCCTGAAGTAAACTTCGCACAAGGATCTTGCAATCCCTGTATCGAGAAGTTCGGGTTTTCTGATCTTCAGTTCAAACCAATGGACTGTAGTGGGGATCCCCTTGTTTGAACTGCTGTGATGTCAACAGCCTGTCTAAGCAACCAATCAAAACGCAGAATTCTCACAGACCGCGAACAAGGGAGTGAGTAAGCTCTTAAAATTCTAACTTTTTAAAATAGTTAGAGAGAGCAAAATAAAGATTGGGGTTCTCACATCAGGAAAAGGCAAACCAGAAATAAAGATGGACAAATTTTTTTTTAAAGTTTTAAAAATTTTGAAGGAATTCTTAAAGTTTTTTTTTTAAATGGACAAATTTCATACTGCACAAAATTAAAATTAGTTTTGCAGGCCCTTAACAGTTGTTTAGCAGTAATGACGCTGTTAAAACCCCAGTTACTCCTAATCCCTTTGGGTCTAACTAAGTTTTCGTCAGTTTGGCTGATTACACAGATTGGTGGATCTGTTGGGCGGGAGGGGCACAGCGCAGCCTGTTTTGGAGCTGACAATGACTGACCGCAACTCTGGGATTTCTGCATGTGCCAAATTCCAAAGTTGCAGTCAGTTTCAAAGACGGAATGACAGCGAACGTTGCCAGTTCGCCGTCATCCCGACTGCAAATTCCAGGCCAATGAATGGCAAGACTCCCTCTTTAAAAGGGCACCAACTTTGTTTGGCAAATGTTTTTTTAAATATTGGCTGTGAATTTTTATGCTCATGAGTATGACAAATGTCACCCCATGTATTCCCTAATCAGGCAGCTGCAGAATACTGTGGTCCAATGAACCACAGTACAACCTCTGGCAAATACCCGCTACTGTTTCAATGAGACAACCCAAATCCACATCGGTCATCCTTAGAACATAAGAACATAAGAATTAGGAACAGCAGTTGGCCATATGGCCCCTCGAGCCTGCTCCGTCATTCAATAAGATCATGGCTGATCTTCTACCTCAACTCTACTTTCCCGCCCGATCTCCATATCCTTTGATTCTCCTAGAGTCCAGAAATCTATCTATCTCAGCCTTGAATATACTCGACGATTTAGCATCCACAGCCTTTTGGGGAAAAGAATTCCAAAGATTCACAACCCTCTGAGTTGTTAGAAATGAGGGTATCCAAAATATATGGGGTTACGCAAATAAGATTGTGTTTAGATGATTGTATTAGAACTTGAAACAAAAAGTCTCTTCAGACTAGTATTAGAATAACTGGATAGATGCTTAGAATTTGCTTATGTTTTGGTTCCCTGCGGATGTTATAACATTCTGCACCGTGGCGGTGACCTTGTTTCCAGACTAGCTGTCTGCTGTGTGTGTGCTAGAAAGGTTGTTGACTGTATCTTTGATTTGGCCAACCGAGGCCCAACGCCTATGTTTCTTCTATTATTGCTAATAACCATATTATAATGCTAAGTTAGGACTTTTGACTTTGTTTAACAAAGCTGCTTTAAAATGTGCAAGTTAATTAAAGTATAATGACATAGAATAGAAGATATCTTTGGGAATTTAATGATTCATTCCATGGTACAATAGTTGCATGAACAGCATGAACATAAATAACTGATAACAAGCAGTTACGAACATCTGATGGCCAAGGATGGCATGTCTGACTCCAAACTAGGGAGGATAGGGACAAGGGAGATAAGAAAAATTCCGATGGGTAGGCCTTCAAAACATGTAAACAATAAAGCCTGTGCAATGATTGTGAAGACCCCTCCTCGAGGGAGGATCTTCATCTCAAAGTTGAAACAAAGAACTCGACGTGCCATTGGGCACCTTGGTTTAGGAAGAACCCTTACAAGTTCCATATCCTACTTTCGGCCCACCCCTAAAAAGAGAATAAGAGAAAGATCTAAAGAGCCTTTAACAGGCGGTGAAGGGAAGAGCTGTTTGCACACGGCAGCCGTCTCTCCGATCGGGTCCAGTACCAGCTGCTTGTCACGGTCGTATGTTTTTGCTGTATAACTAGTGTGTTATATTCTGTCTTAAACTCTGATTAAACACAATATTCCCACCATATTGGTTTACAGTCGATCCTGATTATTTGAAAGACTAGAGATAAGCTAATATCTACAAAGTGGCTAATCTAACAGAGTGAAGAGATTCCTCCTCATCTCAGTCTTAAATGGCCGACCCCTTATCCTGAGACTATGACCCCTAGTTCTAGACTCTCCAGCCAGGGGAAACATCCTCTCAGCATGTACCCTGTCAATTTCCCTCAGAATCTCATTTGTTTCACTGAGATCACCTCTCATTCTTCTAAACTCCAGACAGTATAGGCCCAATCTACTCAATCTCTCCTCATAGGACAACCCTCTCATCCCAGGGGTCAATATAGTGAACCTTTGTTGCATCGCCTCTAAGGCAAGTCTATCCTTCCTCAGGTAAGGAGACCAAAACTGTGCACAGTACTCCAGGTGTGGTCTCACCAAAGCCCTGTACAACTGTAGCAAGACTTCCTTACTCTTGTACTCCAACCCCCTTGCAATAAAGGCCAACATGCCATTTGCCTTCCTAATTGCTTGCTGTACCTGCATGCTAACTCTGTGTTTCCTGTACGATGACACCTAAATTTCTCTGAACACCAATATTTAATAGTTTCTCACCATTTAAAAAATATTCTGTTTTTTTATTCTTCCTACCAAAGTGAATAGCCTCACATTTCCCCACATTATACTCCATCTGCCACCTTATTGCCCTCCCACTTAACCTGTCTATTTCCCTTTGCAAGCTCTTTGTGCTCTTCTCACATCTTATTTTTCCACCTAGCTTTGTATCGTCAGCAAACTTCAATACATTGCACTCGGTCCCTTCATCTAAGTCATTAATATAGATTGTAAATAGCTGCAACCCAAGCAATGCGGAACCCCACTAGTTACAGCCTGCCAACCGGAAATGACCTGTTTATCCCTACTCTCTGTTTTCTGTCCATTAACCAATCCTCTATCCATGCTAGTATATTACCCCCAACTCCATGAGCCCTTGTCTTGTGTAACAACCTTTTATGTGGCACCTTATCAAATGCCTTTTGGAAATCCAAATATACTACATCCACTGGTTCCCCTTTATGTACCCTGCTAGTTACATCCTCAAAAAAAATTTGTTAAATACGATTTTCCTTTCATAAAACCATGTTGGCTCTGCCTAAACATATTCTGATTTTCTAACTGCCCTGTTACCACTTCCTTAATATATCTTTAACCCTGCCTTCGGAACTCCCGGTCGCGGCTGCAGAAAACAGTATCTATCCCCCTGACTCTACTGACCCCTAGCACTCCAACATTCCTTTTCACTCCCCCCACTTGAGATCAGTTTGCTCATCCACCCTGCAGACTTTGCCCTCATCCACACAGGCAGCAAGAACCTCATACCTGTTGGATAAGGGCAAAGGCCGACGCTCCCCCAGCACTGCACCTGGGGTCCTCTTACCTGCCTGAGTTGCAGTCACACCCTCTTGTCCCTGACCACTAACCAGACCTGTACCACTACCTAACCTAAGGTAAGGTGTGACTGCCTCCTGGTTCAAAGGGCTGGATTTTGCGGGGGTCAGCATATGGAGGGAGTCATGGGAGAGCCTGGGTGCAGCCCTGCACCTCTGTGCAGTGCTTGTCAGTGTTTGCAGCACCTTAATGCTGTAGAACACTGACAGCACAACTGTCAAAATGAATGTGGACATGGCCCCTTTAAGGAAACCGGCTGATGACGCGTCATCAAATGACGTCACCAGACCCATTTCCTCTAATTGGCCGGCAAACACACTGGGCAAGCTTAACAAGCCCAAATCAAGGTAAATTCATTTCAGAGGCCTGGCTAGAGCCAGCAGCGGGGTCAGGACCCACCACCGACATCACCCACTACGGACCCGCCGAGGTCAGCAAAATCGTGGCCAAAGTGTCCAGGTAACTTCCCCCCCTCCCCATGCAATTCCTCAAGATTCAGACACTTACAGATGTGGTCATCTGGGATTGCGATGCTCTCCACAAACTCCCACATGCTGCAGTTGCGGCACACCACATGCACTGCCATCCCTATGTAACCGTGTTTTATTTACTTAATTAATTAAAGTTTATGTATTTAATTAACTTATCTTATAGTTTAGTTTTTAACTAATTACTTGATCCAGTTTAAGTTATAGGTAGATGAAGTTAAATATTTACCTGTAACACAAAGCACTACAAGTATTGGAGGCAAAAAGCAGCACCTCCTTCCCCCTCTGCTCTGAATTCACACTATCTCCAAATTCCCAACTTTGACACTCTGTTTAAGTGCATTCCGTTTAAGAACACTCTGTGCAGACCATTCTCCAGTTCAGATTGCTGATTTACTGCAAATGAGTGCCTAATTAGGGACTACATCCATTAAGAACTTGTTGAGATTACAGCCTAAATTTTTTCCATTTTTACTTTCCATTTTAGAGTGGGCGGGAATGGAAAATGTGGCAGGTAGCCATTTCACCAGTTCCCTTTGCTCCACGGCCACTTCTAGGATTTTTTTAAAGAAATGATGAAGGATGTTGAATGCACCCATCCAAATTCGAGGTTAAAGAAGTTAATGACAGGACTATGTCATCTGACATAGTTCCCGTTATTAACGCCTAACCAATGCTGGGCGTCAGGAATGTTATAGTGTTCCTCGTGCCCAGTGATCCTAAGGCAGTGGAGAGAGGTTTTAAAAATAAAAGTGTTGCACTGCTTTGTGTAATTGATCACAGAACATATTGCACTCGGCAAAGTGGTAGATTTGGAAATAAATTCAAATAAATATTTTTTTCTGTTCACTACTGGCCGCTCTACAATGAGGCATTTTCCTCCTTCCAAGGCTAGTGCACTGGTGGCAGTAGAAATACCGCTGGGAGTCTGCCAACAACATGCAAATCAGAACCTCCTCCAGGGTCAGAACACAGCGAGCTGAGCAGGCGCAAAGATTACATTTAATTTAGGACCCCTACAGCTAAGAGAAAATTTCATCCCATCAGTCTGAGCTGAACTTCAACCAAGGTCCCAGAGGTGAAAAGACAGGGCGTGAAATTCGGTAGCAACCCATTTGGTGCACTAACTTTTAACTTTTTGAAAAGTTATCGCCCAGCGAAATCCATTGAAAAATGTTGCAAAATTGGGCGTTTTTGCCCCAGGAGTGAAGCGGGGTGGTAAATAAGGCGCTAATGGTCTCAGTGGAGCGCTGTAGCAGTCGGCGCAAACTCCATGGATTTTTAGATTATGAACATATACCCTTATTAAAAACTGGACAGGCTGTTTGGGGGGGAAGTTGTGGAAAAACACTCAAGTTGAAGGTGGCTGACGTAACCAGGTTGCATTCATATGGTAACGGACTGTCCTTGGGAACAATGGCCCGAGAGGCCCATTCCCAAGTCATGAATAACGAGGCTGGCGACTCATTGTTTCTGAAGAAGATGAGCTCGTTAAGTTAAATCGGCTGGGAGATCGAAACGAGATCTAAACCATCCAAATATGGGAGGAGGCCTGGAAACCATTTCCCTGAGGCCATATGTCCATTAAAACCACAGACAACGGTCTGTGTATTGGGGGGTATATCAGAGAGCCGTTTTGGATAGCTCTCTCTCTCTCTCCTGCCCTCCCCACAATGGAACGTCAAGAGGAGCTGAGCCTTGCTCTTCCAACCGAGACGGACTTCGACTCAGATTGGGACTCGCATGCCGCAAGGCCGGTACGGAACCAGGTAGCCGAGACGTACGGGAGGAAGCTGCAAGCAAGATCAAGGGCAATCTAGATGAGCATTGCCAAGCCTGCACATCCACAAGATCACTTAGCTGTATGAGGGGGTGCCTGTATGTTCCTACCAAACTAGAGGGGGTTTAGCATTGGAAGGGTCCTGTGATAGTTTAGTTCATGGGAGGGTGTTTTTAGGCTTTCGTAAGTCAGCACGGCAGGGGCTTGTTGGACAAGTCAGGGTTGTACTGTTTTAAACTGTACTGTTGTGTTCACACCGCTCGTACTGTATGCGAGTGGAGTGGTTTTGTCAACCTTAATAAACACTGTACGGGTGAGCCCGAAAACGCTGTCCGTGTTCCAATCTGCCCTCCGTAATCCCTATCATCCAGAACTTGTAGTAAGGGGGTTTGCGTGCTCGCTACAGGTGGGGCGAAACCACTTACAATAATTGGCGATTGCGGCAGGGCCTATAGGAAATTGGCCACCGCAGAAACCGGTTACAGAATTGGCGACCGTGGCAGGACCTATAGGAAATTGGCCACCGCAGAAACCGGTTACAGCGCTGCAGGGGCGCTATTGCCAGAGCGCTACCCAATTTCAGCTGACTTGCGTTCAGCAATCAGCCTTTAAGCCTTGACTCTAGCTTATTCCAGCTCTTAAAGGGGAGGTAATTTCAAGCTGCAGCTGCTCATGATCAGCATTGCTACACTTGAATGCGACCTCTCAGCTACTGAGACAGCTTTGTGCCACGGCTGCTGCAAGGGAGAGGGAGAGGGCTACTCGATTCAGCGATGTGGAATTGGATATGTTCAGCAGCTTGTCTGACAATGTCTCAGCAGAGTTATGGCCGACAAAAAAGTTTCCCCAAGATGCCGCCTATAAATAGCGCACACGGAGCTGATTCCTGACTGCAACTCGACAGCTGATGCTGTCGTTGTTAGCGGCAGGTGGTAAGTGAGGGGGCGCAGCTGAAGTTTGCATCTGGGGCGCTAATGGGGCGCGGCCGAGTGGGGTGGTAGCTACAGGAGCGGGGCACTAACTCTTAGTGCCTCTGCAAAAACCCAGCCCAATTTAGCACGGGGCGCTAATATCGCCGCACCCAGGCGAAAACCCATTTGCACCCCGGCAGGCACAAGGCAGCTGAATTTCGTGTCCACAGTGTACAAACACATTGTGCCACCCAGTTGACCCTCTTTTCATCGGTTTACAAGTATTTAAATCAGGTCAAAATCCATCAACTTACATTAGATCATCATGATTCACAGCTCTTCCAGCTCTTCTCTTTCCCCAAAATTCATGCTTAAGAAACACTTTTTCATGAAGACAGATGGCAGTCAGTGTTTAATGTTATAGTGAGCTGTATTATACAATCAAAGACCAACTATACCAATCATTATGTTTCTCTCAGAAACAAAAGGCTTACATTTATATTATGCCTTTCACGACCTCATGACGTCCTAAAGTGCTTTGCAGCCAATGACCTAGTTTTGAAGTGAAGTCGCTGTTGTAATGTAGGAAATGCGGCAGCCAATTTGCGCACAGCAAGCTCCCACAAACAGCAATGTGATAATGACCAGATAATCTGTTTGTGTTATGTTGATTGAAGAATAAATATTGGCCAGGACACCGGGGGTAAGTCCCCTGCTCTTCTTCGAAATAGTACCATAGGATCTTTTACAGCCACCTGAGAGAGCAGACGGGGCCTCGGTTTAACGTCTCATCCGAAAAGGGCACATTGACAATGCAGTACTCCCTCAGTACTACACTGGAGTGTCAGCCTATATTTTTGTGCTCTTATAAATATCTTATAGTAATAAGTTAAACTATGTCACTGTCACATTGCTAATAACACTTTCAGAAATGTGAAGTAACCCTAAAGCAATCACAGTAAGCACCATAAGCCATATGAATAACAGTGCAACAGGATTATGTTGTGTAAGGCTTATTAAGTAAAGTGAGAAATGGACTAATATATATCATGGCAATTTACTGTAACTTGCAACATTTTACTAATCACTTGTGGATCATAATAAAATGCAGTAATTGCTTCAACTACATGTAAAAGCAGACATTACAAATGTAGATTCAGAATTTATGCGCAGCCCAAAACACAAGGAAACTATAAGATAAATGTTACAAATTCGTACTCCTGGCACCAAGCTTTGCCTACTGGGAGCCCATATGGGGACCCAAGCGTGGAGGTCAGGGGAACCCACAAGATTTTCCGTCCATAATACCATAAGTATGATGGGGAAGTGGCATCACAGCGGAGCCTAATTCTGTGCTCACCCACTGTCCACATATTTCCATTTCAGGTAGCAGTCACTAGATAGTGACCAGAAAGGGGAACCCAGACTGGCGCACTAGGCAGTACACTTATTAACTTAACCGCTGGTGTAGTATGAACAAGCTATATTCAGTATCTTGAATTTGTGACTGATGAAACAGATTTCACATGGTTAAACACAGTTCTTAACCACCAGCTGGGGTTTCTGATTAGGAGTGACAGTGTAATTATGACCAGTACTACAAGTGGTTGCCAGAGTATCATTTCACTTTCTGGTTTGAGCATCCTGCTTCTAACAAAATGAATCTAGATGCAAAAAAATCCTGTAACATGGAATGTGGGAATCTAATAAACAGCAGACTGGAATATGGTGTCAGCCAGTGCATTCAGTCACACTGCATCTTCCCTATTTAAGAGTCTTTCCAGTACCAACTACCACTTCTATTATAACTCCTGAGTCTTCCACTGTTTCTCTTCCCAGTGCTGTTACTACTCTTCCTAGAGTTGCTGTTACCTACTCCATGCCCAATACATGTCTAATCTGTAGTAATGGGAAAAATAAATCAGCATCTGGTTTTGATGGTTTTCGTTAGTTTTCTACATCAAATGACATATCAGTGTCAATATGGCATGCTTAAGTTTAATAGAGCTTGTAATCAAAGGTTAAAGGGTTGGTGCAATTATTGTGAAGCATTTCAACAGGAAATAAATGGTTCCTGTCAAATCCTCTCTGCAAAGGAACATTATAAGAAACTTATACAGTTTGTGTCAGTTCAAAGCAGTTTTGATAGTGTAATTTATGTGTGAAGTCACCCAAATCAAACTTGGGCAAGAGTTGTGAGAGAAGGTATTCCTGCAATCAATATGGAGCAAAGTAAAATAAGTCCTCAGGCAGTCAGTTTTAAGCTTTCTAATACTACCAGTCGACCGAACTATTAGCTCTCTGCTCACATTAAACTTAACCTCAGCCATGAATGGAGCTCTCTGTATACACATGCACATTCATGCACAGAGCTCTGTTTTCCCTGACCAGAGAGCAACATGGAGCAACAGTATAATTCAAGTTGGTACCAATTCTTTAACAACACCCTTAATGTCACATCTGCCAGCATCAGAAGCCAAAATGCAAGGAACCATGGCAAACTCTCTCTTGTTAAACTGAGAAATTGTCAGTGAAACAAACTGCTATCAGATGGATTAGTAAAGTGAACATAACTGGTTAATACAATATAATAATAATATAAGATGTAATAATGTAATTAGAAAAAACTATATGAAGAAAGCTTAGTGGCTCAGACCAAAATGAGAATATCAATCATTTTCCTTTAGCTTGAATAACTTTTGTTCATTCATTACATTTCTATTTGTTTTTCTCCATTAGCAGACCTTCCCAAATGAAAATGCCCATGCCTAAGATAAAACAATTGACAATAAAGAAATGGTTTACACTCTTTTATCACACACAAACACCAACCCTTCTTCCCAAAATTATATGCCACAACTCACCGAAAGTGAAAAACCATCCAGGCCCCGTTCTTTGGGATTTTCACACATTAATCACCAATTTTTTTTTTGCTTTTTCTACAATGGTAGAAATCTGCATTGAAGTCACACATCAAAGGAGCAGAACATTATTTCAGTGCTACACCTACAATAGTTCAGTTTTAACTCTCCCACTTTAACTCACTTCTTTCTAACCAGAATTGGCAAGAAGTCCTTCCCTCTTTGAGGAGCCGCAGCATTTACCACCCACCTGATCAGTTGTCTGTGTCTATTAGAAGGACATCATTTCCTTGCTATTAACGTAATCAAGAGGGCTGGACTAATAATCCAGAGAACATGAGTTCAAATCAAATCATGGCAGTTTGAGAATTTGAATTCAGTTTAAATAAAGTCTGGAAATAAAAAGCTGGTATCAGTTAAAGAGACCATGATGCTGTTGAATTGTCATAAAAACTCAACTGGTTCATTAATACCCTTGAGGGAAAGAAACCTGCCGTCCTTACCAGATCTGGCCTATATGTGACTCCAGTCCCACACCAACATGATTGGCTTTTAACTACCCTCTGAAGTAGCCTAGCAAGCCATTCAGTTGTATCAAACCACTAGCGGCGATTCAAGCAGGTGGTCCACCACCACCTTCTCAGGGCAACTAGAGATGTGCAACAAATGCCAGCCTCGTCAATGATGCTCACATCCTGAGAATGAATAAAATATGTTTTCACACTTCCTTAAGCTACAGCGAGCACATAATTTCACTGATATCTATGGCAACAACTGTTGGCTATCCCTTTGGGAGGCTGGGACATGACAACATTGAACTAAGCCATGTACTGAGGTGCCAGGAAAGCAATCTTTGTGAAGTGAGCTCTATTACTAATGGTGTTTTTTATACTGCAGCAACCATTTTGAGAGTGCTACTTGCTTTTAGAGTAGTGCAGCTTGCTTTTAGAGTGGTGCAGGCCACCAAGCATACTGCCTGGGTTCCACACAGTTCTCAAATTGGGGAAAAAGCTGAGTACTGTGCATATGTACTTAAAAACAATTATGGAGCTGGAAATTATGATGGTTAACAAAAGGCAGTCCCGCTAACACTTTAACTGTTAATTTATTTTAAAGTTTGCTTGATACTTGTTGCAGTTATACTGCAACTGATAGAAAGCTAAAATTGTGTGAGACTATCTTTTAGAGGTGCTCTCAAATCCAAAGCTGAAACTCAAACTCACATCTGTTGGGAGTTATAAGGGCTGATTTTACAAATGCACACTACTGGTAGGGGGAGCCTTACCTGTCAGGAGCACATATCAGGAAATCTCAGGGTGTGCTCCCATAATTTTCTGGCCATTAATAATAATAATAATAATAATAATATAATTATTATTATTATTATTATTATTAATAATAATAATAATTGTGGGGCGCACACCTGCAATTTCCTGATATTTGCTCCTGGTGGGTGAGGTCCCCCACTATTAGCTTGCACTTGTAAAATCGATCTTGTTTTGTGCAGATTACATTGCTGTGAAGTGCAAACCGCAAAAGGTGCAGTATAACTGCCTTATAAGTAATAAGGGCAACATCTACAGTTTCTTGGCATGTACAGCAGGAGTCACGAAGTTCACACTACCAACCTCCCTCAACTACTAATTATTACATCACATGTCTGTCAAGAATAAACGGAGTCCCAAAGAGTAGCTAAACCCAAGTTATAAATGGCTGCGAATGCAATGATCATTTCCCATTCCAGAGAAGTCAATTACCTTTTAGCAGTTCTGCTTGTGTTTTAGGCTGTGTTTAACACTTCCAAGATATTGAATAGTTCCCTGTAGCCATTGTACTTCCTCATTAAGATGTTGCATTGTAATTATGGAGTAGAAGTTCATGTATGTTCTTTATGAAGTCATGCATGTATATAATTGTACTTTTTAAATCAAATTTTGATATTATAAAAAAGGTGCTTGCAAAATTCCTGTTGTGTCCAGATGTATGACGATCACCTCTTATTTTTTAAATGTTAACTTTTCATTGCTATGTTGCAGCAACACTAGCTTTCAATTATTTTAATTGCAGGTTTCCCACTTTCAGAGGGACTACTGTATGACATTATATAAAAAGTGTTTTTCCCAGTATCGGTGCTATTGGGGACAGGGGACATTAGCTGGTGTAAATCTTACATTTAAAGCTGTCTAAAAACAGGGTCCGAGAGGTGTGAGTTGATGCCATTCCCTCATCCTCGTACTATGTTGGAGCTATTCCTTAACTCACTGCTATTATTCCTGTGGCACTTGTGTTATTGCCATTCCCTCTGTGGTAGCACTAAACTTTTAGTACTCATGAAATTTCCACTCTTGCTCACCAGCCTATGCTTACCAATTTATTACCAATTTATGCCAACTTACTGGTAGTTTGTGCTGTGGGTGTGCACCACTAGAACAGAGGGCAGACTTTTTCAAAATTAACTTCACACAGGAACCTTACAGTTGTCAAGGAGAACAGACTTTTATCCTGGTCGTCTAGCCTGGATTTGACCCCTATTACCAGAAGTGAAAGGACAATGTTCTTATAGCCCATCTCATCACCCAATTTCTCAGAAACTTTTCAAATTTAATTTGCTTAATGTAGTAACAAAAATTGAACAGTTGGTCAAGAACATCCACTGAGCTTTACCTTTTGAATGACAACCATATTAATGCATAATAGATGCTACACACAAATGGATAGGCTGAAAGCTGGCGTGGAATTTTGTATGGAAAGGTTCATGTTGCTACACACTCACATGAAAATTTTCCAGGGTATTCTTGGCACCAGATCAGTTTTCAAGATGCAGCTTCTTTTCATACTACCACACAAAAGATGAATGCTAGATTACAGCTATTTTTTTTACCCTTACCGCGTGACGGATGAGTTTACTCGTCGGGCGCACTCTTCTTCCCAGGACTATTGACAAGTAGACTCGGCCATGGGCAGCCCTTTCCTGGTTTCAATGCTGAAAAATATATCAAAAATTGACAGTCAATCTTTAGCTCTTTGTCGTTTGATTAATTGAAAATCCAGCCTTTGGAGCACCTCCAAAATGCCCAAGTATCTCACAAGTGGGATATGCTTCACTACACTGAAATATGGGCACAACAAAAACCCACCAGACAATGGTACAACAGGCTATTGCAGCAGTCCACCACAACATAACAACCATTCACCAGAATTGGCTGCCAAGGTCACTGACACTCAACTCTGGATGGTTCACTGCCTATCATGATGCATCATGAGCACTTTGCCAGGTAGGCTGCACATAAGCTTAACATCAGATGGTAACACTTGGGCTCCCAAGCTTATTTAAAGAGATGTTGAAAATTCTACCAGGCATTGCACAACTATGGAACAAATAACTACAAAATGTTTTTTTATCTGTGCTGAAGACCATCACAACTCATTTGCGTTCAGTGTTTTGTGAGTTATGGGTCTATAGCTCAGCCCTCACAATAAAATATAATTTTATCTATCATTACCTCTGAAAGAGATAAGATGATTTGACCCATTTTTTAAAATAATGACTTCATTCATGACCAAGCAGCCACGACTTTCACTGATGCTGGAGTACATTATAAAAACTTTTAAAGATGCTATTAGTCTTCGGTCTCAATACTAATTGTGTGCCACTCAATCTGAAAGTATTTAATACTTCTTGACTAGAGCTCCTGAGGGTTGGAGGAATTCCTGTTCAGGGACTTTTTAAAATGGATCTAAATTAATTTTTAAATCAATTTTAATGCTTTTTCAGAAGAGAATAATTGCTTGTAAAGTTCGTAATATGATTAGAATATCTGAATTCCATTTCAAGGTTTTTTTTTACTCCGCTGTATTTCCACTGTAACTAGAGCATATTTGCCTTGCAATCTTACATCACGAGAGCAAGAATTGTATTATTTTCTGAAGAAATTATCTTATTTCACAGAAACACAGAAAAATATAATGCCCAGGATTTTCCAATTCTGCATTCACCAGTCTGCAATTTTCTGCTCATTAAGATGAAAGGAAATAAAATTGTGATCTGGAGAGCACAGACGTGGAAGGTCCTGCAAAGTGCTACAGTACAAAGGGATCTGGGGGTCCTGGTGCATGAAACACAGAAGGTTAGTATGCAGGTACAGCAGGTGATCAGGAAGGCCAATGGAATCTTGGCTTTTATTACAAGGGGGATGGAGTATAAAAGCAGGGAAGTCTTGCTTCAGCTATAGGGTACTGGTGAGGCCACACCTGGAGTACTGCGTACAGTTTTGGTTTCCATATTTAAGAAAAGATATACTTGCTCTAGAGGCAGTTCAGAGAAGGTTCACTTGGTTGATTCTGGAGATGAGGGGGTTGACTTATGAGGAAAGGTTGAGTAGGTTGGGCCTCTACTCATTGGAATACAGAAGAATGAGAGGCGATCTTATCGAAACATATAAGATTGTGAGAGGGCTTGATCGGGTGGATGCGGGGAGGATGTTTCCACTGATGGGTGAGACTAGAACTAGGGGGCACAATCTTAGAATAAGGAGCTGCCGTTTCAAAACTGAGATGAGGAGAAACTTCTTCACTCAGAGGGTAGTAAATCTATGGAATTTGCTACCTCAGAGAGCTGTGGAAGCTGCGACATTAAATAAATTTAAAACGGAGATAGACAGTTTCCAAGCTGATAAGGGAATTAAGGGTTATGGGGAGTGGGCAGGGAAGTGGACGTGAGTCTAGGTTCAGATCAGCCATGATCCTATTGAATGGCGGAGCAGGCCCAAAGGGTCGTATGGCCTACTCCTGCTCCTACTTCTTATGTTCTTATGTCCTGGCCACTATGTACATTTTGATTTTTTTTTCAATTTTCTCTTCACTTTTTTCTAATTCTCTCCTGAAAGTGCTAAGTCATACTGGCATATGGTTTCCAATGCACCAGCAGCCCTCCACTACTGATTATTCTTCATATTCTAGGATGTGTTGGCAGGATATTTCACCATGAAAGGCATCATAGCTGAACAGCTGAACATGATCCTTTACACATCTCAGCTGGCATCCATATGCTTTCCACCAGTGGTTACTGGAAAGTGATTAAAACTGGGAATCCTTGCTGATTACCCCTTCTCTAGTCTAAGATCTATTATAACATTCTTACTGCCAGCCTGACTAAGATCAACAGACTCAGCACAGACCAGGGATTAAACACAGGACCTTTCTGATTTGTCTTCTTAAAATGCTAAACCACACTGCGGGAAAAAAAAAGTCGGCTATCAAGTATATTGTAACTTTTTATTTTCAATCAGATCCATAATTATACTGCATACCGACTTATCTGAAATACCTCAATTAAGTGCTAATTTTCATTATATAGTAACAGGACTTGCAAATTGGGCTGCACACTATAGAAAGGATATTGAGGCTTTAGCGAGGGTACAATGCAGATTCACTTGAATGCTGCTTAATATGAGGAAATACAAATGCGAAGAAAGATGTGAAAAATTGGATCATTTTTCATTAGAACAACGCAGATTACGGCGCAATATAAAAGTGTTTAAAATTACGAAACGATGGGACAGGATAGATAGAAGCAGACAGTTTGTAGTAGTTATGGGGCCATGGACAAGGGGTCAAAGATACAAGATTGAATGTAAGAGATTATGGCCATGATTTTCCCTACCTTGGCGAGTCCGTGGCGGGCGACGTCGGTGGCGGGTCCTGACCCCGGTGCTGGCTCCAGCCCACTGTGTAGAATGAATTTCCCTGATCGGGCTTGTTAAGCCCGCCCAGCGTGTTTCCCGGTCCAATTGAAGGAAGTGGGTCTGATGACGTCATTTAATGATGCATCATCAGCTGGTTTCCTTAACGGGACCATGCGCAAATTTAATTTGACGCCTCTGCTGTCAGTGTTCTACAGCATTGAGATGCTGCAAACACTGACAAGCACCGCACAGAGGTGCACGGCTGCACCTAGGCTCTCCCATGACTGCCTCCATATGCTTATGGAGGGAATCACAGCAAGCAGGGAGGTCCTCTTCCCTTCCCAAGGGCGGAAGAGACCTCCCCTGGAGACCAATGCAGCCTGGTTGCACATTGCACAGGAGGGCACAAGCAGGGATGTCGTCAGGAGGATCAGACTGCAGTGGCGCAAACCTTTCAATGATCTCAATAGATCACGAAACGTTACTGCAAAGCCACACTCAACCTCATCCTGCTGTACCACTCATCACATCCCTATCACTCTGCCTTCCCTACCCTACTCCTGCACATCCTTATTCACACCAACTTACCTTGCACCTCCACCCATCCCTCTCAATCTACATTATCACTTCCCTATCTCACTAGCCACCCCTCACACTCACCCTCATCCTAGTCCAATCATACCAAACTAACAACGCACAAGGCTAGGTGCTTGTGTGTTTTAGCCAATGTTCTTGTGAAGTTTCTGCTAATGTGCTGTCAAACATTGAAATCTTTATTTTTAAAACTTTGTGTTCTTGGACATATTTGTGTGCACCTTTGGAAGTGGCTTAGTGAGTTGCAGTGAACGGTGAGACATAAGAGTACCCCCCCCCCCACCACAAGGGAATGGCTTGGTCATTGCAGGGATGCTTTATGTTGTTGGTGTGGGGTGGTGCCAACCTGGTGCAACATGTGGCAGCATCAAATGAAATAAATCTGGCCATGGTGAGGCCATCCCTGGCGTCCCGGGCAGCAATGTGGTCGGGTGCTGATGCTCTCTGTCCTGTGATTGTGGAGAAGGTTGGTGTTGTTGTTGGTGCTGCTGGTGTGCCTGGTGATGCTGGTGTTGGGGCTGATCATGGTCATATTCTGAGGACCAAGGTGAGGCAATGTAAACTGTACCCATGCTGATGGAATAGATGGCAGGTGAACTTGAGATGACAGAAACAATCTGTCAGTGGTGAGAGAGGTTGTTCCAATGAGGTGACACTGGATAGAGAGTTTGTTCCAAACACTTGCAAACTGCATAAAGCTCAATCTGTCTTCCAAATGCAGTAAGCAACAGCTTCCAAGCTTGGAAAGTAAACAGCTGTGAGGGGGGAGTTTTTATAGCACATTTCAAGTTGTCAAGTAATGAGATGACTCCATGGCCATTTAACTCCCACCCAGCTTAACAGACATGATCCCTAAGCAGCGTGGACCCCATTGGCGAGCTGGTAAATTCTAAAGGTGATCTCAAAATTGTTGTTAATCCTCTGTTAACAAGGTCATAATGACCTGAATTGCCTCCTCCGCTGCTGCGTGTTGGGTCTGTTCAGCGCTGACAGACCCGACATTTGGTAAAGGTGTGTGGTGGCAGGTTGACAGCGGGTCCTGACCTGCTGTCAAAATAAACCACTTTCCCATCCGACCCGCCACTGATCGTGCCCGCTGACCCCCTGGAAAATTCCTCCCTTAGATTTAGAGAGAGTTGTGAGGTTATGGAATTTACTTCTAGGGTTAGTGGTTGAAGCAGAAACAATGTCAACATTCAAGATTAGATTGAATAGGTAGATGAAGGAAAATAAGCTATTTCTTGCATGGAAAGTAGACGCCAACATGGATTGGTTGGGCCGAATGGCCTGTTTCCATGTTGTAACTTCTACTTATATGTATAAGCATAGAGCAAGAGCGTGGAGATGATAAAATAATAGCCAAACTTTTATTTCATGAAGCCATATATGTATGTTGTCACAAAACAGTGCTCTAACCATTACTGACAAATTGCATGTCCATGGCATTGCTGAGGGGAGGCCAACAGCGGTTGCAAACAATCAGGGCGCGAAATTCGGTTACGCCCCGTTTGGGGGCGATAACCAAGTTAAGGCCGGACATTTAGCGCCCGCCGCGGAAGTACCGCCGCGGCCGCTAAATTCGGTTAACCGCCCAGCACATGATGTGGAGCGCAATCTCAGACGCTCCACTTCCTGGCGGGGCTGCAACCGAGGCGATGTCGGGGCACAATCTGCAACGCTCCGTGGAGCGCTGCCGCGTTTCAAGGCCCCTCCCCTTCAGTTAATGTGGTGGGCCGTTACACACTCTGCAGGGCCTCCAATGGCCCACACTAGGCCACTAGGGCGGTGTGGTGCCAGGGCCACAGCCCGGCGCTGAGGCGTGGCGCCGGGCTGCATGATGGCGGTCAGGACCATGCCACAGCTCACCACAGAGGGCCGACCTGGAAGTCAGCCAAAAAAAAGAAAATGGCGGCATGGGTTGCGGCGGCACCTCCCCTTTAAATACCGCCCCGCGAGCAGAGGACAGTCTGGTTCGCGACCCGCGAGGCTGGCACTGACATCGGCACAGCCGAATTTCTACTGTGGTGCGGTAAGGGGACATGGCAAACGGCGATGTCATCATCGCTGGCGGCGCAGCGGTCCGTGGCGCTACCGGCGGGGGCGCGCCGCTATCGGTAGCGCCTCAGCAACGCCCCACCGAATTTCTCGGGAGGCGCTTTTTTCGCTCCCCCCACCGGGCGATAAGCCCTTTGCGCCCCGTTAGCGCCCCCCCACCCCCGGAGGCGCTAACGGCAGGCGCAAAGGAGCCGAATTTCTAGCCCTCAGAATTTACATCTGCCCTCTTGTGTCCATCTATATTAAAAGCAGCAGCAGTCTCCAAGATTAAGGGAGAGAAATTCCGCTAGAGGGCTATTTAGGGCGCTGAGTCAAAAATGTTTGAAAAGTTAGCGCCTGGCGCTAACCTTTTCAAACATTTGAGAAATTCCCATTTTTTGCTCCAAGAGGAAAGTGGAGCACTAAACAAGTCTTCCACTTGCCTCTTGGAGCGCAAGAGATGGGGAATGTTCTGATCTGGGGCGATGTGCTCAGCAGCGCCACACATAGCCACGCGTGGCGCTGCCGTGTTGCAGGGCCTCTTCCCTCAATTAAAGGGAAGGGCCCCATGCTGCGAGCTCTGAATTTTTTTTGCCATCTGCTGGAGCACCGAGGTGTGAGAGTGCCGCACAATCAGCTCGGCCCTCAAGCTGAGTGCCGGGCTGACCGATCGCGGCACAGCCCGCGTCCAGTGCTCAGAACTTTTTTTAAAATTGTCTATTTTTCATGTCGGCCGGCCACCGCGCCTTTAAATGGCGCACTGCGAGCGGCCGGCCTCACAGCTCGCGACCCCTGCAGCAGTCGGTAACATTGCCCAGCGCTGCTGTGGGGCGCGAAGGGGAATATTTCTCCCGAGGTGGTACCAGGGTGCTGCGCCTGGAGATGACGTCATGATGTCCGGGGGCAGAAGATCGGGGCCTTACCCGGTAGCGCCACCGCTAACCTCCTGTGGAATTTCATGGGAGGTGCGGTTATCACCTCGGGGGGGGGGGGCATTTGCGCCCCGTTAGCGCCTCCCACCGGAGGCGCAAACGAGGGGAATTTCACCCCCTAATAGTTTAAAAATATTATCAAATAGACACTGTCTTTCTGGCAGGAGGAAGGAGAGCAAGATGAACTTTGCATCATTATCAGCATCATCACATGCAAACATTGTGATTATGTGTTTTGATACAATTTATATTGTTGTGTGTGTGCAAACAAAATACATTTTTACAAAGACTTATTTCTTGAACATAATATGCCCTATAATAACAAAATTCCCAGGATATGCAACTGCTTAATTTCATACAAACCAGGAGTAGGCCATTCAACCCCTCGAGCCTGTTCTGCTATTCTATTAGATCCTGGCTGATCTGTACCTCAATTCCATTTATCCGTCTTTGCTCCATATCCCTTGACACCCTTACCTAATAAAATTCTATCAATCTCATTTTCAACTGACCCAGCAGCCAGAGCCTTTTAAGGGAGAGAGTTCCACATTTCCACTGTCTTTTCCATTCATAAATGGCCTAGCTCTAATGTTAAGATTATGCCCCTTTGTTCTGGATTCCACCATCAGAGGAAATAGTTTCTATATCTACCCTATCAAATCCCTTTATCATTTTATATACCTTGATTAGATCACTACTCAACCTTCTAAGTTAAAGGTAATACAAACCAAGTTTATGTAACCTGTCCTCATGATTTAACCATTTAAGCTCTGTTATCATTCTGGTGAATCTGCGCTGTACCCGCTCCAAGGCCAATATATCCTTCCAGAGGTGCAGTGCCCAGAACTGAACTCAATACTCCAACTGGGTATCTGACCAAGGCTCTGTACAACTGAAGCATCACTCCTCACTTTTGTATTCCAACCCCCTTGAGATATAGGCCAACATTCCATTAGTCTTTTTGATTACTTTTTGTACCTCAAACTAACTTTTAAGGATTTGTATACATGGGCACCTTAATCCCTTTGATCCTCCACAGTTCCTAATCTCTCACTGTTAAGAAAATATTCCGATTTGTCATTCTCAGATTCAAATCAGATGACCCCACATTTTCCCACACTGAACTCCTTCAGCCATAGTTTTTCCCACTCACTTAATCCATCTATGACACTTTGTAACGTCCTGCTCACATCTACAAAACTTACTGTGCATCCTAACTTAGTGTCATCTGCAAACTTGAATATACAGGAAACTTTTGTTTATCCGGCACCCAAATATCCGGAATTCTCGCTTAACCGGCAAAAATCATCCTCTGAAAACTCCTCTCAAATAACCGGCAATGTTGCCGAGTCCGAGTCCGCGAACGCCGATTTAGTCAGTAGGGGTAGTTTTCAAAAGTGCCACTACTCGGCCTCCTGGCGCGGTCCGAAGTATACTGCTCATTTCTTGATTTATTTATTTTTCTTTGTTAAAAATAGCCTCGGTAGATATAACTCTCCGTTATCCGGTACTTTTGATAAACCGGCACCACACCGGTCCCGTCGGTGCCGGTTAATAAAGAGTTTCCTGTACAACTCTCTAGTTCTTCGTCCGAGTCATTAGTATATATGGTAAAAATCTGAAGCCCCCAGTACAGATCCCTGGGGAACACCACTTGTCACATCCTGCCAATCAGAGAACGTTCCCTTTATCCCTACTTTCTGTTTGCTACCTCCCAACCAATTATCAACACATGTCTCCAATTCTGTTCACTTTCATTTTTGCTAATAATCGCTTGTGTGGAATCTTATCAAATGTTTTCTGGAAGTCCATATAGACAACATCCGTAGACCCTCCCCTATTCACCATGCTAGTGACCTCATCAAAAAATTAAACTAGATTAGTCAGACATAACCAAGCCTTCACAAATCAAAGCTGACTCTCTTTGATCAGCTTATACCTGTCCAAGTGCTCAGTCACTCTGGGCTGAATGTGACAGGGGTCAGCGGGCGCGATCAGTGGTGGGTCAGGTGGGAAAGTGTTATTTTTCCACAGCGGGTCGGGACCCGGCTGTCAACCCGCCGCTACGCGCCTTTCCCCGATGTCAGGTCTGTCAGCGCCGAGCAGACCCGACACACAGCAGCGGGTTCTCAGCGGGGAACCCAATTCAGGTAATTAGTGGTAGTTCAGGAAATACTCAGCAGGTCAGGCAGCATCTGTGGAGAGAGAAACAGAGTTAACGTTTCAGGTCGATGACCCTTCGTCAGAATTGGAAAAGGTTGGAGATGCAACAGGTTTTTAAGCAAGTGTAGGGGCACGGAAAGGGGGTAGGGGCAGGGAAGAACAGAAGAGAAGGTCTGTGATAGGATGGAAGGCAGGAGAAATTAAGAGACAAAAGGGATGATGGTGCAAGGCAAAAGTAGATGGTAATGGGACAAGTAAAGAAACAAAAGGTGACTCTAGATGAAGTGTAAATGACAATGGCAGAATGATCGACAGCTGCCATGTGAGAGAGAGAGAAAAAAAAATGAAAAAAAGATAGGGGCAGAGGTTATGGTCTGAAATTGTTGAACTCGGTGTTGAGTCCAGAAGGCTGTAAAGTGCCTAATCGAAAGATGAGGTGCTGTTCCTCGAGCTTACATTGAGCTTCATTGGAACAGTGTAAGAGGCTGAGGACAGAGAGGTCAGAGTGGGAATGGAGCGGAGAATTAAAGTGACAGGCGACCGGAAGCTCGGGGTCACCTTTACGGACTGAACGGAGGTGTTCCGCAAAGCGGTCACCCAATCTGCGTTTGGTCTCCCCAATGTAGAGGAGACCACATCGTGAGCAGCGAATACAGTATACTAAATTGCAAGAAGTACAAGTAAATCGCTGTTTCACCTGGAAGGAGTGTTTGGGGCCCTGGACAGTGGGAAGGGAGGAGGTAAAAGGGCATGTGTTGCATCTCCTGCGCTTGCACATGAAGGTGCCGGGCGAAGGGGAAGGGGTGTTGAGGGTGATAGAGGAGTGGACTAGGGTGTCGCGGAGGGAGCGGTCCCTTCATATGTGAATTGAGTCTGTGGTGGAACCGTTGGTCAGGATCACGGCTTGCATGTTGTCGTGAAGCAGGCGGAGGATGGTGACAAACTTTTGGAGGGCAGCCAAATTTGAAGAGGACAGTGTCGAAGGCCTTTGTGAGGTCAAAGAAGGCCATGTACAGCGGTTGGTGCTGTTCCCTGCATTTCTCTTGTAATTGACGCGCGGTGAAGATCATGTCCATTGTGCCCCTTAGTGGGCGGAATCCACATTGTGACTCTGGGAGGAGCTCTTCAGCCACTGGGAGAAGGCGATTGAGGAGGATTCTTGCAATGACTTTCCCTGTGGCAGACAGCAGGGAAACTCCTCTGTAATTACCGCAATCCGACTTGTCACCTTTCTTGAAGATGGTCACAATTATGGCATCTCTGTGATCCCCTGGCATGCTCTCCTCCTTCCAGATAAGAGAAATGAGTGCATGAATTCACACCAGTAGTGCTTCTCCGCCATGCTTTAGTGCCTCGGCAGGGATTCCATCTGCTCCTGAGGCCTTGTTGTTCTTCAGTTGTCGGATGGCCTTTTCAACCTCACGCCGGGCTGGGGTTATGCTGAGGTGGTGGCGGGTAGCATGCTGCGGGATGGAGTTGAGGACACTCGTGTCGAAGACAGAGTCTCGGTTAAGGAGATCTTCGAAGTGCTTCTTCCAGCAGGCACTGACTGCCTCCCTGTCCTTGATGAGTACCTCTCCATTCACGTACGGACCGGGGTCAAGCAAGGCTGTGTCATCGCACTAACGTTCTTCTCGATCTTCCTGCAATGCTCCATCTCACCCTCAGTAAGCTCCCCGCTGGAGTGGAGCTAATTTACAGAACAAACGGGAAACTGTTCAACCTCCATTGCCTCCAGTCCAGATCCAAGGTCGTCCCATCGTCAGTTGTCGAATTACAGTATGCAGACGACACTTGCGCCTGCGCACACTCGGAGGTCAAACTCCAAACAATCGTCAACACCTTCACCGAAGCGTACGAGAGCATGGGCCTTATACTAAACATCCGTAAGACAAAGGTCCTCTACCAACCTGCCCCCGCCTCACAGTACTGCCCCCTGATTATCAAAATCCACGACAAGGCCTTGGACAACGTGGACCACTTTCCATACCTCGGGAGCCTACTGTCAACAAGGGCAGACGTCGATGACGAAGTCCAACACCGCCTTCAGTGTGCCAGTGCAGCCTTCGGTCGCCTGAGGAAGAGAGTGTTTGAAGACCAGGACCTCAAACCTGGCACCAAGCTCATGGTCTACAGAGCAGTAGTGATACCCGCCCTCCTGTATGCCTCAGAGACATGGACCATGTACAGCAGGCACCTCAAAGCACTGGAGAGGTACCACCAATGCTGCCTCCACAAGATCCTGCAAACCCATTGGCAGGATAGGCGCATCAACGTCAGTGTTCTCGCTCAGGCCAACATCCCCAACATTGAAGCTTTGACCATGCTCGATCAGCTCCGATGGACGGGTCACATCGACCGCATGCCTGATACGAGACTCCCAAAACAAGCGCTCTACTCGGAGCTCCAACACGGCAAGAGAGCCCCAGGTGGGCAGAGGAAATGCTTCAAGGACACCCTCAAAGCCTCCTTGAAAAAGTGCAACATCCCCACCGACACCTGGGAATCCCTGGCCCAAGACCGCACAAAGTGGAGGAGAAGCATCCGAGAAGGCGCCGAACACCTCGAGTCTCTTCGCCGGGAGCAAGTGGAAGCCAAGCGCAAGCAGCGCAAGGAGCGCACGTCAACCCAAGCAATCCACCCACCTGCCCCTTCAACCACCGTCTACCCCACCTGTGACAGAGACTGCAGGTTCCGCATCGGACTCATCAGTCACCCGAGAACTCATTTTTAATGTGGAAGCAAGTCATCCTTTGTTCCGAGAGACTGCCGAAGAGAGGTCCCTTCGGAATGCTGAAAGGGGAGGTGAGGGGAAGATGTGTTTGGTGGTGGGATCACGCTGGAGGTGGCGGAAATGGCAGAGGATGATCCGTTGAATGTGGAGGCTGGTGGGGTGAAAGGTGAGGACAAGGGGAACCCTATCGTGGTTCCAGGAGGGAGGGGAAGGGGTGAGAGCAGAAGTGCGGGAAATAGAATGGACACAGTCAAGGGCCATGTCAACCATGGTAGAGGGGAATCCTCGGTTGAGGAAAAAGGAAGACATGTCGGAAGCACTAGTATGGAAGGTAGCATCGTCAGAGCAGATACGGCGGAGATGGAGAAACTGGGAGAATGGAATAGAGACCTTACAGGAAGCGGGGTGGGATGAAGTGTAGCCCAGGTAGCTGTAGGAGTCAGTGGGCTTATAGTGAATGTTTTTCAATAGCCTATCCCCAGAGATGGAGACAGAGAAGTCGAGGAAGGGAAGGGAAGAGTCGGAGATGGACCAAGTGAAGGTGAGGGAAGGGTGGAAATTGGAAGCAAAGTGAATGAAATTTTCTAGTTCAGGGCGAGAACAGAAACGGCACCGATATAGTCATCAATGTACCGGAAAAAGAGGTGAGGGAGGGGACCTGAGTAGGACTGGAACAAAGAATGTTCCACATATCCCACGAAAAGGCAGGCATAGCTAAGACCCATGAGGGTCCTCATAGCAACACCTTTAATTTGGAAGAAGTGAGTGGAGTCAAAGGAGAAGTTGTTCAATGTGAGAACAAGTTCAGCCAGGCGAAGGAGGGTGGTGGTGGAAGGGGATTGGTTAGGCCTCTGGCCATTTACACTTCATCTAGAGCCATATTTTGTTTCTTAACTTGTATTATTACCATCTCCTTTTGCCTTGCACCATCATCGCTTTTGTCTATTAATCTCTCCTGCCTTCCATCCTATCACAGACCTTCCCTTTTGTCCTTTCCTCCCCTCCCCCTTTTCCCTGTCCTACACTTGCTTAAAAACCTGTTCCATTTCCAACTTTTTCCCAGTTCTGATGAAGGGTCATCGACCTGAAATGTTAACTCTGTTTCTCTCTCCACAGATGCTGCCTGACCTGCTGAGTATTTCCAGCATTTTCTGTTTTTATTTCAGGTAATTAGTGGCTTGTTTACAGCCACTTAAGAATGAATTTCAGCTCACCTTCTGCATTTGAAGCTCGCCCATGGGCTCCACGCTGGCCGTGGACCACGTCTGTCAAGCTGAGGTGGGAGGTCAGTGGCCATTGAATCAGCTGTTGAATTGACAGCTTCAAATGTATGGTAAAAGCTTCCACCTTACAGAGATATCTTCCCTCAGCCAAAAACTCTTCCTCACTGCATTTCCACAACAGATTCACCATGCTGCAAGTCTTTACACAAGCCTCCATCCAGTCTGACCTCATTACCTCTCTCACCATTGACGGATCGCTTCTGTCATCTCTACTTCACCTGCCATCTATTCCATCAGCATGGGTGCTCTTTATACTCTCTCACCTTGGTCCTAAGAATCCCACCACAATCAGCCCCAACACCAGCAGCTCCAGGCACACCAGCAGCACCAACAACAACACCAACCTTCTCCGCAATCAACTGATGTTGCACAGGACAGAGGGCATCAGCACCCAACCACACTGCTGCCCGGGACGCCGCGGATGGCCTCACCGTGGCCAGATTTACTTCACATGATGCTGTACACCCCAGCTGCCACATAATGTGCCAGGTTGGCACCACCCCACACCAACAGCATAAAGCATCCCTACAATGCCCAAGCCATTCCTTTCACACTCATCACCATTGTGGGGGGTACTGTTATGTCTCACCATTCACTGCAACTCACTAAGCCACTTCCAAAGGTGCACATAAATCTGCCCAAAACTCAAAGGGGTAAAAATTCAGTTGGTTGCGCCTCCCGTTAGCGCCTTAAGAGGGCGCTAATGGGGCGCAAAGCCGCTAACGCCCGGGCGCAGCGATGTTTGCGCCGCTCGGGAACTTAACTAGAGATTGTGCGGCGGCGCTAAACTTTACCGCTGCGACCACCTGCGCGCGCAGATTGTGACGTCATTCCATGGTGCAATGCCCTTGTGGCGCCCCGGAGCGGAAATTGAGTGGCGCCCCCTGCCTTACCGCCTGGCGCATCCAACGACCAGAAGACTGGAACGCTATCAATCGCTGTGGGGCTGGGGGGGGGCGCTATTTAAAGGGGGCCTCTTCCTGTCTTTTATTGTTGGTGGCATTTTTGAACTTGTCATTCTGAGAGAGAGAGGGAGAGACTTCTGGAGAGATTCAACGTTGTGTGAAGGAGTTTTGGGTACTGAGCAGCACTTTGCAGGTTCATTTTGATTTGCCATTCCTTGTATTGATTTAGCAGAGACTGTGGGAGCTGCACTCTGAGCTCTTTGCCTGGTACTCTCCATTGTTCTTTCCAGCACATTTGATGTGCAAGTCTCTCCAGGCCGAGATTCAAGGCTGCAATGAACAGGATGTGGATGGAAAGCAAGATTAACCATCCCCTTTAAGAACTGGCCCGTGCCATTGTGTGTGTGTTCCATTGCTGACTGACATTACATGAGCTTCGCCAGCGCTCTGAGTTAGCGCCTCACTCCTTGGCCTTTGCGCCTTAAGACAGGTGTGCAGCGCCTGATTTAGCGCTCCACTCACCTCCCGGGGCGGTAAAAGTGAAGTTTCCAGTCAGTGCCGATAATTAGCGCCAGGCGCTAATATTTGCGTCCAGACGATATTTGCGCCCCAAATGGGGCGCGACCTAATTTTTCCCCCAAAGTGTTGAAAATAAAGGTTTCAATGTTTGACACCACATTAACAGAAACTTTACATGAACATTGCATAAAACATCCAAGTGCCTACCCTTGTGTGTTGTTAGTTGGTATGATTGTACTAGAATGAGGGTGAGCGTGAGGGGTGGCTAGTGAAATGGGGATGTGATAATGTAGAGAGGGATGGGGGGAGGTGCAGGATAAGTTGGTGTGAGTAAGGATGTTCAGGAGTAAGGTAGGGAAGCAGAGTGATGGGGATGTGATAAGAGGCACAGCAGGATGAGGTTGAGTGTACTCACGTTTCATGATCTACTGAGATCATTGAAATGTTTGCGCCACTGCATCCAGGTCCTCCTGACCACATCCGTACTTGTGCCCTCCTCTGCAATGTGCAACCAGGCTGTGTTGATCTCCTGGGGAGGTCTCTTCCGCCCATGGGAAGGGAAGAGGACTTCCCTGCGTGCTGTGCCTCATGGGAGAGCCTGGGTGCAGCCCTGCACCTCTGTGCAGTGCTTGTCAGTGTTCGCAGCACCTCAATGCTGTAGAACACTGACAGCACAAATGTCAAAATAAAGTTGGCCATGGTCCCTTTAAGGAAACCGGCTGATGACGCGTCATCAAATGACGTCACCAGACCCGCATCCTCTAATTAGCTGGGAAATGCGCTGGGCGGGCTTAACAAGCCCCATCAACAGAAATTCATTTCAAAGGCCGGGATAGAGCCGGCAGCGGGGTCGGGACCTGCCACCGACATCGCCCGACACGGACCCACCGAGCTCAGCAAAATCTGTCCCTGATGATATTGTAAAAAAAATTACAGTTATATGAATAATTTCTTAAATAAATACTGGCCATCACCAGAAATCACTTGTAGATTGCTCTTTTTTTGGTTTGAAGGGAGGGAAAGGTGGGGGGAAAAAAATCAAGTAATGGATTGTTGAGACTTTTACCATGAAAAAGAAGCTGGAAGACTGACTCGCTAGCACATACAAGTGGTGGTGACAGTGTATGCAAATTGCTGTCCTCCAATCCGCTGAGTCACACTGTAACCTCATTAGCGAATCTGAGTGTTGAGGGAAAAGTCATAGCATTCACTCACTCTGAAATACATCAGTAGATTATTTGCTGCCACCACGTTTAAAATTATCCTGCATCATTCAAATTCAGCGTACTTGCAGAAGCTCACATGCAGCTTGATTGGTTGTCTGTACTTTCCTCTAGAGAGGATGAATTTTGAAAATGATTTTTTTGCGGTGCTTTCCCACTTCCCTGCTCCTTTGTTGTGAGGGAGGTAAGATTTTCTTCCCGAGAAATGTACTGTATTAACTTAGAGTTAGCAATCCTGCTCCCTCTCTCTCCCTTCTGCACTGAGTTCATGATTCCAAATAGCTTTCAATGGGTAAGCATCAGAGGCCAATGCTTCTCCAAAGGGAAGGGAGGGAAAGTAATCTCTGGGCCACTTTTTAGAAATCCTTAGTGGGAGCAGGCCACTCACTTGTCATTCCACTAGTATATGGTGCATTGCTCCTGGATGGCAAGGGTGAAAGAGGAGAAATCAACTTATGAAATGAAGAGAGGACATATTTTTCCAAAAGAAAGGTGCAAGACATTTTTAAAAACTAAGCAACACACTAGGAGATAAAAATATAAGAATTTTTAGAAGCAGGATAAGGCCCAGCTTTTTCAGATATCAACTTTACTTATCCACTTTCTCACTAGATTCCTCAATTTCTTCTCTCTCCAGAAACGTATCTAATTGTCTCAATTTTTATTGTCCGCATCAATGATCTTCCCTAGTAACTTATTGCACAAGCCTATTACTTTGTGTGGAAAGTTTTGCCAGATTTCCTTTCTTACTTCCAACATCTTAATTTTAAAATTTGTGATCCATCATATTTGAACTCTGCCATTGTAAACAATTTACTTGGAACAATTTTATCAATTCCAGTCATAGCTTTGAAAACTTCCATCAGATCATCTTGAATTTCCTCTTTTACAAATAAAACAAACTTCCTTCCTTATTGTCTCAAAGACAATAATATCCTTCTTATTGCTAAGTGCACTGCAAATGGTAGTCCAGATGGGAGCTGAGTAGAATCATAGAATGGTTACAGCACGGAAGAAGGCCATTCGGCCTGTCGAGCCTGTGCCAGCTCTCTGCAAGAGCACTTCAGCTAGTCCCACTCCCCCGCCCTTTCCCTGTGGCCCTGCAAATTTTTTTCCTTCAGGTACTTCTTCAACTCCCTTTTGAAAGCCGTGATTGAGTCTGCCTCCACCACCCTTTCAGGCAGTGCATTCCAGATCCTAACCACTCACTGAATAAAAACGTTTCTCCTCATGTCACCCTTGGTTCTTCTGCCAATCACCTTAAATCTGTGTCCTCTGGTTCTTGACCCTTCTGCCAATGGAAACAATTTCTCTCGATCTACTCTGTCTAGACCCCTCATGATTTTGAACACCTCTGTCAAATCTCCTCTTAATCTTCACTGCACTAAGGAGAACAACCCCAGCTTCTCCAGTCTATCAACATAACTGAAGTCCCTCATCCCTGGAATCATTCTCGTAAATCTTTCTGCACCCTCTCTAAGGACTTCACATCTTTCCTAAAGTGCGGTGCCCAGAATTGGACACAATACTCCAGTTGAGGCCGAACCAGTGTTTTATACAGGTTCACCATAATTTCCACGCTTTTGTACTCTGCCTCTATTCATGAAGCCTAGGATCCCGTAAGCTTTTTTAACTGCTTTCTCAACCTGCCCTGCCACCTTCAACGATTTGTGCACATATACCCCCAGGTCTCTCTGTTCATGCACCCCTTTAGGATTGTACCCTTTATTTTATATTTCCTCTCTTCATTCTTTCTACCAAAATGTATCACTTCGCACTTTTCTGCATTAAATTTAATCTGCCACGTGTCTGCCCATTCCACCAGCCTGTCTATGTCCTCTTGAAGTCTATCACTCTCCTCCTCACTGTTCACTATCCTTCCAAGTTTTGTGTCATCTGCAAATTTTGAAATTGTGCCCTGTACACCCACATCCAAGTCATTAATATATATCAAGAAAAGCAGTGGTCCTAGAACCGACCCCTGGGGAAAACCTTCCTCCAGTCCGAAAAAGAACCGTTCACCACTACTCTCTGTTTCCTGTCACTTAGCCAATTTCGTATCCATGCTGCCACTGTCCCTTTTATTCCACAGACTTCAACTTTGCTGGCAAGCCTATTATATGGCACTTTGTCGAATGCCTTTTGGAAATCTATGTACACCACGTCAACCGCATTGTCCTCATCGACCCTCTCTGTTACCTCATCAAAAAACTCAATCAAGTTGGTTAAACACGATTTGCCTTTAACAAATCCATGCTGGCTTTCCTTAATTATTCCACACTTGTCCAAGTGACTGTTAATTTTGTCCCTGATTATTGTTTCTAAAAGCTTCCCCACTACCAAGGTTAAACTGACTAGTCTGTAATTGCTGGGTTTATCTTTACACCCTTTTTTGAACAAGGGTGTAACATTTTCAATTCTCCAGTCCTTTGGCATCACCCCCGTTTCTAAGGAAGATTGGAAGATTATGGCCAGTACCTCCGCGATTTCTTCCTTCACTTCCCTCAGCATCCTAGGATGCATCCCATCTGGTCCTGGTGACTTATCTATTTTAAGTACTGCCAGCCTTTCTAGACCCTCCTATTTATCAATTTTTATCCCATCCAGTATCTCCTCTACCTCTTCCTTCACTATGTCTATGGCAACATCTTCTTCCTTGGTGAAGACAGATGCAAAGTACTCATTTAGCACCTCAGCCATACCCTCTGCCTCCATGCGTAGGTCTCCTTTTTGGTCCCTAATCGGCCCCACCCCTCCTCTTACTACCCATTTACTATTTATATAGAAGACTTTTGGATTACCTTTTATGTTAGCTGCCATTCTATTCTCATACTCTCTCTTTGCCCCTCTTTTTTTATTTTTCACTTCTCCTCTGAACTTTCTATATTTAGCCTTATTCTCAGATGTATTCTCAACCTGACATCTGTCATACACGCTCTTTTTCTGCTTCATCTTACTCTCTATCTCTTTCATCATTCAGGGAGCGCTGACTTTGGTTGCCCTACCTTTCCCCCTAGTGGGAATGTACCTCAACTGTACTTGAACTATTTCTTCTTTAAAGGCAGCCCATTGTTCGATTACAGTTTTGCCTGCCAATCTTTGATTCCAATTTACCCGGGCCAGATCCGTTCTCATCCCACTGAAATTGGCCTTCCTCCAATTAAGTATTTTTACTCTAGATTGCTCCCTGTCCTTTTCCTAATCTAAACCTTATGATACTATGATCACTGTTCCTAAATATTCACCTACTGACACTTGCTCCACTTGATCTACCTCATTCCCCAGAACCAGATCCAGCAATGCCTCCTTCCTCGTTGGGCCAGAAACATACTGTCAAGAAAGTTCTTCTAAACAAACTTCAGAAATTCTTCCCCCTCTCTGCCTTTTACACTATTACTATCCCAGTCTATATTATGGTACATCGGCGAGACCATGCAGACACTGAGACAACGTATGAACGGACACCGCGCAACAATCACCAGGCAGGAGTGTTCCCTCCCAGTCGGGGAACACTTCAGCAGTCAAGGACATTCAGCCTCGGATCTGCGGGTAAGCGTTCTCCAAGGCGGCCTTAGAAACACACGACAACGCAAAATCATCGAGCAGAAACTGATAGCCAAGTTCCACACTCATGAGGACGGTCTCAACTGGGATCTTGGGTTTATGTCACGATACATGACGTGATCCAGACTCGAGTCGTCGTTGGCTTGTTCACAGATGTGATTCCCAGTAAAAAAGTAAAAATTTTAAAGTTTATCGTTTTACATACTGACTGCAGCTTTTGACACGTTAGACCCCATGTAACTCCACCTCATTGTCTCAGTTGTATCTTGCTATGTCTTTGATGTGGGACCTTCCTGGCTGACCTGATTGCCTTTTGTCACACCTCGGCAGATAAACAGTCAGGATGATTAAATTTAGTCGTCTACCATTGTAAGGTACACATGCATTGTTCTCTATCTATATATGCTTTGGCGATTCTGTATCTCTTTACTTCACCCGACGAAGGAGCAACAGCTACGAAAGCTTGTGATTTCAAATAAAACTGTTGGACTATAACCTGGTGTTGTGCGACTTCTCATTTTAGTCTATATTAGGATAGTTGAAGTCCCCCATTATCACTACTCTATAGTTCTTGCATCTCTCTGTAATTTCTCTACAAATTTGCTCCTCCCTGTTTTTCCCAGTAGTTGGTGGCCTATAGAATACACCTAGTAGTGTAATGGCTCCTCTATTATTTCTTAACTCTCGCCATATAGATTCTGTCCTTGACCCCTCCAGGATATCCTTTCTCTCCAGCACTGTAACATTCTCCTTAACCAATGCTGCCACACCACCTCCTATTTTTTCTGAACATCTTATATCCAGGAATATTTAATACCCAATCCTGCCCTTTTTTGAGCCAGGTCTCCGTTATTGCCACGACATTATATTCCCATGTGGCTATTTGCACCTGCAGCTCACCAACCTTGTTTACTATGCTTCGTGCGTTCACATACATGCACTGTAAACCTCTCTTAGACCATCCTGTGTTCTCTCTTTGTCTGACCCCACCTAATACCTTACGATTTCTTACTTTAGTGCTAACCATCTCTCCCAATCCTTTGTGCCCTTTGTTTCTCCTTTCTAATGCTATATCCTGGTGCCCATCTCCCAGTAATACCTTAGAAAAGCAACAAAACTACTTATTCAAATTTCTGTAGTTTATCCATTTGTGAATACAACCCAGCACATTATTTGCATTTATTATTGCAACTAAGCAGTGGTGGTGGCAGTTTCATAGATTCACCTACTATAGCTCCTAGGTCTCGTTCCTGATTATATATCCATTCAACATATGTAGCATATTTTGGTTCCTTGCTCCCATATTAGTTATTTTACACTGAATTGCATCTGTCACCTATTGCCAACCCTTAAGCTAAAAGATTTATACATTTCTGAAACTGGTTGCACTGTTCCTCATCATTGTGGGATTCTCCACAAAATACTCCCCTTTGAAATATTCAGGATACAACTGAAATTGCTGTAAATCTTACATCTTCTCAGAAATAATTGTTTGTGAATCACAGGAAAAGCAACCATCTCCATTTGAGATGCTGCTGCGTACAACCACTGTCAAGAGCACAATTTTGACAAACTAAGGTAGAGCCTCATGCGTGAAATGGATGACTTTGATTGTCTGGGGATAACAATGTGATTTATAATATATTCAGTGTAGCTAAACAGACAGCAATCTGGAGGAGAAATTCTAACTACATAACAGCTATTACAAACTTCCTTCCATATGTTTTTAAGTTCATAGGAATGAGACACTGAACTTATTGTTGCTCTTGCATCAGGCTTTTGTAAAGCTATTTTTTGCATGCATCATTAATATGAACTTGGCCGCATCTCCCCTGAACTTAAATCCACTATAAACTGGGGAATCCTAAATAAGACAATAATTATTTATAGAATGTGCACTAGTTTTATCGGAGAGTGAAGCCATATTCTTTATATATTAATATAATAAATATCCAGCCCAAACTTCGCTTGCCATAATTGATAAATGCACCATATGTTCTGGAACTGCGATACAGATGACAGGTAGGTCGCAGGTTTGATGCCCATTGGTCTCAGTTGGGATGACATATGCGGTGGTCAATTCCATCAGTTTCCTTTGTTGATAGAATGGAACCTCACCAAGCTTGAACAATACAGGTACAATGAGAGACATGGGACCACCAGGAACATCACAGAGCATACCATTGGCATTTTGAAGCCATCATTCAGGTGCCTTGATCACTCTGGTGTCCTCTACAATATAACATAAGAATATAAGAACATAAGAAATAGGAGCAGGAGTAGTCCATTCGGCCCCTCGAGCCTGCTCCACCATTCAATAAGATCATGGCTCATCTACTATCTCAACTCCACTTTCCTGCTCTATCCCCATATCCCTTGATTCCCTTAATATCTCAACGACATAGCCTCCACAACCCTCTGGAGTAGAGAATTCCAAAGAGTCACCGCCCTCTGAGTGAAGAAATTTCTCCTCATCTCAGTCCTAAATGGCCGACCCCTTATTCTGAGACTGTGACCCCTGGTTCTAGACTTCCCAGCCAGGGGAAAGATCCTCCTTGTCAAGCCCTGTAAGAATTTTGTATGTTTCAATGAGATCACCTATCATTTTTCTAAACTCTAGAGAATATAGGCCTAGTCTACTCAACCTCTCCTCATAGGACAATCCCCCCATCCCAGGAATCAATCTGGTGAACCTTCGTTGCACTCCCTCTATGGCAAGTATATCCTTCCTTAGGTAAGGAGACCAAAATTGTACACAATACTCCAGGTGTGGTCTCACCAGGGCCCTATATAATTGCAGTCGTCTTTACTCTTATACTCAAATCCTTTTGTAATAACGGCCAACATACCATTTGCTTTCCTAATTGCTTGCTGTTAACTTTCAGTGATTCCTGTACAAGGACACCCAGGTCCCTCTGAACACCAACATTTCCTAATCTCTCACCATTTAAAAAATACTCTGCTTTTCTATTTTTCCTACCAAATGGATAACTTCACATTTTTCCACATTATATTCCATTTGCCATGTTCTTGCCCACTCACTTAGCCTGTCTATATCCCCTTGAAGCCTCTTTGCATCCTCCTCACAACTTACATTCCCACCCAGCTTTGTATCATCAGCAAACTTGGATATATTACATTTGGTTCCCTCATCCAAATCATTGATATAGATTGTGAATAGCTGAGGCCCAAGCACTGATCCTTGCGGTACCCCACTACTTACAGCCTGCCAACCCGAAAATGACCCGTTTATTCCTACTCTCTGTTTTCTGTCCGTTAACCAATCCTCAATCCATGCTAGTATATTACCCCCAATCCCATGAATCCTAATTTTGCTGAATAACCTCTTGTGTGGCACCTTATCGAATGCCTTCTGAAAATCCAAGTACACCACATCCACTGGTTCCCCCTTATCTATTCTGCTAGTTACAACCTCAAAAAACTCTAACAAATTGGTCAAACACGATTTCCCTTTCATAAATCCGTGTTGACTCTGCCCAAATCCTATTATTATTTTCTAAGTGCCCTGTTACCACATTCTTAATAATAGATTCTAGCATTTTCCCTACTACTGATGTCAAGCTAACTGGTCTGTAGTTCCCCGTTTTCTCTCTCCCTCTTTTCTTAAATAGTGGGGTTACATTTGCTACCTTCCAATCTGCGGGAACCGTTCTAGAATCTAGGGAATTTTGGAAGATGACAATCAATGCATCCACTATCTTTATACTCACCTCTTTCAAAACCCTAGGATGTAGGCCATCAGGTCCAGGGGATTTATCGGCTTTCAGTCCCATTAATTTCACCAGTACTTTTTTTTTTACTAACACTAATTTCTTTTAATTCCTTATTCTCACTAGACCCTTGGGGGTAGAAATTAGGTCGCGCCCCATTTGGGGCGCAAATATCGTCCGGACGCAAATATTAGCGCCTGGCGCTAATTATCGGCACTGACAGGAAACTTCACTTTTACCGCACCGGGAGGTGAGTGGAGCGCTAAAGCAGGCGCGGCACACCTGTCTTAAGGCGCAAAGGCCAAGGAGTGAGGCGCTAACTCAGCGCACGAGCGCAGCGCAGCTGCTGCCAGTTAGCGAGGGAACACAGACACACTGGCGCCGGACACTTCTTAAAGCGGGGGGGGGCCACTTGCTCCCCAGCCACACCCTGCTCATTGCAGCCTTGAATCTCAGCCTGGAGAGACCTGTAATCCATTTTGCTGCCAAGCATGGAGAGGGTGAGAGAACGCGCTCATCGCTTCACCGAGCGGGCCTTGGATGCTCTGGTTGACGCAGTGGAGCGCAGACGATGCATGCTGTTCCCGGAGAGTGGCAGGAGGCCTTTGCCACGCGAGTTCAGAAGAGTGTGGAGGGAGGTGGCTCAGAGCGTCTCCTCCAGGAGCATGGTGCCCAGGACCCATGTTCAATGCCGCAAAAAGTTCAACGACCTCACTCGGGTCGTCAGGGTGAGTGGCTTTTTCTCAATACCTCTCCATCCCTCCATCTCAACCTCACTCTATGGCCAGAGGGTCTTAAAACCCCAATGCACAACACTCATCCAACACCTATGGCCCTTTCATCAAACACACACACACATTCCACACTTTGCATACAGTAAGGGCTATTCACCTATGGGAGGCACATCAGGCAAGACCATGGCTGTATATTGTAAGGGCTATTCACCTATGGGAGGCACATCAGGCAAGACCATGGCTGTATATTGTAAGGGCTATTCACCTATGGGAGGCACATCAGGCAAGACCATGGCTGTATATTGTAAGGGCTATTCACCTATGGGAGGCACATCAGGCAAGACCATGGCTGTATATTGTAAGGGCTATTCACCTATGGGAGGCACATCAGGCAAGACCATGGCTGTATATTTACTCAGATGCTGTCCTTTTTCTTGCAGGCTAAGCTGGCTCATAATCGGAGACAGCAGCAACGGACGGGTGGAGGGCGGCTTCAGCTGCAACCCCTCAGCGATCTGGAGGAGCGCGTCCACAGGATTGTGGCAAGCCGGGTGATCGGTCCCGTCGCCACTGGAGACGCCGACCCCGTTGTGGACAGCAATGGTAAGGTCATCACCTTTTTGTCCTCTGTCCTTCCACTTGTCCCTCACAATACCAGCCTTTGACACTTTCAATCCAACTTGCTAACTCGCTGCACTTATTCCTCCCTTACTGCCACCCTGTCCTCACGCTAAAGCCACTCTTGTACCTCCCTGCTTTCAGATGGTGATTCACCAGCTGAGGAGACGGGCCCTGAAGCTGCCACTGGGAGTGATGCTGCAGCTGAGGAGGAAGAGGAAGCCAGAGCATCAGTGCCACCCTCTCTCGAGGAAGCCCATGCCCACACTGGGAACACGCCTTCCCCGGAGGGGAGCAGGGGGGAAGGGGCTGATGATGGTGAAGCTCCAGGACCCAGCGGGCTGCAGCAACGCCATGGGGGGGGGGTAGGGAAGAACGGGGGCCTTCTCCCCAGAGGGAGAGTATGCCAGACACTCCTACTGCAATGGACGCAGAGGAGGAGCGGCTGATTGCAGAAATGAACACCCAGGCGGTGGGCATGCACACTGAGCTCATGGGTGCAGTGGGAAGGGTGCCCGAATGCATTGAGTCACTGGCAAGGAGTGTGGAGCACTTCGCTGTAGCACAGGCGGATGCCACACTAACGCTTAGTGCTGCAATTCAGTCACTGGCTGCCGTGATCCCACCTCTGACTGCTCTCATACAGACTCAGATGGAGGCCACGCGAGCACAGACTGCTGCCAACCTCGATGGTTCGTGCACATGTCCCCGGGGCTGTCACCGCGCCGCAGCAGGCCAGCAATCTGTTCTCCGGCAGATTGCTCCGGATGCTGAAGTGCTGCCCCGTGGGAGTGCCAGTGTGTCGGGCGAGCAGGGAGTTGCTGTCCTCTCTCACGATGACAGCATTCCTGCTGCCAACACTGTCACTTCTCCACTGCACTTGCCACCGCCTGTAGGACAGACTGCTGCCGCCCATGCAGAGTTGGTGCAGTCTGCAGCCGGGCCCTCCAGGCCCAGAAGTGGTCGAGGCCGTCCTTCAGGGGCATCTGCAGTGTCAGGGTCTGACGAGCAGCAGCCTTCCACCAGCCTTGCTGCAGCCACTGAGGTCCCATTACGGAGGAGCAGTAGGGTTAGAAGGGGGGAAGTGCGCAAGGGAAGGAGATCACCCTCGAAGGGCAAAAAGTAGGAGGTGTGCCAAAATGCTGGTCATTTTTTTATTAAAGGCCGAGGTTCATGGTCCAACTTTTGTTTAGTGTTTTGGACATTATCTCCAGGTTGTGAGAACCAGTTATGTTATTGACTGTTTTTTTGTGTTTATTTCTATGAGTTTGTCATGAGGAATTGACACACACAGAGTTTGTAAAATAAATAAGTTTCTGTATTCAAAATATACATGGCTGGTGGTTGGAATTATTGGTGCCTTGGCCGGCTTAGGGGTTGCGTGCTGGGTTGATTAGTGTTTGTAGCAATGGCAGGGGCCCTAGAAGCGGCTTGCTATTAGTCGTTGACGGACGGCCCTTGCAGTTTGACCATTGTGGGCCGCCCTCCTGCCTTGGTGCTGCTGATGATCATCGTCCTCGTCCTCTTCCTCCTCTTCCTCCTCCTCCTCTGGTGGTGCTACAAGGCCTGGTGGCATTGGCTGGGTCCTGAGGATTGCCATGTTGTGCAACATGCAGCACACGACTACGAAGTTCGAAACTTGCTCAGGCGAGTACTGCAGGGCTCCTCCGGAATGGTCCAGACAGCGGAACCGTTGTTTCAGCACGCCGATTGTGCGCTCAATAATGTTCCTGGTTGCTTGATGGCTTTCATTGTACCGCAGCTCAGCACGGGTGTTTGGCGTACGGAGCGGTGTCATCAGCCAGGTGCTCAATGCGTACCCCTTGTCCCCCAGAAGCCAACCAACTGGCTGATGCGGTGCCTCGAAAACCTCTGCCACAGTAGTCTGGCGCAGGATGAAAGCATCGTGGCAGCTGCCCGGATAGTGGGCATTGACAGCGAGTATCACCTGTCTGTGGTCACAGACCAACTGCACATTCAAGGAATGGAACCCCTTTCTGTTCCTGAATTCCTCTGCATTCTCTCGCGGAGCACGCAAAGCCACATGCGTGCAGTCAATGGCGCCCTGCACCATGGGGAAGCCCGCTACCCTCGCAAAGCCCAGAGCACGGTCACGCTGCTTGTCTGGGGTCATAGGGAAAGAGATGAAGTCTCGTCTCCTTCTGAAGAGGGCATTGGTGACCTGCCGGATGCAGCGATGCACCGCAAACTGGGAGATATTGGCGAGGTCCCCAACAGCAGCTTGGAATGAGCCAGTGGCGTAGAAGTTCAAAGCCACTGTGACCTTCACTGCCACCGACAGAGACGTCCTGGACCTCAGCTGAGGCTGCAGATCTGGTTGCAGCAGGTGGCAGAGCTCAGTGACCACCTCCTTGCTGAATCGCAGCCTTCGCAAACACAGCTCCTCGGACATATGGATGTAGGAGAGCTGTTCACGATATACCCTGGGAGGGTAAGCTCTCCTGTACATGCGCCTGATGGCCCTCCTCCGTCTGGCCATCATTGCCACTCTCTGTCTGCGTCTTGGTATCCTCCGATTCAGCTGGAGCAGGACGACGCCCCCAATCATTGCAGCCCCCATATTCTCTTTGCCAGAAAAGTAATGAGGTACAGCAACTAAAGTAGCAACAAAGTTAGGATGAATAGGCAAAACTACCTCACAAAGCGTTGAGTCAATGTAGAAGTCTCTCTCTCTCTCTCTCCGAATCTCTCTCTCTCTCTCAGAACGAGTGGTGCATAAATGTCGACCACAGAAAAAGACAGGAAGAGGCCCCCTTTAAATAGCGCCCCCCCCCCAGCCCCACACCAATTGATAACGTTCCAGTCTTCCGGTCGTTGGAAGCGCCAGGCGGTAAGGCAGGGGGCGCCACTCAATTTCCGCTCCGGGGCGCCCCAAGGGCGTTGCACCATGGAATGACGTCACAATCTGCGCGCGCAGGTGGTCGCAGCGGTAAGTTTTAGCGCCGCCGCACAATCTCAAGTTAAGTTCTCGAGCGGCGCAAACAGCGCTGCGCCCGGGCGTTAGCGGCTTAACGCCCCATTAGCGCCCTCTTAAGGCGCTAACGGGAGGCGCAACCAAGTGAATTTTTACCCCTTGGATCTCTATTATTTCTGGGAAGATTTTTGCGTCTTCTTCCGTGAAGACAGACAAAGGGCTGAATTTTGCCAGCTTTAACTTTAACTTCTCGTTAGCCACTTTTCCTGTGGGATTTTTGTGCCTTAAAGGAATATATATTTGTTGTAAATTATGTATTAATAACCCAGACAAAGTAGGCCGCATCATTGTATTTGCTGCATTCTGTACAGTCTGGCAATGCAAAGAGGATTGGAATTGGAGAGGCATAGCAACAAAAAGAGGCATCACCAGACACCAAAGAATTGGATGAAGGCAAAGCAGAACCTCAAGGAGGGGACCAGTACACCACACTGACACTAGGGAGCAGTTGATAGAGTACCGCTTTTGGTGACCTCCTGAATTCCCTTACCCCATAAAAGTTAGAAAAGCCCCATAGCATCAACAGTCCTTGTTTTGTATTGAAGAACATTGAAATCATTCAGCCAACATCTATGTCAATAATATTCTGATAATACAATCTAAGAAGCTGAAATGAGAAGGAAGTATAGTCCAAAGTTGTAAATGTAATAAAGGTGTTGATTCCAATTCTAAACACAACATTGTGGTGAGTTCTTTTTTCACGCAATTAATCAACCCATAGGCTTAGAAATTCGACAGTACAACGCCTGTTTTGCGGACACTAAATGGCCTCCTACGGTTCCAAAATGGTGGGCAGGAAGCGCACACTCATTATGAGCCAGATGTACGACACCCGTCACATAGGTGTAATCAAAAAATACATTGTCCAGGACCCATGCCTGAAACAAGCATTGTCCCATTGCATATTCAAATAAGTGGCCCAATGCCTGATTGAGGCCTCCTTCCTGAAAAACAGGTCTACTTTCGGCTTAACAGGCGGTCCTTAAAGGCCACAACTAACAGGGTAAGTGTGTAAAATATATTTACCTGAATGAGGAGCTGGGAGGAGCAGGAGTGCTCCTCCTGACCCCACATTCAAACCACACGTGCTGCTGCCGGCCACCACTGCACCTCTCCCGATTGCGACCTCAACACCTCCCCTGCTTAACTGGACCAGCCACATAAATACTGTGGCTACAAGAGCAGGTCAGAAACTGAGTATTCTGCAGCTAGTGTCTCACCTCCTGACTCCCAAAGCCTTTCCACCATCTACATGGCACAAGTCAGGAGTGTGATGGAATACTCTCCGCTTGCCTGGATGAGTGCAGCTCCAACAACATTTAAAGAGCTCAACGCCATCCAGGACAAAGCAGCCTGCTTGATTGGTACCACATCCATCACCTTAAAAATTCTCTCCCTCCACCACCAGCGCACCGTGGCTGCAGTGTGTACCATCTACAAGATGCACAGCAGCAACTCACCAAGACTTCTTCGACAGCACCTCCCAAACCCGTGACCTCTACCACCTAGAAGGACAAGGGCAGCAGGCGCATGGGAACACCACCACCTGCAAGTTCCCCTCCAAGTCACACACCATCCTGACTTGGAAATATATCGCTGTTCCTTCATAGTCGCTGGGTCAAAATCCTGGAACTCCGTCCCTAACAGCATTGTGGGAGTACCTTCACCACACGGACTTCAGCAGTTCAAGAAGGCGGCTCACCACCACCTTCTCAAGGGCAATTAGGGATGGGCAATAAATGCTGGCCTTGCCAGCGACGCCCACATCCCATGAAGAAATAAAAAAAAAAGCAACAGGCTACAGGACACAGCTAAATGGCCCCACAACCAATGGATTAGAGCAAAGCTCTGTAGCCCTACCACATCCAGTCGAGAATGGTGGTATTCATCAGGAAACTAATGGGAAGAAGAGGATCTATTGACATCTCTATCCTCAAATATGGTATAGCCCAGAGTGAGAGTGCAAGAGACAAAGCTGAAGTTTTTCCAAGATGATCCTGGTTGTCGGAGGCTAATCATTGCAGCCCCAGAACATCACTGCAGGATATCCTTGGCCAAACCATCATCAGCTGCTTCATCAATGCCCATCCCTCCATCGCAATGTCAGGAGTGGGCTGTAATGATTCACAACTGCTCTGATATTGAAGCAGCCTATGCCAGCCTACAGCCGAATCTGGACAAATGTCAGGTAACATTCACAGCACAGAAGTGACAGACAATGACCATCTGCAACAAGAAAAAGCATAACCACCTCCACCTGATCTTTAATGGCACCACTGTCACTGAGTATCCTGCCATTAACATCCTGCGGGTCACCACTGACTAGAACCTTAAGTAGACCAGACACAACAAATATGTGGCTACAAGAGCCGGGTAGAGTCTCGGTACGTTACAGAATGTGGCTCATCTCCTGACCCCTCAAAGTCTCCCTCTCTCCACCATCCAGAAGGCTCAAGTCAGGAGTGTGATAGAATACTCATCACTTGCCTGGACCGGTGCAGCTCAGCAATGCTCAAGAAATTCAACAGAGCTTGATTGGTGCCCCTGCCACTGGACTTAAAATCCACCCCCTCCATCACAGGCACACTGTGGCTGCAGTATGTACTATCTATAGGATACACTGCAGTACCTTGCCAAGCTTATTTCAACAGGACTTAACAGCCTCACAACTTCTACCACCACAAAAGATAAAAGCAGCTATCATAGGAACACCATCACCACCAACTTCTCCTCCACGTCACACACAATCCTGACTCAGACATACGTCGCGGTTCCTTCATTGTCTCTGGGTGAACATCCTGGAATTCTCTCCCAAACACCATTGTGGGATGACATCAGTGCAGGGACTTCAGCAGTTCAAGGAGATGGCTCAAGCAGTTACAGGGCCACCTCATGACACAGCACAAGGAGTTACAAAGCCATCTCCATCCCAGAGGCACACAGCTACACCCAGCAGCCAACCACTGGGAAGCAACTAGAAGGACTAGTAGAATAGGTTTGAGAAGATACAGATCACAATTATCACCAAGAGGAAGCACTGTGGCAAAAACATTTATAGCAGATACAATTATAGCTTGTACGGAAATTAAGTGGTTGCATTTTATATTAATACTAGATCAGCAGATCAAAGGAAGAGCATCAATGGCAGTTCAGATAGTACCAAGAAAAGTGTTGGGGATGATGTATGGATCATTGTGCACAGATTATCGTGCACCGTCAGTTAGGACTGTTTGTGTACTCGGCAGATCAGGCACTGGGCTGAATGCATTGTCTACTAGAGTATCATGTATGACTCTTCCTGCAAACAGATTTCAGCAGGAATATCTCTGGCTTTCCCTCAAAGTCCAGCTCTGTCATTGGCTGCAGCTGGGCTCCTTGTCCACCTGCTCCATGGTAACACCTCACTGCGTGGTAAAATTGTACAACATGCAGCAGACTACTGTTATCTTTAAGGCCTTGGCAGGAGTAAACTGTACCACACCTCCTCAGCTTCCAGGTATGTCAAGTGCTGCTTTAACATGCTGACTGCATACTCCACAATTATCCTGACAGCTGTATGTATCTTGTCATTTCACTGTTCACTTTGCGTTCATGGCTGTATCAACGAGAGCATGAGCTAAGGCTGAAGAGGGTCACCAGGCAGCCATCTATCCAGCCTGCCCATTATACATTTAAATAATGCAGGCACGATGGATTGTCTTACAATGAATGCATTATGGCTGCTGCCAGGTATGCGGGCATTCATTTGCATAATTTTGTGCTCTTTGTCACAGACCATCTACACATTTACCGAATGGAACCCCTTGAAGTTGATGAAAGCCATGGTAGTTGATGCAGGAACTGAGATGGCCATGAATAATGCCCAATACTTTCAGGAATCATGCCACATGGAAAAAGTGCATTGCTTTCTTAGGTTGCTACCAGCTTTCTATCAGAAAACTTATGAAATAGTTAGCCCTGGGAAACAATACAGTTATCACCTGCTCTATGCATTGGGCAACTGCTAATTGACTAATGTTGCACGTACCTTCAGAAGTGGATTGAAAGGATCTACAGGCATAAAGGTTTAGGTTGTGGTCACCACAGCCACTGTCAGAATCACCCATGTAGCTCAGAATTTGAGGATATACCATAACTCATAGGGCTAGAAATTCAGTGCATTTACGCTTCTCGTTAGCGCCCTCCTGGGGCGCTAACGGGGCGCAAACGACTTTTTGCCCGGGCGCTGCGCCGCTAACGACTCCTGCTAAATTCCGCGGCGGTAACCGGTAGCGCCCTGCCCTGCTGTGTGATGACGACGACATCACTGTGCGCAGTGCCCCGTTTTCGTTCCGCCTGCAAAATTGGCCCGTGCCCCCTGAATCAGGGGGTGGGAACGGAGCAGCAGGAGGCTCGCGGGGTGCTAACTAAAGGGGAGGTGGCAGGCAGCGAAAAAACAAATTGGCCGACTTACTTGTCGCGGCCCATTGTGTCTTTGAATCCAGGGTCCGTGCCGCGATCTGCCGGGATGGCACCCCGCTCCCCGATGGTCCAAGTAGGGCCCCGTAGAGGTGTGGGCTTGGGCCCTTCCCTTTAATGAGGGCAAGAGCCCTTCCATGTGGCAGCGCTACATGGCCCAGTGTGTAGCGCTTCAGAACGCACCGGCCCGATATTCAGGGTTAGCGATCTAAGAAGGAAGTGGAGCACTTGAATTAGCGCTCCACCTCCCACTTGAGGCGCTAAAACTGAAGTTAGTGATTACCGGCGCTATTTTTTGCCGGGTGCTAAATTTAGCACCCAGGCGATATTAGCGACCCAAAATGGTCGCTAACGAATTTTTCCCCCATAGAATCATAGGGCTAGAAATTGGGCACTTTAGCACCTCCCGTTATCACCTCCGGGGACGATAATGGGGAGCTAGTCACTTACCGACCGGGCGCGGCGAGAAGATCGACTCCCGTTATATTCGGCGGGAGGTTTACGGCGGCAGTATGGTGTTGTGCCCCGATCTCCTTCACCTTGAGATCGTGACGTCATCGCCGTGCACATCGCCCCGGTAGCGCCCCAGACCCAAACTTCGGTCCCATCCCCTGCAGCATCGCCGGGCGAAAACACCGGCAGCTGCAGGAGGGGTTCATCGGGAGGCCGGGCGCTTCGGGGGCGATACTTAAAGGCGAGGTGGCCGAGGTAAGTGGAAAAAATTCTCAAATCTGCTTTCTTTAATGAATTTCTTCCCCATAGAATCATAGAATGATTACAGCACAGAAGGAGGCCATTCGGCCTGTCAAGCCCGTGCCAGCTCTCTGCAAAAGCATGTCAGCTCGTCCCACTCCCCCGCCCTTTCCCCGTAGCCCTGCAAACCTCTGTTACTCAGATTTCCTTAATCATTCCCAGGTAACTGTGCCTCAGTCTGTAAACACGAGAGTAGGCAGTCTGTCTTTGGTATAACTGTCCTCATCCTTTCTAAGATCCAAAATATTCCAGGTGTAACACCTGGGTATGATAGTCTAGCAGTTACTTTATTGGACTAGTTATACAGAGAATCTGAGTTCAAATCCCATCATGGTTGGTTAAGAATTTGAATTCGGTTTAAAAATCTGGAAATAAAAAGCTGGTATCAGTAAAAGTGACCATGAAACTTGTAAAAATCCAACTGGCTCACCAATGCCCTTTAGAACAGGAGATCTGCTATCCTTATTTGGTCTAGCTGATAGGTGGTTGACTCTTAATTGCTCTCTGAAGCAAGGCACACACAGTTGTATCAAACTGCTGAGGGCAACTAGGGATGGGTAATGAATTTAGCTCTCAAAAATCCAGAAATGGAAAAGACAGGCAAAAAATGTAGAAAACATTGCACCAAAACACAAAGTAAAACTACTGCAAACAGCAGCATTCCAGCAAGCAAAACTTCATCAAGAGAAACTCCATTACATACTTAAAGCATCAATCTACCCATTTTACATAGGCACAGAGCTCATTGCAAGAACATGAGAATCCTTGCCGCTACCCTTTGTGTGCAAAAGTGTTTCCTGATTTCACTACTGAATGGCCCATCTTCAATTTTAAGATTATGCCCCCTTGTTCTGCATTCCCCCGCCAAAGGAAACAACTTATCTGTATCTACTCTATCGCATTCTTTTATCATTTTAAACACCTCAATAAGATCAACTTTCTAAACTCAAGGGAATAAAAACCAAGTTTATGCAATCTTTCCTCATAATTTAACTCTTTAAGCCATGGTATAATACTCCTGAATCTGTGCTGTATCCCCTCCAAGGCCAATCAATGGCCCGAAAATTAGACCTAATACGCGAGAGTACACACTGTGTACTCTCGCGTTTTAGGTCTCCAATTGCCAGTTTCCAGCATGCACTGCGCATGCGCGGGAAACCGGCACTTCGTGAATTCAAAAGGGGGCGGTTCCTAAGTGAACCGCGTGCGCGCTACAGGCTGCGCGCACGCAGTGCACTTAGTGCTTTGAACGCGCAGGTAAGCATGGAAGATTTTACACATAAAGAAAGGAGGCGTAAGACCCTCTTTTAACAAGGTAAGTAGTTAATTAAGTATTATTTTAAATTTTTTTCAACAGGTTTATCTTTTTTAGAGACTTTAAAGAAAGGTAAGTTTATTTTTATAACTTTTAAAAAGATTTAAATTTTTTCAAAAATTAAATTTTTTGTTTAAAGTGGTTAATTTATTTAACTATACTTATTTTATTAATGTGATGGCTTTTTTTTAAATTTAATTGAGGTTTAGCTGTTCTTTTGGGGGGGTATAGTATTCATAGCTTTGACAGCCCTTGCTGTCAAAACTATGAATGAAAGATGGTGTGCTGCCATTGGCTCTAACTGAATCACGTGATCCCAGAGCTCGCACGAACTAATTGTGTCTCTGGGTCACGCAAGCACTGCACAGCTGCAGCCTTGAAACTAAAGTTCGTGTGGGCCCGGAGGAAAAAGGTAGGCGCGGAGTGAGATATCGCGGGGAAGCCTTACCCCCGCGTGAACGCTCAGTGTTTAATTTCTGGGCCAATATATCCTTCCTGAGGTCTGGTCCCCAAAACTGAACACAGCACTTTAGATAGAGTCTGACCAAGGCTCTGTACAACAAAAGCATAACATCCTCCCATTTGTATTCCAACCCCTTTGAGATAAAGGCATTCCATTTGCCTTTTTGATTACTTTTTGTACCATTGCACCAGCTATTAGTGATTTGTGTACCTGGACACCCAAATCTCTTCGTTCCGCCAGTTTTTAGTCTCTTGCCATTAAGGAAATATTCTGATTTGCCTTTCTTGAATCCAAAGTGGTTGACCTCACATTTTCCCACATTGAATTCCATCTGCCAGTTTTGAGCACTCACTTACTTGATCTATGACCCTTTGTAACTAAAAATCACCATAATGGTATGAAGGGAAAAAATATTCCCCATAGACTTTCTTCCTCCTTTAGATTTTTTTTTGCGGGGCGGGTGGGGGGGGGGGGCTGGAGGAGTTGGCATTGATTTTTTTTTTAAATTCCAACGCAGAAGAATACATCAAAAGGAAAGATAGCAGTGTACTGACCACCAAGACAGTTTTACTTTCTCAAAATGACAATGTGTCAATGACTGTAAGGCCACATTGCCTTTGGGAATAAAATCCAGAGCAATGACATTCATAGATACATATATTTCTGACTCAGAGTTGATGTTAAAAATATAAACCACTAGCTGTTTTATTCAGTTGCTTATTCACTTATCTCCTGAGACATCATACAGTGACAGGCATCACAAGCATTTCTGAATGCTGATTTCTCTGTATTCTTTGTGCTAATCAATATGAGAACATATTCTCATGCTCTTCTGCTCTCCTAATTCTGTTCTTCCAATGACGAGCTGCGCTCTAAGAGAGTAATCGGTCAGATTCTCCAACAAACACTTTTCAAGTGCAGTTCCCCACTGGGAGCACATAGATTTGTCAAATTTACCCTCTAGTCTCGGTTTTAAAAACTCCCTGGTTCGGTGTAGCACGATAAAATGCAGTGTACAATTACAGCTATTTTATAGAACCATTTTCTCTCTTAATGGTTGTACAATGGTTCCTATTGCTGTCCAGTAGTTCTACCTTTTTCGATAAAATGCTCTCTGCATGGTTGCACAACCCAAAGATTTGCAATTGACATACTTGCAGTAATCTGTTCACTGGAATAGAGAAGTCCTGGAATTCCTGGGGAACTGCTCCACTGGTGTAAGTGTGATGGAGCAGAATGTATACCTGCTGAAATAGGAAGAAGCTGACCCCTTCAGGAATTCTGGGGTCCATTAATTTAAATAATGCTGGTCTGACATGTGTGGGAGTCCTGCCAGCAGGGGGCCAGATATACTAGGGGCAGCCTACAAAATTTAAGAATGGCCAGAGCAAGGATGTAACTTCCCCATTTAAAGGGCATCATGCAGTTAAAGGGCTGAGCAGGCACTTGGAACAAGGACTGAAATAGCTGGAGCTAAAGAAGGAAAAAAGTGAGCTTCTAACTTTTCCAAGGTTGATGTGGAAGTGCTCCTGGCCCAAATTAAGGAATGGAGTAATGCCATTGTTGGAGTAACATAGAAGAGGCCACCATATGCAATACCATGTGCCTTGTGGAAGGAGGTGGCTATGGCTGTGAGTGGAAACTTCCCAACCCTTTGCAGTGTTGGAAGAAGTTTAATGACCTCACTAGAACAGCAAAGGTAAAAGTGTTTTCAAATGAGTAACAGAGCAAATAACCGAATCACAGAGAACCACGTAAGTATTCCCTAGAACAATAGTCAAACATTCCACAACTCCTGACTGATTGTAACTGCAGGATCTGGAGATTGCAACAGCCAATTAACACCGAGGGCTGGATTTTACGAACCTAGGCGGGTCCGTGGCGGGTGACGTTGGTGGCGGTCCCGGCCTCGTTGCTGGCTCCAGCCCGCCGTGTAGAATGAATTTACCTTGATTGGGCTTGTTAAGCCCACCCAGCGTGCTTCCCAACCAATTAGAGGAAGCGGGTCTGGTGACGTCATTTGATGACGCGTCATCAGCCAGTTTCCTTAAAGGGACCATGGCCAACTTTATTTGACATTGGTGCTGTCAGTGTTCTGCAGCATTGAGGTGCTGCAAACACTGACAAGCACTGCACAGAGGTGCACGGCTGCACCCAGGCTCTCCCATGACTCCCTCCATATGCTTATGGAGGGAGCCACAGCACAAAGGGAGGTTCTCTTCCCTTCCCATGGACGTAGAAGACCTCCCTAGGAAATCAACACAGCCTGGTTGCACATTACAGAGGAGGGCACAAGCAGGGATGTGGTCAGGAGGACCTGGGTGCAGTGGCACAAACCTTTCAATGATCTCAGTAGATCACAAAATGTTAGTACAAAGCCACACTCAACCTCATCCTGCTGTGCCTCTCATCACATCCCCATCACTCTGCCTTCCCTGTCCTACTCCTGCACATCCTTACACACACCGACTTACCTTGCACCTCCACCCATCCCTCTCTATCTACATTATCACATCCCCATCTCACTAGCCACCCCTCACACTCACCCTCATCCTAATGCAATCATACCAACTAACAACACACAAGGGTAGGCACTTGGGTGTTTTATGCAATGTTCATGTAAAGTTTCTGTTAATGTGATGTCAAACATTGAAACTTTTATTTTCAATACTTTGCGTTCTTGGGCAGATTTGTGTGCACCTTTGGAAGCAGCTTAGTGAGTTGCAGTGAATGGTGAGACATAACGGTACCCCCCGCAATGGTGATGAGTCTGAAAGGAATGGCTTGGGCATTATAGGGATGCTTTATGGTGTTGGTGTGGGGTGGTGCCAACCTGGCACATCATGTGGCAGCCAGGGTGTACAGCGTCAATTGAAGTAAATCTGGCCATGGTGAGGCCATCCCTGGCCTCCCAGGCAGCAATGTGGTCGGGTGCTGATACCCTCTGTCCTGTGCAGCATCAGTTGATTGCGGAGAAGGTTGGTGTTGTTGTTGGTGCTGCTGGTGTGTCTGGTGCTGCTGGTGTGCCTGCTGATGCTGGTGTGCCTGGTGATGCTGGTGTTGGGGCTAATCGTGGTGGGATTCTGAGGACCAAGGTGAGAGAGTTTCAAGGGCACCCATGCTGATGGAATAGATGGCAGGTGAAGTAGAGATGACAGAAGTGATCTGTCAATGGTGGAAGAGGTAATGAGGTCAGACTGAATGGAGACTTGTGTAAAGACTTGCAGCATTCTGAATCTGTAGTGGAAATGAAGTTTAGAGAAGCTAGTGGTTAAGGGAACATTTCTCAATCAGCTGGGAGCTTTGACTTGACATTTGAAGCTGTCAACTCATCAGCTGATTCAATGGCCACTGACTTCCTGCCTCAGCTTCACAGACGAGGTCTAGGCAGAGCGGGAAACCGGTGGACGACCTGTCAAATTCAAAAAGCTGGGGAAAAACCATTGTTAAGTGACTGTAAACAAGCCACCAATGATTTTAATTGCCTCCCCCGCCGCTGCGTGTCGAGTCTGTTCAGCGCTGACAGATCTGACATTTGGTAAAGGCGCGTAGCGGCGGGTTCACAGCGGGGTCCCAACCTGCTAGGGAAAAAAAACACTTTCCCACCCAACCCGCCACCGATTGCCTCCACTGACCCCCCGCAAGATCCAGCCCTATGTATTCCTTCTGCAGAGAAGACAGCACATAATACCAACATCCAGCATTTGATGCCACATAAAGAGGAAGCAATGGCTATAATTGCCTTCCACTCTGGCCTGGCAGTTGGGGATGAAAATGTGGGAGTTTCTGTGGCTTCAGTGTGTTCATGAGACTGTCTACCTTTTCCTTTTTCAGTGCTTCTATGTATTCTTCAATCTCTTCACCAGTTACCACTTTCTTAATAAGAAATTCACAAATGAGCTGAGCAAGATAGAATGCTACTCAAGCACACAGAAGCTAACAGTACTGTTTTTTTCCCTCCAGAGGCTGCATGTCAGAATACAGCTAAGAACATTGCTGAAAAGCAGGGCCTTGCATTCCCCTCTACCTTTGGCAACATTGGTGATTACTCAGCTATCCTGCTGTTCTCCCTCTCCATTACATTCAACAGCCCAGAGGCATCTACTCAAGGGGGTACAGAGAGTGTAGATGAGGAATTGATACACGGTAAGACAGGAATCCAGAGGATGCTACTGTGGCATGCAGTTGAGTGGAGCCGTAAGACACATCAGCACCTGGCTGCAGACCAAACATGCCATGAAAAGAAGAATGATAATGGAGCATCAGACACAAATGGAGGTTCTACATGGCCTCCACCAAAATGTGCAGCAGATGGCGGTGGAATCCTCTGCCTTGCTGTGCGGCAATAGCTGAGAGGAGTTCACCTCATTGCAAAGCAGCCTGGAGAAAGTGGCAAACTGCAGGAGCTTTTGCAAACATTCCTCTGCTTTATACAAGATCCAGGTAAGTCAGTCAACGCAATGTGGAGACATTGAATGAAAGACTTCATATCTTGGGGAACCGTCTGGAGAGGTCATTGTTAACTAGATTTCAATGTATACAAGGCAGCATCTTGAAGGGACTAAGGGATATTCCATTGACTCGCTCCCAGGAATTTAAGGATCTTACTAATTCCGTGAGGTCTGTTGTCTCAGTGATCACTGGTAACCAGAATCCTGTTCCCTGTACCAGTGGAGAAGCTTGTGTGCATGCCTGAGAATAGTCCCCCTCATGGCAGCAGCTACTTCCTAAAGTTCATGAGCCAGGTCTGCAACATCCATGTGCTCTCTGGCACTCTCTGGGACATCTACCAACAGTCTTTTTCTGATTGCAAAATTGTGACACATAACATGTTACCACAATTCACAAGATGTTGCTGGACACGTAGTGCCAGTCACCCCTGGACCTAGCCTTTTAAGCATCCCAATGACTTGCTCAATTCTTATCCTTGTCTTCAGTTTAGCATTTCTCTGCAGCACTGATAGTTTAAACAAAGAGACAGCATGAGATTCCAACCTGGAGTTAATGAGAGGAATATGAAGCCCATTTGCCAAATGTAGAGGAGGTGTTCCCTCTGAATCACACCCATACCGCAAAACGATTTTCTTAGCTCTACTAAGAATGTCAAGACCAATCTCTCCCTATCATCTAGTTGATTGAGAGTGGCTATGTTAACATTTAATAGGATGCATTATCTGTTGTCACGAGGTAGAATAGAAAAGGAAAAGCAATAATTTAAAGCAAATGATAAAAAAGACAGAATACTGAAAAATTTCCTAACTGCTTTTCACTTCTATAAAGGAAAAAATTGGCCTTATGGTTTCATTACTTTCTGTACTTGCTATGTGACACATAATAGGTTGAATTTTTATCATTGTGGGGTGTGTTAATACGATGCTGACTCCTGTGTTTTTCATTCTTGCAACAGGTCTGGGTTAGTTTGAAAGCTATGCACTGACTGAAATGCTAAATGATGTTTTGAGGCACTACAACATTAGCGTCCAGATTTTACAATTCAGCAGAATTGTAAATTGCATCTGGATGAGAATGTCATCCACCAGTGTGACCCTGCTCTGAGCCTACCACACTTTTTGGGGGGCAGCCTCATTTCTTTATTTCTAATGAACATCCAACAGTATTTCAGCCTCCTAGTCCTAGACTCCCCAACCAGCGGAAATAGTTTCTCTCTATCTACCCTATCTGTTCCCTTTAATATCTTGAAAACTTCGATCAAATCACCCCTTAATCTTCTAAATTCTAGGGAATACAATCCTAATTTGTGTAATCTTTCCTTGTAATTTAACCCTTGAAGACCAGGTATAATACTGGTAAACCTATGCTGCACTCCTTCCAAGGCCAATATATAGTAAAGCTGAAGTCAATGGGAATCGGGGGGAAAACTCTCCACTGGCTGGAGTCATACCTAGCACAAAGGAAGATGGCTGTGGTGGTTGAAGGTCAATCATCACAGCCCCAGGACACCGCTGCAGGAGTTCCTCAGGGCAGTGTCCTAGGCCCAACCATCTTCAGCTGCTTCATCAAAGACCTTCCCTCCAACATAATGTCAGAAATGGGGATGTTTGCTGATGACTGCACAGTGTTCAGCGCCATTCACAACTTCTCAGATAATGAAGCAGTCCATGCCAGCATGCAACAAGACCTGGCTTGGGCTGATAAGTAGCAGGTAACATTTGCGCCACAGAAGTGCCAGGCAATGACTATCTCCAACAAGCGAGAGTCTAACCACCGCCCCTTGACATTCAACAGCATTACCATCGCTGAATCCCTCACCATCAACATCCTGGGGGTCACCATTGACCAGAAACTTAACTGGACCAGCCACATAAATACTGTGGCAACAAGAGCAGGTCAGAGGCTAGGTATTCTGTGGCGAGTGTCTCACCTCCTGACTCCACAAAGCCTTTCCACCATCTACAAGGCATAAGTAAAGAGTGTGATGGAATACTTTCCACTTGCCTGGATGAGTGCAGCTCCAACAACACTCAAGAAGCTCGATACCATCCATGACAAAGCAGCCCATTTGATTGGCACCCCATCCACCACCTTAAACATTCACTCCCTCCACCACCAGCATACCATGGCTGCAGTGTGTACAATCTACAAGATGCACTGCAGCAACTTGCCAAGGCTTCTTCGGCAGCACTTCCCAAACCCGTGACCGCTTCCACCAAGAAGGACAAGGGCAGCAGGTGCATGGGAACACCACCACCTCCAAGTTCCCCTCCAAGTCACACACCATCCTGACTTAGAAGTATATCGCCGATCCTTTATTGTCACTGGGTCAAAATCCTGGAACTGCCTACCTAACAGCACTGTGGGAGTACCTTCACCACACGGACTGCAGCGGTTCAAGAAAGCGGCTCACCACCACCTTCTCAAGAGCAAGTAGGGATGGACAATAAATGCTGGCCTTGCCAGCGACGCACACATCCCATAAAAACGAATAACATTTTTTTTTCCCGCTGGTTGGGGAGTCTAGGTCTAGGGGGCATAGTCTAAAAATAGGAGCTAGACCTTTCAGGAGTGAAATTAGGAAACACTTCTACACACAAAGGGTGGCAGAAGTTTGGAACTCTATTTTGTAAATGGCAATTGATGCTAGATCAACTGTTAATTTTAAATATGAGATTGATAGATTTTTATTAACCAAAGGTATTAAGGGATATGGACCAAAGGCAGGTATATGGAGTTAGGTCACAGATCAGCCATGATTTCATTGAATGGCGGAACGAGCTAGAGGGGCTGAATGGCCTACTCCTGTTCCTATGTTTCCCATAGCCGGCAATCAGTGTAATCAGGAAAATCACTGAAACTGATGAAATATCACTGTTAAATACCCCATTAAAAGTTAGACTTTGTTGGATTAGGTGTAACTGGGGTTTTAACAGCGTATTGACTGCTAAACAAGTTCATTCCCTGGTTCCCTGTCTGTGAGAATTTTGCATTGTGATTGGCTGCTTAGACAGCTTGCTGATGTCACAGCAGCTTGCGCTATGGAATTCTCACTACACTACACTGATCTCAGTTGAACATCGGAAAAGCCGAACTTCTCACCACAGAGATCGCAAGATCTTTGTGGGAAGCTTTCTTCAGAGCCAATGGCGAATGCCTTTGCTTTGCCGCCGACTGCAAATTACAGGCTGATGTTTGTTTTTAGTTCATGCAACTGATGGCTAATCAGAAAGGTGGATAATGCAGGCTCCACTATACTCTATTCTACCTATTCTAATCCTTTCCTTATGTTTCTAACTTTAAAATTTTCAGTGGCCTGCTTTCTTCTGCCTCCCTGCTCCCATTATCCATTTTGAAGATCCAAGCTCTCTTACAAAAATCGTATCAAAGAGCTTCAAAAGACAATTTTTAGTTATTTAAATGGCTAAGACCTTAAGATTTATGAGATTGCATCATAGATGTGATTGATATTTGACATATCTTTCAGGACTAGGAAAAGAACTGTGCACAGTATACATCCATGTCAGTGGCCCCAATAACCTGCCAGCATCCACGAGTAAACCTCTCGGTGCTTCAGTGGTTAAAAGCATGGGTGAAGTTCATGATAAAATGGATTGTACATATTTATGGAAGAAACAAGCTTAATGAGTCAAATGGCTTTTTCTCATTTAATGCTCTCTTATGTTTGTTGTGTACCAGTGAACAACACCTTAACTGCCATCTATGGACCAGTGGTACGTTATTGTGTCACAATATGTAATTTATCAAATTGCAAATTTTGGGCCGAGAAATACATTACAAAAAGCTGCAATTGAATGGTTACAAAAAATTGGGCTTCAAAGCACAATTTTTCAGACATTTAAATAGTAAAGACCTTAAGACTGAGAGGATTGCATTATATGTGTAAACAAATATGTTTTGCAATTTTGATATGCAGCATGAAATTAATCTCCTGCAGCCAAATCACCTATCTATATTTCAATATAATAGAACAGTGGGCGTCCTCGGCTACAGTAAGGAATCTAAAGCATAGTCTGTACATAATTAATAGTAAAGCATCAAACAATGAGTTACATGCAGTCAAACTAAGGTTAATCTTAACTGCAAACTCCACAAAAAGTGTGTAATTATTTTAACAGCAGAAGGGGCAAAAAGGTTGAACTATTTTCCAGTTTAGTTACCTTTCATATTGTTCCCAAATCATAACCTATCAGTCTATTTTTCATAATTAATAAAAGTGTTGAAACACATATGTAATCAGAAGCATAACTGCGTAATGCAGCACTTCAGCTTTGGCCAATTTGTTATGAAAGGAGTGAATCAACAGAAACAGCACTGCTGAGAGGGGCAGATAATATGCATGAAAAACTCAGAAGCAAATCACATGCCTTGTTTCAGACATCCTAAGCAAAGTATTTGACTGTGTTGAACATATCACTTTTGGAAAAGCTTAGTTTTGATATAAGTGATGCAACTTTTATAGAACTAATAGCGAATAGCCAGCAGCCCACTGGCAGCTCATTCAAATGCTCAACAGTGATTGTTGGCAAGCTACTGCATTGTAGGAAGCATCACAGTAGAGCCCAATTCTGCCCTAATCTAATGCCTACAAACATGCACACTTTCCAAAAGATGTCACTGGATAGCAATCAGGAAACCTTGAATGATTTTTCCCTTTCATCACCAGCAGACTGGTGCTCCAACTGAGATCAGAAAACTCAGTACAGAATGGAATCAAATTTGCTACCGTTTCCCTAAGAAGATGGTGGTGGGCCTTCTTTTTTGAACCGTTGCACTCTGTGCTTCCACAGTGCTGTTAGGTAGGGCGTTCTTGTTACTCTTGGTAACAGTTTGACACAACTGAATGGCTTGCTGGACCACTTCAGAGAGCAGGTCAACCATGTTGGTGTGCGACTGCATTAAGACTAATGAAATCTGTTGGTGATTGAAAAATGTTTCATTTAAATCTGCAATTCGAAAATATTGAGCCTTAAAACAGTATCAACCAAATTAAGTGACAGGTATATTTGAAAAGAGAGTCACAATATCAGTGTCCCTTTAAAATCATATTGGCCCGAAATTTGCAGTCGGGATGACAGCGAACTGGCAGCGTTCGCCGTCATTCCGCCTTTGAAACTGACCGCAACTTTGGGATTTGGCGCATGCGCAGGTACATACGGAATTCCCAAAGTTGCGGTCTATCAATGACAGCTCCGAAACTGGCTGCACTGTGCCCCCCTCCACACAGAGCCGGCAATCTGTGAAACCTTGTAAATCATTGAAACTGACGAAAACTTTGGCTCTTCCGCAGTAAGTACGCTGTTAAATTCCCCACTAAAAGTTAGACCCAAAGGGATTAGGTGTAACTGGGGTTTTAACAGCGTCATTACTGCTAAACAGGGGTTAAGGGCCTGGAAAACTAATTTTAATTTTGAGCAGTGTGAAATTTGTCCACTTTAATAAAAATTAACATTTTTAAGAAACTTTTCAAAAAAAAGTTTTTAATTTTTTTTTAAATTTGGTCATCTTTATTTCAGTTTTGCCTTTTCCCCATGTGAGAGCCCCAATCTTTCTTTTGCTCTCTCTAACTATTTTAAAAAGTTAGAATTTTAAGAGCATACTCACTTCCTTGTTCGCTGTCTGTGAGAATTCTGCCTTTTGATTGGCTGCTTAGACAGCGCGTTGACGTCACAGCATTAACTTCTGTTGAATTGAATTCAAGGTCGGAAAACCCGAAGTTCTCGACACAGGGATTGTGAGATCCTTGTGCGGAGCATACTTCGGGGCCAGCAGAGAACACCTTCGCTTCGTTGCTGACCACAAATTCTGGGCCATTGTTACAAACCCTCGGATTCTTTTGTTTAGCTCTGTTTTATGGATATTTCTTTTAAACCGTGCAGTTGATGACATGGGAATGTTAGTGAAGCTGACCATGTGAGGTAGTTAAATTAACATGCACCACTGATGCAGAACCACCATTAAGTTAATCGCTGTTACTTTGCTGATGTTAATTCTGCTGCATCGTACTCGGGCTCAGTGACTCATTTAGGAGAGTGCCCCTAACCACAGTTAGAATATAAATTTCAATAAATCAACGGAAATGAACTGAAAATTATGTTAATATTAATCATAGTTCACAATGGCTATTTAATTTTTTTTTAAAGGGAGTCAGCCAGGCTGCTTCTGCAGTTAAATGTACTGAATAACGTATGAGCTGCATAAACAAAGAAGGTCCGTGGTTTTCAAGGCTGGCCTGTGCGGAGTTAGCAGATCTCAACCAGTGCAGTAGGAAAGCTACAGTTACTTGCAGTGATCTTGTGTTGGGAGGGAGAAAATCAGCTAGGGATCCCACTCTTGATCACTATCTAATGATCATTGCTGTAATGTGCTTGTATTTGGATAACTGTGAAAACAGGTTTGGCAGTATGATGCTCACAGTTAAAAATGCTGCAACATTCACATGCAAACAATGGCTACTCAGGCACTGGCTGGTGTCTGTGGAACAGTACCCCAGCATGAGTCATCACCATTAGATGATGAAGGGAAATTAAACAACAGAGCTAAAGAGGAATAAAATGAGTCTTGATGGTGAGACTCTATATATTGTAGGCAGAATTGGGTATATTGTATTCCTATACCACACAGAATATCCGTCCTGTCACATGCATTTTCTTTGTGTAAATTGCAAATTCATTCGCTGGCAGATCTTCACATTTTCTCAATCTCTGACTGCAATTAATCATACTTATCTAATGTGGGCTGAGATACTAGTTCAAGCTGTTTTTGGTATGCAATCATAAAAGCTCAAACTGAAAGGTGTGAATAAAATCTGAGAACCCTCAGTCAGGACTACCATCTACACATAAACTGAGCAAAGCTCCAGTTTGACTTTTTAGAACTGTGATAACATTTAAATATACAGCACCATAAATGACAAATACATCAAATTACATTGACATACACAGCTTCATTTTGAATGGTGATGAGAAATTCAAACTTGTGAACTGTTCATTATTATAATTTGCTATAATAGTTGTGTAAAAGAGAGTCAAAACATTTTAACCAAAGTGGGTGGAATTTTTCACTGATCTGTAGTGAATGGGGAATTCTGTTATACGATGATCCTGCATATAAAGGCTAAATCCTTCCATATCACCTCAATGCTGCTCTGAAACTTTTCATTAGGAGGTGGGTCAGAAAAATTCATTGGGAATAGGTCTCCAATTCAACCTTTCTTTCTCTGGGAAAGCAACGGGCCTCTGCCTCACTGTTGTTTCCTGGCAAATGCACTATGGCTGTGATGGCATAGGGTAAAATATCTATTAACACATGGATAACACTCTGTGAATAGAAATCCAACTGGGGAGAGGGGGAAAAAAATATATTTAAAAATTCATTGTACTCCCTTTCCTCTCCATCCCATGGCTCATCTGGTAAATATACTGCACAGTAGGCTGCTGAGCCATATAGATCAGGAAGGTCCCAAATTCGATCCCCGGTCTGCGATGAGTTAACTGATCTCTGCTGCGGTTGCAGCGAATACACTACAATGTGCCCTCAGGCTAGGGAAGGGAAATAAGAGAATTTGCCAAGCTTTCTGCTCTTGATAACTATCTGCTGATCTTTGCTGGAATGTGTGTGATTGTGGACATCAGGTGAGTACAAGATTAGGCTTGGCTATGAATGCTGCCATTGTTAAGTAAACTGGCAACACTCACTAGGCTCATGCACGAAGAATGGCTACTTGAGAGATTTATGGAAAGAGCTGTCCATGTTCCAGAAGTTACCTGCAGGTCATCCTGCAACAAATGGATCAACTTTGTGACAAACTGTCTTGTGAAGCAGACAGTGAAGATAGGTCGACTCTGATATGTCCGGGAACACAGTGAAGGATCTATAAATGTAGGTACCAGAGTAGTGACCAGTGCAGATAAAACATCTCAAGTGTCATTGCACCTGTTATCACCTCATGAACTCTTCTTCATCATCTAAACCATGCAGCATTTTTGGAATCTTTAAAGGAATTCCAATGCTCACCACTTTATACGGTGTGATTTAAATAGCAGCAGCAACCAAGAATAATGAAGGAAAGTACTGGGAGCAAAAATGCAAAAATGGCAGGCTACACAGCAAACCCAACTAATACATGGAGAAGAATGCAGCAAAATGTATTTTCAGATGCAAAGATAAACACTTTCAACAGTAACAAACAACAACCTCCCTTTAAAAAGCCTTTCTGAACAGACTAGGTTCCAGGACTCCCACTGCATTTGTTTTATATGAGCACAGGTATGCACTGTGGAGTGGAGCCTTACCTTAAGGCTCTAGCATGCCTGTAAGGCTGGATTTTTTGTTCTGTGCCCACTATCAATGAGGCTCCATCCTACAGCAGAGCCTCAGAAAATCAGAGCTCTGTATTCTACTACTCTGACTATTTTATAGGACCAAGCCAAAATTGGGGCTGTGCTTGCTAGCAGCATCCTTAACATCTTTGGAAATATAAGATGGGTGTCATCAGAAAATAATAGAAGTCTTGCAATTTGTTTATGGAAAAAGTGAATGTGTCAACTCATTATTATTAAACCATTCTTAGCACTTATGAGGAAATTAAGCATATCAAAAACATATAGGCATGGAATTTGCAGTCTGGATGACGGCAAACTGGCAGCGTTCACCGTCATTCCACCTTTGAAACTGACCGCAACTTTGGGATTTGGCACATGCGGAGGTGCGTGCGGAAATCCTGAAGTTACGGTCTGTCATTCACTGCTCTGACACAGGCTGCGCTGTGCCACCCCGCCCCCCAACATCTTTATTTCAGGTTTTCCTTTGACCCATGTGAGAGCCCCAATCTTTGTTTTGCTCTCTCTAACATTTTTTTAAAGTTAGAATTTTAAGAGCACTTCCTTGTTCGCTGTCTGTGAGAATTCTGCATTTTGATTGGCTGCTTAGACAGCTTTTTTTTATTCGTTCATGGGATGTGGGTGTCGCTGGCAAGGCCAGCATTTATTACCCATCCCTAATTGCCCTTGAGAAGGTGGTGGTGAGCTGCCTTCTTGAACCGCTGCAGTCCGTGTGGTGAAGGTACTCCCACAGTGCTGTCAGGGAGAGAGTTCCAGGATTTTGACCCAGCGACGATGAAGGAACGGCGATATATTTCCAAGTCAGGATGGTGTGTGACTTGGAGGGGAACTTGGAGGTGGAGGTGTTCCCATGCACCTGCTGCCCTTGTCCTTCTAGGTGGAAGAGGTCGTGGGTTTGGGAGGTGCTGTCGAAGAAGCCTTGGCGAGTTGCTGCAGTGCATCTTGTAAATGGTACACACTGCAGCCACGGTGCGTCGGTGATGGAGGGAGTGAATGTTTAAGGTGATGGATGGGGTGCCAATCAAGCAGGCTGCTTTGTCCTGGATGGTGTCGAGCTTCTTGAGTGTTGTTGGAGCTGCACTCATCCAGGCAAGTGGAGAGTATTCCATCACACTCCTGACTTGCGCCTTGTTGATGGTGGAAAGGCTTTGGAGAGTCAGGAGGTGAGACACTCGCCGCAGAATACCCAGCCTCTGACCTGCTCTTTTAGCCACAGTATTTATGTGGCTGGTCCAGATAAGTTTCTGGTCAATTATGACCCCCAGGATGTCAATGGTGGGGGATTTGGCAATGGTTATGCCGTTGAATGTCAAGGGGCGGTGGTTAGACTCTTGCTTGTTGGAGATAGTCATTGCCTTGCACTTGTGTGGCGAGAATGTTACTTGCGACTTATCAGCCCAAGCCTGAATGTTGTCCAGGTCTTGTTGCATGCGGGCATGGACTGAGGAGTTGCGAATGGAACTGGACGCTGTGCAGTCGTCAGCAAACATCCCCACGTCTGACCTTGCTGATGTCTAAGCAACTTGCACTAGGGGATCCCCACTGTACTCCGTTGATTTGAATTACACGTTGGAAAACCCGAACTCCTCGACACGGAGGTCACAAGATTTTTGTGCGAAGCTTACTTCGGCGCCAGCGGCGACCGCCTTCGCTTCACCACTAACCACAAATTCTGGGCCACAGATTCATAGTTTAAGGTCCATTTCCATTACAGAGCTAACTTCCTCCTGTTTAAGCTCAGTTTAACTTCCTGTCACAGTCCAAATTAAATAACTCCTATTCTTCTCAGCAGTTTAAATATTTGTAGCATGTATCCTCTCAATCTTCTTTTCTTCAATGAAAACGAGTTGAGTCTGTGGGTCTCTGTTTGCAATTTAAAGCACTACATCCTTGCTGCTCTTCACTGTTGGATAGGAGGTCTAGTGCAAACAATCCATTAGAATCATGCTACTGTTTCTTGCAGGATCTGTAAATAGGATGAGCACTGGGTAAAGGCCAAGAACAGTATGAGAAGTAGCAAAGTGTGATTGCTGGATAGGGAGATTGGGGACATATGGAACCTGGAAGTATACTTTAATATCAATCTACAGTTTAATGCAACAATAAAATATTACAATTGAAATCATGATATTTAAAATACAAGTTAGGTGTCGTTTCTGATGTTTCATTCAATTTTTTCCACATATATCCATGTTTTATTCTCTATTCTGCTTTTATTTTGCTCTTTTTTTTCTTTCTATGATTCTTTACTTAATGGCACAGTATTTACAGTACAGAAACAGACAGGAGTCAGGTCGGGTCCGCAGGTTGGGTTGGGGGGGGGTCTGCAATAGGGGGAGTGGGGCCTGGTGTCCACAATCGAGAAGGAGGCCTATCATGGGTTGGGGTCGTGGGTATCGGGAGTGGCCGACGCCGGACCTCCAGACCCCTCCGTGGCCGCGCAGCTTAGCGGGAATATTGGTTAGGCCCCTTATTTGCATATGCAAAGGGACTATTGCCTGCTTCAGGCATGGATAAAGGATGTCTCTTGTTTGTCCTTGCGCAATATGGCAGTCGGCATACATCCGGCTGGAAATATGCGCACGCTTCCTCCCTGCCATTTTGAGGTCTTAGTAGGCCACGTAGCACCTGAATTTCTCGGCCATGTTGTTATAAAAGCCTATCAAGTACTGTCACTAGGGTTATTTAGCATATTGCTACTAATACACCATAGTTCTGACCTGAAACATGAACTCTGTTTCTCTCTCCACAGATGCTGCCTGACCTGCTGAGTATTCCCAGCATTTTCTGTTTTTATTTCAGATTTCCAGCAACCGCAGTATTTTGCTTTTGCACCATAGTATTGTGTCAATATGCTTCTTGTGCAATACTCTTAATTTTACACCAACACCACCAATGACAAATCTATACTTCAACCTAGTTTTTCCTTCAAAATATTCTCTCTTGCTCCAGACTAGGTTTGGATGAAAAAACTGTAATTATACCTATGAATGTTTTTTTCAGAGTTCATGAGGACACAGGACAAATAGATCACATACCCCTCATTACATTTTATTGAAATCTCAGTAAAGATTATTGTCACCAGTAGCTGGTAGTAAAAAAAACAAACATTGCCAGTTCTGGTAATGGAGACAATTGCTGATGTTGAATATATATTTTTTGTAATTTATGTGCTTTATTTACATACTGGCACTGTGAGAATTAAACTCTAGATCTCAAGAGTTCAATACTGTTCTTTTTCATTTACTTTCATCTTAGCAAAAATAAAGCTATCAGTAGTCAACGATGTGCTGCCAACTACCAAATAAGGTGCAGTAAAAGTACTGTAGTAACTGACAAATACTGAATAAATATCACCAAGGTCTCCCCAGTGGCTCAGTGGTTTAATGGACTACTCAGTGTGGAACTGAGCTATAAATACTAGGAAGATGCAAAGTGTGATTCCTGGTCTGTGCTGAGACAGCTGAGGTCCAGGTTCAGATTCATGACTACACAGATGATCTGTGATTCCAAGGGTGAAAGTTAACGCTGACTCTACCCATTGTGTGATTGTGTAAAGTCTCGTGTAACCTTTATTTTCTCAGGCTGAGTGCTCCCTAGCTTTGTTCCAGTAGCACATGTTAATGCAATCAAATGTTCTTCTTTTGCCTTCATGTGTCACTTTTTAGATCATCCTGACTTTGCTCTGTATTTATGGTGCACTATTTTGCTTCACAGAATAGGTTGGCGTTTTGACATATCTCTTGCCAATTTATTGTCACAATGTCAGTGAGACAGCTGGTGATGGACACAGCCAAGGAGCTGGTCCTGATGGCCAAATCTGTGCCTCATATTTCAGCAGTCTGGAGCTATTTTACAGTGAAAGAAACAAATCATGAAGCTTTAAATACCAATGGATGCACCAGCATTTACATGCTCTTATGACTATTAACATTATTTTCACCACATGATTGTATATTTTTACACATTTCAATAAAGGTTCTGTAAATAATTTGCAATATTTTGCCAATTGCAATTGTGGAAATAATAGAAAGTTGTTAAACCTTTGCAATTAAGGCCCAGAACATGGGAGTTAACATAATTAATAAAGAAAGCAGTACCTGCATTTTTCTATTAACTTCAAAAGGCCTCTTTCCTTTATTAGCTAAGAGGCAAGTGAGCTAGCTGTAGGTTTCTCTACGAATTGGTGTTTAACCAATAAAAAGAACAGTCCTGTCAATTTTTCCACCCCCTTAGGTGAGGCTCCCTGCTACAACCTGGCATTCAGCCTCATAGCCTGGTACAGACCTGACAAATCACATTTGAAATGTGGCTGGTGGAGTCAAAGGGCTGGATTTTGAATGACTCATGGAGTCGGGTTTGGAGGCGTGTGGGGGGTTAAATTTGCGGGGTCGGGGGTCCCGACCCCATCCCGACTCCATCCCGCCTCCACGCAATTTTGACAAAATCAGTCGCAGGGTTCCCGCCTCCGTCCCGCCTCCAAGAGGCGGGAGAGGCCATTAAAGCCCTTAACAAGCCCTAAATTGGCTCTGTAGTGCCATTTTGAAACGTTTTAGCTAGTTTAACCCTTTTCCAACGTGAAGTACGCCTGATGTGAAACACTCCAGTGAAACCTGGCGGGAGCACAAGTGGATAGCTGACTATCAGCTGCAGGTCCACTATTACAACGGAGATGTGATGAAGCTAGTAGTAGTATTAGGTCTGAAAGTTGCCTCTGATGCTGCTGCATTGAATGTCTTCAGAGACTGCATGGCCTTTGCTGTGAGAGGACTTGGATGCAAAAATTCTCTCTCTCTCTCTCTCTCTCTCTCTCATTCTCTCTCTCTCTCTCTCTCCTTTTGCATCCAGGTCCACTCACATCAAAGCCAGGCAGGTCCTCTCTCACCAACAGCCAGACAATCTCTGAGACCAGGCAGTCAGCAATGATGACATCATCAGAGGCGACTTTCAGTCTGAAACCACTAATTAGTTCATGGGTTCCCACATGCTGGAACTCAATTGCCCAATTAAGTGAAAATTGCATCATTCATCCACATTAATCTGGAGTCGGGGGGGAACACAAAATGCGGATGACACGACTCCAACCCGACCCCAAGACAAAATCCAGCCCAAAGTGTCAAGCAGCTGGAAATGAACATGAAGTCAATCCTGAAATCTAGGCTTAACTTTACCACTAAAGAGAAAGCACTATATCACATCAAAGTGTCTGAAGGTGCTTCACACAATCAATTATTTTTCGATTGCAGTTATTATGTAAGCCATTCTGCACCAACAACATACAACAAACAGACTTTTTCTTGGTAACTAATAGATCTCCCATGACATTGCACACAGAAAAGCAAAGACATGTATAATGTTGAGCTATCTTATTTCAATTTTATTAAAGGTGGCATCATTCTGCAACGCAGTAGATGTCAGAAGCTGCTACTAAGACATGGACACTGAAAAGATACTAAATAAATTTTTAGAAACTTACATTACTATGAAATGTGTCATTATTTTGCTGGACACTATGGGCTGGATTTTCCAAGCCCTGAGGAGGCGGGCATGGAGGCGGGACAGCCGGTAAAGTCAGAGAAAGTGGGGGCGGATGGCAAACCCGCCCCATCCCGCCTCCGTGCCCTTTTGCCAGGAGGTGGGAAGATGTGCAGCTTCGGGTCCCGTCTCCTGGAGGCGGGAAAGGCATTAAACAGGCAGTCCCGCCTCCAACTCACCTCCATTCACAAAATCCAGCCCTACAACTTCAACAGGAAAATTCAACTCTGGCAAAGCAACATGTATAAAATGCACCACCATTCACTTACCACAACATAATGGGCCAGAATTTACTGGAGCTGGTGAACAATTGGCACCTGCCATGTAATGGAATAGCCATATTTCAGAAAAATACACCATCCTATGAACAGAATTCTAGCTTTATTAAAACATAAAAAACTGGGTTTAAATATCTAAAAGCCTCAACGACACAGGCTGCAAACAGAACACAGGTATCTGAGATAAGATGAAGTGTTAACACAAAAGTTGTAAACACCACACAAGCTTTTGAAATGGGAAATAGTTATGACACAGAGACAATGGCCTCATTGAAGAAGCAAAGGGGGAGAAATTCAGTATCGCCCTGTTTGGGGCGCAATTATCGGCCGAGCGCAAAGATTAGCGCCTGGCGCTAATTATCACCTCCGACTGCAAACTTGACTTTTATCACCCCTGGAGCTGATTGGAGCGCTAAATCAGGCGCTACACATCTGACTTAAGGCGCAAAGGCCTAGGAGCTAACTCAGAGCGCTGGCGAAGCTCATGTGATGTCAGTCAGCAATGGAACACAGACACAATGGCGCTGGCCAGTTCTTGCTTTCCATCCACATCCTGCTCATTGCAGCCTTGAATCTCGGCCTGGAGATACCTGTACATCAAATCAGCTGGAAAGAACAATGGAGAAAACCAGGGAAAGAGCTCAGATTGCAACCCCCACAGTCTCTTCTAAATCGATACAAGGAAGGGCAAATCAAAATGAACCTGCAAAGTGCTGCTCAGTACCCAAAACTCCTTCACACAGCGTTGAATCTCTCCAGAAGTCCCTCTCTCAGAATGTGTGGTTCAAAAATGTCACCAACAAAAAAATGCAGGAAGCGGTCACCTTTAAATAGCGCTCCCCCAGTCCCTTCCTGACTGCAAAACGCTTCCCTCAACCTGTCGTTGCTAGCGGCAGGCGGCGCCACTCAATATCTGCTCCGGGGTGCTACCGGGGCGTTGCGCACTCAACTGATGTCACGATCTGCCGGCGCAGGAGATCATGGCGGTCGTGTTTAGCGCCACCGCAAAATGTCTAGTTAATTTCGCGAGCGGCGCAAATATCGCCGCGCCCGGGCGCTAGATGATTTGCGCCCCATTAGCGCCCTCTTAAGGCACTAACGGGAGGCGCAACCAACTGAATTTTCCCCCAAAGAGTTAGTTCCAAGGAGTCTGTAGTTTGGAACCAAAACAATAGCAATGCCCAAGTAAAGTGTTAAAAGCTAACATGTCGAACAGAAACACAGAACATTAAAAAACCATGTGCCTTTGCAAAAGTAACATCAAATAAGACAGGAAACACGATTATATATATAACCAACTAAGATGGCTAGGAAAACAAACACCCTGGTTGAAGTGGTTTTGATTTACATATTGTAAAAGATACCTACAGAAGGCTTTGAAAATATTACATCAATAGATGCATCAAGCAATCACATTGTTTGTGTGTTGAACTTGGAACAGTTGGGAGACGCGAGGTCTGGAATGCAAGCAGCTAAAGTGATTTAACAATTCAATGGAAAACCTTCCTAAGAATGGCATCAAATAGATAAATCTGTTACACCATATTTTATGATAAGTTTTTGAAACACCTATACAGCAGATAGGATTCTAAAAGTTGGCAGCTGAAATGACAGTAAGAATAGAAAAGAAGTCAACAGAAATATGGCTAAAGATAATTAGCTTACATCAGCAGAAAACTTCAAAGAATAAACCACTAAAAAAAGGTATAAAAATAGAGCTTTTCAGATAGTCAGAAGTCGCTGGAAGGAGCAGAGCGATTCTCGCCTTCAGAACCACTCTGTAGGCCTACAACTCTTTGAGTCTTGGGTAATCAATGTATTTGATTTTGGTGGATATTCTGGATTAAGAATAAGTAGAAAGGTGGAAATGTAACGAAGTTAAGATTTGAGAGTAAGGATCTTTGATAAGAAATGTAAGCTATTTGTATTTTGGACTGTTAAAGTTGTGATGAAATCAACAGCTGTTAAACTACATGTCGGTTCTTTAATAAATCTATATATTTTTAAAATTGTCTCACAGAGTATTTCTGTATCAATCTCGCGAACTTAATTTCTGTACACTCCTTTGAGAGGAGTTGCAGAATTCTGGGGGGTTTTCCGGACCCCCATAATATCCGGAAGGTTACAGTCTAGTTAAACTTGTTAAAAGTGCTATCCGGAGGACAGTAACATCTTCAGGCTGTTCCTTTCCTTTAGGGAGAGATAGTTTGAACCTTTAGACCCAATTAAGCGTCTCTAGGATTCGGCTACCGCTAACTTTAGTTGAAGGTGAACGTCTGGGGAATACGCCTGATCTGGGGTAGCCCAAAAAGGGCTAGGACTAGTAATTATCCCTTCAGCCATTCGTTAGACTTGCCCTTGCCCATTTAATTTTCATGAGCTTTTGCACAGCAAGTTGCTGGGAGATTTAAACCAATCAGATTAAAGAATTGTTAATGAATAGCGCAGAGTCTGAACCAGGAAGTGTAAGTTAGAATAGTTAATTCTGTCAAATCAGGTACAGAAAGCAAAATAAAGAGAAGGAAAGAAAAATTTGGCTTAAGAGAGAGAAATAAAAGAGATAGAAAAAAAAATAAAAAATGTATTTAAATTGTTTTTAAATCTCCAACAACAATTAAAAGCTGCGTAAAGGTTAATTGTCAGTGTCAGAGAGGTTATTTGGCAATAATTAAGACATATCATGGCAACAAAGTGTACTTAGGCTGAAATGGATAAGCACTAACTTTCTGTGGCAAGTGTAGTTCGGATCTACCATGCAAGCACAGCAACTTCACGCTGTTCAATGCATTTGAATGGTGAGTCAGTCAGCGAGATGCTGTTTTCGGGAAGCTAACAGTGGAGTGACACATCACGGACAGCAACTTCTGGATTTTTGCATTTAACCACGCATCTGCCCTCACCTAAAGTTGTTGTGCAATTTGCACATAAATAATGGTGAGCGTCATTAGCCTCACCGTTATTTTCACAGTAAGTTCTGGCCCATTGTTACAGATGAACATTTCACCACAACATTTGCACACCAGAATTGGTTTTGATGGGTGGTCCTCATTTACATGCAGGAGGCGAGGTCAGGACAGAACAGAGACTGCAGCATCTAAACCCAGTGCCCTCCTCTTCGCTGCATAAAATCATGTGCAAGATTCAGTGTGATATTTCTAGAGGGGTGAGCAGCTTTGAACCCATGTGTAGAGTCGCAGTAAGCAGTTTTATTTTTGTTTTGGAAGATTTTGTTAATTGCACTGCTTACAGGCAGCACGCCGTTTCAGAGAGTGGGAAATCTGACAGCGCAGACACTGATCAGGGGCTTGCAGCAGCCCCTTAAAGGGGAGGGCTGGAAGCATGGCGCAGAGGTGGGGAAAACAGAGCAGCATACTTCAGTATCAGGGAAGTTTAATGAGCATACCCAGCAGCAAGGAGATGAACTTAAGGAAGCTTTTAAGGAAACAAAGCTCCCAAAAGAATGCAGAAAATATGACTGCCAAACCTGCTTTCAGCTTTCCCTCACTGCGACTAATGATACCTTTAAGTAGCGCTGTAAATGGCCACCACCAGACCTCTGCCACCCATAGCTTGCAAGTGGGTTGAGGAAGTAGCAGTGGCTGTGTTGATTAACACAAAAAATGCATTGGGGGCCTTGACAATGTCTGACGCCTATGTGAATATTTTAATTAGGCCCACACCTCTTTCCAGTGGAGCGCTGGCTGCCTAAATTAAGGTCCGCCTGAAAATTAGAACGGTAACCAGTGGTAAGGCGCCATTTTTTCTTCCTGATATTCATTTCACTACTGCCCCATTTACAGTTGTAAAATTGGCCCCTTTGTCTGTCTCTCTCTGCCTCCGGCCAGGGAAGTTCCTCAGGTGTGGCATAAACCCCGTTTATGGGCATAAACGTGGTTTATGTTGCACTTCCAGCAAAGTTACAGAGGCAGAGTGGGAACAGCTACGAGGAAAATCTGGCGAAACGACGGTGGCGGAGTGGGAACAGGTCCGAGGTCTCTGTCTCTTTTTTCTCTCTCTGTCTTATGTGTTAGCAATTCAAATCACTGCCTCACAAGTGTAAGCATTTTCCAACTGTCAACAAAACACTGGTGAAATTATTCGTTGGCTTCAAAATTCAACTTTTTTTCAAAAGTTGAACATAAGCATGAGGAAAGGCACACTCTCTTTCTTTCTCCCCATTCTTCTTTGGCTTAGTAAACATTTTGAAGTTTATACACCACTAAACAAAGGCTACAATGTAAAAAAAAATCTTAAACCTTTTAAAAGTTGTCCTCTAGGTTTTCTGCAAATATTTTGCGAAACAACTGAGAAGAAACTGCTAGACTCCAAAGAAAAATATTGCATCAGTACAGCTGACTGAATGATACTGAAGCATTTTGGAAAATTAGATACATTTCAGATTTACACTAATATGGACTGGTTAGACCAAATTACCTGTTTCTGTGGTGTAATTTTTTTGTAATTCTATGCAATAGAATTACTAAGTGTTCATATATTAATCTGTCTGATATTTTTGTGCAAGCATTAACCTGTTTACTTCAAATGAAGTAACATTTCCATTAAAATAGCAGTCAGAGAAATGTAATACAAATGCATTACACTTTCGGTCACTAATATCAGCAATGGTCAATTCTAACCTCAAATATTTAGGTTACTTAAATTAAAATATTTGTATTTGGGATCACTTTCAATTAATAATATCAATTTGTTTTCTAGAAAAATCATTTAAGCTGCAATCTTTAAAAAGACAAATTCTTTTGACATCTGGGTTATAGATATAGAAAGCCTGGGGCAGTTTTCCTTCGCACAACCCTATCTCCATACTTTTAACATCAGTGGGCAGGAAAGGAAAGTCGTGCAATGATCTGCTGTGCAAGATCCCCAGCACCGACATCACTTTATCAATATCCCACCAGGAGTGATGTCAGGCACAGAATATGTCCACCGAAATATGGGCAGGTATTGAGATAGAAATGATGGGAATATGAATTTCCCAACATTTGCGACATAGCAGTACAGGATTCCAGAAACGTCAGCATGTTCATATCATACAGGAGTGCGGGATCTCTTGTTTAGCGCAGTGGTGGAAATATCATTGGGAATCTGCCAAAACCATGATAATGACCCTGGGAAATCCTGGGTTCTTTAAGCCATTTTATGTTTAACAAATTTGGAAATAGGCAGTGATCAATGTGCTATGAGGTCAACCTGAGAACACTAGAGGTATTGTCAGAACAGAAAAATGTTTCCAAATGCCTTCTAGGTCTGATGTACTTAATGACACAATAAGCTAAGATTGATGATCTTAATGCTTTCCTTCATACCCAGTCTCTCAATCATATTGTACAGGCTCTGCACAGATGGAATCACCTCTCACTTTCATAAGTAGAGTTCTTCTAATGCAAAATGTTTTACATTGTACAATATCTCCTCCCAAATTATATTTAATTACTCCAATTTATGGTGTTTATTTGAAGAGAGAAAGCTTTAAATTGGACTGATCAATGATTCTGAATCACATAAGAGTCACCTTTTTAGGTTATACCATCTAAAACTATCTAATTTTCTAAGAACATATTGGGCCTGAAATACCACTGTCAGGTTTTGAATGCTTATCCTTTGGGTGAGTGGGTGGGTGGGGGCGGTGGGGAGCACTGCTATGCCTCCGAGGTGCAACAGCCACCTGCTGAACAGGATGTTGGCAGATCTCATGTCTCAAGGAAGTCGGCTTGTGCCTGTAGAAGTGCTACAAAGGCATCCATCCTCGGTGCCTGGTGGAAAATTGGAGTCGTACCCTGCCACTCTGAATGAGAAAAACAAAAGGCTCTATCGGGCCAAATGTTTTGGACCTGAATTAAAAGGTACTCAATCCCCTTTGGGATCAATTACCTTTGTTGGGAAATTTTTTGAGGGCCTTTAGAAGGCCCAGTACGGAACCCACACCTGTCTGAGCAGACATGCCTTCTACAGGGTCTCGTCCTACACATTTGTTCGCCCCCCACCCCCCACCTCCCCTCCCCTCCCACTGGTGCACATCTAATGACTGTGAGTAGCTTTCTCCTGGAGCCACATACAAGACAGCCAGATGTTAGAAATTGGCAGAGCATCCAGACTGCCACCCCAGTAGCCAGTCAACATCTCTGGTTGTGTAAGTGCATTGGGGAGCGTTGGTTTTCAACATTTCTGCATCGCAGTGCAAGCTATTTGTGTGTCCTGCAAAATGTGTGTGTTACAGCATTTCTTCAACAAAAGATTGTAAAGAAGAGAAAGGCTGTTTCTATGCTTTGTGTGCTAGCTCTCTGAGGTGCTGCAGCAAAAAAAAAATCATTTCTGCCATGTGTGCTATGCACTAATATTAATAATGTTTGCAAAGGTGGCACACTCACTTTATCATTTCTGATACCAGCAAACTTCTTTCACATTTGCTTCAGGTCCAACAGATAGAGATACTCCATTGATTCCATGGCTACCTCCACCCAAACAGCCTGCACTTTTGTTAAAACCAAGGGTTACCCTTCGTCCAAAGAAGCCACCCTCTTTTACTGCTCCTGCTGTAGTGGCATGAGAAAATGGAGGACCTTTGTCCACATTTCTTCTTGTCTCCATTATACTGGCTACCAAACTAATTTTGTGGCCAACGAAAAATACATTCCCTTTTAAAGGTCAGTAGCAGCCCTTTAAGAGTTTCCACCTGGCCAGATTTCCCAACCCTCAGCCAACTGTGCTGCTGGCCATGCTCCTTGTTTTTAATGTGCAGGAGGGGTAAGTGGGGCTGACCGTGAAAAGTTCCACCAGCTCAGCCTATCTTGATGCTGGCATAGCTGCATCAGTATTACAGGTAAGTACCACTCTGAATTTTCCAGTCTTGTGAAATTGGGGCTCAAATTTCTTAATCAAAAGGACACCCATCATTTTGAAACTTCGCTCTTCAGGTCACTAAAGTGACCACTGATAGTGAGGAACCCTATTTGACCAAGAATGATTCTATTCACCTTGTATGTGGCATTGTAATTTACAACTGGCTTGGGAGATGTCTGACCCTATGAAAATACAGCACTGGCTGAATTCATTGTACACATCACCACATTTTCCTTCCTCTTTAATTTACTTCAATATTTAGAAAAACAAGCAACAAAAAAGTTATTGTGATGTGCTTTTATAGAATTATATTCAGTATTTAATTAAACACTTGCCTGGTATAAATAGATAATGTAATGAGTAAGTATGAGATACCTACTTAAACTCTCTAGTGGGGAGAATCATTTACTCAATTTAATCAAGATTTTATGATGGTGCTGTATGAAGTAATCCTCTCCAGTTAAATATAAGTAGGTGATTCTAATATTCACGTGCTGTTTCTTCTGTTTGTGCTATATCTTCTATTTGTTCAATTTGCAAGTAAAAAGGTTACCATAACAATGACTTGTATTTATATAACAACTTTAATGTAGAAAATGTCCTACGGTGCTTTACAGAGGGGGGAGAAAAATATAAATAAAGTAGATGAAGGAATGAACACCAATCCATGGAGGAAGAGTTGGGAGAGGTGCCGAAAGCTTGGTGGAAAAAATGAGTTTTAAGAAAGCTTTTAAAGGTGGAGAATGAAGTGGAGAGGTGGAGATCCAGAGAGTAGGGCTGAAGTAGCTGAAGGCTATGCCACCAATATTGGACAGAAGGTAGGGCAAGATCCACAAAAGGCAAGAGTCTGGAAAGGATATAGAGCTGGAAAATGTTGCAGATAGAGAGTGAGGCAAGGCACTAGAGGGATTTGACAACCAGGACGCGAATTTTAAATTCACTGCATCTGACAGTGCAGAGATGGTCATCCAAGGGAACTGGTGGAGAGGTAAAGCTGGGTGTCTTTGGCACACATATGGATGTTCACCACCTACCTGCTGCTAATGTCACTGAGGGGCAGCTTGCAGAAGAGGGAGAGCAGAGGACCAAGGATAGATCCTTTGGGAACTCCAAAGGTGATTGTAAAAGGTGAGCAGCAAGCAAAGAGAAGCCACTGATGAAGATGTACTGGCTACATTTGGACAAGTAGGAATGGAACCATGTGAGGGCAGTCCTATGGGGCTGGACAATGGAGGAGGGATCCTGGCGTGGCCACTGTGGAGAGCTTGAGAAGGATAAATAGGGATACTGCATCACAGTCATGGTAACAGAAGATGTCATTAGTAATTTTGGCCAGGATAGGCTCTGTCCTGTGAGCAGGACAGAAGCCAGTCTGAAGGGATTCAAACAGTGAGTTAGGTATGGAACTGGTTGACAATGACACATTCAAGGACCTTACAGATGAAAGGGAGCCAAGGATGGGATGATAGTTGGATAGGATCGATGGGTTGGAGGTATGTTTTTTGAGGGAGGTGGTGATAGTGGCTTTGAAAAGGAGAGGGACGGGTGCTTCAGCAAAGGGATTCACTAACAATTTGGCTAACCTGGTGGTCAGGAGGGGTAATTTCGTAACCAAGAGTTGAGTGGGAAGGAGAACAGGGAAGCAGGAAGTGAATCTCATTGAAGAGATGAGCTTGACAAGGGCAGGAAGGAGGTGAGAGAAAAACTGCAGAGTGACGGGATTGGAGCTAGAGTGGGTGGGAGATTGGGATGGAGATTATGAGCAGAGTGCGGGGGGAGAAAGAAAGGGGAGGTAATGGCAGATATAGCTGCATTGATGAAGACATCTCTGAGCTCTTCACACTTGATGCTGGAGGTGAGGATTGGACAGGAGAAAAGGGTTGGAGGAGATTATTAGTCATGAATAAAAGATTTTTCAGTTGTCCTTTCACTCAGGGATGATCCTAGAGAAGGATGAGGATTTTGCTAAGAAGAGTGAGGCATGGTAATGTTTGAAATGCTCAAACCAAATCTAGACTAATTGTGCAGCAGGAGTGCTCAAATTTGCAGCTCTCTGAGTTAAGGGAGCTAAGAAGGGATTGTAACGGGGAAGCAGCAGGGGTTGGAGGTTGTGAGCGATTTTGGGGAAACAAAAGCGTAAAAGGCAGAGATGTGGTAGAAGTTTAGAAGGTCAACAGTGGCAGAGGCATTATGGTAAGTAGAAGGCCTATAGGGGAGAGTTGGGAATTTGAGAGTAATGGAGCTGAGGAGGTTTTATCAATAGGTGGATGGTGAGGGTACTGGGGTTAGTGGAAGATCAGGAGAGGGGTGGTAAAGGAAACAAGAAAATGGTCAGACAGCCTTGTAAGTGATTGAGACCTCTGGAAACATAAGAACATAAGAAACAGGAGCAGGAGTAGGCCAATCAGCCCCTCGAGCCTGCTCCGCCATTCAATAAGATCATGGCTGATCCAATCTTGGCCTCAACACTTTCCCGCTCTCTCCCCATACCCCTTGACTCCCTTGTAGTTCAAATGTCTGTCAATCTCCGCCTTGAATATATTCAATGACTCCGCCTCCACAGCTCTCTGGGTAGAGAATTCCAAAGATTCACGACCCTCTGAGAGAAGAAATTCCTCCTCATCTCCGTCTTAAATGGGCGACCCCTTATTCTGAAACTATGCCCCCTAGTTCTAGATACCCCCACTAGGGGAAACATCCTCTCAGCATCCACCCTGTCAATCCCCCTCAGAATATTATATGTTTCAAATAAGATCACCTCTCATTCTTCTAAACTCTAATGAGTATAAGCCCAACCTGCTCAACCTTTCGTCATACGTCAACCCCTTCATCCCAGGAATCAACCTAGTGAAGCTTCTCTGCACTGCCTCCATTGCAAATATATCCTTCCTTAAATATGGAGACCAAAACTGTACGCAGTACTCCAGGTGCGGTCTCACCAGCCCCCTGTAAAGTTGCATCAAAACTTCCCTACTTTTATACTCCATACCCCTTGCAATAAAGGCCAACATTCCATTAGCCTTCCTAATCGAGATCAAACGGGTGGCCGAGGGTATGGGTATGGGGCTGGGGCATTTATGTGAAAGTTGAGATTGAGTGAGGATAGGAGGGAAGAGAAAGGAATGATTTGCATTTATATAGTCCCTTTCACATCCTCAGGATGTCACAAAGCACTTCACAACAATTGAATTTTTTTTGAAGTGTAGTCACTGTGATGCAGGCAAACATGGCAGCCAATTTACACACAGCAAGATCCCAAAACAGGGTACAAGATGAATGACGGATGAATGTTTGCCAGGACACCAAGTAGATTCCCTGCTCTTATTTGAAAAAGTGCCAGTGGACCTCTTACAGCCAGTTGAACAGAGAGACAGGGCCTTAGTTTAATGTCGCATCTGAAAAATGAAACTCCCAACAATTCAACACACCCTCAGCACTGCACTGAAATCCAGAAGAGAGGCTATTGGGGAAATTTAGGAGCAGGTTGAAGTCAACAAGTATGAGGAGTCGCTCAGTGCAGAGGCTCAGGGAGGAGGAAAAAGAGTAAACCTTGTTAAGGAAGTTGACGTGGGGCTTAAGATGGCAGCACATGGCAAGGAGAGACAGGAGGGATATAAATGTGAGGCAGGAGGGATAGAAAAGAGTGAGGTGCTAAAAGGAGAACATGCCAGAGCAATATGGGGATTTGGCAACAAGAGCTGTGCTACCACTTTGACAGTTTGGATGGAGCAAGTGCTGCAACGTAAAACTAGGCAGAGGGAGAAAGAGTTGCACCCTGTAAGCCAGGTTTCTGTCAGTGCCAGGATGCTTATAGATTCATCCATGAAGAGGTCAAGGATGGGAAGATAAATTATTCATGAGGGAGTGAATATTCTGGAGATCGATGGTAATGGATGATCCATTGGTGGGGTTTGGGGACAGTAAAAGAGATAAGCAGGATGGGGAGGTGGTTAGAGAAATAAATTCCCAAGGAGTGAGCTCGCCTAGCTAGTCATTCGATCCAAGGGCTGAGACAGTTGAGTTGCTGCCCTTGGAGAACCAGTAATGAGGATGGCAGAGAATACCAAGGAAGACACCGAAGGAGACTGCGGTCTCATTTGAGAGGGTCTTGACCCTGAGATAGCGGCAGGTGAAAATGGGGGGTGAGGAGTCATGTCAAGTGAGAGAAAGGATCAAGGGAGAAGATGGAGGTGGCAGGATGAGACATCAGAGCAAGCCCTGGATAAAGCTGAAAAGGAATAGCGGGGAGTAGGGGGTAGGGTCCGGAGTGACAGCCGATAGAGCACTCAAACGGACGCTGAGGGAAACCTGTGTGGTTTAAGCAATTTTTTCTTGGAATGTTTATTCAGATTGAGACCTAAAGATTCTGTGGTATTTAATGTATTAACATGCAGAATGAATACAAGTTAGAATCCTATGGATTCACTCTTCCCATTTGTTGATGCCAAGTTAATTTTAATACAACAATGTAATTTTTTTTACTCAAGGTTACAATAAGCAACTGGATTCTGTTGATTCTGTGTTTTTTGAATATGTTGAACTTGAACAGCCTCAGTTATAAATTACTTTCTGACAGAACGGATATCTAATTATGTACAACACAATTGCTTTATCAGCTTCCATCAAAGCTACCCTTTCATGTAACTCCTTATCTCATGGTTCCAAGAATTCATTATGAGGAAGCAGGGTATATCAGAATGTGTTGTTTAATGCTATGCCCCAGAAATTATGATGGTACATATATATCCTCTACATATAAATATTGAGACATTTAAAAACTTTTTTCTTTTCTCCCTTCCCCTCTTTTCCTGAAGGCACTCACTCTTGCTGGGATATAAGCTTTGATGTTGAGATGGGATTGAGTTGGTCCAAAGCTCAGGCACAACTGTGCCTGTAGATTTTAGGGCTGGATTTTGCCAGCCCTGGGGAGGCAGGTTTGGAGGCGGGACTGCCGGGAAAATGGCAGAATTTGGGGGCGGGTGCCCAACCTGCCCCCAACCCGCCTCCGTGTCATCTTGCCAGGAGGCGGATAGCCGTCCCGCGCCAGGTCCCGTCTCCTTGGAGGCGGGAAGGGATTACAGCCACTTAACTGCCTGTTAACAGGTAGTTAACAGGCAGATAAGAGGATTATCCCCATTTTGCACACACAAGTGCAGGCTTCCCGAAGGCTCCGAAACCCGCCAGGGTCACCGAGGCGAGTAGTGGGTCTGCGGGGGTCGGAGGGGTGCAAAAGTGCAATGTGAAGGTAAGTGATGGGTGCAAGTGTGGAGAGGTAAGTATGTGAGGTGAGTGGAAAGTGTTAGAAAAAGTGTACTTACCTTTGTTTCTTCCTGCAGGCTTCAAGAGTTGAGTATGCAGAGAGTCTCGCACCTCCGCGGCAGAGATGACAGATGGCCGTTGCATTCTCCAATGCAATAACCATCTAATTTCTGCAAAAGAAAGAGGTTTGATGAGGTCTTGAATTCAAGAACTCATCAAACTACAGAGAATGTCACTGTTTGACAGCTTCACAGAGCTGTCAAACGATGACAATTCTCTGTAACCGGCTTTCCCTTAATTGGCTTGCTAAACTCGCTGGGCTGGCTTAACAAGGTCAATCAAGGGAAAATAGCGTGGGTTGGCCAGAAGTTGATGGAGGCGGGACTGAAACCCGACAAGTGGGAGTCCCGCCTCCAAAAGCTCCCCATTGGCAAAATCCAGCCCTAGGTGTCTGTAACTCCAGAGGCAGGCTGTGCTGAATTTTGCAACATACTCTCCTAATTTGACTAGGCTACAGGCAAGGGGAAATCTTGTTCAAAGAGCTTGGTCTGCAGTACACCTGACCAGGGATTATAATATCTGGCACAGCAGCTGCTCTTAAACGGCTGCAGCTCGCCATAAAAGGGAAAGCTGTGGTGGTGACAGAAAAATGGACTAATATTTCACAATGGCACAGCGGAGACGTGTGAGCATCACTTCTCCCTTTGATGCTATAGAGTTGCTGCAAGGAGCTGCACCAACAAAGATGGGCTGAACTACCCTTCAGTAAAAGCACAGGTGCCAAGCTGCATGGTGGGAGGTTGCAGATGAAGTTAATGCAGTTGCTGGTCTCCTTCATACCAGGCTTCAAATGTCAAATCAAGTGGTATTAGGTTGAAGCGAAAGGAAACTGTGCTGCTCAATTTTGCTCTCATTTCTTGTGAGGCCCATCAACAAAATCCAAATTGGGAACGCCAACCCCTTCTGGGATGCACCAATTCAGGTATTGTATACAGCACTGCCCTTTTTGAACACACTCTTTCATTAGGCTAAAGCTGGAAGGCACACTTCTCTTACAAGTGAAAGTGGTGGATATGGAATAGCAAACAGTTGCTCAGGCTTCCAGTCCAATGCCCTCCTCTGCTGTTAAGGCATTTCTCAGTGGGCACTTAGTGTTTTTCCTCCTTCAAATAATGTGAGTGCAAGGGGCCACTGCACAATGAATCCCACAACCTCTACCACCTAGAAGGACAAGGGCAGCAGGCACATGGGAACACCATCACCTCCAAGTTCCCCTCCAGGTTACACACCATCCTGACTTGGAAATATATCGCCGTTCCTTTATCATCGCTGCATTAAAATCCTGGAACTCCCTCCCTAACAGCACTATGGGAGTACCTTCACCACACAGACTGCAGCATAAGAACATAAGAAATAGAAGCAGGAGTAGGCCAATTGGCCCCTCGAGCCTGCTCCGCCATTCAATAAGATCATGGCTGTTCAAGTAAGCAGCTCATCACCACCTTCTGAAGGGCAATTAAGGATGGCCAATAAATGCTGGCCTTGCCAGTGACGCCCACATCCCATGAATGAATTTTTAAAAAATGAAGGAAACATGGCTGCTTCCTGGATAGCGGCCTCTTCATGTATACGATGATGGTTCTGCGGTCAAATAACATATGAACATTAACCCTCCACTGCCTCTGATTTATCAGACTGCTTGTCCGACATCCAGTACTGGATGAGCAGAAATTTCCTCCAATTAAATATTGGGATGTCCAAAGCCATCGTCTTTGATCCCCACCACAAACTCCGTTCCCTTGCCACCGGTTCCATCCCCCTCCGTGGCCACTGTCTGAGGCTGACCCAGACTGTTCATAACCTCAGCATCCTATTCGACCCTGAGCTGAGCTTTCAACCCCATATCCACAAGACCGCCTACTTCCATCTATGTAATATCGCCTGTCTCCGCCCCTGCCTCAGCCCATCTTCTGCTGAAACCCAACCCATGCTTTTCTTACTTCCAGACTCAACTATTCCATTATAACAACAGAAAACGCTGGAAAAACTCAGCAGGCCAGGCAGCATCCGTGGAGAGAGAAACAGAGTTAACGTTTCAGGTCGAAGACCTTTCGTCAGAACTTCGACCTGAAACGTTAACTCTGTTTCTCTCTCCACGGATGCTGCCTGGCCTGCTGAGTTTTTCCAGCGTTTTCTGTTGTTATTTCGGATTTCCAGCATCCGCAGTATTTTGCTATTGTCAACTATTCCATTGCTCTGCTGGCCGGCTACCCATCTTATAACCTCCGTAAACTTGAGCTCATCCAAAACTCTGCTGCTCATATCCTAACTCGCGTCAAGTCCCATTCACCCATCACCCCTGTGTGTGCCAATCTACTTTGGCTCACGGTCCAGCAACAGAGAGCAGCAGAGGGTTGTGAGGCTATGCAATACACTACCAGAGTTACTGAATGAAGCGGAGACAATGAGAGCGATTCTCAACTGCTAATACCCATTTCTCACCTGAATGATAGGCATTGAGAATTGAATATCGAGAGGGCACCTCAGTTGCCTTATTGCCGTCCAAGGCTTGACTGATGCAATTTTCAGGCAAGTTTGTAAATGGGCAAGCAGCATGCCCACCTTTTTCTGGCAGAAGGCTGCTTAAATATGCAAATCAAGGTCTTAGGCCAGTTGTAGGACTGTGTTTGGAATTTTCAGGTGCAAATCGGGGGACCGTGCGCCACTCACGCTCTATTCACTTGTACCAAATGTTGCATAACCTAACCAGTGGTCCTTAAAGGGCCACCAAAAAAAAGCCCCAAAATTTATTTTTGTGAATTTTTGTGTGGCCAGGAGGAGTAGGAATGCTCCTTTTGGCTCCACTAAAATATTGTGGGCTGCTGCCAGCCCTTGCTTGACTCCCTCTTGGATCGAATCACCGCCGCCCCCCCCCACCCCACCCCCTGCCCCCACCATGCCTAAGCTGCCGGCCAGCTCAACGTGGGAGCCGACTGATTTCACACCCTTCTACAACCGGAGAACTGCAGTAGGGTGCCTGCAGCACGCTGGCAGCATTTAAATTGTTGGGCCTCCTTTTGCCAGCGTCAGGGAGGCATCATGGCCATTCCATCAATTTCACATCCATTTCACGTCTAAAATCGCCCCTCATTTCAACATTTAAGAATGGGTTAGATAGGTGGTTAAAAAGAGAATAAAGGGAACAGGGTGGGCCTGTGGCATTATGACTATTGCTAATGAGGAGGATAAACACCAACAAGGACTGGCTGAGACAGATGGCTTCTTTCAGTGTTGTAATTTCAATGTAATTCAATTCATCACTATACAGCTAGCATGTGAAACACATTATTAGGGCAAATAATATGCATAAGAGTATGTGCTACTGAGGTAAAATCCATAAATAGACTAAGGTTGCTTTCCAGAAGAGTATGATCTTTGGACAGTCATTCTGTCCTGCAGGTATTTTGATTATACTGGTGCTGGAGCCAAATGCAGCCCCCAAGCCCTTGAAATCTAGCCCTCAAAGCTGAGGTAGCTCAGTCTTATTTATGCTTATATTTCTTATTTGCTGATTTGTCCTGTTTGAAATTCATGAGCCTGAAAATATGGAAAAGGCTGTTTTCAATGCTGCTGCCTCATTGGTGGATAAATTTTAATGTCGTAGACCAAGATCTGTTAGTATCAGCAACAGGGAATGCAAATTAATGGGAACGTGGATTTAAACTAGAAAATTCCCCCCTCCCCCAAAGACTCCATGGCACTCGCTTATATGGCCCACGAAGACAAAAGCTGGTATACTGCATAATTGTATGTCGGAGGTCATAAGTGGAGGAGACTGGCAGAAAATTGCCAGCGTGAGCTAGAGTTGTTTTGAGCAATACATTTGAACTGTTCTGACCTAGATGCATTCATTTAAGCCAATCCACTGTGCCTGCATTATTTAAAGGTGAAGGCAGGCTGGATAGATGGCTGCCTGGTGACCAAGAATACCTTCTTCAGCCCTAGCTCATGACCCCATTGAGACACCCATGAACACAAGTTGAACAGTGAAATGATAAGACACATACAGCTGTCAGGATAATTGTGGAGTATATAGTCAGCATGTTAAAGCAGTACTTCACGTGCCTGGAAGCTGAGGAGGTGTTTTACAGTTTAGCCTTGCCTAGGCTCATTTAAGATGTCAGTAGTCTGCTGCATGTTGTACAATTTTACCACGCAGTGAGGTGTTACCACGGAGCAAGTGGACAAGGAGCCCAGCCTCAGCTAATAGCAAAACTGGACTTTGAGGGCCAGCCAGAGATATTCTAGCCATATCCCATTAGCAGGATCATCCTCTTTGATGACACCTAATTCAGTACCGCATCCACTTCATCAGCCTTCAAACTGCATCACTTGGACTCAAATCCAGTTTCCAAACACCACATTTATTGCGCGAACCACTTGCTTGTCCAGTGATTTATTTTACCCAAACAGCTTTTGTAAATATACTTTAAAAACATTAGCAGCCTTCGTAAAGACTAGCAACATTTTTGTTTCCATATTTGGCTACTAACCTTTAAATGTATTCATCATAAGCAGCTCTTTACACCTGCGCCCCTCTGTGTCCCACCTCCAGATTCAGGGAACTTGCCCATATTATATAAATGTAGCTGATATTGCAAAATCAAGCAGGGTCAGCACACCAACAATCAGCACATGCAAATAATAAACTGTGCAACTAGTACATGATTGGAGATCTCTAATAGCATATCATCAAATCACTTAAAAGTGATGGTGATCAAGAATGAGTATTCCCTGGTATGAAGTACGAGCCTACTAAGAATGGCAAATCACTATGGCAAGTTCATACAAGACTTTGACACTAGAAATAACCACTGCATGAGCTAAACAGAAAGATTGCAGTGTGCTGCTGGAACTAAAATAGCAGCACTCACTTCAAAGACGGAAGCTTCATGACCAGTTGGTGAGCCAGACCTCTGTCGGGCCATGTTGTTGATGTACTCATTTAGAATAAGGTTGTTGTTGTAAGGTCATGTATGATAAGAGTTTTGTCCATGAGAGACCACTTCACAGGGAAATAGGATCTTGATGGTTATTGGGAGACCCATCAAAGGGATCTAAGGGAGCATGGAGTAGAAAGGGACAGAGGAGATGGATCTATGTGCCCAAAACAGAAAGGAAATGTTTTATTATATTATGTTTGGCAAAGTATCCTAATAAAGGTAGGTGAGGGGTTGCCAATTTAGATTTATCAGTATCTTCAGGAAATTATTGCACATTGAGAGCTTGACAGGGTGGATGCTTATAGGCTGTTTCCCCTGTCTAGAACTAGGCATCATAGTCTCAGGATAAGGGATCGGCCATTTAGGACTGTGATAAGGAGAAATTTCTTCACTCAGAGGGTTGTCAATCTTTGGAATTCTCTACTCCAGAGGGCTGTGGAGACTCAATCGATAGATTTTGGGCACTAAGAGAATCAATGGATATGGGGATAGGGTGGGAAAGTGGAATTGATGTAAAAGTTCAGCCATGATCTTATTGAATGGCGGGCAAACTCGAGGGGCTGTATGGCCTACCCCTGCTCCTATCTGTTATGTTCTTATACAGTGGCCTCTCATTATAATGTTATTCTTATGATGTAACCTCAGATATAATGCATGTTTCTGTTTACAGTAATCCACTATATGTCCAAATTATCTAATTATAAAAGTCTTGAGATTAGCACATACTTCCTGTAAGTCAAGCGAGCCTTTGGCCAGTCAGTCAGGGGCCCCGAGAAAATCCAGTGATAAGTTTAATGATCTCAACTTTATTGATGTAGGGGCCCCAAACCGAACCTTTGCACGTGGCCCCCAGCAAGGCAACGCCACTCCTGTGTAAACCATCAATTCTCCCAATCCCATGACACCTACTCCCAATATTCCCATAGCCCAGGATCATTCTCCCAAAACTACCAATTCAGACAGACGCTCCAGTCCTCAACACTGTTACACACAGTTCCTGTAACTTAACTCCTACCTAGCTACAACCTGGAACAACTTCCTTAACATCCTTGGCTTTAAAAAAAAGTCAGATAAAATCATCTATGCAGTTAAATGAACACTTGCTAGTAAATCAAAACTTACAATTTCCATGCAAATATGCAAAGCATAATGCAATTTGAGACTGAATATTCCTCTAGCACTTTCACAATACAAGATAATAAAAGTGCAATTTGACTTATTCAATGGGGTGGATTATAACTATCGAGCGGCCGACCAGCGGAGCACTGCAGCTGATAATGCTGGTGGGCAGCGAGGGCTGGGCCTCATTACCTTGCTGCTGGCAGGTGTCCCGCTGCAGTTGGCTGGCTCTAGGCCATACCCAGCCGGCAGAAAGGTAGGTCAGGAGCAGGTGCCGATCGCAGGTGGACGAAAGCTTGGAGTGGCTGCAGCCCACATTATTCTTGTGGCGCCGCAGGATCTTTCTGGGCTCGCAAAAATAATTTAAAATTTGCCTTTTTTTGGAACCTCTTCTGTTGTATTGCCAGGTAAAACTGGAGGAGCGTGCACAGCACACACTCTGCCCGGTTGTCTCCCACAATGACAATCAGGGTCCTATGTACATCATAGGATTCCAATTTGCATATTTAAAAGGCCTACCACCTGAAATGAGCGAGTGCTCTGGCCGCCCAGCAGAACGACCCTTTCAGGATGGTGGCGGGTGAAGTGCTGATATAAATGGGATGGTACATGCTGTACAGCGATTTTAACACTGCTACTACCCCAGTTACACCGGGCGGCCCAAGTTGAAATCTACCTCAATCAGTGTAATTTGGTGGCCCTGATAATATCTGATATGTTACATGGGTTTTAAACAGAATGGTCTAGAAATTCCATGCAGTGAGTTGCACACTTTCGCACCAATGGAAATTTAATTGCAGCCGCCGATGGTCTGGAGTGGCATTTATACCAGAATTTCCTGAGTCAGCTGATTTGCATATCCATTGCAGCAGTGATTGGCATTAAATCCGTGAAGAATGGGAGTCATCTGCTGCAGTGTATGAAAATTACAGTGGAGCCTTTAAAAAATCCAGTTCTGGCTGAAGATTGCGGCAGTAGGTTGGGGGAGCAGTAAGTAAGGAAGGAACAGTGCTTGGCTCAATGAGCTTTCTTGTCAGCTAGCTTGCCTGGATGTCTTAAGATTGTTTCACTTTACAAGAATGTCTAACACAGCAGAAACTCACAAAGGCAGGCAAAGAAGGCAGCAAGACATGACAGAGAGACAGAGAAGAAGATGCCACAATTTCAAAGAGTCCAACCGGCAAACCCTCCTTGATAAAATAGAATATAAAAGAGACAGAGTTCATGTCAGGAAACTAGGCAAAGGGTCATTTGTGCCATGTGGAGGAAGGTTGCACTGGCACTAAGCGCTAACTCCCTCACCCCCAGGACTGCAGACTAGTCTCGCAAAAAAGTTCAATGATCTGACCAGGGCAGGCAAGTTAACAGATCAGCCACATTTCCCTTTTCTTCCTTAGACCACCTGGATACCAGCACACTCTTCACTTTCTAAAAGTAGCAGCTGTACAACAAACCTTTCACAATGTACTCTGGCTAAGGGGGGCACTAAATCAGGATCTCTTAGGACAGCAGCACATGCCAAGCCTCTAGCCTTTCCTCTCAGAACCACACCAGTGGAACATAGGCGGGACACCAGGCTACCCTGGAACAAGCTCCAGAGATACAGCCAATAGAGGCTCCCTGCCAGCAGTCAGCTGCCAGACTCATGAACAGGAGCACCCAACCACCTCTTGTGATATTGGCCCTCAGGTTGTACCTGGGAAAAGTACTAGTATAGGTGAAAGAAAAGCACATGCAGCCAACCAGGGAAAGAAAGCGCAGTGTGAGGTTGTAGTAGGCCATACTCTGGGACTTTAGCCTTTGTTGTAATAAGGTAGAATGTGTGTATACATGGTACTTTGTTATTCATGAAGGTTAGCATCATACAGGAAAGAGTGGACTTATTTGATGCTGACTTATTGAGGGTAATTTTAACCTCCAAAAACAGGTGGGTTTGGGTGGCGTGGGATGTAAAAAATTTTAAAATCTCAAACCCGAAACCAACCTACCTCGAACCCCACCCTCCCACCAACTTCCGATTTTAACGGTGGGTTGCTCATTTAAATATTTTCATGAGGATGCGTGTCTCAGATTTTATCTCTCTTCCAGCTTTAACCCTGGCCAGTCGGGTTTCCCGGGCCTTGGGAAACCCGACAGCTGAAGGGAGGCGAGGACAGCTGGATGGTACAGGTAAATGCTTTTCCAGGACTGCTTGTGGACCAGGAGGAGCTGGAGTGCTTGCCCTCCATCCCCCCAAGCTAACCTGCTTCCCTCCCCACGATTGGAACCTGCCCTCCGCGATTGGACCCCCCCTGTGATCACGGACACCCCTCCCCGGCACAATTACCGGCCCCCCGCCCCATGGTCATCAAAACCCCACCCTCCCTCACGATAACCGATGCCCCCCCACGATCTCCGACGTTCCAGCGATCTCCGACATCCCCACGATCACCGACAACCCCCGCGATCACTGATGCCCCCCCTTGATCACCGATCCCCTCCATGATCACTGACCCCCCGACCCCCCATTTCTGCCCCCATTTTCTCTCCGACACCCCATGATCAGTCCCCACCCCCCGACCCTCCAAATGACACTGTACCCACCCCCCAACCCACGATCTCTACCCCAGGAAACCTACCTGCTCCTGGGCTGCAGCCTCTACTGGAACGTTCCCCGCCCGACAGGGAGCCAAGCCTGTCAATCAGGCTGGCATCCGGGTGGGGATCCTTTTTAAAAAAACACACGCAGTGGAGTTAATGTTCACCAGAACTCATCCTCCCCACCCACCCCCCCCCCCCCCCCCCCACCACCCCCAGCTTGGAAATCCCGCTCCAGTAAATATCGAAGCCATTCAATCAGATGAGGAATATTGGCATGGTCATGTAAGGGCAAAGAGGGGTCTTCTGTTGTCATGTTCTAGGATGGGTCCTGGTTTGAATGAGTGTTCCTTTATTTGAAATAGGGGAAGTAGTTAAGGCACTGGTGTCAATGGTAGATTTTTACACAAATGTGATATGCGCTCTGATGCCCCTTGGAGCAGTCATTAAGGAGTCCTCTGAGTGCAGGTTATTCTTATCTGTCCCCCACATAGTTATGCCTCGAAAGCAGCTAGTACCACCTCCCCAAGCAATATCCAATTCCAGACCTTTTTGTATGGCAAAGTTGTACAGAGCACAGCATATGACATATTGTAGAGCCCTTCCTATCTAGGAAGTGAAAGTGTCCCTTTAAGACACTGATAGCCCTCTTGAAGAGGCATGTACTGTACCTCGTTGTAGCGCTCCTCTTCTGCTGTTAGCCACTCTTAGTGGGGACATTATCCACTGGATCATTGGGTAAGTTTTGTCACTCACATGCCATCCGTGAACATGATTTTCTTCCATGAAGCAATCAAGGAGGGCCAAATTTTAAAGGATGAATGCATTGTGACAATTTTCAGCATATCTCATATTGACGTGTTGAACCCTTTGCATGTTTTCACACACAATCTGTACATTCAGGTAGTGGAAGCCCTTCCTCTTGAGACAGTTGAGGGCTTGCCTTTAGGATCTTGCAAAACAACATGGGTGCCATCTATTGCATACTTTAAACTATTTCACTGCTGCCTTACTTTGATGTCAAAGTAAAGGATTTCTGTAAAATGCATCAATCACCTAACAAATGCATCCCAATGCTGCACCCTGAGTAATATTACAGAGATCACTCATGGCTGCCTGAAATGAGTCTGTGCCATAAAAGTTGAGGGTGATTATCAACTTCACAGCCACAGAGAGGGTGCTGCAGGTAGATGATCGTGGCTTCAGATCCTCATGCTGTAGGCGGCAGAGCTCCTCAATTGACTCTTAAGTTAAGTGCACACTTCTTATTCACATCTCCTCACTAAGCTCCTCGAGTGACCTGTGTTACCTGTATATTCTTTGGGGGGGGGGGCAATATTTGGTAGGATCCATCCTCCTTAATTACCGTGTGACTCTCCTTTGTTCCATCTTGTGCTGTTCCTCCTCCTCCTCCTCCATGATAATGGCATACAAGTGAATACCTGTTCCTGAGAAGCCCTCGCTACGGGCAGTTGAAAATCTCCTATTGTTCTCATACTGTCAGAAGCAGGTTGAAGTCTGTGTAGACAGAATGCAGCGCCACTGGTCCTCATTATACTATATGTAAATGAGCTCACTCAGAGCCTGGCAGGCAGATTGTGGAAAGGGCCAAAAACCACCAGGAAATTTGTTTGGATCAATTTTGGGGCAGAAAATCAGCATAAACAACTTCTGTCCTGTTTTGCTACCAGAAGAGTTACTACCCCCAGTCATATGCTGAAATTATACCAAAAACAGAATGAAAATTCTAGGCCAAAATCCTCCAAAACTCTGTGGGCAACAGCATGGGAGATCCATTAATAATATATATACCTAAGTCTTGCATCTAAGCACACAGCAATCACACTCTAGACATCACACTCCAGATGTAAAACAATCTTTAAAAAACCAAGAAAACAAAAGCCACTCATCAACCATTACAAGCAGTTACAACTGCCCAGATTATCTCAGCAATTTGCAAACAACTACAATTGTCTGGATTTGCCTATTTAGACCATTTTCTCACAAGCTTAAGCAATAGCATTAAATGGTTATGTTAGCTGCTAAATGTCACAACTAAGCTCCAGACTCTAGACTACTCATGAGCAATGTCACAGAAGTTATGCTAATTTTCTTTAAAAGGGTGTGCTGGTGAGCCATTGAGATAAGAAAGAGTTCATGTTTGATCCCTGGTTTATGCTGAGTTAGCCGACTGGGCAGTGGTTAAGGTAAAAGTGGCATTGGTCTTTTCAGGAAAGGGAGGAGTAAATATCAGCCTGGATTGCCACTTCTCATTGCTATCTTAATAGAAGGTAAACATAGATAGATAGTATGCAAGCACATAACAATTTTTACAAGCAGTAAAACCTGGCCCCTTTTTTATAGCTCATTCCTAGCTGGCACCTTTCTCATCAGTCTCTCAATCCCTTCTACCTCCAACAATGCATCTATTGTACAACCTCAATTATCCATATTTCATGACCTGCATTCTAAATTTTCCACCAGCATTTTGGAGAGAGTTGAGGCTGCCAGTATTTTTTTCTTCACTCAACCCTTTGGAGCTGTTGCTGGCAAGATCAATTGATGATGGAACAATTGATCTTCCAGCTCAACGTTCCTTTGCGCAGCTGTCCAAGACTTCAGCCACTGGACCTGAGAGTGACAGCCAAAAATATTTCTCTGACAGCTACCATAGCCTCCACCACTGCTAAAGACATAAGTGCTAAAGGCAGTATGTGACCACTACCAGAAATCTGGCTGGCAATTCTGCGACGCTGATCTCAGCAGAGCCGTTCACTAACACCACTAGAGAGCTTGCCTGTTTAAACATGCTCTTCTACCTACTGAATGTAAAATTAGCTTGTACAATAATCAGTTGGTGTTATGTTCAACATACAATCTGCTCACCAGCTGATGAGTATTTTTAAACAGGCAGGATCTCCTGATTTTAAAATCAGCAGCTCTGCAGTGTTGGCCTCAGAAGAGGCTACTGACAGTATCACTGGAGTTGAAAATGTGCTACCATTAGTGCTCATTTCAGTGGCTGGGGGCTGTGGTTGGCATCAGGGGGAGTATATCTGGCTTGCTCTCTGCAGTTTGGCAACTACAGTTGTGGGTGTGTGTGTGGGAGTCCTTTGCGCCAGCAAATCAACGGCTCCAGTGCCAGCTGATCTTGCCAGCAGGAGCTGATCGTGCCAATGGAGACCTGTACTGCTGGAGAATCTCAACTACCTTTCAACTTTCATTACCTGCTAGGGCACTCATCCAGTATAGTTTCACTTTAATTGTCTCTTGACCTAATTCATATTGTCCACTTCAGTGGCCTTTCATGGTAACTTATTCAACAATTCTATTACACTTTGAGTGAAGAATTCATGCCTTACAACCTGTCTTTTTTTCTAACTTCCTAATTTTTACCTTGTGTACCTTTGTATTTGCACCTTTTGCCTCAATCAATTTTTCAGTTCTCTTCATAATCTTGAATAATTTAATAACCCTAAATTCCTTACTATTTCCTAATAATTTAAGTTCTTGATAGGTGGAATAATTTCTTTCTCACAAAGGCAATAATATCCTTGCCATGATTAAGTGACCAGAACATCAGAATTGCAGATAATGCTGTAGATGTGGTCTGATAATGCCTTGCACAACAATGCAACCCCTGTTGATTTGTACTTTATCTCTTTACTATTGCAATCCAGTACTTTATTTGTCCATTTTTACCATAGCTAACCAATTTGTTGCTGGTATTCTTAGATCTCTTTCTTGATTAGCATGCTGTACTGCTTTTCCATTTAAGACATACTCCCTCTTTTGGTTGCTTATGTTCATACTAATTATATTACATTTACCCACATTAAACTGCATTTGTCACCTATTGGCCCAGGTAGCTAAATGACCTAAATCCTACCCAATCTGGTTGCACAGTGCCCTATTATCTTCCTTGCCTCATACCTTGGTATCTTTTGCAAAACATAAGGACAAAACCAGTCTCAGCTATAATTTCCCCTCATAGTCGAATAGCCTGTCACTGTCTAGGTGCAAACACGGAGAATGACCACTTGGACCTAAAGGGCAAGTAGCAGCACTGGAGTAAGCAAGAAATTTGAAAGATAGTGATGAGTGCTGGAACTAAGAGGAGTGCAGTCAAAATTAGGGAACTGGACCTGAATATCTTCCTACTGAAGATACAGAGCTGGTGGGATGGACTGTTTGGAGTCAGGAGCAGGAAACGCATGAAGAATGTTGTGCGCATTTTTTCTTGAGAAGTTGCAGTGACAGTGAATGCCACTTCCTTGACACATGGCACTCCTTTACAGTGTCAAAAAGTTCAATTACTTCACCAGAGCAGTTGTGGTAAGCCAAAAGCAAAATACTGTAGATGTTGGAAATCTGACATAAAAACAGAAAATACTGGAAATACTCAGCAGATCAGGCAGCATCTGTGGAGAGAGAAACAGAGTTCATGTTTCAGGTTGATGACCTTTCATCAGAACTGGAAAAAGTTAGAGATGTAACAGGTTTTAAGCAACTACAGGGGCAGGGAAAGGGGGGGGGGGGAAGGAGATGAAAGAACAAAAGGGAAGGTCTATGATAGGGTGGAAGGCAGGAGTGATTAAATGATAAAAGGGATGATGGTGCGAGGTAACTGCTGTCCGAAAGTAGATAACCACTGCTTCCATTTTTTTGGACAGCAGCTGCTGGTAATCTTTCTGCTTTTGTCATTTACAGCTCCTCTAGACCCACCTTTTGTTCCTTTACTTGTCCCATTACCACCCTCTTTTGCCTTGCACCATCATCACTTTTGTCACTTAATCATTCCTGCCTTCCACCCTATCACAGACCTTCCCTTTTGGTGTTTCCCTGCCTCTGTACTTGCTTAAAACCTGTTACATCTCTAACTTTTTCCAGTTCTGATGAAAGGTCATTGATCTGAAACGTTTAATTTTGTTTCTCTCTCCACAGATGCTGCTTGACCTGCTGAATATTTCCAGCATTTTCTGTTTTTAAGTCATGATAAGCTACCTGCTTCCCTGACCCTTCCTTACAGTCTCTTTATATGTGTGGCATTCCTTCTTTCATTACCCTCACGGTACTCCGGGACAGTGCTCTTATCCCTTCCCTTATACTGTGTCACCTGCTACCTAGACATGTGATTTTCCTCACAGTGTGCCAAAATTCATTACATCTGTCCTTTGATGATTTTTGCCCATTAAAAAAACCAGATGTGTCAAACTGTCATAATGAAAGACTGCCCAGTCTTCACTGCAATATTCTCACAGGGAAAATGGTCTGAAATCGGTGCGACTCTCAGGCAACAGGTGTTGGTCTCCCAAACAATAGACCTCTGACACTGCATAAAGAAGAAGACCTGGGGAGCCACACAGCCAAACCTATTGGGGAAGAAGCTGTAGGAGGAGCAGTAACAACTGCAGTTTGGTTGTATAATGGTTTGGGAGCAGAAACACACTAGCAAACAACATGATCGGACACCTTCAAAAGCTAAAGAAGAACAGCTTTGGTAGCTATCTAACGTTATAACATCTCTTCCTTTTATTTTCCTCTAAATTACTCAAACGAAGGTGACACCAAGAAGGAGGAAGAAGAAGTGAGTACCCTTACATCTCTGCCCAACCAGGCACATCCTCACCTATGCTTTTATTTACTCTTTCTCTCTCACTTACCAACCCAGAGAAATCCACCCAGTGGGATGTAGGTAGTTACAATGTGCGTTTTTCACTGGGTGAGACACAAGATACGAGGGTGCTGGAAAAGTCCAACATGAAAGTGGGATCTGACAATGGGGAGCAGGTGCTCCGCAAAATTCAGCTCCCTGGTTCCAGAGCCTGCTGACTTAGATTGCTGGAGTCCTGCTATAAAAAGAAGGATGCTGAAGAGTATCACGCCCACATGGATGCACTGAAGACCATCTTGAAGGACAGCAAATGGTAGGGGTCACAGTGAAGTTCTTTACCATAGCAAACATCCTCAGTGGCGGCATGATAAACGTTCCCCGATGGAGAGACCTCCGGTCCAGCCAAAACCCAGCACATGGCATGGCTAAGAGCTGCCTTCATGATGCTGTCCTGTTACCTAATGACAGCTCAAGTTATTCTTCCAGCCACCTCCTGAAGATG